>CM060902.1:1098956318-1100206318 GCA_030737815.1 Allium fistulosum
CGTAAATGAACAAGACAGAACACAAGCTAGGTTCGAATTTAGATGTAAGTGAAGGAATCACTTACTTGATTTACGAGCTCGATCGAAGAAAATCGAAGCCGCCGTTTTTGCTCGTCGCCGATCGAACGAAGATTGATCGCTCCCCCCCTGTTTTCTTTTCTCGAAGCCCTAATTTTGGAAACGAGGCCGAAGTCCAGAATCGCCAAAGAATTGAAATCGTCGAAACCCTAAAATTTATCCAGTCGCCGTTTTTTTTATTTCGTTTCTAGGGTTTCGAATGAGAGAAAATGAGAGGGGGTTCGTGTTTTAACCGAGACAAGGGTATGGGTATGGGCCAGTATATATTTCTCAAAGCCCACTTAACCCTTCACAATTTTTTTCTTTTTATCTTTATTTTGTAGATATTTTCTTTAACAAATTTTATTGTTAAATTTTTCTAAACGAATTTCAATTCAAATTTAACAACCAGTATTAGTTTGTCAATTGACGAAAATTTAATTGTTATAAAAATTCCAACAATAAACAGAAATTATCTGTCAACATAGATCGTTTATTGATGATATCTAATCGATGCAAAAACCCCGGTTATTACAGAAATTCAAATTGAATTCGATTTAATTTTATACGCGTTTACCCGCCATATATTCACAAAACAATTCTGATAAATACGAAATTGAAAATCCAGTAATAATTCAATATTACGGACCCAATGAACTTGTTTCGTCAAATTCCGAGACTGTGCCTCGGAAGACTATTTTTAAATTCGATTTCAAACGATAATATTTCAAAACTGAACAAATCGTTTTCAAATTCAATTCTGAAGCTTCTATTACTTTCAGTATTATCAATATGAATTTTCCAAGCCTTTAAATTATTTTTAACCGGCTTAAAATCGAAGATTCAAATTTTATTCAACTTTCAATAGATTAAATTCAAAAATTTAATCGCCAATTCCTTCTGATAATTTGAAATTCAAGTCAAATCATCGTTCAAATATTTAAAATTAATTAAATATTCTCAAATTAAATTGTTCAAAATTCAGGGTCGTTACAATTTGCACTAGACTTAAATGCATTTTTTTATCTGGCTTGAAGCAATTTTAAGGCCCAAAGATGGGCATATAGTGGTCGACCATGAGTGGTTGGAGTTGGGTTGATTAAATGGAGAAATAGTAAGAGGTGAATGTGGATCTGGATCCCCCTTTTTGCTCCTTTGAATCTCTACTATTTAAACACCTCAAATTCCACTTTAGGTACTCTTTATTTTTCCTCCATCTAGACCAGATATGGATGGCCTCCCCTTTGCCATTACTTCTCAATATTCAAGCCTATAAAACATAATTTAAATACAAATAGTAGATAGGTGGTTGCTGCTTTTAGTTTGGTAGCTCGCTTTGGAAGATTGGATACTGATTCAAGGATTTTTCGATTTAATGCTTCAATATGCTGTTGGAACTGGGTCAACCCGCAGCGGAAGTTATGGATGAATTTTAATTTTTTACCTTATTAGATCTTTATTGGGTCTATGAAGTCTAATTTATTTAGAACATTTTTGAATTTAATTTAAATAAAACCTTTATTTCATTTAAATTTATAATTAATGGATTGAATTTTATTTTATTTATTTTAAATTAAGTATAAAGGTATACATATGTATCATATATATTTATATTATATGTATGTGTGTGTATGTGTGTGTGCGCATGTGTAACATAATAATTTGTGCAAGGTATAATATGCCTATATATAAATGTTGGGATTTGCATCGCAATGGACATGTTGGCTCATCTTTTATGTATTGTACGGGGTCCAAACATATGTATGTATATATATTGACTTGTTATTTAAATGGTTATTAAACAATACAAATATTTATACATATATAAAGTATATGTATTATGTAGATGTAATATATATATATATATATTGTATATATTAAATTAGATATTAAATTGATAAATGACTATATATATTATGCCAAGTTGTTTTTTTATTGTATTATACATGTGTATCTTACGACAATAAAAATAATATATGTATGTATTTATTTATAATTATATTTGTAATATCTAAAATATTTATAAATATTTGAATTTAAATGTATATATTTATATCATATAATTATATCAATTATAAAATTAATTAAAATTTTATATATATATATATTATAACATTCCACATCTGATACAAAGCATAACAAATTTTTTATTATTAAATTATTAATGTATGAATATATTAGCTGAAAAACATTAAAATAATATTAAAAATAATTTCATAGCATATTTTTAAATTTTAAATTTTTTGAATTCGAATATGAATTTATAAGGTTACGGAAAAATTTCCATAATTTTCTAAGTTAATTTTTTTTATTATTTTATTACTTTTGGCCATTATTATAAATAATTTTTTTAAAATAATAAATTTGGTAATTAAATTCTAGAATTCAGGTCGAAAGTTAATATGATGATGAATTTTTTTGATAAAATCAAAATATAATTTACGAAGCATATTTATTTTATATTAATTGTATAACCTTTATTTCGATTTAAATAATATTAAAAATAGTAAATAATTACTAAAAAAATATTTTGTTGTTACCTAAAATTATATTTGGTATAAATTTTCATATATAAAATATAAGATCAATTTTTAACATGATATGGTGGCATAATGAATTATAGGTCATTTAAATTTATGCAATATGACTTATATTAATATAAATATAATTTATTAATAAGTTGATATATAAATTAAAATAAATTATTTCGGTTGTATATACATCGGATCTAAATAAAAAAAATTAGTATACATATATACACATAACCATTCAATATGTAACAACATTAATACATATAGGATTCTCAATAACTAATATTTAATTATGATATATATATACACACACACGCACAAGCAATGGAATATTATACATGAATTTAAGTTATACAAAATAAGAGAACATACTAAAGTTATCCCTTGAAGTACACCTTACTATGATGAATATCCCTCCTTAGAAATCTTCTCAATTCGGTTGACTATCCAATAGTTGTTGATTTGAAATTGATTTGAGATGAACTTTGATGGAGCTTTGTGTATGTGTGATTAGCCAGCAAAAAGGTGGAAATGGCAGCTAAAAAAAGATCCCAGTGTATTAGGGTTATGAGTTACAGTGGAAGGAATATAGAGAAAGGTGGATTAAATCTCCTTCCCATTCATCCTAAATCAGAGTCGTCCATCAAAGATCCTCCTACCGCATCTTTTAGGCGCCACTAGCATGCATGTTGATGCCGCATGTACCACCAAACATCATGGGCTAATAGCCCATTTAGGTCCAAATAAATATTACTAATTAAATCTGATTTAGTTGCTTGTCGATATTGTATATCGATTCATATATTTATAACTATTATAAATATATACAGTAATATTTATTCCTCAAGTCACATTCAAAATTATATAATCAATATTTCATAAATATTAATTAATTTACTTAATTTATAACAGTTATAGACGAATTAAATCATTTGGTCAAAAGACAATTAATCATATTGATTATGTGACTCGTCAGGTGTAAATTTGGTCAACGATTAACATCGAACTATTCGAATGTTAATGTTCACACGTCACCAAGCAGTGGTGGGACATTTTGGCCAAATTTATCGCTTACTTAGATTCGGTAAAATCTAATTTTAGTTAATTAAGAATTACCCAATTATGACATTTATTTACACCAATTCTTCTCATCAAAACCATATCACTTTGGACTTGTGGAATATGGTATTGGTCAAAATTCTAATATTGTCTATATTCAGCTCTATAGTCCAAACACAAAGTACTTGCTTCAATAATAACAATTATTATTAACCGAACTACTGTGGCTAGAGATTTTTACTTTAAGTTGACTTGAGTAGACCATGATACTAACCCGATATAACTGAGAAGACGAATCCTCCCTTGAATAGCGCTTCACTTCCAATACTTCCACTCGACTCTATTATGGTCACTCGATGGACGTCGGGCCATGATTTGACTATAATCAAGGTGGAGCTTTCATATAGAAGATTCACGATATTCTCAAGTCGAAAGGACTGTGTAAATCAGCACATCGATATTTTCTATTTGACCTTAGTTATATTAACCAACTGAAAACTATCAAGTGAGTTATTCCATAGTTATCCAATAACTATCAGTACGTAACCCCTAGGTGCCCCTAACAACCAAGAGTAATACTCTATCCAACATTTGGAGAGTGTTACGTACTCTAGTCTCAATGGATGCATCGATATCCAGTCTTGATGCATCTTGAATAGGAACATTTAAAATGGTATATTAGTTTTTATTGTGATAAACTACTCACGGTTACAACACTTTGTAACTATTGTTAGAAAACATACCATTTATGGATTTTCTATTAAATATACATTTAATTAAATTAATTAATTAATATAACACATTATATTAAGTATATAATAGAAAGAAAATGCCTTTTATTCCGAACAAGATTGATTATCGGGTTAGATATAAGTAATAAATTACATAATTGCCCCTAAGGCATACCCCTAACTATATCAATCTCCTACTTGCACTTGGGATCAATTTTGGATTCTTATTCCAACTTCTTCAATTGGTTTTCTTAAAACCAATTGGGTCAGTCCTTAGCGAATGGGTATGCAATTATGTTTTACTCATCTACTTTATCGATTAACTTTCTCCAACGTTGATAAACTACCTTTATCATATGGAACAATTTGGAGTATGTCTCTCGATTTCTAGTGAGCTCTAAGTTCTATGATGAACTATATCATGACATTGTCATCATATGACAATGTTATGGGATTCTCAACATTTGGAATCACCATTGACTCAGTTATAAATTTGTGCATTTATTATATATATATATATATATATATATATAAACACACACACATTGTTTTATTGTGGGGCTATTCAAGTCAATGAATCGACCACGATCTCTTCTATTTGGAACATTTTCAACTTAAAGATTCTTAATTTATTATTGATATATTATACTAAATATCACTTATGAAATTTGAGTCTGAACATTCCTTTACAAGGAGTTCACTATTTCTATAAACAATTCTCTAGTTTTCATAAATACACGAGAACACCTCAAACAACCATTTAGTGATATCAATTTAGATTTGATATTTGCTTCTTGTATGAAATACATAAACAAATCATGATATCATAAACAACATAAAATGTATGATAATTCCTATTGTCGATGCATAAGGAATAAATCTTACACGTTCTGTATTAAACATTTTAATAAGGTGTCCTTTCATATCGATTTGGGACATTCCCAATATCTTTATACTTACTACAAAAGACATATTTACAAATCCAACGTTGAGCATTAAAACAACTGAGGCTGGTTTTAACACAAGTACATTGTTAAAAATCAGCAATGTGTTGTTTACTTATTATTTAGAAATATCAATATGCTTTTTTACATTCTTTCTTGTGAACACACGTTTCCTCTGCATTTTGACTGAAAACCAAACTATTTGATATTTCTAATAAAATACTTATTCAATTTTGATGATTTTATGAATGATACTTTCGTATTTTTTCTTAGATCATATCCAAAACTCACAAACTTAATATCGCTTCCAATGACTTCAAAATATTTTTGTTATTATGTGTAAATAGTTTACTCTAAATTATTATTTAGAATTTTATGTTTCAACGCATATGTACCAAACATAAAGTCATAACATATATAATTTTATGAGTAGAGTCTGAATTAACTTGAGCACATCGAATGGTGCTATTACGTTAATTTTGACAATTGAAATTTACGGTATTATTTTTATCAATGTGGCTTGCTACGTTTCAGCTGCATTTGTCTTTCTCTTAAAGGCACATTTGCAGCCAAAAGGATGATATCCTTTCGGATACAACTGCCAAAATCATATTTTGATAATATACTTAGAATCTATTTTGGATTTACGCATCGTACTATATCATAGAGTCAATACATTTAATGGTTCAATTAAACAACCGAGAAGTATTTATTATTGACATTGATAAGAAACTCATAGTTTCTCTTTAATGTACAAGAATACTCACTAGACGTTCTAGTATATCTGTGTTCATTTAAATTTGGTCAATTTCATTTCATCCCTTATAATCGGTTTTATCGTTGGATCGTATCCAGATCCATTTTATACCAAAAATTTCTTAAAGAAATTCTTCACTTCGAAGTTGGTATTTCTTCAAAACAACAGTTGTTTTCAATGCAACAAAATGGGCATTTATAAATATTTTATGAATTGCCTTATACAAAACTGATTTTGCATTAATTCACAATATATTTATGTTCACAACATAAATTAGTCATCAAATGATTGTGGTTCCCGAAATTCTCTTGGGACAACTTATATAAGATCTCTTATGTATAATTATTATGTGCAGTCTTACGACTCGCATAACCTGCCAACTCCTTGACCTAGGATATGTAGGGGTTTCTTATTAACTCTTATATTATATGGTTTTGTAAACTATTCTTTGGATGATATTAATTTTAACCTTATGTACTACTCTTAAGTACACACTTATAGAAAGAATTTAAATTAACTTCACCTATCATTGATCGTGCTTTGTCCAACAAAGTTTGAATACTCCTTATCGATACTGTAACGACCTAGAATTTTGACCAAATTAAATTGAGAATATTTAATTAATTTTATTTATTTGAACGATAATTTAATTTGAATCCCGAATAAAACTTTGAAATTTGCGGTTAAATTACAGAATTTAATCTATTGATAGTCGAATAAAAATTTGTATCTTCGATTTTAAGCTGAAGAAAAATATTTCGAAAGCTTTTAAAATTCGTATTGATAATACTGAAGATGATAGAAACTTTCAGAATTGAATTGTAAACTGTTTTGTTCAGTTTTGGAATTATATTGTTCGAATCAACATTTAAAAATAGCGTTCCGAGGCACAGTCTCGGAATTCGACAAAACGAGTTCCATCGGGTCCGGAATATTGTATTATTGCCGGATTTCAAATTTCGTATTTTTCAGAGTTGTGGTGTGAACATATGGCGTGTAAACGCATTGAAATTTATATCGGTTTCAATTTAAATTTAAACTTTAAATTTGTCAACATCAACACTCTCCTTCCCTTAAGACACGCAGAGAATCACGCCCGTTGTTCACGCTGAAGCACGCCATTCCCTCAGCTACAACTCGCGTACCCTTTCCTTTTCTTTTTCAAAATCAATTCCCTCGTTCAAAAAAATCAAGTAATGGCCAAGAAAAAATTAAACCCCCCCCCTCTCGTTCAAATCATGGCCGAAACCTAGGGCGCGCGTATTAGGGCTCGTTGTCGAGCATCGCGAGTGACTCGCGGAGGCCAGGGCGCGGGGTCGATTAGGGCTGAGCATCGGAGTTGGTGGGGAGGCGTATCTGTTAGGGCGATGATGGATTTGGGGGTGGTTCTCGAGGCCACGGCGACGTCGCGCGCGAGGCAGATGAAGGCTCGAGATTTCTAGGGTTCGCGTGAGGCTGAAGTCGAAAGGGGAGATGGGCAGCAGTGTCGCGAACGTGTGTGGATGATGATGTCGAGGCGCAAGGGCTGGGGCTCTGTTTGGATTCGATAGTGGTAGGAGGCGTTCGCGATGGATCGCGTGGGGCGATCGACGTACGACAATGATCGTCGAACGAATTCGAGGCTAGGGTTGGTGATGTCGCAGTGTTCGAGCTCGAGACAGTGAAGGCCAGGCTGGTTCGAGCGTGTCGTATCAATGAGGTATAATTTAGTTTCGGAGTTAAAGTTAATTTTTACAGTGAAAATATAAGTGTGTAGTTTTGCAAAATTTATAAATTTAAAATTTTGTAAAAATAAATTATCTCCAGAAAAAGAAAAAAATGTTTATTGTTAATTTTAAAATTTTAAATTGAAGTTAGATGAATTTAAATAAAGAAGAAGTTTTTAATTAAAACTATCAAAACGAAAAGTTGATTATTCGATTTATATTGAATATTAATGAATGGTACAAATTATTTATACCAGGTTAAAAATCGAGAAAACAAAACTGAAATGGAAAATGGATGGCAAATTAAAGCTAAGGTGAGATCTCCTCACTCAGATTTATAAATTGATTGCAGTTATTGACTGTTTGATTTCTGTTTGAATGTGCTATTAGATATGATAGGATATATCTATATATATAGCAGTATATACATATTGGCATATGTATATATTGGATTGATGATTTCCCGCCTCGTATAGCGGATGAGACCCTATTGCGCCGTTAGTAAGCGGATTTATAAAAACCCATATACCGCGATAATTCCGTACTGGAGCGGAATTGGTATTGTGCTAACGTCTTTGGATGCAGGGAAACAGGTTGGAGGGATCCAACTGGATTCCTCACCCGTAGTTATTTATTTACAAGATTGATGTATATTCTGTTATCATATATTGATATATGATGTTGATGTTGTGATTGACTAATTGATGCGTTGCATCATTGGATTCAATTTTTGAAGTTTTAAAATAATGATTTTAACTTTAAAAGAGATTTTTAAAAGTGATTTTTTGTAAGTATACGTTATTAAATTTTCGAATAAATTTACAAACGTTAAAATTATTAAAGTTATAAAAGTTAAGATGTTGGGTGAAATATAACCCAGAGATGATTTTTTTGAAATAAACAGTTAAGTAATTTATAAAATAGCTTAAATGTGGATTTTCGAATTATTAAGAAACGATGGGTATAAAAGATGTACAAAAATTGATATTTATCAATTAAAATTATTGGAATTTTAAACGAGTTTTATAAGTGTTAAATTTGTAAAGATGTGAAACTTATAAAATTATAAGTTGTAAAGATAGGAAATTTATAGGATTATAAATTGTGAAGATTTGAAGTTTATGGATTTATAAAAATTGAAGTTTTATAGATTTATAAAGTATGAAGTTATAAATGAATGGAATTGTAGAATAAAAGATTATAAGAAGGTTACTTGGAAATTGGATTTTGCCTTTAAATGGAATATCTATCGAATTGATTTATAAAGAAGATTTATAAATCAAAGTGGTTATAAAATAAAGATAGGAAGAGAATTTATAAAACGTTGTTTTATAAACTCGAGATCAATTGAATTTGATAAATTAAATATAGGAGATTATCAAAGAAAATATATTCGCAATTTTGGATAGCGAATTTTTATTGAAATGAACATGTGTAGAAATGATTGAAATGGGGTTAAGTAAATTATATTCACGATTTTGGACAGTGAATATATTGTTAAGTAAAATGGATTCATTTTTGAAGAAGTAATATTTTAAAAATGAAGTTAAACATTTTAAAGGTGTTTTAAAATGTGTTATGAATCGAAAGCATAGATTTCAACATTTATTGTTGAAATAGACGTTTTCGAGAAATTTAAGGAAATGGTGGACTATAACACTGTTGTTATAGTAAATGATTTCCGAAAGGAAATGGTTTGATGTAGTATTGGGATTTATATACCTATCTTAAAATCCGAATCCCTATACTAGTGATTTTTGAGTCGTCGTAACGATGTTTTACGTAACATTCGTTTTGACTCAAATAAAGGTGTTAAAAGAATATTTTCCTTAAAAGAATGAAATATATACTTAATTTGATTTAAGTATATTGAATATTTTCAAATGTTGAAAATAAATAGATTTGTGAATTACTTATTATTTAATAAGTATGGAAATACTTTTCCAATATGAAATGAACTGTTTTGAGAAATTATCTTTGAAAAGATAAATTGAAATTGAATATTGAAAACGATTTGAAAATCGTATATCAGTAGATATTTTTGAAATATAAATTCACTTTGGAATTTATAAAAGAAATGGAAATTCGTTTTAAAGAAAATAAACGTTGGTTTATTTTTGAAGTGTGGAAATTTTTATATCTAGTGAAGATATTTTTGAAGATGAAATAATTTGGAAAATTATTTGGAATCTGATGATGTTGCGCATCTTTATTGATAGTTAAATAACCGACTATCAATAATTACCTTGAATGGTATTTGTTGTGAATTGGATGAATTTGAATGCCACACTTATTTTGAATAATCGCTCACTATTCGGGTTAGCCGGGAAAGGACCATGGGGTCGTATAACCCATTCCGAAGATGTGATACGTCGTTATGAATCGCAATTGAAGACCGGTGTTGAAGACCGGATATTTTTGAAAACGAAAGGATTACCGTCGAGTTACTCTACATCGACTGATCTTCGATTTAGAGGTTTTATCACCCTTAGTGACGGGAAGTCCTGACGTGATTGAAAATTATCCGGAATTGCAAGGGCTTCGTGAGAAGTGCCTTCGGTTCTGTTCGATCCCGGAACAGACTTGTATGGATTGTGTGTCTGACGTTACAATTTGAGATATAAAGCAGATTTCTTTCAAATACATTTCTGTTGGTGGCGGAGAATTTATTCTCTTAGCTTAACACCCTTCTCTGAGACATACGAGCTCAGAGGTTATGTAGTTGAAATTCATCAGCGATATATCCCAATTTGGTAACGTGGCATACTGAGTGTTGCTGTGAAATGATCGGTGTTTGATCATTTGCGATATGATCATTTGTTTGATCTTATATCTTTGTGATCATAGGTTGATCATTTTGTTTGACCCGAAGCAGGGCTTTTTATAGAAAGCGTAGCTTTGTGGACGAGACTTCGACGAGCCTCACACCCCGGAAATGGTCGAAACAGGAAGAATGCAGCAAGGTTCTAGGGAGTAGCGCCCCTTAGTGTATGTCATTCCTTCTGGATAAAGGTGGTATCATGGTATGGAGCCCAGATACTTAACCTCTGTTGTTACTGCATTTTTATTATCTATGTGGTTTGTTGCGAATCGAGGATCCTCGGGAAGATCGGTGACGATCGGGGGATGGCATACGCGTGTCAGTAGTTACCTATTTTTGCAGAGGTAACCCGGCCTTGTGTTGGCAGAGATCCGGTTAGGTTCTCGGGTCGTCTATTCCAGGGACGTACCCATCGTGGAAAAGGAAGTTCCTTAGCCTGACCATTTGTTGGAAATCCAAACTCCAATACGAACTTTGTACGGTATTAGTTGTAGAACCTGCCATTTACGTACGGTGGTCACCACTGTTTAGATGGTAGCTATAGTAGGCATACGATACTGGTCGTATGTTGGCTAAGATTAATATTATACTTTCGAAATGTTTTCTACACTATGCACTAATAATAATATCAAAAATGATTTGATTTTGCGTAGTAAGCATCTTTGACTATCATAAGAAGAAATCTCCTCCAATTCTGCGTTTGCATTGTGTGTGTGGTGGGAGGTCTTATGGTAGTTTCATTTTCCAAAAGCATTTCGAATTGACTTTAAAATTATTTTGTTGTTATATAAAGAATAACTGTTTTACGATCTCACACCAGTCACCATGACTGACTCGGAGTTTATTGTTTCCCTTCTAAACTCTGGGTGCCCACCAATTTCCACACGGGCAGTCTAGAGTTATGTTATCAGGATATTCTGGATATTCTGGAGCTTTGGAGATAAGCTGGATTTCGAGACGTAGTATTTGTATCTGATATTATTTTATTCCGCTGTGTATTCTGTATGAGGACGAGTTTATATAACTGTCCATTGTTGTTTATTAACTCTGATGATATGATGTGATGTAATGTAATAACAGATATAACTCTTTTGTTTTTAAATGATATTCATTTATCTATTATATATTGTTCCGCTGCGATATGTGAGATTCTGATATTGTTTTCTGTTTCTGTTCTGATGTGTTTTCTGTTGTTCTTCTTTCTTTCTCTTCTCTTTTTCTTCTACTTTTTCTTTTAAAACCATAACTTTTCGGGTTTCCGGCATTCGATGGCTCGGCAGTCGATAAAGTGAGTATCGATGTTGAATTTTCGAAAGTCGAAAATTTTGGGATGTTACAAGTGGTATCAGAGCATATGGTTAAGCGACAACCCTGCTCTGTTGGGTGTTACTCATTAGAGATAGAGTCAGCAGTACTCTAGGATGAGTTGAGTGTAATAATAGATATGAGCGCGTATTTGTTATTTGAATATGAAATTGTTTTATATTGTGTTGACTTATCGGTTGATTGTTTATAGATTCTGGTCGGTGCAGTCTAGCTAACTGTAATCGATAGGGGTTTCTAAACTCTTAAACAAGATAAACCGACACAGTATTGATTTTAAAATGGGGTAAATGAAATAATTTTACCCAAACTATTTTGTATAGAAAAGAAATGTTTTCTATGAATTACTATAGTATATGGTTGCATGGTTGTTAGAAGTGATAATATTAATCCATCATCATTGAAATTGAATAAGAAATAAAAAATCGTAACTCCAAAGTTAAGAAATTAATTCACATATAAATGAAATTTAAGAATGTAAATTATAAATGTGAATTGTAATTTAAAACGGAATTCCAAAGAAGTTTTTGGAAAGGTTTTGAAAAGAATTTGAAAATTTTGGAGATTTGGAAAGTTTAAATTCTTTTTGGAGTTGAAAATGAATTTCAAAGGATTTTGAAAAAGTATTTTTGAGAGATAAAAGCTCTAAACTCTTTTCGGTCGCTGGAAAATAATCCTGATGATGGTGGCCACATCATTAGAATTCATTTTCGGGTTTCCAAAAGAGAAATTGCTGCCCAATTGTTTTAAATGAAAGTTGTTTGGAAAATTGAGTTTTGTTTTGAAATTTCAAAAGATAAATTTGAATTGTTTTCAAAATGGTTTTGAAAGGTTGAAAAGACTCTGGAATACTGTATAAGAATATTTATGGAATAATAAATGAGTTGATAACTTATATAGTTTGTTGTGAATTTAGATTGAATGAATTTAACTTAAGGAATTTTAAGTTGAATCAAAGTAAGTGCAAGTGAATCAATTAAATGAAAGTGAGATTGAATGTTGAAATTCATTTTGAATTTGTAAAACTGCAATTGAATTTAAATCAAATTCAATAATTGTAAAAGAAAGATAAATTGAATTCGAATTGGAAATCCAGTTAAATGTGAGTGGTTATAAACCAAAATAGTAAATTGTAAATAAATTTTGGGAATGAACAAAAGAATAAAACTGGAAGTGAAAGTTGAGATTCATTTTGAAGTTGTAAGCATTGAATTGAATAGAATAATTAGAAATGAAAGTTGAGTTAGTTAAATTGAAACTTGAATGGTGAACTAAATAAAAGAGATGGTTCGAATTTAAAGATAAATTCAAGTAAGTAGAAACAGATTTGAATAAGTGGATTAGAATTTGAAATGAATTAGTAATTGAAACTAATCCAAAATAAGCAGTTATAAATGAAAGTAAATCGATGAAAATTCAATATTTCAGAATTGAAAGTAAATTGAATCCAAATTTAGTTGAAATGGTAAACTAAATTCAAATGAGATTAGAAATGTAAAACTGAATGGATATGGATATATAACTTCAATAGCGAACTTAAAGATGATATAAGCAGTTATATTGAAAATTTTGTAATTGAATGGACGAAATGGTTTGAATATATGTAACTAGATATAATGGCTAGTAAGATATACAGGTTAAAGGAATTGGGATTTTAATGTTGAAAGAGAATTCGAATTTGCTCGAAAAGGTATGTATTTAAATTATAATATGAGTTTTTGATGATTTCTGGTCTAGCCGCTTGGCTTTTTCTTTTTCTTTTTGAAATCTGAGAGTCCGTAGGGACGTTTTGTAGTCGTGCCGTATTAGCCGCGCAAAGGAGACGCTGGCGAAATTTTTCAGAAATTTAGGGCGTTAGAAAATTTTTGAGAAATTTTGAAAGTTTGAATTTGAAATTTGAATTTAAATTTGAATTGAAGTAAAGCAATGTTGTTTGAAACCTATAATTGAAGTTGGAAAGATAGTAGGAATGATAACGAATCTCTAGTAGAGAGATTTGTTTTGGAAATTTGATAAACTATTAGATGTTGAAAAATAGTAGACGAGTTAAGGACCATTTTTTCCTAACTTGTAATTTCGAGGACGAAATTCTTTTAAGGGGGGAAGTCTGTAACGACCCAAAATTTTGACCAAATTAAATTGAGAATATTTAATTAATTTTATTTATTTGAACGATAATTTAATTTGAATCCCGAATAAAACTTTGAAATTTGCGGTTAAATTACAGAATTTAATCTATTGATAGTCGAATAAAAATTTGTATCTTCGATTTTAAGCTGAAGAAAAATATTTCGAAAGCTTTTAAAATTCGTATTGATAATACTGAAGATGATAGAAACTTTCAGAATTGAATTGTAAACTGTTTTGTTCAGTTTTGGAATTATATTGTTCGAATCAACATTTAAAAATAGCGTTCCGAGGCACAGTCTCGGAATTCGACAAAACGAGTTCCATCGGGTCCGGAATATTGTATTATTGCCGGATTTCAAATTTCGTATTTTTCAGAGTTGTGGTGTGAACATATGGCGTGTAAACGCATTGAAATTTATATCGGTTTCAATTTAAATTTAAACTTTAAATTTGTCAACATCAACACTCTCCTTCCCTTAAGACACGCAGAGAATCACGCCCGTTGTTCACGCTGAAGCACGCCATTCCCTCAGCTACAACTCGCGTACCCTTTCCTTTTCTTTTTCAAAATCAATTCCCTCGTTCAAAAAAATCAAGTAATGGCCAAGAAAAAATTAAAACCCCCCCCTCTCGTTCAAATCATGGCCGAAACCTAGGGCGCGCGTATTAGGGCTCGTTGTCGAGCATCGCGAGTGACTCGCGGAGGCCAGGGCGCGGGGTCGATTAGGGCTGAGCATCGGAGTTGGTGGGGAGGCGTATCTGTTAGGGCGATGATGGATTTGGGGGTGGTTCTCGAGGCCACGGCGACGTCGCGCGCGAGGCAGATGAAGGCTCGAGATTTCTAGGGTTCGCGTGAGGCTGAAGTCGAAGGGGGAGATGGGCAGCAGTGTCGCGAACGTGTGTGGATGATGATGTCGAGGCGCAAGGGCTGGGGCTCTGTTTGGATTCGATAGTGGTAGGAGGCGTTCGCGATGGATCGCGTGGGGCGATCGACGTACGACAATGATCGTCGAACGAATTCGAGGCTAGGGTTGGTGATGTCGCAGTGTTCGAGCTCGAGACAGTGAAGGCCAGGCTGGTTCGAGCGTGTCGTATCAATGAGGTATAATTTAGTTTCGGAGTTAAAGTTAATTTTTACAGTGAAAATATAAGTGTGTAGTTTTGCAAAATTTATAAATTTAAAATTTTGTAAAAATAAATTATCTCCAGAAAAAGAAAAAAATGTTTATTGTTAATTTTAAAATTTTAAATTGAAGTTAGATGAATTTAAATAAAGAAGAAGTTTTTAATTAAAACTATCAAAACGAAAAGTTGATTATTCGATTTATATTGAATATTAATGAATGGTACAAATTATTTATACCAGGTTAAAAATCGAGAAAACAAAACTGAAATGGAAAATGGATGGCAAATTAAAGCTAAGGTGAGATCTCCTCACTCAGATTTATAAATTAATTGCAGTTATTGACTGTTTGATTTCTGTTTGAATGTGTTATTAGATATGATAGGATATATCTATATATATAGCAGTATATACATATTGGCATATGTATATATTGGATTGATGATTTCCCGCCTCGTATAGCGGATGAGACCCTATTGCGCCGTTAGTAAGCGGATTTATAAAAACCCATATACCGCGATAATTCCGTACTGGAGCGGAATTGGTATTGTGCTAACGTCTTTGGATGCAGGGAAACAGGTTGGAGGGATCCAACTGGATTCCTCACCCGTAGTTATTTATTTACAAGATTGATGTATATTCTGTTATCATATATTGATATATGATGTTGATGTTGTGATTGACTAATTGATGCGTTGCATCATTGGATTCAATTTTTGAAGTTTTAAAATAATGATTTTAACTTTAAAAGAGATTTTTAAAAGTGATTTTTTGTAAGTATACGTTATTAAATTTTCGAATAAATTTACAAACGTTAAAATTATTAAAGTTATAAAAGTTAAGATGTTGGGTGAAATATAACCCAGAGATGATTTTTTTGAAATAAACAGTTAAGTAATTTATAAAATAGCTTAAATGTGGATTTTCGAATTATTAAGAAACGATGGGTATAAAAGATGTACAAAAATTGATATTTATCAATTAAAATTATTGGAATTTTAAACGAGTTTTATAAGTGTTAAATTTGTAAAGATGTGAAACTTATAAAATTATAAGTTGTAAAGATAGGAAATTTATAGGATTATAAATTGTGAAGATTTGAAGTTTATGGATTTATAAAAATTGAAGTTTTATAGATTTATAAAGTATGAAGTTATAAATGAATGGAATTGTAGAATAAAAGATTATAAGAAGGTTACTTGGAAATTGGATTTTGCCTTTAAATGGAATATCTATCGAATTGATTTATAAAGAAGATTTATAAATCAAAGTGGTTATAAAATAAAGATAGGAAGAGAATTTATAAAACGTTGTTTTATAAACTCGAGATCAATTGAATTTGATAAATTAAATATAGGAGATTATCAAAGAAAATATATTCGCAATTTTGGATAGCGAATTTTTATTGAAATGAACATGTGTAGAAATGATTGAAATGGGGTTAAGTAAATTATATTCACGATTTTGGACAGTGAATATATTGTTAAGTAAAATGGATTCATTTTTGAAGAAGTAATATTTTAAAAATGAAGTTAAACATTTTAAAGGTGTTTTAAAATGTGTTATGAATCGAAAGCATAGATTTCAACATTTATTGTTGAAATAGACGTTTTCGAGAAATTTAAGGAAATGGTGGACTATAACACTGTTGTTATAGTAAATGATTTCCGAAAGGAAATGGTTTGATGTAGTATTGGGATTTATATACCTATCTTAAAATCCGAATCCCTATACTAGTGATTTTTGAGTCGTCGTAACGATGTTTTACGTAACATTCGTTTTGACTCAAATAAAGGTGTTAAAAGAATATTTTCCTTAAAAGAATGAAATATATACTTAATTTGATTTAAGTATATTGAATATTTTCAAATGTTGAAAATAAATAGATTTGTGAATTACTTATTATTTAATAAGTATGGAAATACTTTTCCAATATGAAATGAACTGTTTTGAGAAATTATCTTTGAAAAGATAAATTGAAATTGAATATTGAAAACGATTTGAAAATCGTATATCAGTAGATATTTTTGAAATATAAATTCACTTTGGAATTTATAAAAGAAATGGAAATTCGTTTTAAAGAAAATAAACGTTGGTTTATTTTTGAAGTGTGGAAATTTTTATATCTAGTGAAGATATTTTTGAAGATGAAATAATTTGGAAAATTATTTGGAATCTGATGATGTTGCGCATCTTTATTGATAGTTAAATAACCGACTATCAATAATTACCTTGAATGGTATTTGTTGTGAATTGGATGAATTTGAATGCCACACTTATTTTGAATAATCGCTCACTATTCGGGTTAGCCGGGAAAGGACCATGGGGTCGTATAACCCATTCCGAAGATGTGATACGTCGTTATGAATCGCAATTGAAGACCGGTGTTGAAGACCGGATATTTTTGAAAACGAAAGGATTACCGTCGAGTTACTCTACATCGACTGATCTTCGATTTAGAGGTTTTATCACCCTTAGTGACGGGAAGTCCTGACGTGATTGAAAATTATCCGGAATTGCAAGGGCTTCGTGAGAAGTGCCTTCGGTTCTGTTCGATCCCGGAACAGACTTGTATGGATTGTGTGTCTGACGTTACAATTTGAGATATAAAGCAGATTTCTTTCAAATACATTTCTGTTGGTGGCGGAGAATTTATTCTCTTAGCTTAACACCCTTCTCTGAGACGTACGAGCTCAGAGGTTATGTAGTTGAAATTCATCAGCGATATATCCCAATTTGGTAACGTGGCATACTGAGTGTTGCTGTGAAATGATCGGTGTTTGATCATTTGCGATATGATCATTTGTTTGATCTTATATCTTTGTGATCATAGGTTGATCATTTTGTTTGACCCGAAGCAGGGCTTTTTATAGAAAGCGTAGCTTTGTGGACGAGACTTCGACGAGCCTCACACCCCGGAAATGGTCGAAACAGGAAGAATGCAGCAAGGTTCTAGGGAGTAGCGCCCCTTAGTGTATGTCATTCCTTCTGGATAAAGGTGGTATCATGGTATGGAGCCCAGATACTTAACCTCTGTGGTTACTGCATTTTTATTATTTATGTGGTTTGTTGCGAATCGGGGATCCTCGGGAAGATCGGTGACGATCGGGGGATGGCATACGCGTGTCAGTAGTTACCTATTTTTGCAGAGGTAACCCGGCCTTGTGTTGGCAGAGATCCGGTTAGGTTCTCGGGTCGTCTATTCCAGGGACGTACCCATCGTGGAAAAGGAAGTTCCTTAGCCTGACCATTTGTTGGAAATCCAAACTCCAATACGAACTTTGTATGGTATTAGTTGTAGAACCTGCCATTTACGTACGGTGGTCACCACTGTTTAGATGGTAGCTATAGTAGGCATACGATACTGGTCGTATGTTGGCTAAGATTAATATTATACTTTCGAAATGTTTTCTACACTATGCACTAATAATAATATCAAAAATGATTTGATTTTGCGTAGTAAGCATCTTTGACTATCATAAGAAGAAATCTCCTCCAATTCTGCGTTTGCATTGTGTGTGTGGTGGGAGGTCTTATGGTAGTTTCATTTTCCAAAAGCATTTCGAATTGACTTTAAAATTATTTTGTTGTTATATAAAGAATAACTGTTTTACGATCTCACACCAGTCACCATGACTGACTCGGAGTTTATTGTTTCCCTTCTAAACTCTGGGTGCCCACCAATTTCCACACGGGCAGTCTAGAGTTATGTTATCAGGATATTCTGGATATTCTGGAGCTTTGGAGATAAGCTGGATTTCGAGACGTAGTATTTGTATCTGATATTATTTTATTCCGCTGTGTATTCTGTATGAGGACGAGTTTATATAACTGTCCATTGTTGTTTATTAACTCTGATGATATGATGTGATGTAATGTAATAACAGATATAACTCTTTTGTTTTTAAATGATATTCATTTATCTATTATATATTGTTCCGCTGCGATATGTGAGATTCTGATATTGTTTTCTGTTTCTGTTCTGATGTGTTTTCTGTTGTTCTTCTTTCTTTCTCTTCTCTTTTTCTTCTACTTTTTCTTTTAAAACCATAACTTTTCGGGTTTCCGGCATTCGATGGCTCGGCAGTCGATAAAGTGAGTATCGATGTTGAATTTTCGAAAGTCGAAAATTTTGGGATGTTACAGATACATCATGTGTCATAGGGAGGAGTGACCTTTTAAGACAGGATCTTTATCATGTTAGGTACATATGAAGCTCCTTCTAATATACTCACCCATTCGATCAAATCGAATCATTTCTATCGCATGTTACATTATTTACTTCTGTTTTATATTCTATGAGCTTATCTTACACTTATTTATGTGTATCCAACATATATGTCCATGTCTATGATGACTCAACTGTAACGACCCGTATTTTTAGCTATTTTAAATTATTAAATTTAACGTAATTATTAAATAAAAATGGTTAAAAATAAAAATTTAATGATTTATTAATGTAAGTAATTGAATATGAACTTGAATAAAATTTTGAAATAGTTAATTTCGAAGATTTTGGCGATAACAAGTATTGAAATAAATTCTATGTATTGACCATGTTTAAAATCAATAGTGAAATCGAATAATGAATATTGAATGACTGTCAAATGGAAATAGTTGTTTTATAATTTAAAGTCATTTTAAAAGTTAAATTTTATAAGTTCAATAACTTATATTTCAATTTAGTGATTTGTTGGATAATCAAATTGTTTAAAATATAATATTGGAAATTATTTAAATAATTGAATTCTGAATTTAATGTGAATGAAACTGGTATCGAAAGTTGATTTAAATTTTATTTAAATATGAATGAAGATTGTTAACATTTAAAATTGGATTTAAAAGTGAATAATTAGAAATTGGAAATGGTATATTTTATTTAACAAGTTAAAATAGCCATTTTGGCCATTGTCTTAGATTTCGACGAAACCAGTTTCATCGGATCCATAATAATGAATTATTGTAGGATTTCAAGTTTCATAGCGATTAGACTTGTTGTTTGACCGTGCGAGCTTGAAACGCATAGAATTTAATTTCATAATTTGATTAAAATCAATTGATTTTGAAAAGCTATCTTCCACATACAATCGAATTAGGCCTCGAAACTAGTTCCACTGTGTTCGGAATAGAGGTAAAACATTATAAACATCAGGCGGCACGCTTCGTTTGGAGTTCGTCCGGAAATGCACGTGAATAATGAAAATAATAATGAAATAAGGTATATACGCCTATATATACTTGTATCTCAGCAAACCCTAGTCTCCCATCTCAAGGCCGCCACCCACGCTTCAATGGCCAGAAACATTCGAACCTTCCTCCTCATTTCCACTCGATCCGTCAACAATTAGACAAAACATCCAACTAGAAGGTCGTAGAGCACGAGGAGATGTATGCATCCAACTGTGGATCTAGGCTATAAGGTCTCGAGGCGGCGGCAAATCGCCACGAACGACGAGCGGTTCATTTACGTTTCTCGAGAAATAGGGGGCACCAAGCTTCACATGGATCCAGGCGGTGGTGCTAAGCGGCACGACGCTTCTAGTGGCGAGCTCCGATCGTCGTCCGATGATCGTTTAGGGATAAGCGCGCTCGAATTTTGGCAACGTGAATGGGTTCTCGACTTGGAAGCGTGAGCGGGAACGTGCTGAGGTAGTTAGGATAATTAATTTTGTAATTAAGTGTTATTATATTATTAATGATATCAAATATTAAAATCACGTAACTTTTGCCTACGATATCGGTTTTGGATGAAACAAACGGCGATGAAATTGTGACGACGTGCACTACATTCTAGAACTGATTTGGAGACGATTGGAGCTAACTAAAATTTTAGGTTAAATTGAACGTCGTTCGATTTGATTTAAAATTGAAAACTCAAGGTGAGTGTTTAAAGCTCACGATGTACTATAATATTCTTATGTTAGTTAAATTTAATTTGTTGATTATTGTTTGATAAATTTTAGTTGACGTATAAACTGACATTTGAATTAACTGTTAGAAATTTTGAATTAACAGTTAAATTGAAATTAGAATTAAACCGTTAGTAAAATTCTCGATTATTGATTAATTGTTGCGAATTATTGATTGTTTGGATGATTATTTGCGATGGATGCCAATTGGTTTAAATATTGGATGATTGAATGTTTATTTATTTTATATATCCTGTTATCACCCTGTAAATTACTTGACAACATATAAACTGTTATCGGAATTATTTTGAATAAATTAAGAAATAGGTTGAAATGATATATACCTATGACATTTATTTTGGATTGAAATGATATGTATCCATCCTCGAAATTAAATTGAAATAACTGATCACTTGGCCATAGGATAGAAAATTATATACGGACACCGGATTGGTTAAATTAAAGGATTTTAAATTTTTGATTTGAAATTATTAAAATGATTTGGAATTAAAGAAATAAAATCGAATTTATGGAAATCGAATTCTTTTTCGAACTTGAGCTCAAATTATGGAATTAAATTGTGTTAAACGAAATCGTTTAAAAATGAAATTTAAGGTTTTGAAGTATAATTGGAATATGATTTGTGTTTCGAAAATTGACTTGTTTTTAAAGGATTTGGATTTTATTCGAACTTTGAAATATTGCTAGGTGAACGTAATTTAAAACAACATTTCAAAATTGAGCTCGGAATTGAATTACTTTGAAGATTTGAATCTTAAATTGAATATTGAAGTTAAATTTGATATAAATGATTTAAATCGATAATTTGAAATTGATCTTGAAATTGATATAAATTGAAATGGTTTAAAATTAGAATTGAATCGAAATTTAAACCGTTGACTCGAATTGTTGAATCGAAATTGAGATTGATCTGAACGGAAGTTGGAATTGAAGTTAATCCGAATTGAAATCGAAATGGAATCGATTAAATTGAAATGGAAATTGAATTGTTTTGAATTGGAAGATATGGGATTGGATCAGTTTAACTTTGAAACGATTTTCAAACCAACTATTTTAATATAAACTGTTTAAAACCCTATCTTTTAAATATTCAAATTATTTTGATTTCCAAGCTATTTTATTATATAAACCACTTTTAATACTCAAACTATTTTATATTAAACTATTTCAACTTTTTAAATTATTTTAAAACTATTCAAACTATTTTCTAAAAATCCAAACTGGTCAAGGTGGGAATGTTTATATTTAAATCATTGATTTAAATACGAATTGGGTTAAAATGAAGTTATAACCTAAATTAAAATTCGAAATAATTTTGGAAGCTAAATCGAGATATTAAGGCGAAAATGATTTTGAAGTGAGGTGGTATATTTTGAGTAAATATGATGATTTCGAAATAAATTTGATTTTGAAGCGAATATGATATTTGATATCAAGTGCAAATTGTTTTCGAAATGTAAAGGTAACAACTGGTGTGTAAAACCATGTTTGGCTATTAAAGAGACCGGGGCCTCTTATTGGCATACTCTCTATCAATATTGGAACCACTTTAACAACTGCATACGTGGAGTGATGGTCCAAAATGAAGGGGTTGGATTTGGCGATGTTTGATGGGTTTGAAGAAAGAGAACGATGATGGATAGACCTTAGCACTTGTGCCAATTTGAAATGACTAAAATAGGATGGCTTGACAGGGCCAAGTGGGTTAATTACCCCGAGCGTACATCCGTTCTTCGATTTTCTCAGACTTGGTCCATATTATTACTCTTGTTATTGGTTTCAATTGGTGCACCTTGATTTAGGATTGTGATATCCCGGGAATTTGGACAGTATCAATTTAATAATCTGCATTGGAAATTAAATTGATTTGATAATTTGTTAATAAAATTTGAATTAATTTAATAATCTAATTAAATAAAATATTTAATTAGTGATTTATCTTTTAAAAGTTTAATAAAATATTTTCTATTTATAATATATATGTATAATTGTATATATTGTAAATAGATGAGTTGGTTTGAATTTAACAAATGAAATTATGTTTTCAAATTTCTAATATATATATTTGGTAATTTGGAAATTATGATTTAAATTAATATTAAGCTTTCCAAAGATATTTAATAAATAACTATATAGTTTTAAAATACATAATATAAATGTTTAATTGTTTAAAAATAGAATTTAGCTTAAGTTCAAATTTAAATAAAAGGTTTGTTTATTTCTTTTTAAATATTACTAGATTTGTATGTATTAAAAATAGAAGTTTAAATACAATTTACATATGGTATTAATTCATTGAATAATAGAAGTAATTTATAATCTCTTTTATAAATTATTTAAAATTGTCAAATTTGATATTTTCAAATAATAATTATAATACTTTGTTTTTATAAATATAAATAGACTTTGATAAAATAGAATTGTTATTTTAAATGGTAGTTATATATGCATATATATAACTTGATTTTAAAATTGGATTTTTAAATTTAATTTGAATTTGAATTAAATGTTGAAATTCAAAAGAATAAACAATTTTAAAATATTTGGATAAGTTTTCATTTATATATATTTTGTTATAACATTTTCTTTAAAAGAAATTCAAATATATACATTTAAATAAAGTATAAAAACTATTATTTACATTTAAAAATAAATAAAAATATGTATTAAATACTTAAAAGACAAATGTCACCATATTAAGGCTTGATAAAACATGTGTAAATTAAATAGCTAATGTATATGACAAGTGTCACCTTTAATTTAATTTTTCTTTTATTTTTATTTAAATTATTTCAGCATTTATACATATGTTACTTCATCTTCATTCTTTTCCCATTTTCTCTTTTCAAATCTTGAGAAAATGGTGTTCAGCCTGTACAAATCAAACCCTCCTTAAAACAAACTTCTCAAAAACAATTTATAATCAAAACACTCCTCTCAAAACCAAATCAGATGATCTATACCTCCTCAAACCAGAAAATAAATTCAATAACCTATAATTCTTTTCAAATCAAACAACTCAAATCATTAACTTGCATCTTCTTCAAGCCTGGAATCAAGTACTCTGTTTCAAGTATTCCAGTTCTGTAGGGATTAGCAACTCAGTTTTTAAAAATCAGAGCAAAAGAAATTTTCCAGCATCTTTTCAAAATTTAAAGCAAGAAAAATCTGAAGCAAGATGAAGCATGCAGTTTTAAAAGGCAAAGCAAAATCAAAAACAAGATTCAATAACAACTCCAGTTTTCAAAAGACATTTTCCAGCACTCAAATTCAAAAAGCCATTTCAAACTAAAGGCTCTGTCTCTAATTTAAATCGGTGAGTAACAATCATTTTTAAAATATAAGTTTGAATACCTGTTTGCATGATGATTACTGGAATAAGAATGCATTGCATGTGTATGTATTGGTGAATTTGCTGTGAGTAACTTCAGTAAATTAAAAGATTAAGTATGATCTGTGCATGTTTCTTTTCTGAAATAAGTATGTTTTGTGAATGTTTATTGATGAAATTACTGGCATTTTGGATATGCATGAATGTGATTGTCTGTAACATTCTTTGTTACCAGTTCTTAAGAAAAATGAAAATCCTCTGGCTCTTGTCCAATATTTTTTTTTCTTTGTTAAGTCTTAAGTCCTGAAAACATACATGTTATTATACCATAGTTTTAGTTTAAACTTATTTAGTAAAAATAAATTTGGAGTTGTCTCTGTAACTAAAACATTAGAGTATGATAAATAAAGGTAAAAACTCCAACAAAATAAATTATAAACTCAGTATTATAAACTGAAAACATAAACAAAAAGATGATTTTTAAAACTAAAATCATAGTGTTTAGTTAGAAATTGAGACTGTAGTATTTATTTGAATTAGAAAGGGGTTTTAGTCAATCTATGGTGACTGAGTTGATCTGAAGGTTTGGGGTTCTTGGTGGAGGTAGTGTAGTGATCCTAGGGTGTGGCAAAAATGCCAGGAAGATGAACAGGGCTTGGTGGAGGCGATGGGAGGATGATGAAGTTTGTAAACCTAGTTTTTGACTATGTCAAAGTTTTGATCGATACGACCTCTCCAGATGATCGAGATGAACAGGGCTTTGGAGATTGGAAGCTGGAGTGTCATAGAAGATATGGCCGGAGTTTCAGCGACTTCGATGAACGGAGGCAGGAGTACGAGCCGTTGACAGGTTTAGGGGTATGGTTGCAATACTGTTGCCAGGTTTGGGTTTGGGAACTCGAATTTGATTTCGAGTAGAAGATGAGTTTTGGATGATCGTAATTGGATCTGTGGGCAAGCGTCGGCATGTTCGTCAACTTGGTGATGACTGGAGTTGATCGGAGGTACGGTACATGTGCACTGTGCACTTTTGGTTCTAAGTGTTTAAACTGGTATAGGCAGTGGGGAAAACTCGAGTAATTTTGGTTGTTGACTCGAAGTAGTGTGGTTTTTGACTCGAAGCATTCTGGATGTGTCTCGGGAAATGTTGTATTCCAGATTTTTAAACAGAGAAAGTTTTTTCCAGTTTTTAAATTTTAAAATAGAATTTGAAAACTGAAGTTAAATATAAAAGTAAAGTTTAAATAAGTTTAAATCTAGTTTAAAATCTGGAGTTTAAGTTAAAATCTCAGTTTTTACATAAGATAAGGTATTTAAATTTTGAATTGATTTAAATATTTTAAAAGGGATAAGTAGTTAGAATTTTTAAAATAAGTTTTTAAATTGTAGATAGGTTATAAATCTAAAAGATTTACCTGGAATATGTATTTCAAATTTTGAAATAAAAAGAAGTTTTAAAATCTAAAATGTTTTAAACAATTTGAATGTTTAAAATGTATTTTAAATTGATTTGAATTTAAAATGAATTTGGTTTTAAATTTCTTTAATTAAGTGTTTCTTTAACATGTGATTAAAAGGATGTTTTTAAAAACTTTGTTAAAGTTAAACTTGTCTTCATTTTAAATCTTAAATTTAAAATGAAATTTAAAAGTAAATTTAAAGGTACATTGTTTTAAATGCTTTATTAATGATATTTTAATCATTAATAGAAATAAAGTGTTATCTTAAAGATAATTGAGATTTAATAATTTAGGATAAAATAAATTATTAAGGTAATTAAAAGTTAATTAATCCATTTAATTAATTTATGACTTGGGTTAATAAATTAGTAATTAAGGGTTTAAAATTGATTGATGAAGGATTAATTAAATTAAAATTAAAGGTTAATTAATTTGAATTAAGGATCATTAATTTTATAAGTTAATGGTTAGAAATAAAATTATTAAGGTAATTAAGGTTTAATTAAGTTATTGATTAAGAACTTAATTAATTAATTAGAGATTAATTTATTAATAATTAGAATTAATTAAGTTGTAATTAATAATGGTTAATTAATGTTTAATTATTTTAGAAAGATAATTAAAATAGTTAATAGTTAATGTAGATCATTAACTAAGGATAATTAATTAATGTGATTAATTTAGATAATTAATTAGATTAATTAATTTAAAAGATAAACATTTGTGGAAATTGTTTTAAATAAAATTTCTTAATGAAAGTAATTAAGAAATTAATTACTCATTGTAATTAATTGAATTTAAATTGATTAGTTAAGTTAATTAATTAAGTTTAATTAATTTAAGATAATCATTTAATGATTTGTGAAGTAATTACTAAATGTAATTTAATGAGGTATAATTACTTAGGAAGTAATTAATGGATAATTACTAATGTAATTAATAAAGTAATTAAGGGTAGTTAATTACTTAATGGAAATTAATCAAGGGATTAATTAAGAAATAAATTAAGGAATAATTAATTTATTTTAAGAAGTAATTAAGGGTAGTTAATTACTGAATGTGATTAATCAATAGTGATTAATAAATTATGGTTTAATTAAAGATTAATTACTTAATGTAATTAATTAATGATAAAATGTAATTAAGGATCATTAATTAATATAATTAATGAGGTAATTAAGAATTGATTAATTAAGGAATAATTAATAAATGAAGTGATTAATTAATGTAATTAATTAAGGATTAATGTAATTAATTATAGTTGATTAATTTAATTAATTATAGTTAATTAATTAAATGAAGTAATTAAAGGTTAATTACTATAATGGTTGAGGATAATTAATTTGAGTAATTAATTAAAGGATAAATTACATGAATGAAATTAAAGGGTAATTAGAGAATAATTAATTGATTATAATTAATTAATGGTTAAGTAAGCAGGATTTATAAAATGAAGTAATTAATTTAAATTCATTTTAAATTAATTAAAAATGGTATAAATCATTACTTATGAATGGATGAATGATGCTTTGCATTGATTGATATCTCTGATGAGATATATGCTGATCTATGATATGGATGTTTGGTTGAATTGAAATGATAATGTAGATTATCTATTATGAATTATCTATCTTTGTGTATATAGATAAGAATTGAATTGTTTTAACCTTAAAACAACTTGGCCCTTAAAAGATACGTTTTGGATTTCGATGAGACCGGGATCGGGTTTGCTACATTACAGCGTGATAGGGGGTTCTCGCTTTGCGTTAGGTGGCGAACGGGAGACTCTTACCCCTACATGCCCCCGGGGGTAGTATAAGGCCTTACTGTCTAGTAAGTGATGTATATGCTGTGTAACTCTGTAAAGTGTTGTATACTATGTAAATGTATATGTTATTAATATAATTTATTCGTTCCGCTGTGAGATCGTTGTTGTTGTTTCTTTCTTTCTTCTCTTCTTTTCTATTTTCTACCCCTTTCTTTCTTATTAATGATATGACTTTCTGTGGAGAAAAAGTCGGGTCGTTACAGTGGTATCAGAGCATAGGTTGAGCGAATGCCTAAGCTTTTTGGTTAAGTGAATATCAGAACACTAGGTTGAGTGAATACCTAGGTTCGGAAGGATTGTTCATTAGAGACAGGATCTGCAGCAACCTGTTTGAGTCTGAGTGTGTATATATATATTCGAGAGCGCGTATTTGTTAGTTATATAAAATGGTTTTATATTGTGTTAATTGATCGGTTGAGTGGTATATGGATTCTGGTCAATACGAGTAGCTAACGTTATTGATAGGGATCTCTAAACACTTGAACCAGGCCAACGGACACAATATTGTTTTAAAGAGGTAAATGAAATAATTTTACCCAGAAATAATTTCTATATAAAAAGTATCATTTTAAATGTATATGGTATTTGTAATGATTGGTTGAGATGATAATAATTTATCATTTAGGATTAGGAGTCTGAGTGTTGAGGTTGGAAGTGTATCTGTCGAGACTGTAGACCCAATACCGTCTCGAGTAAGCTTTGCTATGGTAAAGGATTTCATCGATCTCTGAAGGAAACCTTTTAAAGGTTCGGAGTTTATCTTTGAAGTGTGGATGAGTAGAGTTGGATCTGTCGATGAGGCAGAAGTGAGTGATGGTATCTTGATACCTCAGGTAATAGTAGCTGTATGATGAGATACAGTGACGATGGATGTTCCTGAAGATGTTTTCTTTGGGAACAAGATTAAGGAAGTGTGTATGCTTTGGTATTGTGTCTGAGTTCAGCATGGTGTTTCTGTTTGGTTTGGAGTTCGAATTTCTCGAAGATCTTTGGAATAGGAAGTCCTTGGCATCAGTGTCAGCAGTGCAGCTCGGAGTGTTCTGTGCATTGGTAGGAAGTTTTTCTGGCTGAGCAGTTTTTTTTTCTGAAGATGAAGATCAGAAGCAGCAGAGTGGATCCATTTCTTCGATAAATTGGATAAATAAGTGTAAGCTGTTCTGATTGGTAAAGAGAGAACAGTCTGTTTGGAATTAGGATGAGTTGATCGCAAAAGTGACTTGTGATTGTCTGAGTGTTCTCTTGTGTTGTCAGAGTTTTTCTGGATATCTTCAGAGGAGTCAGAAGTTGGTCCGCATCTGGAGATTGAGTTTTCTTATCGACTAGAATTCCAGAAGTGATACCGGTGGATCAGCCAAGTTGAAGGATGATTCCTAGAAATAGAGTTTGGTGAAGCAGCTCAGGTTTTGATGTAGTATCTGAGTTTTCTTTATGGATCTGTTGGACCTTATTTCTGGGATGGGTTATCCAGTCTGGGTTGTGTTCTTCATCAGTATTCTTATCTACTTCAGATCAGAGTTGTGCAGCAGAAGCAGTTTGGGAATGCATCTCTGGATAGGAGAAGTTAGTTCAGTCTTCTGATGTTTGAGGAGTAGAGTTGGTGTTCTTGGTTTTGAAACCAGCAGTTCTGGAGGATTTGGTAGTTGAGTCAGACTCGTCTGTAGTCTGATATCTTGTTTAGTTCTGTAGATCTAGATGAGTAGAAGCTCTGTAGCTTCGTAATTTAGATTGTTTGTAGAACGAGTGTCCCGGTATATATATATATACTTGGGGAAACTCGAGGAAATTTTATCCAGAATTTTGTTTGGATAATTAGAATTGTTTGATTGGATGATTGTTTGCTATGGTTGTTAGCATATGGTTGATAATATATGCTTGTTAAATATTGAATAGATTATTAAATTACCTTTGTTTAAATTTCGGGGACGAAATTATTTTAAGGGGGGAGGAATGTGATATCCCGGGAATTTGGACAGTATCAATTTAATAATCTGCATTGGAAATTAAATTGATTTGATAATTTGTTAATAAAATTTGAATTAATTTAATAATCTAATTAAATAAAATATTTAATTAGTGATTTATCTTTTAAAAGTTTAATAAAATATTTTCTATTTATAATATATATGTATAATTGTATATATTGTAAATAGATGAGTTGGTTTGAATTTAACAAATGAAATTATGTTTTCAAATTTCTAATATATATATTTGGTAATTTGGAAATTATGATTTAAATTAATATTAAGCTTTCCAAAGATATTTAATAAATAACTATATAGTTTTAAAATACATAATATAAATGTTTAATTGTTTAAAAATAGAATTTAGCTTAAGTTCAAATTTAAATAAAAGGTTTGTTTATTTCTTTTTAAATATTACTAGATTTGTATGTATTAAAAATAGAAGTTTAAATACAATTTACATATGGTATTAATTCATTGAATAATAGAAGTAATTTATAATCTCTTTTATAAATTATTTAAAATTGTCAAATTTGATATTTTCAAATAATAATTATAATACTTTGTTTTTATAAATATAAATAGACTTTGATAAAATAGAATTGTTATTTTAAATGGTAGTTATATATGCATATATATAACTTGATTTTAAAATTGGATTTTTAAATTTAATTTGAATTTGAATTAAATGTTGAAATTCAAAAGAATAAACAATTTTAAAATATTTGGATAAGTTTTCATTTATATATATTTTGTTATAACATTTTCTTTAAAAGAAATTCAAATATATACATTTAAATAAAGTATAAAAACTATTATTTACATTTAAAAATAAATAAAAATATGTATTAAATACTTAAAAGACAAATGTCACCATATTAAGGCTTGATAAAACATGTGTAAATTAAATAGCTAATGTATATGACAAGTGTCACCTTTAATTTAATTTTTCTTTTATTTTTATTTAAATTATTTCAGCATTTATACATATGTTACTTCATCTTCATTCTTTTCCCATTTTCTCTTTTCAAATCTTGAGAAAATGGTGTTCAGCCTGTACAAATCAAACCCTCCTTAAAACAAACTTCTCAAAAACAATTTATAATCAAAACACTCCTCTCAAAACCAAATCAGATGATCTATACCTCCTCAAACCAGAAAATAAATTCAATAACCTATAATTCTTTTCAAATCAAACAACTCAAATCATTAACTTGCATCTTCTTCAAGCCTGGAATCAAGTACTCTGTTTCAAGTATTCCAGTTCTGTAGGGATTAGCAACTCAGTTTTTAAAAATCAGAGCAAAAGAAATTTTCCAGCATCTTTTCAAAATTTAAAGCAAGAAAAATCTGAAGCAAGATGAAGCATGCAGTTTTAAAAGGCAAAGCAAAATCAAAAACAAGATTCAATAACAACTCCAGTTTTCAAAAGACATTTTCCAGCACTCAAATTCAAAAAGCCATTTCAAACTAAAGGCTCTGTCTCTAATTTAAATCGGTGAGTAACAATCATTTTTAAAATATAAGTTTGAATACCTGTTTGCATGATGATTACTGGAATAAGAATGCATTGCATGTGTATGTATTGGTGAATTTGCTGTGAGTAACTTCAGTAAATTAAAAGATTAAGTATGATCTGTGCATGTTTCTTTTCTGAAATAAGTATGTTTTGTGAATGTTTATTGATGAAATTACTGGCATTTTGGATATGCATGAATGTGATTGTCTGTAACATTCTTTGTTACCAGTTCTTAAGAAAAATGAAAATCCTCTGGCTCTTGTCCAATATTTTTTTTTCTTTGTTAAGTCTTAAGTCCTGAAAACATACATGTTATTATACCATAGTTTTAGTTTAAACTTATTTAGTAAAAATAAATTTGGAGTTGTCTCTGTAACTAAAACATTAGAGTATGATAAATAAAGGTAAAAACTCCAACAAAATAAATTATAAACTCAGTATTATAAACTGAAAACATAAACAAAAAGATGATTTTTAAAACTAAAATCATAGTGTTTAGTTAGAAATTGAGACTGTAGTATTTATTTGAATTAGAAAGGGGTTTTAGTCAATCTATGGTGACTGAGTTGATCTGAAGGTTTGGGGTTCTTGGTGGAGGTAGTGTAGTGATCCTAGGGTGTGGCAAAAATGCCAGGAAGATGAACAGGGCTTGGTGGAGGCGATGGGAGGATGATGAAGTTTGTAAACCTAGTTTTTGACTATGTCAAAGTTTTGATCGATACGACCTCTCCAGATGATCGAGATGAACAGGGCTTTGGAGATTGGAAGCTGGAGTGTCATAGAAGATATGGCCGGAGTTTCAGCGACTTCGATGAACGGAGGCAGGAGTACGAGCCGTTGACAGGTTTAGGGGTATGGTTGCAATACTGTTGCCAGGTTTGGGTTTGGGAACTCGAATTTGATTTCGAGTAGAAGATGAGTTTTGGATGATCGTAATTGGATCTGTGGGAAAGCGTCGGCATGTTCGTCAACTTGGTGATGACTGGAGTTGATCGGAGGTACGGTACATGTGCACTGTGCACTTTTGGTTCTAAGTGTTTAAACTGGTATAGGCAGTGGGGAAAACTCGAGTAATTTTGGTTGTTGACTCGAAGTAGTGTGGTTTTTGACTCGAAGCATTCTGGATGTGTCTCGGGAAATGTTGTATTCCAGATTTTTAAACAGAGAAAGTTTTTTCCAGTTTTTAAATTTTAAAATAGAATTTGAAAACTGAAGTTAAATATAAAAGTAAAGTTTAAATAAGTTTAAATCTAGTTTAAAATCTGGAGTTTAAGTTAAAATCTCAGTTTTTACATAAGATAAGGTATTTAAATTTTGAATTGATTTAAATATTTTAAAAGGGATAAGTAGTTAGAATTTTTAAAATAAGTTTTTAAATTGTAGATAGGTTATAAATCTAAAAGATTTACCTGGAATATGTATTTCAAATTTTGAAATAAAAAGAAGTTTTAAAATCTAAAATGTTTTAAACAATTTGAATGTTTAAAATGTATTTTAAATTGATTTGAATTTAAAATGAATTTGGTTTTAAATTTCTTTAATTAAGTGTTTCTTTAACATGTGATTAAAAGGATGTTTTTAAAAACTTTGTTAAAGTTAAACTTGTCTTCATTTTAAATCTTAAATTTAAAATGAAATTTAAAAGTAAATTTAAAGGTACATTGTTTTAAATGCTTTATTAATGATATTTTAATCATTAATAGAAATAAAGTGTTATCTTAAAGATAATTGAGATTTAATAATTTAGGATAAAATAAATTATTAAGGTAATTAAAAGTTAATTAATCCATTTAATTAATTTATGACTTGGGTTAATAAATTAGTAATTAAGGGTTTAAAATTGATTGATGAAGGATTAATTAAATTAAAATTAAAGGTTAATTAATTTGAATTAAGGATCATTAATTTTATAAGTTAATGGTTAGAAATAAAATTATTAAGGTAATTAAGGTTTAATTAAGTTATTGATTAAGAACTTAATTAATTAATTAGAGATTAATTTATTAATAATTAGAATTAATTAAGTTGTAATTAATAATGGTTAATTAATGTTTAATTATTTTAGAAAGATAATTAAAATAGTTAATAGTTAATGTAGATCATTAACTAAGGATAATTAATTAATGTGATTAATTTAGATAATTAATTAGATTAATTAATTTAAAAGATAAACATTTGTGGAAATTGTTTTAAATAAAATTTCTTAATGAAAGTAATTAAGAAATTAATTACTCATTGTAATTAATTGAATTTAAATTGATTAGTTAAGTTAATTAATTAAGTTTAATTAATTTAAGATAATCATTTAATGATTTGTGAAGTAATTACTAAATGTAATTTAATGAGGTATAATTACTTAGGAAGTAATTAATGGATAATTACTAATGTAATTAATAAAGTAATTAAGGGTAGTTAATTACTTAATGGAAATTAATCAAGGGATTAATTAAGAAATAAATTAAGGAATAATTAATTTATTTTAAGAAGTAATTAAGGGTAGTTAATTACTGAATGTGATTAATCAATAGTGATTAATAAATTATGGTTTAATTAAAGATTAATTACTTAATGTAATTAATTAATGATAAAATGTAATTAAGGATCATTAATTAATATAATTAATGAGGTAATTAAGAATTGATTAATTAAGGAATAATTAATAAATGAAGTGATTAATTAATGTAATTAATTAAGGATTAATGTAATTAATTATAGTTGATTAATTTAATTAATTATAGTTAATTAATTAAATGAAGTAATTAAAGGTTAATTACTATAATGGTTGAGGATAATTAATTTGAGTAATTAATTAAAGGATAAATTACATGAATGAAATTAAAGGGTAATTAGAGAATAATTAATTGATTATAATTAATTAATGGTTAAGTAAGCAGGATTTATAAAATGAAGTAATTAATTTAAATTCATTTTAAATTAATTAAAAATGGTATAAATCATTACTTATGAATGGATGAATGATGCTTTGCATTGATTGATATCTCTGATGAGATATATGCTGATCTATGATATGGATGTTTGGTTGAATTGAAATGATAATGTAGATTATCTATTGTGAATTATCTATCTTTGTGTATATAGATAAGAATTGAATTGTTTTAACCTTAAAACAACTTGGCCCTTAAAAGATACGTTTTGGATTTCGATGAGACCGGGATCGGGTTTCCGTATACCGGGATTCCAGGTCTGGAGACCCGAATACCACATCGATCCAAATTTACGATAGGTCGTGAATCTCAAGTGAAGATGAAGATTCAGAGTGCAAGGGTTATTGTCGTTAACTCTGAGGGTGATTCCAAAACGAGTGTAACGAGATAATGCCTTCGGTTTCGTTCGAACCCGGAACGAACTTGTATGGATTGAATGCTTTCAGCACATCGTCAGGCGGACGATGAGCATTCTAAGTGATATGTTCTGATTAAAGGTAATCGTAACCTCAAGCCTCATCAACCGGGAATGGCTAAAACAGGGGAGGTGCAGCAAGGCTTCGTGGGTAGCACCCACTGAGAGCAAGATAGATCCCTGTCTAGAGGTCCCTTTTCTTTTTATTCGGCTTAGTGTGTGGTTGGTCGCGCCAACTACGGGGTTATCTTGTTCGGAATTATCCAGTAAGGGATGGTTCCGGCTTTGTGTTGCAGGGGAGCGGGCGTACTCCTCGGTATGGTGATCTAGGCCACGTACTGTGACGGGCGGTACCCCAGTAGCCCTGCCATTGTATGGAAACCCATTCTTCCTACGTGCCCTTACGGTTTTGATTGTATAACCCACTTTGTGGCTAGTATGCTGGAATTTAATAATGTAACAATTTCAGCTATTTCATATTTATTTGAAAACCCTAGACCCTATTATAATATAACTGGATTTCCTATCAAATGTTTTGGTTAGCGTAAGGTAAAAACTTACCCATGTTTATTTGTGGGGAGTCTTACGTGATACCTTTTCTTTCTAAAGGTTTTGAAGTTAAGCAAGTTTAACCTGTTACTCACACCAGACCCATGTCTGACCCAAGTTGTTTATTTCTGTTTTATAAACTCTTGGGTACTCAAATTTTTACGAGTAGCCAAGGGATTCAGGTTTAGCTTTGACGAATTGTGGAGGAGCAATGGAGCAGGAGGCTTCAGCGTTGTAGATATATATAGTAGTTCCGCTGTGTCTGTATCTCTGTAGTGTATTGAGTTGTAATGTCTAGACAGATGTTATAACTGTCTAGTAAGTGATGTATATGCTGTGTAACTCTGTAAAGTGTTGTATACTATGTAAATGTATATGTTATTAATATAATTTATTCGTTCCGCTGTGAGATCGTTGTTGTTGTTTCTTTCTTTCTTCTCTTCTTTTCTATTTTCTACCCCTTTCTTTCTTATTAATGATACGACTTTCTGTGGAGAAAAAGTCGGGTCGTTACAAGGATAGGCTCCCTTTGACTCGATATGGGATGGATGGACGCGGTGGATGGTCATGGCTATGATGCGTTACCACGAGCCCTGCAACCCGAACTAGTAGTATCCTATCTTGGGCATTGCCTCACGTGCCTTGTCATACTTCTATCCCTATACGAGACCACTATGATTTTGATTTTGTGTTGTCGTATCATGGCGCATCCATATCCACCGAAGGTTTACTGGTGTTTTATATGCAAACTGTATGACAATGCTTAAAAACGCATTAAGGAGTATTAATGTAAAACCTTAACGCTATTTTGATATTTATTTTATTGTTTAGACATTATATATGTAGTGTATTATACTACATATAAATATTTTGATGGATTCTTAAGAGATGGAAAATCCTATAACATCTCTTGAGTTATTGCACGCTTGTTATACACTGGATAGGAGAGGTGAAACCCTGTAAACATCTCTGACGCCATGGCACTCATGTTATATGCGACATCGATTTGACTCACATAAGAATATTTTAGTCCTGACTCAAGTGTTTTGTCTTTTCATTACGCTTGGGTCAGCCCTAAGTTTTCAACTTATTGAAGATTTATTCTGGAGGACGAAGACAAAGATTTGTTATATTATTACTATCATTATTCCTACATCATGTTGTCTGCTGCATTATTTATTTATCCCTGTTGTGTATATAACTCTGATAAATGTTGTATACATTATAATTAAATGTATAATATAAACAGCTTCGTGAACTGTTTATTTGGTTATTATATTTTATCGTTCCGCTGTGAGATCCTGCGTTTGTTTTTCTTAATTAACCCCATTGATTATCTATGTTCTGGATTGTTTAAATTGGACATGTGTGGATTATTGTCAGTTTAAACATTCCGAAATGTGGGTCGACACATCAAAGGTGAATATGAAGAAGTACGTGGAAACATTTTGGTATCACTAGACTTATGATTACATACATCAATATGTATCAATCCAAAGAATTCATCAGCTCTTATGACACTTCCACTAAATGGGTGTATTGTCCTTGAATGTTTGAGTTATAATTAACTAGTACCATATGATTCATAATCATATAATAAAAATTATTTCTCAAAACCATGGCTTAGTCTATAATTCCAAAATAATTGTAATAACTTTTGGCACTTCGGTATTTTCAATTGTGTCGCATTTGTTGTGAAAAAATACCACATTATAGTTTTATTTCATAATGAATATTCATAATATTCACACTGAAATATAACTATGTCTATTTTTTAGTCGGCACTGAAAACTAGTCATTGTTTAATAAATAATGTTCGGTGTGTTTTATGAAAACATTTTTCGTAACTTGATGCAATCAGTAAGTATTATATGACATGCTCCCACTATTTCCACCATTACCAAAATAGCGTACTAAATTCGGAGGTCCATAATTCACTTAATATAAATTATTTATTTTCATATACTAACTAATTTATAGCGGTGAGTTCTTTGATCAAATATCTTAAACTAAAATAAATAAATCTTATAGAAAACAATTTTATATATGAAAATACATTTTGGATTAGAAATTGTATTTCTCGTTCCAATGTTAAGTATCAATTATTAATATTACAATTCTTGTTTCTGATGTTTCTTTATGAAGTAGAAGTGACTATTCAATCTATTCATCCCAATTGTACCTTAAATCACATCCACTCGTGTACACTCGTTTTTCTTTCTAAATGGTCGAACCATTCAAAAGAAAAACCCTTACTACAATATCATAATAAACTATTTCCAAAAGCGCATTTGATTATCCTTAATATTTAAGGACATCAAATATGTTGCACTTTACGTAAACTGATCTACGTTTTAGTGATCTTGTTCTTAGATTTATGTTGTAGTTTTGATCTAGTGTTACATTTAAAGCAATACGATCCTTTTGTAATCAATCAAATCGAATACTCGTTTTTATAATACTGTTTATTTGGTTGTTTCGAATGAATTAATTTAATCTAAGTGTCATACATTATGAAATTTGACCATTCCCCATATAACGCTTATATGCGATTGTATATGGATCGATATCCATAGTCTTGTATTGCTTTTGGAGTTCGAGCTCATAAAATGCAATACACAGCCTCAACCAAATAAACGCATTGGTGACCAAACTACGAATGTAGTTAGTAGTTGTAAAATCAGGTGCTTGCAGGGGTGTTGAAACATTAACATGCAATAAACATTTATTAGTAAGTATATTTTATATTTCTATTTGTCGATCTTCAATTTAGTTCATTTGTATACTTAATTGATAAACGTTTTATCAATCATATTAAATGCACAAATTATCAATGTAGATTATTATAACATTATATAGCATATGTTCTTACAATATTAGAAAGGCTAAATGTTATCATTTCATTTTTCTAACAAAGCTCCTACTAGTCTTTTATGTTTCACTAAACCCTAAGTGAAATATAGAAGTCTTTCTACCTCACTAGTGGGTGTTATGACTCGTATGCCTTGGGATTCTGACCTTGAGGAAAGCTCAAAAAATCATAGGCCCCCAAAAAAGGATAAATCTTTATCGGTTGTATCATATACAACTCCTAGCTCATGGTACCATGTCATAATCCCGTCTTTACCTCGAGGAAAGCTCAACAAGTAAAGTGAGATTATTCACTCGGACATATCATTTCATGATGGCCTAAGTATAATGCACATACCTTGAAGAAAGCTCAACAAATATGTGCAGTTATTTTACTTCGTCTGTTCAATATATTAATAATACTACACATAACATCTCTAGCATGAGGAAAGCTCAACAACTAAAGAGTGTGTAAGTAATCTATTAATATATAAATGATAGAGGACAACATTATATTAAAAATCAATAATCTTCAATATATTATATCGAGTGACATCAACTTATGGAATAATGTGTTTCTTCTGAAATACTCTCGTGATTAAAGTATCAGACACATCTGAAATTACGGTATACATACTATATGTACAAGTATATATGCATGTCCAGGGTAGGCCTGCATTTAATCATAATTTCATGCATTTATAGTTGTACCTATGGAAGTAGATTTGACAGTACCATTGTAAGCATAAACTAAACCTGAAGCAACGCCCGAGAAGACCAAGATATTTGAAGAATATTCATGGCACGAGTAACTTGAAAACATTCATAGTTTTATCATTTGTTTCTTTTGTTTTAGTTTATTTTATACTATTGGAAATGGAAATAATACTTGTACTTTTACATGCATATGCATTTTTAGTTAATGTGGGCTGTGAGCAAAAATGTATCCAAATATATCAGTGATTAATTGTTTCTTTACCACTCTTTTGTACATTTCTATTTTTTATGCTTTCAAATTACTATTTTATTTAATAATAAGAAATATTTAGTATAAACCGTACGTACGTGCATCTAATAGTTAGAAATATTTACATTTTATTTAATAAAATAAAGAGTGAACAGATGTGTGTTGTAAGTGTAAATGTTTCGGTAGTCACAAAACATTTATTTCATGTTGTTTTATTAGCACTGCAGTGGCAAATTGGTAGTAAAATTCCATTGATAGATAGTTGGAGATAACCTATTCATGTCTTAAGTGTTATACAATGCAACTTTCTAGGACTCAAACCCGCGACCTCAAGGAACTTTGTTCCATAATCACTAGGCAGCCCTGACCAACTGAGCTATGCATGCAGACAAAATTATATTATATATTAAGTACGGAACACGAAGCATTTTTTCAAGAGTGACAATGGATTTGAACAATATAAAAAGTTAACCGTACATTTGTTATAAATTGCGAAACTGGCATCCAAAAACGAATTTTTGTTCGACATTCGTGACTTAGGCTAAACCGTTTCCATCCCTTTAATAATAGTAAATTGTAAAATGATTTCTTTTTGTTCTTTTTATCAGTGGTTACCTATTCATCTATTTCATCCTTAAAGAACCAACGGTTGCATATAACTTCCTCTAGATTTGGTTAGCCGGATACATGTTTGTAAAAAATCCCCATATTCCCATGATACCAAGGTGCAGCATTATGTGTGGAACTCTCCCAACTATAAAACTACCTTTTTTTAATTTACCTTTATAATACTAAAGCATGCCATTTACATACAGTTTGCCTTCTAGGAGATCCAATGAATATGAGAGAGAACACTGGTAAAGGCAAAGCATGATAGTTTAGTTTCAACATAAAAGCCGCCACCACATACAACGTGTCGGAAAAACATTAACTGTTCACTGATTTAACTCTACTCAATTTTTTAATTTTCAAAACGTGGACTCTTTGGGAATTTTAAAAAGAAATACAAACTCGGGTTTCTTTTTTATCAGCTTGGTAAAATGTCAGTTTGTTAAAACTAGGTTTAAGTTTTATTTTCTTCTAATTTTATTCCAGCCTAATTTGCAAATTGAATATAAGTAGATTAACACATTCTTAAATGCAATAAGACTGATCTCATTATATAAAAAAAGGTACGGTTGTGAACTTAAACTGTGTGTTAACGGATGGTATATATACGACTAATTTTAGGAAGCATTTATTAGTGCGTTCTACACGAAAAGGACACATCGAAAATACAATTTAGTTTGTATATTGACTTCAGCTTCAGTTAACTATTTACTTAAGGTTTAATTAAGTCAATATTTAGTAACAATTCTGGACGCTCAATATTAACTGAAGTAAATGCTCGAATATGCCTTAGGTGGATAACTTGAACATTAACCTAACGTATAAAAACTGATTCTGACGGCTAGGAAATTGGTTTGATTTCTATGTTCATTGTTATTGATTCTTCTTCAGCAATTACTTAGGTTGTGCAAATGTTAATTTTAATTATTCCTACATCACCAAAAGTGTAACGACCCGTAAATTTTAGATAATTTTATTTGTTTATTTATATATTTAATTGGAATTTTGTGAAACTTTAAACAATAAAATTTTGAAATTTAAATTTGATATTTGAAATGCGTCTATTTTAACATAGCAATTGGTAAATTTTCATCAGATAATTTGGAAGTTTATTTTCTAGTGTAATTTTATTCCAATTTATATTAGTTAAAAATTGATGGTAATAAAATGTTTTCCAAACCTGAAAATTTTTCTATAGAAACTTTGTAAATCATCTTCTGAGTGAGATGTCATCTTTCGTTTCTTCAAATTTGAACTTCTATTGCTCCGTTTATCTTATTTCTGACAAATTTGCAGCATTTTCGGTACCGATTATCGACTTTTGATAGGATGATCGTACCACTGATATCTGTATACCGTTTGGATCATCTCGTCACGCTGATCCCTGCGGTATATTCAATTCTGTGTTTTGAAGTCCGGTACACTGCAGAATCCGTGAAAACAATTTCGTATCGGTACCGGTTCTTAAAATCTTTTGGTTTCTTTGACCATTCATTTATACACCGAGTTATACCAACAGCCACTGCCTTTCTATATCCCTGAGAATCAGTTTGACGTTTGACTATCTTAATCTTTTGATTTATTTGGTTGTTCATATGATCTGTTAGTTTGCTTTTGGAAGAAAAGGTGAACAGTTTACATTTCATTTTAAAAAGCTAGGCCAACATTTTGTATTTCTTCCTGAAGCAGGCTACCATTCGCTCGTCTCCACCCTCCATCATCGCGGACCTCGTCACCAACCCGCCATCATCTCAACCCCAACGGCCACTCTTTCCTCCCTCTGACCTCCCTACCGCCTGCCACCTCACCACCACTCAGCCACCATCCACATCACCGCAGATCTGACAGCTGTGAGCGATCTCGACAACTCGTGAACCTACGGCACTTCCAACCCACCCTCCACCGAAGCCTTCGCCTAAGGCCGTGCCACAAACAATCTCTTACTCCTATGCCAATCTCTCTATCACTACCCCATCACTGTCTTGGCAAATGGCCGCCGTGAGTCCCCTCTCCTCTTTATATATATTTTTATATATGGGATATGCATTGCTCTCGTATATTATATTGATTACTCTATATATTAGTTTATACGTATATATATATATTTCTCTACAGATTGCTTTGTATCTTTTTTTTATATATCTAACAGTTTAAGCATGTGTATATATCCATGAAAGTCAGTGCATTTTGTATTGCATAATACAAGTGTATATATCACCTTTAATATAAAATATATGTTGTTTAATGGTTTCTTGGTTTTATATCTATATATTGCGAACATATATTCAAATGCATGTATATTGTAGTTGATTTTGATATGTATATATGTCACTGTGCATCATTTGTCAAAGAATTTTATTTTATACATTCGGCAGTGTATATACGTCAGATTGTTCAAAACTTTGAATTATAAACACCTGTTGTTTGTTAGTGGGATATATAGCCGTATACAATTATACACACATATTCTGTGGGTATATATATATACATTTTATTTTATCTATTGGTATGTACGTGCTTTTATGTTAGTTATATGTATATATATTGGTATATATATAAGTATTGTTTGTTGGTACATATTATATGAAGTTACCATAGTATATATATTGTTAGTTGTTGTTTATATGTACGTTTATAATATATATTTTATATGAGGGTTTTTATTCCATTTTTATCCATTTATAATATCTATTGTACAAGTTATAGTATATATCTATAAATGTATGTTTAAGTGTTTGTTATATATATAATATAAACTTATATATGCTGTTTAAGTAAATCTGTACATGAAAATGTTAGACATATAGTTAAACTGGTTTAGGATGATCTATTACTATGAATATTAGTTATAAAAGTTTGCATTCATATAAAGGCTGTTATGTCCACACATATATATTTTATATATATTTTAAGTATGCAAGATTTTGTTTTTCTCCGCTATGAAAATTTTACAGGCTATATGTATATATAGAAGCCATGTAAATCATGTATATTTCGATTACTTGTTTATAGTTTGTGAGGGATTTTTAAACAGGTTATATATATTTGTTATAGGTAACTGTCTACATGTCTTGCTTATAATTTGGGTTATATTTATATTTATTATACATATGAAAAGAAAAAAAAACTGCATATAAATGGTTTTAACATATGAATTATATACTTTGATTTTTTTGTATGCATCATAAGAAAACGGTGATTTTGAGATATATATGCATATATATAGATTTTGACTTTTATATGTATGTGTTTAACTTTATCTTGATATTATAATAAATACAGATCTTAAAGAATAATTTGTTAGTTTATATAAATTCTAAATTATTGATTTTGGAAAATAATAATAATAATAATGTATCTATTTTCTGTTTATACCAAACTGATTCGATTTGTTTTCATCGATTTCTGTTATCAACTCTATCCGTCGAATTCGTGCCAATTCATTTTTCCTTTGGGATTCATGTTCGGATTCGTAACTCATTCCATCGTTCATCTCTAGCCTCGAAAGGTGAGCAATCACTCACGATTAACATTCTTATATTTATTAAATTTAATTTCAATTGAAACGACAATTGAAATATGCTGCTGCTAGTTATTTACATTGTTATATATATGCCATTATTTGTATCTGTTCACCTGTGACATCTGACACCATTATCTGTTATTTATATTGATGATATGTGCCTATTACTAATGTTATTTTATTATCATATCTGTTATCACTCTGCAAGTTCCCTATTAGTATAAAATCACTATGGGTTGAAATGATACATACCCGAACGATCTGTAGAATAGGAGAAATCATTATGGGTTGAAATGATAAACCCAAGCGATTTTCATTAAATTGAATTTGGGATTTCGGGTTGAAAAGATATATACCCGAATATGTTTAAATTACGGATTGAAATGATAAATACCCGTATCACTTGACCATAAGGTAGAAAATTATATACAGACACCGTTGGTCTATATATATATATACACTTTGAAAAATGATTTCTATGGTTTGAAAAGAAATATATGGTTTTAATAAATATTGATTTTATAGATTTATTAAAGTTGATTTAATAAAGTTGATAAATAATATGTTTAAGTATTTATTTAATATCTATATTTTCAAATATAGAGTTTATAATGATTTGAAATTATATTTATTTAAGAATTTTACTTAAATAAGTTTGATTTGAAATTTATAAAATTTGAAATTTTAAAGCTATGATTTTATAACTTGAATTTGATTAATAGTGACTTAAATGAATATTTCAAATTTATATAAATTTTAAATGGGATATTTTGTTTATTTAATTTAGTAAATTTAAGCTGTATTTGGATATTATTGAAATGATTAAGTAAATATTTCAAACTAATAATAGTAAAGTGAATTTGATATATATATATAAAATTATCGAATTTAGCTTTGAAATGTTGAATATATCGGTTTTGAAATATATATTTTGAAATGGTTTATTTGTGGTCCAAATCTGTATTTGAAATCGATATAAATTTTGAATGGTTTATTTAGAAGCTAAATTGGAATTAATGATTTAAGATCTGATTAAATTTGGATTTTGGAATTCGAATTGATTTGAATCGATTTGTGAAAGTCGAGAAAACTATTTTTTCTTATAAAGTAATTTTAAATTATATTTAAAACTATTGATATTTTACTTTATAAATTATTTTAATATAAACTATTTTAATATAAATCATTTTTAATATAAACTATTTTAATATAAATCATTTTTAATATAAACTATTTTTATTTATAAACTATTTTAACTTATAACTATTTATATAAACTATTTTATTTATAAACTATTTTATTTTATATACTAATTTTAATATCTAAACTATTTAAGGGGAAAGTGTTATGATTTCCAAAATGCTATAATTTCAAAGTGTTATGATTTCCAAAATGCTATAATTTCAAAAGTGTTATGATTTCCAAAATGCTATTATTTCAATGCTGTGATTTCCAAAGTTTTTTATTTTTAAGGACTATGATTTCGAAAGCGTTATAACCTTGGAAAGTGATATGATTTTTGGAAATGGATATATTTGAAATGGAAATGATATCGTATTGATTTGGTTTTTGAAATGAGAATGATATTTCGATTTTTGAAGTATAAACTATTTTGAAATGACTACGGTGTTATAATAACGATTGGTTGTTAAAGAGACCGAGATTGGATATGGACATACTCTCTGTCGATACTGAAAACCACTTTAATAACTGTGTATGCGGTGGAGTTTCCAGAATGAAGTAGGATGGTGGCAACGATCCTAAGGTATATGTGTGGACCCAACTCCCGTGAGTTGGCATAAGGTGGCTAAAACAGGAGCGATCTCGGGCCAATGAGGTAGCACCTCTTATCGGACGCACTTCTTCGATACCATTCTATTACTTTCTGATTGTTTGGGTGCACCCCTTGATTTGGGAGTGTTGTTCGAGGTGGAGCGGTAGTGGCTGCTATGCGTTTCCATCAATCCGTGTGCGTAAATGGTATATCTACCCTGGCATTGCCTTGTGTGCCGTGTCACCTACCATATCGAGCTTTACTACGAGTTGTGATTTCTCACATAGCCTGTGGAGTATCGAGGGTAGCCCCCATTTTGGGAGTATGCTAATACTGGATAGACTACTGGGACTATTACGTGTTAAGGGCTATATGGGTAACCCCTTGACGCTATTAAAAAGTATGTTTACTTTATATTAGACATTATTATAATAGCGAATATTACTACATAGTAGATAGTTTAATGGATCCTTAGAGGATGGTTATCCCAAACATCCTTTGAGTTACTTGTATTTCAGTTGATTTTTCACTTGAGTTGAATTTATTGATATAAGAATGTTAATCCCGACTCGAGTGTTTTGTGTTTTGCTTTACGCTCGGGTCAGACTGAGTGATCGATACAGTATTTGAGACTCACCTTTGGAGTTGGAGCTTCGCTTGGAGACCCAGCTATTTATCTATCCTGCTTTCAGTTTTTCATTCGATTCCAGTGATGCATTCAAATCTTGTATTTGATTATTGTATTGAGACATCTTTGTACTCGTGACTTTTGTTGTATCTTGTTTAACTCTGTTATATATATGTAGTAGCTTCATGAACTACTATTCTTTTGTTTCCACTGCATTATTGTTATATTACTCTGTGTCTACGATCTGTGATTATTTTATTTACTATATATGCTGAGTTTTGCCAAATTTTATTTACAATCCATTGTTCTGAATTATTCAAGTCCGGCATGTGTGGATTTATTGTCGATTTGAATGGTCCAAAATACTGGGTCGTTACATGTGGTATCAGAGCCAGGTTTTAAGCAAAACTCAATATATAGAGTAAATTTAATTACAGAATCACTTTCATTCAAGCTCGAATTCCTTCTTCTTTGACTCGGTTTCTTGGAATTCTGGAACGTCCCCTTCGGTTCCAAAGTTCGTTCGTGTCTTTTTTATTCTGGAGTATCCCATAACTCCACTTCGAATGATTTCTATAATAAATCGGCGGTCTCGTCAATCTCTGAATGGTTTGTAAAGGGGTGAAACTCCTTTACAATAAGCATTGATTTACCGGAGATTTTGTATCGTCGGTTTATGATGATGTTATCTTTTGTTATACCCGAATTCTATCTCTGGCGATCGAATTTCGATTTGCCTCAAAATTCTGCATCGATCTTATTTATGAAGTCACGGTTGACCCGGTTAAGGTTGCCCGCGATTTTCATAAGTTTATCCATCTTCCTGTTTGAAATTCAATCATCTTATCTCCCTATCGAGCCTATCTTCGAATTTGAATTCTTTGGTTTAGGTCCCTTTAATTTGGATCTCTATCCTTGCCTTGAAATCCCTTCTTGTAGCATCGTGTGAGGGAGTGTATTTGTAATTTGTATCAAATTGTTTTATATTGTGTTGTTTGAGTTGTTGATATTGATTTGGGTTTCCGATCGATTCGCCTGATCAACGCTATCGATAGGATTTCCAAAACACTTTAACAGAGCGAACTGATACAGTATTATTTTCAAATTTGATAAATGAAATAAATTGGTGTGATTTTGTTGTATATAAGTAACAAAATTCTAGAATTTAATAAGTTGATTAAATTGGTTGTTTGAAATGATAATATTTGATTATCATTTATTGTTCTAAATGAATTTATAAACATGATTTATAAATTGATTTGGAATTTAAATGAATTTAAATTAAGAATTTGAGAATTTAAATCTCCGGTGATTCCAAACTTTGGTTTTAAGGTTTAAAGTGTATATATTTAATTGGTATTTTCAAATAGAAATCATTCCAAAGAAATTTAAAGTTCTAAATCAGTACTCTTCTCTTTTGTCGCTGGAAAATAATTTCGGTGATGACGGCCGCATCATCGACATTTATTTTCGAGTTTCGAAGTGGAGAGACCATTCAGTAGCTTTGCTACAATTTTGTTTTGAAAATGAATTGATTTGAATTTCTAAAAACTTGAGTTAATTTATAATATATATTGATATGTGGTTTAAAATTTGATTTGATATATATATATTGTATATATATTTATTTATCTCTATATTGTTTGAAGTAAAGCGGAGATTTAAATTCTTAAATTTTAGGTTTAAAGATGATTTCAATTATAAATTGAAGTCAAAATTCTTGGATAAATATTGAACTGGGAACAACTGAATTGTAAAATTTTATTTGTATAATACTCAATTACATCTCAATATAACTTACCTAAATTTTTCAGAAGTTAAAATGTAATTGGATAATATACAATATAAAATGATTTTATAAATTAAATTTGAGTGGTTATAATAAATGTTATACACTTAATTTTTATTATAAAGATGATAATAGAGATAAATAGAATAATAAGTTAATTGAATAATAGATGAGACAAATAAATTTGTTTTGAAGGAATTAATAAATAGAATCAGATTAACTTATGGAAATACCTTGAATTTAAAAACAATTATTGAATATAAATTAATTTAAATTGAAATTTATATGGTTTAAATTAATTTATATGGTTTAAATATAGGTGATAAGATAAATTAAGGGGAATAAACTTAATAATAATTTGGAATAAAAGAATTAAAATTGTTGAATAAAATATGAGTATAATAATTGATTATACAAATTTATGATTTAGAAATTTGTTAATTGAGGATGACTAGACAATAAGATAATGAATTTAGAAATAGATGGATTGATTTAATTTAAGTGAACTCAGTGGATTAAACCAAATTCTTAAATATTAATTAGTTTAATTTGAAAGTATATGGTTTAAATTAATTGTTTTATCTTGTCTTTTAATTTATTTTTCTTTTGGTTGCTTCTACTCTCCTACCTCCATTCTTTTCGAGAACGAAAAGTTTTGAGTGGGGGAGAGTGTAACGACCCGTAAATTTTAGATAATTTTATTTGTTTATTTATATATTTAATTGAAATTTTTTGAAACTTTAAACAATAAAATTTTGAAATTTAAATTTGATATTTGAAATGCGTCTGTTTTAACATAGCAACTGGTAAATTTTCATCGGATAATTTGGAAGTTTATTTTTTATTGTAATTTTATTCCAATTTATATCAGTTAAAAATTGATGGTAATAAAATGTTTTCCAAACCTGAATATTTTTCTATAGAAAATTTGTAAAACATCTTCTGAGTGAGACGTCATCTTTCGTTTCTTCAAATTTGAACTTCTATTGCTCCGTTTATCTTATTTCTGACAAATTTGCAGCATTTTCGGTACTGATTATCGACTTTTGATAGGATGATCGTACCATTGATATCTGTATACCGTTTGGATCATCTCGTCACGCTGATCCCTGCGGTATATTCAATTCTGTGTTTTGAAGTCCGGTACACTGCAGAATCCATGAAAACGATTTCGTATCGGTACCGGTTCTTAAAATCTTTTGTTTTCTTTGACCATTCATTTATACGCCGAGTTATACCAACAGCCACTGCCTTTCTATATCCCTGAGAATCAGTTTGACATTTGACTATCTTAATCTTTTGATTTATTTGGTTGTTCATATGATCTGTTAGTTTGCTTTTGGAAGAAAAGGTGAACAGTTTACATTTCATTTTAAAATGCTAGGCCAACACATTTTGTATTTCTTCCTGAAACAGGCTACCATTCGCTCGTCTCCACCCTCCATCATCATGGACCTCGTCACCAACCCGCCATCACCTCAACCCCAATGGCCACTCTTTCCTCCCTCTATCCTCCCTACCGCCTGCCACCTCACCACCACTCAACCACCGTCCCGCTTCTAACCATCCACATCACCTCAGATCTGACAACCGTGAGTAATCTCGATAACCCGTGAACCTACGGCACTTCCAACCCACCCTCCACCGAAGCCTTCATCTAAGGTCGTGCCACAAATAATCTCTTGCTCCTCCGTCTCTCTCTCTGTCGCTACCCCATCACTGTCTTGGAAAATGGCCGCCGTGAGTCCCCTCTCCTCTTTATATATATTTGTTATATATGGGATATGCATTACTGTCATATATTATATTGATTACTATATATATTAGTTTATACGTATATATATTTCTCTATCTTTTTTTTTATCTAACAGTTTAAGCATGTATGTATATCCATGAAAGTCAGTACATTTTGTATTGCATAATACAAGTGTATATATCAGCTTTAATATAAAATATATGTTGTTTAATGGTTTCTTGGTTTTATATCTATATATTGCGAACATATATTCAAATGCATGTATATTGTAGTTGATTTTGATATGTATATATGTCACAGTGCATCATTTGTCAAAGAATTTTATTTTATACATTCGGCAATGTATATACGTCGGTTTGTTCAAAAGTTTGAATTATAAACACCTGTTGTTTGTTAGTGGGACATATAGCCGTATACAATTGCACACACATATTCCGTGGGTATATATATACATTTTATTTTATCTGTTGGTATGTACGTGCTTTTATGTTAGTTACTTATATGTATATATATTGGTATATATATAAGTATTGTTTGTTAGTACATATTATATGAAGTTACCATAGTATATATATTGTTAGTTGTTGTTTATATGTACGTTTATAATATATATTTTATATGAGGGTTTTGATTCCATTTTATCTGTTTATAATATCTGTTGTATAAGTTATAGTATATATCTATAAATGTGTGTTTAAGTGTTTGTTATATATATAATATAAACTTATGTATGCTGTTTAAGTAAATCTGTATATGAAAATGTTAGACATATAGTTAGACTGGTTTAGGATGATCTATTACTATGAATATTAGTTATAAAAGTTTGCATTCATATAAAGGCTGTTATGTCCACACATATATATTTTATATATATTTTAAGTATGCAAGATTTTTTTTTCTCCGCTATAAAAATTTTACAGGCTATATGTATATATAGAAGTCATGTAAATCATGTATATTTCGATTACTTTTTTAAGTTTGTGAGGGATTTTTAAACAGATTATATATATTTGTTATAGGTAACTGTCTACATGTCTTGCTTATAATTTGGGTTATATTTATATTTATTCTACATATGAAAAGAAAAAAATCTGCATATAAATGGTTTTAACATATGAATTATATACTTTGATTTTTTTTTGTATGCATCATAAGAAAACGATGATTTTGAGATATATATATATATATATATGCACATATATAGATTTTGACTTTTATATGTATGTGTTTAACTTTATCTTGATATTATAATAAATACAGATCTTAAAGTATAATTTGTTAGTTTATATAAATTCTAAATTATTGATTTTGGAAAATAATAATAATAATGTATCTATTTTCTGTTTATACCAAACTGATTCGATTTGTTTTCATCGATTTCTGTTATCAGCTCTATCCGTCGAATTCGTGCCAATTCAGCTTTCCTTTGGGATTTGTGTTCGGATTCGTAACTCATTCCATCGTTCATCTCTAGCCTCAAAAGGTGAGCAATCACTCACGATTAACGTTCTTATATTTATTAAATTTGATTTCAATTGAAACGACAATTGAAATATGCTGCTGCTAGTTATTTACATTGTTATATATATGCCATTATCTGTATATGTTCACCTGTGACATCTGACACCATTATCTGTTATTTATATTGATGATATGTGCCTATTACTATTGTTATTTTATTATCATATCTGTTATCACTCTACAAGTTCCCTGTTAGTATAGAATCACTATGGGTTGAAATGATACATACCCGAACGATCTGTAGAATAGGAGAAAATCATTATGGGTTGAAATGATAAACCCAAGCGATTTTCATTAAATTGAATTTTGGATTTCGGGTTGAAAAGATATATACCCGACTATGTTTAAATTGCGGATTGAAATGATAAATATCCGTATCACTTGACAATAAGGTAGAAAATTATATACAGACACCGTTGGTCTATATATATACTTTGAAAAATGATTTCTATGGTTTGAAAAGAAATATATGGTTTTAATAAATATTGATTTTAAAGATTTATTAAAGTTGATTTAATAAAGTTGATAAATAATATGTTTAAGTATTTATTTAATATCTATATTTTCAAATATAGAGTTTATAATGATTTGAAATTATATTTATTTAAGAATTTTACTTAAATAAGTTTGATTTGAAATTTATAAAATTTGAAATTTTAAAGCTATGAATAACTTGAATTTGATTAAAAGTGACTTAAATGAATATTTCAAATTTATATAAATTTTAAATGGGAAATTTTGTTTATTTAATTTAGTAAATTTAAGCTGTATGTGGATATTATTCAAATGATTAAGTAAATATTTCAAACTAATAATAGTAAAGTGAATTTGATATATATATAAAATTATCGAATTTAGCTTTGAAATTTTGAATATATTGGTTTTGAAATATATATTTTGAAATGGTTTATTTGTGGTCCAAATCTGTATTTGAAATCGATATAAATTTTGAATGGTTTATTTAGAAGCTAAATTGGAATTAATTATTTAAGATCTGATTAAATTTGGATTTTGGAATTCGAATTGATTTGAATTGATTTGTGAAAGTCGAGAAAACTATTTTTTTATAAAGTAATTTTAAATTATATTTAAAACTATTAATATTTTACATTATAAATTATTTTAATATAAACTATTTTAATATAAATCATTTTTAATATAAACTATTTTTATTTATAAACTATTTTAACTTATAACTATTTATATAAACTATTTTATTTATAAACTATTTTATTTTATCTACTAATTTTAATATCTAAACTGTTTAAGGGGAAAGTGTTATGATTTCCAAAATGCTATAATTTCAAAGTGTTATGATTTCCAAAATGCTATAATTTTAAAAGTGTTATGATTTCCAAAATGTTATGATTTCAATGCTGTGATTTCCAAAGTGTTTGATTTTTAAGGACTATGATTTCGAAAGCGTTATAACCTTGGAAAGTGATATGATTTTTGGAAATGGATATATTTGAAATGGAAATGATATCGTATTGATTTGGTTTTTGAAATGAGAATGATATTTCGGTTTTTGAAGTATAAACTATTTTGAAATGACCACGGTGTTATAATAACGATTGGTTGTTAAAGAGACCGAGATCAGATATGGACATACTCTCTGTCGATACCGAAAACCACTTTAACAACTGTGTACGCGGTGGAGTTTCCAAAAAAAGTAGGATGGTGGCGAGAATCCTAAGGTATATGCGTGGACCCAACTCCCGTGAGTTGGCATAAGGTGGCTAAAACAGGAGCGATCTCGGGCCAATGAGGTAGCACCTCTTATCGGACGCACTTCTTCGATACCATTCTATTACTTTGTGACTGTTTGGGTGCACCCCTTGATTTGGGAGTGTTGTTCAAGGTGGAGCGGTAGTGGCTGCTATGCGTTTCCATCAGTCCGTGTGCGTAAATGGTATATCTACCCTGGCATTGCCTTGTGTGCCGTGTCACCTACCATATCAAGCTTTACTACGAATTGTGATTTCTGCCGTAGCCTGTGGAGTATCGAGGGTAGCCCCCATTTTAGGAGTATGCTAATACTGGATAGACTACTGGGACTATTACGTGTTAAGGGCTATATGGGTAACCCCTTGACGCTATTAAAAAGTATGTTTACTTTATATTAGACATTATTATAATAGCGAATATTACTACATAGTAGATAGTTTAACGGATTCTTAGAGGATGGTTATCCCAAACATCCTTTGAGTTACTTGTATTTCAGTTGATATTTCACTTGAGTTCGATTTATTGATATAAGAATGTTAATCCTGACTCGAGTGTTTTGTGTTTTGCTTTACGCTCGGGTCAGACTGAGTGATCGATACAGCATTTGAGACTCACCTTTGGAGTTGGAGCTTCGCTTGGAGACCCAGCTATTTATCTATCCTTCTTTCAGTTGTTCAGTCGATTCCAGTGATGCATTCAGATCTTGTATTTGATTATTGTATTGAGACATCTATGTACTCGTGACTTTTGTTGTATCTTGTTTAACTCTGTTATATATATGTAGTAGCTTCATGAACTACTATTCTTTTGTTTCCACTCCATTATTGTTATATTACTCTATGTCTGTGATCTGTGATTATTTTATTTACTATATATGCTGAGTTTTGCCAAATTTTATTTACAATCCATTATTCTGAATTATTCAAGTCCGGCATGTGTGGATTTATTGTCGATTTGAATGGTTCAAAATACTAGGTCGTTACAAAAAGTATCTTAATTGTTGTGCATATATGCTAAGAGAGGAAGTAGTAGGTTTTTCCGTTGTGCAGAGCCTATAAAATTGTGATGAGGTAGAGTGGGTAAGAGAAACTAAGTTGACTACACGGTAGTTGAAAAATGATATTCATGGTTTTGAACCTTCAACGATACAAAGGAAATTTTGGGAATTTCAAAATGACACGGTTGAAACTAATGGATTGAATTCTCATTATTAATAGTAGAGATAGAGATGATGATATATTACTGGTGAAATATATCCATCTATGCCATTACTATATCTGAATCACTTCATATAATTTAGTTTAGCGGGAAAAGATAGATGAAGTACTGGTCTTTGTATGAAACAAATGAAGATGGTAGTTGGTTTGATCTCTTAATTTGGTAAAATTGTAGTTCCTGAAGATGGTAGTTGGTTTGATGCTTTTAATTTCGTCTAATGGCTTTGGAGCTTGATTCTGTATACAATTCGAGTCGGTTAAAATGTTTTCAAGTTTCTATGGTAAGTATTATGGAAAACGATTTATTTTTATTTTATTTTACTGTGTTACTCATAATATCTTAAAGTATTATGTAACAACCCGTAAATTTTTGATAATTTAATTTATTAATTTAATAAGATTTTGTAATGTAATATTGGAAGGAATAAAATTTTGTAATTTAATAATGGAATGAATACTAAAATGAAATGTAACAATGTAAAGTAAAGCTAATTATTTACAATTGAAATGAAATTCCAATAAAAATAATGTAAATTGTTATACTTGGCTATAAATTAATTGAAAGAAAAGCAAAATGTAAATAGTGGATTAATGTATGAAATAACATGATAAATGGTGATTGAATAAGACAATATTATATAAGAATGTAACATTTGTTTGTGTAGAATGAATTCATAAGTGTAGTTAAAAGTTTTGGTAATGATTGTTATAAGTTACCTGTTTATTTAGTCTGTTAAATTTAATTAGAAATTAATTTCAATTAAATGATAGTAAATGTTACATTAATGTGAGTAAAGACAATGACTGTAAATTGTTAATGTAATAAAATAAATAAAAATGTTAATTATATTCATATTGTAATGATTAATTTAATGAAATAGTGAAATCAAGATAATAAATCGATTTGGGATTTTAAATTTTATTTAGTGTGTGAAATTGGCAAAAATTCAATAAAATGGAAATATAATAGTTAATACAAACTAAAGATAGAAATTGGAGTATCTTAGTATAATGGAATGAATAACAAATGTTAACTATGTTATAAAGTAATAATTGATTGAGTATAAAGATTTGAATCAAATAAAATCAATTTATTTGAAATATACTTTAATTAATTGGATTAATTGCAGTTGAATTTGAACGTTGTAATTACTGAAATAATCAACACTAAAATTGATATGTAAATTTACTATAAATTATTATATATGTCTAGGTAATCAAAATTGATAAAATTTGTTAGTTAATAAATATTGAATTAAAAAGTGATTTAATTAATTTATTATTAATTTAATTAATTAACTGAAATATAGTCATTTTGGCCACTGACTCGGATTTTGACGAAATCAGTTTCATCGGATCCATATCGGTGAATTATTATGGAATTTCAAGTTTTGTAATGATCGGACTTGTCGTTGGATCGTACGGGCTCGAAACACCTAGAAATCAATTTAATTGAAATCAATTGAAATCAATTTGAAATAAGCTGATTTTAACATAACTTCTTCATACGATTGAATTAGGATTTGAAACATGTTCCATTGAGTTTAAAACTATCCAAAACATCTATTTTGATATATGGGATGATCCATTTTCGTTCCGGAGGCAAAACGGGCTTTGCGGGTCGTTTATCGTTCCAATCCAAATCAAATCTCGTCCATTCATTCTATTTTCAGCTTGGTCTATAAACAGCCCGTTATAAACCCTACCTACTCCTCATTTTCATTTGTTTGTACGTACATTTCATTCTTCTCCTCCTTCTCAATGGCAGACAAACCAAACAAACTTCTCGATTCAATTTCAAAATCAAATTCAAATCAAAAATTCAAACTCCTCAAACTATATCACATTATATATCGATTTGAAGCTCTCGACGAGCGCAAGCCAAATTTGTAAAAAAAATTCGATTTGGGTTGCTATATGGTCGGAACTGGGCGACTTAATCTCGATCGATCATTAGTGGTTGAAGATCTTCGACGGATCGTCGATTGGAGGATACCATTGTGTGGAGAGGACTGACTGGAGATCATCAGCGTGTCTTGTTCATGGTTTCAACGGCTCAATCATCGGTGATAGTTCAATTGGTTCAAGTTTTTCTCAATGACTGTTGTTCTTGAGCACGCGATTTGATGCGTGCCCGTGGGTCATTCGTGGTAGTAGGGGGGACGGGGCGGTGCGCGAAGGCCGGTGGTGGCTTGGCTGGCGAGGCGGCTCGATTTTCGACGAGGAGGTGGCAGAACTTGGTTCCTGTTCGAATGCGAGGACTACACGTTTCTGGCCTAGGATTTCCGGAAGGGAAGGCGACGTGGCGAATATTGGTTGGTTTGTTTTTTTTTATTTCAACTAAAAATTTCAAATGTTCTAACCGCGATAACGTTTGCATACGAGGTCCGATTCACGTGCGGTTTCTAGAGTTGGGATCATATCAAAATTCCGGACATTTTGATGCTAGTTTGGACGAATTCTGAGACTGTTTGAATTTTGGGTTTAAATTTGATTTTAAATCAATTTAAATTCAAAGGTGAGTGTTTTAACCCACCCACAGCTTCTAAAATTTCTTATGTTTGTTAAATTTAATTTATGATGGGATTAGAAATTTATTTATGACTGTTTGGTATACTTTTAATCGCCATCTCAATTAGTTTGAATTTATTTGAATTAAATTGTTATTTAATTTATTATTGAATATAACTTGCCAGTTAAATACCTGTTATTGATTATCAGTTCTATATTGATATCTATTGATTGATTTGGATGATGATTGTGATGGATGTTGATTGTTGATATTGGATGAATGGATGTTTTATTTTATATCGTTATAAACTGCAAGTTCACTATGGGTTGAAATGATACATACCCGAAAGTTCAATAGATTAAGGAAAAATCGTTATGGGTTGAAATGATAGACTGGAGCGATTTTATGGATTTTATTATTAATTCGGGATTGCGGTTTGAAATGATAAATAACAGTAAAATTTTAAATTGCGGATTGAAATGATAAATATCTGTATCACTTGACCCTAGGGTAGAAAATTATATACGGACATCGGATTGCTTAAATTTAATGATTTTGAACTTCTTAATTTTTTTGAATTAATTAAATGATATCTTGAAATATAATTTGATGTATATAAATGGAAGTATTATTGGAAAATCAAGTTTTATGTTGAAATGTGAATTGGTTTAAAAGGAATTGCTTTAAGAAATTAAATTGGAAGTTTAAAGTTAAACTTTTAAGTATAAATGAAATTCTATCGAAATTAAGTTATTGAAGTTGTTTGAAAATAATTTCGAAATATTTTGAAATTGGAGTAATCCGAATTGATATTTGAACATGGATTGAAATGTTATGAATTTCAATATTTTATTGAAATGTTAAATTGAAAGGTTTGGAATTTGGTTTGTTGACTTGGAAATTGAAAATGGTCCAAATGCGTTGAAATGAAATGAATAGTTTAATTTGATATAAATTCCAAATTCATGTTTTAATATAAATTGTTTTAAAAATATATTATTTCAAAATTTCTAATTATTAAGATTTCAAAGTATTAAACTATTTTAACCTGTATTAATTATATTAAATCATTTTAACCTATTTTAAACCATTTAATTTATTTAAACTAATTAACCTGTTTTAACTTATTTTAAATCTAATTAATCTATTTTAAAGCTATTTAGTCTATTTTAAGTATATATAATCTATTTTAAATCTATATTAACTATCTATAGCTATTTAAAACTATATTCAACTAAATTCCAAACTAAGTAAAATGGATGGGTTTATATTCAAATTCTCGATTTTTTTAGTGAATATGGTTAATGATGTTATAACCTAAGTTGGGAATTAAATAACATATTTGGTTTAATATGATATTTTGAAATGAGAGTTTAGCCTATTTTGGAAATATGACTTTTGAAAGGAAATATAATTTCGAACTATGATTTCAAATGTGATATGATTTCAAAGGTGAATATGATTTCATAAGTAAGTAATGATTTCAAAAATGATATGATTTGAATTGAATATGATATTTTGATATCAATTATGAAATGATTTTGGAAATTAAAAGAACCATCCGGTGTATAATAAGTGATTGGTTGTTAAAGAGACTGGGATCGGATATTGTCATACTCTCTGCCAATACCAAAAACCACTTTGACAACTGTGTACGTGGTAGAGATTCCAGAATGAAGTAGGATGGTTGGCGACGATCCTATATGAGGTATGTACGTGGACATGACTCCCATGAGTTAGCTTAAGGTGGCTAAAACAGGAGCAATTGACGGGCCAAGTGAGGTCATTACTCCGATCGGGCACATTTCTTCGATATTATATTCTTACTTTGCGATTGATTTGGTGGCCACCCTCGATTTTTTATTTGGGAGTGTGTTCCGAGGTGGGCGGTAGTAGCTGCTATGCATTACCACCAGTCCGGAAGTGTAATTGGTATATCTACCCTGGCATTGCCTAGTTGTGTCGTGTCACCTACCCTTTCGAGACCACTTCGAGTTTGTTTTGTACCATACCTATGGAGTGCCCTCTGACGATGTCCAGTACGGACGGGATCGCGGTACTGTATAGACTATGGGAATATATAAAAATGTGTTAATGGGGAAATGGGTAACGCCTTAACGCTATTTTAATAGTTTATCTTACTATAGACATATTATAATAGCGTATTGTACTGCATAGTAGATAGTTTAACGGATCCTTAGGAGATGTGAATCCCGAACATCTCTTAAGTTACTGCACTCGCGTTAGACACTGGATAAGATATGTCAAACCCCATAAACATCTCCGACGTCGTTTACACTCATATTTATTTACCGTTGATCCGACTTACATAAGACCTTTTAGTTCTAACTCGAGTGTTTTGTCTTTTCAATTCGCTCGGGTCGGCCTGAGCATTTCAGGATTTGAAGACCTTATTTCTAGAGTTCGAAGACGAAGATTTGTACTACTATTATCTACTATATTTATTCCACTGCATTCATACTGTTCCGCTGCATTATTTGTTTATCTCTGATATGTGTAACTCTGATTTTGTATTGTATAAGTATAATCAAATGTTTTGTATATAGCTTCATGAATTGTTATTTGATTATTATATTTTGTCATTCCGCTGCGAGATTCTGTTTTGTTTTTTCTTTCTCTACTTTTTTTTATTCACCCCAATAACAATCCACCCTTCTGTATAGTTTGAGTCGGCACGTGTACCTGCTTAAAACGTCCAAAAAGGCGGGATGTTACAGTTGGTATCAGAGCTTTGGTTTAGCGATAACCTTAGCTTTGTGAATCTGACTCATATTAAATAGGGTAGTAATACCCTAGAATGAGTCGCTGAGTGTATATATATGAGAGAGCGTATTTTTTAGTGTTATAAAAGGGTTTTATATTATGTTAATTTATTCCGTTTTGTATTTATAAATTCTTGTTGGTGCATAGGACGTTATGACATCGATAGGGATTTCTAAACACTTAATAGGAAAGATCGACACAATATTGTTTTGAATATAGGTGAATGAAATAATTTTACCTATTATATTTTTGTATATAAAATGATAAATTTTATAAATGATATATTTGATTGTGATATTTTGTTTGTTAGTAGTGAACCTTATATGTATTGGTTGAAAAATAAGCTTGTAAATAAAATGAATATAAACTGAAATTTGAGAACTTAATTTCCGGGATTTTTGAAAATTTCTTTCAAAGGATTTGGAATATAATATTTGTATTATTTAAAAGTATTTCTGATATGATATCTCAATATAATTTGAAGAAATTGTTTTAAAGAAATTTTGGAAAAGAAATAAGTTCTGTACTCCCCTCTCTGTCGCTGGAAAATAATTTCGGTAATGAGTGCACACATCATCGACATTCATTTTCGAGTTTCAAGTGGGAAGGCCATTGTAGTAGTTTTACTACAGATCTATTTTGATACACAAATAAAAAATTTAAGTTTAAATATGATTGGATAAAAGTTTTGAGTATGTGTATATATATATATATGTAGATGTTATTTTAAATGATTTGAAAAATGGAACCCGACATTTAGCTCTTAAATTTTTATAAACTAGAGATTTCAATCATTGTAATGGAATAAAATTTTAACTATTTAATAATTGAAACTTCTAAATGAAAATAAGAAATTATATGCTAAGTTATAACTGAAATATACAAGGAATTTGAAATTTGTAACTTGTAAACGAAAAGAATATGAAAATAAGAAATGATAACTATTGAACCTTAATTTAATTAGAATAAGTAAGTCAAACTTGTGTAACTTTCAATTGCATTCTTAAAGACATATATATAACTTACCAATTATAAAAGTGGAAATGCTAAAAGAATATGTAATGGAAAATTTTACAAGTAAAACTTATGTAAGGGAAGGGTTCAATGAATTACTTGTATAAATAAGAATTTGATGTTATAGTTGTTATAAACTTAAGTTATAATTGAAATGTACTATATAAAATGTGATGGGAAGTAAGTATTATAAACAGATGATTAAAAACTTAAGTTATTGAATTGATATGCTAAGTAATTGAATTGAACATGAATACTATAAACAAATGAATGTAAACAAATGAAATTAAGTAATGAATGAATGAATGTAATGCAATAAAAAGAAAATGACATGATATGAATAAATGAAAATGAATTTTTGTAAGTAATAAAGGAAAATAAATGAAATAAACACTGAATGAATGAATGAATGAGAATAAAATTTTGTAAGAGATAAATGTAAGTTAAAGAAATCATCCTTGTATGAATGAAAAGAAAATTAAAAACGGTAAATGTTGTGAAAGAAATTTAATAAGAATAACTCAAGTACGTTGTAAATTATTGTTTGTTTTGGTTTATGGGTTGTTTGGGATAGGATACTTCTAATTGTTTAAGATGTATGAATAATCTATTGGGTTCATCTAAGACTGTTGAGTAAATGGTGCACTCAGTAGTTTATTTTTCATTCTAGGCGGTTAAAAATTTCTGAACCCGAACAAACCATTTGTTTGTTTGCTATGGATGGATGGTTGATTTTATTGATTTCATATGATAATTGTATGTTGTGGTTGTCAATGATTGTTGTTTATATTGATTTGTTTGTTAGTGGTTGAAACAACTTTAAATATTTCATTTTATATAATTATTAACTCCTTTGGATTATATAAGTGAAATACAGGTTATGGAAGCAATAGCTATTGCTTTTGGTTTCATAAATTTAGGGTTGTTTGCCCGACAAATAGGTACGTTCTTGGATTACGGTTTTTGTGACGCCCCACCTCTATGCTCATAATAACAAAGAGTATTAAAAGAAATACTGTCTATTATTATGAAGAATAAGGCTGGATAGGAGCGACCATCCGTAGTTGGCCTTACACTAATAGTGGTTACCTCGATAGGAATGGTATATACTTTTTATTTTTCATCTCATATATGTTTACTCCCATCGACATACCCAATTCTAGTACAAAACGAACTACGACGGTTCATAATAGTTTAGGACATTAGATATAATAATAACACAGATAATATAAATGCGGAACACAGATAAAACAAAAGTCTCATATATATATAACTGATGTCAGTTACAATATAGTTGACACAATACATATGATACAACTACAACTGTCGACTCAAGAAGTTATATATACAAGTACATTATCGACTAATATACATGAATACATATCAACTTAAAACAGACACACTGACTACTACAAAAAGACGCAGACCACTTCAAATGATATGAAAAGTCTTCAAAGCTCAATAGCAACTCAAAGCAGGGAATCTACAACCTGAAATAACTTGGGTCTGACCCGAGTATTACATTCAAAAGAAAATAATACACGGGTCAGTCTAATTCAAACTCGGTTATTAGTGCACAGAAGTAATAATAATCAAATATCAAATAGACGACAGTCATAGAAATCTCGTATATCCGACTCCTCAATAAAAGAATCGGATAACGGCAGATATAACACTAAACAGTGTTAAGCAATAAATCAGCAATCCAAAATGATCAAATCAAATCAAAACTCTATGTGGCTGCAGTACACGCACGTGTGCACTGCCTCGCCATTACAGTACTTCGAAACTGCAACGGGCAATATAAATGAACCAAAACAACTGGTACTAACTCGAATCAAAATAACGAATTACCCACGAATGCACAATGAAAGTTTACATTCGAGTACAGGGTCAAACCCAAGTCTTTGAGACTGGATTCAACTCACTGTAAAAACTCAAAAATCAACCTGAAATAATCCAGAACCAACAAACCAAGTTCAACCAATTCGAGCAAATGGAAACAGTGAACAAGTTCACTATCAAAGAAATAGCCGAAATCAAGTGCTACCGGCTACTGCACATCAATTATGCAAACCAAAGTTGCAGTAGAACAACAAAAGGCTCCAGTCACATATACAATCCAAAATGCAACAAAAATGGAACCGCGACCACAACAAAATATAAGGCAGAACTGCACAAAAAACTCAGATGCAAGCACAAAACTCGAAATGATCTGAGCATAAGCAAGAAGGTTCAAAGTTGTGCAGTGGAACCAAAAGAATAAAATGAAATAGAGAAGGCACATGGATGTGCAGATCAAAAGATGCAACTACAACAGTGTATCAATGGTGAACTGCACATAACAAGTTTAGCAATAACATGAAAATATCATGAAGGAGCTCAAATGCAACAAACCCAAAATGTACTCAAACAGCCTGTTTTACCAGTTTCAAATCAAGTGAAGTCACAATGGAACTGCACTGGACAAGTGCAGACAATTAAACACAGTGCTACCCGAAATCAAACTACATCATGGCAAAAATATAACTGATCAGAGGTGGTAGTCCGTCATCAGACTAAACATGGCACTCAAGTAAAATTCTAAAAATCAAGATGAAGCTCAGATGAAGTCAAATGATTATGTGGTCTGCCCCAATGCCAAGTAACATGTACAGAGCACACAATCAATGTGACACAAGAACTACAAGCTACAGATGGGCACTTCAAAAATGCCAGACTCGAAATAGAACAAGTACTCCAAGAATCTAAGTTCATATGCAATTGGATAGTGCAGTGATTAAAATGCAGTGGTATGCAGTAGTGAACACACTGTGAAGAAAACATAACAAGTGCACGTATCATACTCGAGAACAAGGGCAACATAATGTGCGGTTATGTAACGACCCGTATTTTTAACACTTTAAAAATACGAATTAAAATGAAAATTTTGGATAAAAATCCGAAGGAAATAAAATTTTGTGTTGTTAAATGCAAATTACAAGTTAAAATACAAAACTGAATTCTGAAATAACTTATTTGTAAAATAAATATGGATGTTAACTTGTAGTGAATGTAAATAATGAATTGAATTTGATTGTAAACCAAATTGGTTATGATTGTGAACAAAGAATAAATAAAATGGTAGATTTAATAACGGAAGTTTATGTTATTGAAACTAATATAAATAAATGTAACTTAATATTATAGTTGATTGAAATCAGATAATAACTGAAACTGTAATTCGATAAAGATGTCAACTTGTAATTGAACGTAAGTAAAGATTTGAATTTAAATGTAACAAGTAATGGAATTGAATTGAATTTGATTGTAAACAACGAAATAAATAAAATGTTACATTTAATATTGAAGTTATAATATGGAATCAACGTAAATGAATGTAATTTAATATTACTGTGAATTTAAATAAGATGATAGCTGAAGAAAATGAAAGTAAATGAATTATAAACTATTGATAATAATGTATAAGTAAATGGTTGATTCAATAATGAAAGTGTAAATCGAAATAAAAGAATTCATTTGGAATTAAATAACTTGAATTTGAATTACAATATAATTGAACGTTGAATCTAATATAATCTTTTATATTGGATTTATAATGGAAAATTGCATTGTAAAAGATTGTTAATTACTATGAAATTAAAAATGGAATTTGTGAACAATTAAGATTTGATTTAAAAGTTAATAATTTAGAATTGGGAATTTTATATTGAAATTAAACAGTCGAATAATTTATTTTTCGAATATTGGATTTAATCAGACAATTAAATCGATAATTTAATAAGTTAAATTTCAGAAATAATTGAAATCGAGTTGAATATGATTGAAAATAATTTGTAAAATTTTATCTTATCATATTGGAGTTATAGTAATGTTATAGAACTTTTAAAATTGAATTTAAAGTTAATTTGTGAAAATTGAATATTTTAATATTTAATTATCGACTGAAAATAGCCATTTTTCTAACAGTCTCAGAATTGAACGAAACTAATTCCATTGGATCCGTAATAGTTTGTTATTGTCGGATTTCAATTTTCGTAGCAATCGGAGTTATCATTTGACCGTGGCAGCTCGAAACGCATCGAATTGTTTTTAATATTAATTCGGCGAGAGAAATTAGTCATTTTTTTCAAAAAGTCTCGGATTTCAACGAAACCAGTTTCATCGGATCCGTAATGTGATATTATTGCATGGTTTCAAATTTTGTAATTTTTGGATGTACCGTTTGTCCGGTACAAATTAAAACGCCTTGAAATCGGTTTAAATCGGTTTGATTTAAATTGAGCGTTTTATGTCATATCTCGCACAAACGATCGAATTAGCTTCCGAAACCTGTTCCATTGGGTCCGTAACGCGGGGTAAACCCCAGAAACGCCTGTTACGGTGCGTAAATCGGAGTTCGGAAAACCGGGATGAATAGTGTCGTTCGGTTCCCTATAAATACCCCTCCTCTTCATAAAAAAAAAAGGGAGAAAACCCTAGCCGCCGTTTTCGAATGGAAGGCCAGAAATGCTCCTATCTTCTCCCCTTAATTTCTTTCAATCCGTAAAGCAATTCAACGAACTTCCAACTGCAAAGTTGAAGATCTCATCGAGACGAGGACATCCATACGGTTGATCGCATGCATCGTCGATCGGAGGAGGCGCCAGGGGGCCGCGTTCATGCCGAGTTGCGCGCGCAATTCGAGACTAGGGGGAGCACGAGGTGGAGCCGCACTTGGCGTGGGGGCGTGGTGGAGGAAGGCGCACGTCAGGGTGGTGATAAGATGGGGTTTCGTCGTCGTTTGGAAGTCGCGTGATTTAGGGTTTGTTCATGAAATGGGTTCGGTCGCGTATAGATGGAGCTGGGGGAGGAAAGTCGCGTGCGGCTCTGATTGGCTGAAGGTTTAAAATTTAAAATTTAAAATGTAAATTGATGTATGTAAATTCGTTTAATGATTAAACCGCTGTAACTTTGTCATACGAGGTCGGTTTCGGACGAATCTTTTTGCGTTGGAATCGTGGTGACGAGCTCTACATCATGGAATTGATTTGGGGATATTTGGAGCTAACTAAAATTTTAGATTAAATCGAACGTCGTTCGATTTGATTTAAAATTGAAAATCAAGGTGAGTGTTTTACGCTCACATTTGACTAAAAATTTTTTTATGTTAGTTAAATAGAAATTCCTGTGATAATATGTTTGTGTTGTTTGATGTTGATGGATGAAATTGGCTGTTTATATCGTATTGGATGATTTATATGACTTTAATTGCCAGTTAATTTAAATTTGATAGTTAGTCTAGAATTTAAATCATTTTCCAGTTAAGAACCCCGACACCATTGAATAGCAAATTTCGTGATATTATGACTGCTTGGATTTATGGTTGTGATATATGATTTTATTTGTTGTATATTGATTATGTGACTGTTTCCTGTTATTTAGATTGATTTCATATACATTGTTAGTTTGGTCGTTGATGTGTATCGATTAATCCCAATCATTACCCTAGATGTTGCGGGCATCAAATTAACCGGGATTAATCGTTTAAAGAATTTAAATTGTAATAATAAAAAAAAATTTCACTTGGCCATAGGATAGAGAAATTTATACAGACACCGATTGGATAAATTTACTGTTTTCAAACATTGAATTTGGTTTAATTGAATTGTTTAAAAGAGATAAAGGATTTGAATTTTTGAAACTAAAACTTGAATTAGAAACCGTTTGGAATAAAACCGAAAGTTAAATCTAAGTTAAGTATGATTTGAATTTAATAAAGGAATTGCAAATTTGGAATGAGCATACTTTATTCGGCGGTATAAATTTAAATGATCGATAACTGGAATTTGAATTCGAAACTTTGTATATATATAAAAGGTTTAAATGGAAGTTTAAGTGTTGATAACTAATTTAATTGAATTATTCGAACCAAGTTGGATCGTGGAAATTTGATTGAAATTTATTTGAACTGAATGAAGATTTATCTAAAAATATAAACTTGAACTTTGATTTGAATTAACTAAGAATTGAAATGAATTTGAAAGGAATCGAGATATTTGGAAATTAACTAGTTTGACTTGGGAAGGTATTTTAAACAAATTATTTTAGTATAACTATTTCAAATCTATTTTATTTATTCAAACAAATTTGTTTTCTCAAACTATTTACTTTATAAACCATTTTATTTGTAAAACTATTTTCTATTAAACTAATACAATTATTTATTTTATAAACCATATGTTTCTTAAATTATTTTCTATAAAAAAAAAATTAATTATTTAACTATTAAATTTTCTAAAACTATTTTTAAACTATTTTCTAAAAATTTAAACCAGTTAAAGGGAATAAAGGTTATGTTTAAATCCTTGATTTAAATGCAAATTGGATTAATGGAAATTTAATCAAATTTAAAAATTCAAATGAAGTTTTGAAGTAAACGATTTTGAAATGAATTGACTTATCGAAAAATTTGGCTTTGAAAAAAAAATGATATGATATTTGAAATGGTTTTGTTTTCGAAACAAATGCGAGATTTGATTTTAAAAAAAAGATGAATTGTTTTCGAAGCATAATAAAACCAATCGGTGTAAGTAATACGTAGTTATTAAAGAGACCGGGATCGGATATGGACATACTCTCTGTCGATACCGAAAACCACTTTAATAACTAGTATACGCGGAGTGTTGATCCAGAACGAAGTGGATGGTTTGATGAACGCGTTGATTGAAGAAAGAGAACGATATTGGATGACCCCTGACATGACTAAAACAGGAGCCGCGCCGGGCCATTGAGGTTCGCCACCTCTAGCGGACACACTTCTTCGATACCATGTCTATTACATTTGTGATTCGATTTGGGTGCACCCCTTGATTTGGGAGTGTTGTTTCGCGGTGTTGGGGTAGTAGCTGCTATGCCCAACATCAGTCCGGATCACGCAACTACTAGTATCCTAGTTGGTATTGCCTCATGTACCTTGTCATACTGATTATCCTATTCGCGACCACTACGATTTTGGTTTGTACCTTTAGTATATGGATTGCCCTCTGGTGACTTCCGGTTTTGGGGAAACTACGGTCTTGTATATGCTCTTGGGAATAAAAATGTGTTAAGGGTGGAATGGGCCACGACTTAACGCTATTTTGATATCTTACCTTACTGATTAGACCCTAGTGTATATAGCGTACATACTATGTAGTAGATAGTTTAACGGATCCTTGGGAGATGGAAAAAAACCCGTAACATCTCTTAAGTTATTGCATTCATATTTATCCATTTCGATTTAACTGACATAAGATATTTTAGTCCTGACTCGAGTGTTTTGTTTTTCATTACGCTCGGGTCAGCCTGAGCATTTCAGTTTAGGTTGGAGATTATTCTGGAGGACGAAGACGAAGATTTGGTATATTTACTATTACTGTATCCATGCATTGTACTATGTTCCGCTGCATTGTTGTATTACTCTGAATGTATGTAACTCTGATTATTGTTGTATAATACTATTTCAATGTTTTATTTAACAGCTTCATGAACTGTTATTGTATTATTATACTTTATCCTTCCGCTGCAAGATTCTGAGTTTGTTGCTATTCTTTCCTTTCTTTTCTTATTTAACCCCAATAACCATCCGCCCTTTTGAATGGTTTAGAACCGGCATGTATGTTTGATTGTCGATTTGAACGGTCCAAAAAGGCGGGTCGTTACAGTTGGTATCAGAGCTTTGGTTTAGATTACCTTGGCTCTAGTGGGGAATAACTCATTGAAATAGGGTGAAACCTTATGAATGAGTTTGAGTGTATATGAGAGAGCGTATTTGTAATTTTGATATAAAAAAAATGATTTTATATTGTGTTAATTTGTTCCATTGAGTATTTATGAATTCTGGTTGGTACTTGGGACGCCAAGGCATCGATAGGAATTTCTAAACACTCGAACAGGACAGATTGACATAATATTGTTTTAGATTATATTTTATATATAAAAGAATTATCTTGAAAATTTATAAATTTTGATTATATTGGTTGTTAGGAGATGATAATATTAGATTATCATCGTTTATTGTTGATTAGTCAATATTTCTAACTATTGACTAATGGATGATTTTAAGGAATGAAACTTGTAAATATGACTAACAATGAATATAAATGGTAAATAAAATAAAATAAAAATGAATTTAAATTAAGATGGAGAATTTAAATTCCGGTGTTTTGAAAATTTATTATCAAAAATTTGAAATGTATCATATAACTATTATATGATAGTATATTCGATTAGAAATTGTTTTCAAAGGATTTTCAAATGAAGTAAGTGTTATACTCCCCTCTTGACACTAGAAAATGATTCCGGTGATGAGTGCACGCATCATCGACTTTATTTTCGAGAGTCCAAGTGGGGGAGATCACTTAATAGTTTTTCTAAACCCTGTTTTGATTAAAATTGAATTTTATTTTGTATTCTCTATAGTATGACTTGATATATATTAAGATAAGTATATATTATTTCAAACTTGATTTGAAATGAATCCGGTGTTGAAATTCTTAAGTTCTCTAATAAGGAATGATTTTAATTATTAAACTAAAGTAAATCTTGAATTGTTTGAAACTTATGAATGGAAAAAGGTGAAATTGAATTTAAGTGTAAAAAAAAAAAAAAAAATTTTATTTAAAATTGTAGTAGTAACCCTTAATTTGGAAATTTATTTAATAGGTATAACACTCAAATTGAACGAAAAGAAATTGTATATTGTTTAACTACATTCTATTTGCATAAGCTATAACTTACCAAATACTTAAAAAGTTTAAAATGCTAATAAGGATAAGTAAATGAATAATATACAAGTGTGATTGCAAATAATAAAAATGTGAAGATCTATTGATAGTTGTAAATATAAAGGAAATTTAAGTTGTAAAATGAATTAAATTTAAAATTAATTAAATATAGAATTAGTAAATGGAAACTAATTAAATTTGAATAAAACTAAATGTCAATAAACTTGGAAGTGTATGAAATTAAAATTTTGACTTGGAAATGTATAATTGATTTATTATAGATTTGGATGGATGTTAATGTTTGATATGCATTGGTTGTTAGATGGATGATAATTGATTAAATAGAATTCATTAGTGTTAATGGAATTGAATAAACGGAATAAAATTTTAAAATAATTAAATTCAAATTTGAAGCATAGGGAAATTGAATATAATTGAATTCAAATTAAATTGAAGCAAATTGACTTGAATTTAAATTATGAATGAAACAAACTTGAATAAATCGGAAACTAATCGAATGTAAACTTATTTCCTGGATATATAAGAAAATAAACGACTTGTGTTTATGATTGTTTCTTTAGAAAATTTGAAGTTGATGGTTTGTACTTTGAAATAAAAAAAAAATAAAAAGAAAAGCAAATTTTTGGAAAAATCCAAAAATTTTCAATATATGCTAAAACGAAAACAACCATAACTTTTAAATGGTTGAACAGAATTTGACGATCTTGAACTTTTCGGAAAGCCTAGAAACCGTGCTACATCTTTTGTTTAGAATGTTTTGATAAATACCTTCATCCACTAGGCTTAAAACACCCATATTAGTCGCTGGCCTGGGCGAAGTAAAAATCTGAAGCACATACCCTTAGTATTTTCACCATAACTTTTTACTGGTGTATCAGATTTTGACGATCTTGCACTTCCTGGAAAGCTTAGAGCCTAAGCTCCAACTTTCGTTTCATAAGCTTTTCTTATTTCTGTCATTTAGGAGGTCGAAAATCTGAAATTACATTTCAGGCCTGCGCTAAATTGCACGGGGCTGAAGCGTATCATTTTAGTAAAATGGTCGTAACTTTTGAACGGAAGGTCCGAATTCAATGATTTTGGACATTCTGGAAAGCCTGAAACAAATGCAACAACTTTTATTCAGATTCCATTTTAAAATTTTATCGTTTAGGTGACCAAAAATTAAGATTTGTTTGCTGTCCTGGAATTGGAATTTCAGTTTTGAAGCTAAACATGTTATATGTATGTTGTTTATGCTAAGTATATCGATCTATTTTTATATGCACGGTTCTAACTTGGTTATTGAGCATTTTAGTAGGTAGCAAAGGGGTTGCGCTTCGCTTGTGGAGCTCGCTTCTTCGTTAAATGCAAAATGTAAGTTAAAATGCTAATAAACGCTTAATAGAAGGTACGTTCTCGGATTACAGTTTATGTTGTGGTATATTATTGTGTTCCCCATGTTTTGGGATGCCTCATTCTTGAAATGAGATGTATATCATGCAATTATTACCATGTGAAATTTTTCGGTCCTAGCCGCGCAAAGGAGGTGCTGCCGAAATTTTTCAAAAATCCGGGAGTTAGAAAATTTTGAGAAGAAAAAAATCCTATAACTAAATTTTGCAAATAAGTCGAATATTTGAATAAATTATATCTAAATGATGGTTTCCCCTTCTCCGTTCCTTTTCGAGGACGAAAAGTTTTAAGTGGGGGAGAATGTAACGACCCGTATTTTTAACACTTTAAAAATACGAATTAAAATGAAAATTTTGGATAAAAATCCGAAGGAAATAAAATTTTGTGTTGTTAAATGCAAATTACAAGTTAAAATACAAAACTGAATTCTGAAATAACTTATTTGTAAAATAAATATGGATGTTAACTTGTAGTGAATGTAAATAATGAATTGAATTTGATTGTAAACCAAATTGGTTATGATTGTGAACAAAGAATAAATAAAATGGTAGATTTAATAACGGAAGTTTATGTTATTGAAACTAATATAAATAAATGTAACTTAATATTATAGTTGATTGAAATCAGATAATAACTGAAACTGTAATTCGATAAAGATGTCAACTTGTAATTGAACGTAAGTAAAGATTTGAATTTAAATGTAACAAGTAATGGAATTGAATTGAATTTGATTGTAAACAACGAAATAAATAAAATGTTACATTTAATATTGAAGTTATAATATGGAATCAACGTAAATGAATGTAATTTAATATTACTGTGAATTTAAATAAGATGATAGCTGAAGAAAATGAAAGTAAATGAATTATAAACTATTGATAATAATGTATAAGTAAATGGTTGATTCAATAATGAAAGTGTAAATCGAAATAAAAGAATTCATTTGGAATTAAATAACTTGAATTTGAATTACAATATAATTGAACGTTGAATCTAATATAATCTTTTATATTGGATTTATAATGGAAAATTGCATTGTAAAAGATTGTTAATTACTATGAAATTAAAAATGGAATTTGTGAACAATTAAGATTTGATTTAAAAGTTAATAATTTAGAATCGGGAATTTTATATTGAAATTAAACAGTCGAATAATTTATTTTTCGAATATTGGATTTAATCAGACAATTAAATCGATAATTTAATAAGTTAAATTTCAGAAATAATTGAAATCGAGTTGAATATGATTGAAAATAATTTGTAAAATTTTATCTTATCATATTGGAGTTATAGTAATGTTATAGAACTTTTAAAATTGAATTTAAAGTTAATTTGTGAAAATTGAATATTTTAATATTTAATTATCGACTTAAAATAGCCATTTTTCTAACAGTCTCAGAATTGAACGAAACTAATTCCATTGGATCCGTAATAGTTTGTTATTGTCGGATTTCAATTTTCGTAGCAATCGGAGTTATCATTTGACCATGGCAGCTCGAAACGCATCGAATTGTTTTTAATATTAATTCGGCGAGAGAAATTAGTCATTTTTTCAAAAAGTCTCGGATTTCAACGAAACTAGTTTCATCGGATCCGTAATGTGATATTATTGCATGGTTTCAAATTTCGTAATTTTTGGATGTACCGTTTGTCCGGTACAAATTAAAACGCCTTGAAATCGGTTTAAATCGGTTTGATTTAAATTGAGCGTTTTATGTCATATCTCGCACAAACAATCGAATTAGCTTCCGAAACCTGTTCCATTGGGTCCGGAACGCGGGGTAAACCCCAGAAACGCCTGTTACGGTGCGTAAATCGGAGTTCGGAAAACCGGGATGAATAGTGTCGTTCGGTTCCCTATAAATACCCCTCCTCTTCATAAAAAAAAAAGGGAGAAAACCCTAGCCGCCGTTTTCGAATGGAAGGCCAGAAATGCTCCTATCTTCTCCCCTTAATTTCTTTCAATCCGTAAAGCAATTCAACGAACTTCCAACTGCAAAGTTGAAGATCTCATCGAGACGAGGACATCCATACGGTTGATCGCATGCATCGTCGATCGGAGGAGGCGCCAGGGGGCCGCGTTCATGCCGAGTTGCGCGCGCAATTCGAGACTAGGGGGAGCACGAGGTGGAGCCGCACTTGGCGTGGGGGCGTGGTGGAGGAAGGCGCACGTCAGGGTGGTGATAAGATGGGGTTTCGTCGTCGTTTGGAAGTCGCGTGATTTAGGGTTTGTTCATGAAATGGGTTCGGTCGCGTATAGATGGAGCTGGGGGAGGAAAGTCGCGTGCGGCTCTGATTGGCTGAAGGTTTAAAATTTAAAATTTAAAATGTAAATTGATGTATGTAAATTCGTTTAATGATTAAACCGCTGTAACTTTGTCATACGAGGTCGGTTTCGGACGAATCTTTTTGCGTTGGAATCGTGGTGACGAGCTCTACATCATGGAATTGATTTGGGGATATTTGGAGCTAACTAAAATTTTAGATTAAATCGAACGTCGTTCGATTTGATTTAAAATTGAAAATCAAGGTGAGTGTTTTACGCTCACATTTGACTAAAATTTTTTTTATGTTAGTTAAATAGAAATTCCTGTGATAATATGTTTGTGTTGTTTGATGTTGATGGATGAAATTGGCTGTTTATATCGTATTGGATGATTTATATGACTTTAATTGCCAGTTAATTTAAATTTGATAGTTAGTCTAGAATTTAAATCATTTGCCAGTTAAGAACCCCGACACCATTGAATAGCAAATTTCGTGATATTATGACTGCTTGGATTTATGGTTGTGATATATGATTTTATTTGTTGTATATTGATTATGTGACTGTTTCCTGTTATTTAGATTGATTTCATATACATTGTTAGTTTGGTCGTTGATGTGTATCGATTAATCCCAATCATTACCCTAGATGTTGCGGGCATCAAATTAACCGGGATTAATCGTTTAAAGAATTTAAATTGTAATAATAAAAAAAAAATTCACTTGGCCATAGGATAGAGAAATTTATACAGACACCGATTGGATAAATTTACTGTTTTCAAACATTGAATTTGGTTTAATTGAATTGTTTAAAAGAGATAAAGGATTTGAATTTTTGAAACTAAAACTTGAATTAGAAACCGTTTGGAATAAAACCGAAAGTTAAATCTAAGTTAAGTATGATTTGAATTTAATAAAGGAATTGCAAATTTGGAATGAGCATACTTTATTCGGCGGTATAAATTTAAATGATCGATAACTGGAATTTGAATTCGAAACTTTGTATATATATAAAAGGTTTAAATGGAAGTTTAAGTGTTGATAACTAATTTAATTGAATTATTCGAACCAAGTTGGATCGTGGAAATTTGATTGAAATTTATTTGAACTGAATGAAGATTTATCTAAAAATATAAACTTGAACTTTGATTTGAATTAACTAAGAATTGAAATGAATTTGAAAGGAATCGAGATATTTGGAAATTAACTAGTTTGACTTGGGAAGGTATTTTAAACAAATTATTTTAGTATAACTATTTCAAATCTATTTTATTTATTCAAACAAATTTGTTTTCTCAAACTATTTACTTTATAAACCATTTTATTTGTAAAACTATTTTCTATTAAACTAATACAATTATTTATTTTATAAACCATATGTTTCTTAAATTATTTTCTATAAAAAAAAAATTAATTATTTAACTATTAAATTTTCTAAAACTATTTTTAAACTATTTTCTAAAAATTTAAACCAGTTAAAGGGAATAAAGGTTATGTTTAAATCCTTGATTTAAATGCAAATTGGATTAATGGAAATTTAATCAAATTTAAAAATTCAAATGAAGTTTTGAAGTAAACGATTTTGAAATGAATTGACTTATCGAAAAATTTGGCTTTGAAAAAAAAATGATATGATATTTGAAATGGTTTTGTTTTCGAAACAAATGCGAGATTTGATTTTAAAAAAAAGATGAATTGTTTTCGAAGCATAATAAAACCAATCGGTGTAAGTAATACGTAGTTATTAAAGAGACCGGGATCGGATATGGACATACTCTCTGTCGATACCGAAAACCACTTTAATAACTAGTATACGCGGAGTGTTGATCCAGAACGAAGTGGATGGTTTGATGAACGCGTTGATTGAAGAAAGAGAACGATATTGGATGACCCCTGACATGACTAAAACAGGAGCCGCGCCGGGCCATTGAGGTTCGCCACCTCTAGCGGACACACTTCTTCGATACCATGTCTATTACATTTGTGATTCGATTTGGGTGCACCCCTTGATTTGGGAGTGTTGTTTCGCGGTGTTGGGGTAGTAGCTGCTATGCCCAACATCAGTCCGGATCACGCAACTACTAGTATCCTAGTTGGTATTGCCTCATGTACCTTGTCATACTGATTATCCTATTCGCGACCACTACGATTTTGGTTTGTACCTTTAGTATATGGATTGCCCTCTGGTGACTTCCGGTTTTGGGGAAACTACGGTCTTGTATATGCTCTTGGGAATAAAAATGTGTTAAGGGTGGAATGGGCCACGACTTAACGCTATTTTGATATCTTACCTTACTGATTAGACCCTAGTGTATATAGCGTACATACTATGTAGTAGATAGTTTAACGGATCCTTGGGAGATGGAAAAAAACCCGTAACATCTCTTAAGTTATTGCATTCATATTTATCCATTTCGATTTAACTGACATAAGATATTTTAGTCCTGACTCGAGTGTTTTGTTTTTCATTACGCTCGGGTCAGCCTGAGCATTTCAGTTTAGGTTGGAGATTATTCTGGAGGACGAAGACGAAGATTTGGTATATTTACTATTACTGTATCCATGCATTGTACTATGTTCCGCTGCATTGTTGTATTACTCTGAATGTATGTAACTCTGATTATTGTTGTATAATACTATTTCAATGTTTTATTTAACAGCTTCATGAACTGTTATTGTATTATTATACTTTATCCTTCCGCTGCAAGATTCTGAGTTTGTTGCTATTCTTTCCTTTCTTTTCTTATTTAACCCCAATAACCATCCGCCCTTTTGAATGGTTTAGAACCGGCATGTGTGTTTGATTGTCGATTTGAACGGTCCAAAAAGGCGGGTCGTTACAGGTTAACTCGAGAATAGTGAACTATGAACTACACTCGAGATGATATCAAACTGCAGACACGATTTTCAGGTTCATGTAGACAGTAAGCAATGACACAAGACCAGTGGCTCAAAAATATAATGGACTAGAGAACCAGGTCCCAAAAACTACATGAAACATATATTCCCATGCTCAAAGACACATATACACTATGCTTCAACCAATAACAAGAAGCCCAATACCAGCTATAACATGAAACAAACCAATATATATACATGCAAAGTCGACATACACATGATGCAGACCAGTGAATTACAAAAGTCAACCAGGCTTCCCAATGAACTCAAGCTCAAGTGAACACAAGTACTGTTAGCAAAGCTAAACTGGACGGCAGTTACAACTAGATGCAAGTCAACACTACAGTCTCACTAAATCGTGGATATATACAAGGAATGGCAATTAAAAATCAACAAGTCGAAAGTGCTATCAGGCAATAGCAAATCGATTTATATCAAGGCCGAGGTCAAAGCAAGCATAATCGAAGTCAACCCGAAATCATCATAGTTAAAAGGATTCAACATCGAAAGACAATAAGGACAGAATCAACATCAGCAAAACTCAAACAAGCCAAGAAATTATGACAGAAGTCAGGTACCAAAAATTCAAGGCCGAAGCATAGAATCACCAATACATGAATTTGCATTAGATGTGAGTAATTAAATTACTCACCTTCCATCGACGCGAAGACGAACGAATGGAATCGTCAGAAGCCCCAAATTTTGAAGAAGGACGAACGCGACATGCCCTAATTCTGCCGAGAGAACGAACGAGTAGGAGCGACGGAAACGAGCCGCCATTTTCTTTTCATTCAATTTCTTTTGGACTAGGGTTATGAATCAATGAAAATGAGAAAGGGGGATCGGTTTTTGAATCAACTAAAGAGAACGGCCTCTGATCAATGCAAATGTGGGCTAGATTACAAATATAAAGCCCACTTCTATCATTTAACACTTTGTTTAAAAGAATTCCAAATCGATTAAATTTCCAATATCAATATGTTAGCAATTATAATCGTCTAACGACGATATCTAACATTTACAAAATCTCGGGTTGTTACAGACTCCCCTCCTTATAAAAATTGCGTCCCCGCAATTTTCATAATTAAGGTCGTCAACCACTATTATTCTTCTAACATAAACTGGTTAAGCTAGAAAATAAAAGTCAAGAATTCAATGCCAAAGTAATCTTTTACTTTCATAAAAGAGATTCACAAATTTTCAACAAAATCTAACTATCAATAGATAATCAGAAACATCAGAAAACTGAATAATTTCAATTATCAACAATATTCAACTATCAACTAGATAATTAAAATACAGAAAAATCACAAAACAGCAACTTCTAATTATTGATACGATAATTAGCAACAGTAAAATCTAGTTATCAAAACGGTAATCAGAAAACAACAAAGGTCTAATGACCAAAACGATAATCAGAATTCTCAAATCAACAATTATTCAATTATCAAAAACGATAATCAAATCTCAATCAACAAATATTCGATTATCAAAAACGATAATCAAATTTCAAATCAGCAAATATTTAATTATCAAAAGCGATAATTAAATCTCAAATCAGCAAATATTTAATTATCTATAGCGATAATTAAATTCCAAATCAGCAAATATTTAATTATCTAAAGCGATAATTAAATTCAAATCAGCAAATATTTAATTATCAAAAGCGATAATTAAATCCCAAATCAACAAATATTCGATTATCAAAAACGATAATCAAATTTCAAATCAGCAAATATTTAATTATCTAAAGCGATAATTAAATCTCAAATCAGCAAATATTTAATTATCTATAGCGATAATTAAATTCCAAATCAGCAAATATTTAATTATCAAAGCGATAATTAAATTCAAATCAGCAAATATTTAATTATCAAAAGCGATAATTAAATCTCAAATCAACAAATATTTACTTATCAAAAGCGATAATTAAATCTCAAATCAACAAATATTTAATTATCACAAGCGATAATTAAATCTCAAATCAACAAATATTTAATTATCAAAAGCGATAATTAAATCTCAAATCAACAAATATTTAATTATCACAAGCGATAATTAAATCTCAAATCAACAAATATTTAATTATCAAAAGCGATAATTAAATCTCAAATCAACAAATATTTAATTATCACAAGCGATAATTAAATCTCAAATCAACAAATATTTAATTATCAAAAGCGATAATTAAATCTCAAATCAAAAAATATTTAATTATCACAAGCGATAATTAAATCTCAAATCGGCAAATATTTAATTATCAAAAGCGATAATTAATTCTCAAATCAACAAATATTTAATTATCACAAGCGATAATTAAATCTCAAATCAGCAAATATTTAATTATCAAAAGCGATAATTAAAAACAACAAATATCTGATTATCAAAAACGATAATCAGAACTCATATCAACAAATATCTGATTATCAAAAACGATAATCAGAACTCATATCAACAAATATCTAATTATCACAAGCGATAATTAGAAACAACAAATATCCGATTATCAAAAACGATAATCAGAACTCATATCAACAAATATCTAATTATCACAAGCGATAATTAGAAACAACAAATATCCGATTATCAAAAACGATAATCAGAACTCATATCAACAAATATCTAATTATCACAAGCGATAATTAGAAACAACAAATATCTGATTATCAAAAACGATAATCAGAACTCATATCAACAAATATCCAATTACCTGCAGATAATTGGAAACAACAAATATCAAGAAATCAATTAAGAAGACTAGAAAATCAACATAAAAGCTTGGATCGATCCCATCAGATGGCGAGTTTTTAATTCGCCGCACGTGCATCTCATAGTGGCCGAAGCCTACCAAGTACTCAACATAATTTTGGCGCCCATCAGATTGACCCGAAGGTCCGCAGAGTGACCCGAAGGTCTAGTACTGGTATTTGACCCGAAGGTCCATCAGAGTGGCTCGAAAGCCCAACAAATGACCCGAAGGTCCAACAAATGACCCGAAGGTCCAACAAAGTGGCTCGAAAGCACACGAAATCATCAAATATTTCAATTAACGAGTCCGGAATTAACCGAAATAGCAAACGCACATGTCCCATACCATGTGTTTTACTAAATCGTTTGATTCTCTTCATCGTTTCCTTGAAAGTGCAAAATCATCAAAATCATCAAAACAACAGATATTTCAATTAACGAGTCCGGAATTAACCGAAATAGTAAAAGTGTGGTTCCATACTCTGCACTTTTACTAAATCGTTTAAATCTCTTCATCGTTTCCTTGAAAGTGCAAAATTGTGTATTTTGTAAAAATACACTTTACATTCTCAAACGGACAAGTCCGGAATTAAGCGAATCAGTAAAAGAAAGGGGTCATAGTCCTCGATTTTGCTGAAATGTTTAAATCGCTTCCTCATTCTTTTGAAAGCGCAAACTGTAAAATTTCTGAAGACAATTTTATTTATTTTATACAAATAACAATTCACATTCTCAACTGAACAAGTCCGGAATTAAGCGAATCAGTAAAAGAAAGGGGTCATAATCCTCGATTTTGCTGAAACGTTTAAGTCGCTTCCTCATTCTTTTGAAAACGCAAACTGTTAAAAATTTATAAAACAATTTTCATTTTAAAACGATTTTCCAATCACGTGATTAAAGCAGCAATATTAGTAACAATTTCGATAAGGAAATCGTACTTCTCAAAACACCGTGAAAACGGGTCACAAATCAGCATTGCGGTATAACCGCTTGAAAATCCACTTTTAAAATTTGACGGTTACTGAAGCCAAAACGACAGAAATTTTAAAACGTCAAAATCACATCAAAACAATTTACATCAAAATGTAATATCAGTGAATTTTCATTCATCAAAAATGTCACAAAACACCGTGCTTCAAGAATTTAGCATTGGTGTAAAAATCCCGTTATAAAAGTAACGGCAATGAAATACGTTTCATAACCAAGCATCGGTTCAACGTAAAATTAATGCAGTAACGTGCAATTCAAATTTGCACGTACTACAAAATGAACAAAGGAATCATTCGAATTCGAATGTATCTTCAATGAAGATAATTCAAAACAGCAAAAATCTAATCAATATATGACTAACATAAAAGAAACCCAGCAAAATCTCAACAAAATCACATAGCTGCTATCGTTTCGAATCCTCAATTCGGATTCGAAATTCTCAAAGAAACAAAATAAACATAGCTATGTAAACAGCAAAGGAAATCTATTTCAATTTCACATTTTGATTTTTAAATCAAAAGATTATCAGCTGTATTCAGCGAAGACAGTTTCACTGTTTCCGTTGCGTACTCTGATAACAAAACACAAATCAATCAAATCATTAGAACACAATTTCACTTTTATTTTTAAATAAAATATTAAAAAAAATTCATCAAAATTTCAAAACTTTAGTTTTGACTCAAAATACAATTAAACATCGACAATTAGTTGTAACATATGTTCCATCCAAGTTATGTTTTATATTATGTCCATAAACCCCAAGCTCTGATACCAACTGTGACGCCCCACCTCTATGCTCATAATAACAAAGAGTATTAAAAGAAATACTGTCTATTATTACGAAGAATAAGGCTGGATAGGAGCGACCATCCGTAGTTGGCCTTACACTAATAGTGGTTACCTCGATAGGAATGGTATATACTTTTTATTTTTCATCTCTTATTTGTTTACTCCCATCGACATACCCAATTCTAGTACAAAACGAACTACGACGGTTCATAATAGTTTAGGACATTAGATATAATAATAACACAGATAATATAAATGCGGAACACAGATAAAACAAAAGTCTCATATATATATATATATATATATATATATATAACTGATGTCAGTTACAATATAGTTGACACAATACATATGATACAACTACAACAATCGACTCAAGAAGTTATATATACAAGTACATTATCGACTAATATACATGAATACCTATCAACTTAAAACAGACACACTGACTACTACAAAAAGACGCAGACCACTTCAAATGATATGAAAAGTCTTCAAAGCTCAACAGCAACTCAAAGCAGGGAATCTACAACCTAAAATAACTCGGGTCTGACCCGAGTATTACATTCAAAAGAAAATAATACACGGGTCAGTCTAATTCAAACTCGGTTATTAGTGCACAGAAGCAATAATAATCAAATATCAAATAGACGACAGTCATAGAAATCTCGTATATCCGACTCCTTAATAAAAGAATCGGATAACGGCAGATATAACACTAAACAGTGTTAAGCAACAAATCAGCAATCCAAAATGATCAAATCAAATCAAAACACTATGTGGCTGCAGTACACGCACGCGTGCACTGCCTCGCCACTACAGTACTTCGAAACTGCAACAGGCAATATAAATGAACCAAAACAACTGGTACTAACTCGAATCAAAATAACGAATTACCCATGAATGCACAATGAAAGTTTACATTCGAGTACAGGGTCAAACCCAAGTCTTTGAGACTGGATTCAACTCACTATAAAAACTCAAAAATCAACCTGAAATAATCAAGAACCAACAAACCAAGTTCAACCAATTCAAGCAAATGGAAACAGTGAACAAGTTCACTATCAAAGAAACAGCCGAAATCAAGTGCTACCGACTACTGCACATCAATTATGCAAACCAAAGTTGCAGTAGAACAACAAAAGGCTCTAGTCACATATACAATCCAAAATGCAACAAAAATGGAACTGCGACCACAACAAAATACAAGGCAGAACTGCACAAAAAACTCAGATGCAAGCACAAAACTCGAAATGATCTGAGCATAAGCAAGAAGGTTCAAAGTTGTGCAGTGGAACCAAAAGAATAAAATGAAACAGAGAAGGCACATGGATGTGCAGATCAAAAGATGCAACTACAACAGTGTATCAATGGTGAACTGCACATAACAAGTTTAGCAATAACATGAAAATATCATGAAGGAGCTCAAATGCAACAAACCCAAAATGTACTCAAACAGCCTGTTTGACAAGTTTCAAATCAAGTGAAGTCACAATGGAACTGCACTGGACAAGTGCAGACAATTAAACACAGTGCTTCCCGAAATCAAACTACATCATGGCAAAAATATAACTGATCAGAGGTGGTAGTCCGTCATCAGCCTAAACATGGCACTCAAGTAAAATTCTAAAAATCAAGATGAAGCTCAGATGAAGTCAAATGATTACGTGGTCTGCCCCAATGCCAAGTAACATGTACAGAGCACACAATCAATGTGACACAAGGACTACAAGCTACAGATGGGCACTTCAAAAATGCCAGACTCGAAATAGAACAAGTACACCAAGAATCTAAGTTCATATGCAATTGGATATTGCAGTGATGAAAATGCAGTGGTATGCAGTAGTGAACACACTGTGAAGCAAACATAACAAGTGCACGTATCATACTCGAGAACAAGGGCAACATAATGTGCGGTTAACTCGAGAATAGTGAACTATGAACTACACTCGAGATGATATCAAACTGCAGACACAATTTTCAGGTTCATGTAGACAGTAAGCAATGACACAAGACCAGTGGCTCAAAAATATAATGGACTAGAGAACCAGGTCCCAAAAACTACATGAAACATATATTCCCATGCTCAAAGACACATATACACTATGCTTCAACCAATAACAAGAAGCCCAATACCAGCTATAACATGAAACAAACCAATATATATACATGCAAAGTCGACATACACATGATGCAGACCAGTGAATTACAAAAGTCAACCAGGCTTCCCAATGAACTCAAGCTCAAGTGAATACAAGTACTGTTAGCAAAGCCAAACTGGACGGCAGTTACAACTAGATGCAAGTCAACACTACAGTCTCACTAAATCGTGGATATATACAAGGAATGGCAATTAAAAATCAACAAGTCGAAAGTGCTATCAGGCAATAGCAAATCGATTTATATCAAGGCCGAGGTCAAAGCAAGCATAATCGAAGTCAACTCGAAATCATCATAGTTAAAAGGATTCAACATCGAAAGACAACAAGGACAGAATCAACATCAGCAAAACTCAAACAAGCGAAGAAATTATGACAGAAGTCAGGTACCAAAAATTCAAGGCCGAAGCACAGAATCACCAATACATGAATTTGCATTAGATGTGAGTAATTAAATTACTCACCTTCCATCGACGCGAAGACGAACGAATGGAATCGTCAAAAGCCCCAAATTTTGAAGAAGGACGAACGCGACATGCCCTAATTCTGCCGAGAGAACGAACGAGTAGGAGCGAAGGAAACGAGCCGCCATTTTCTTTTCGTTCAATTTCTTTTGGACTAGGGTTATGAATCAATGAAAATGAGAAAGGGGGATCGGTTTTTGAATCAACTAAAGAGAACGGCCTCTGATCAATGCAATTGTGGGCTAGATTCCAAATATAAAGCCCACTTCTATCATTTAACACTTTGTTTAAAAGAATTCCAAATCGATTAAATATCCAATATCAATATGTTAGCAATTATAATCGTCTAACGACGATATCTAACATTTACAAAATCTCGGGTTGTTACAGTTTTCTAGCGGTATTATATTGATTTCCCGATGTTGGGATATATTATTCTGAAAATTATGTGATATATATTGTTTTACTTATATTATTATTTTCCCCATACCTCTTCGTACAAAGGAGACTCTGTCGAAATTTTTCGTGAATTGTGGACTTAGCAAATTTGGAGAAATGTTTTCCAAATTTTACCAGTTTGAGTATAAAAGGATTTAATGATTATAAATTGAGGTATTTTATTTAAATTATTTAATTTTGTAAATTTATGTGTTATAAAATTTAATATTTTAAATAAGATATATTGATTACTTGATTCCTTCTTTTCCCTTCTTTTTCCTTTTCGGGGACGAAAAGTTTTAAGTGAGGGAGAGTGTAACAACCCGTAAATTTTCGATAATTTAAATTAATAAGATTTTGTAATGTAATATTGGAAGGAATAAAATTTTGTAATTTAATAATGGAATGAATACTAAAATGAAATGGAACAATATAAATTAAAGCTAATTATTTACAATTGAAATGAAATTCCAATAATAAAATAATGTAAATTGTTATACTTGGCTATAAATTAAATGAAAGAAAAGCAAAATGTAAATATTGGATTAATGTATGAAATAGCTTGATAAATGGTGATTGAATAAGATCAGTATTATATAAGAATTGTAACATTTGTTTGTGTAAAGTGAATTCATAAGTGTAGTTAAAAGTTTTGGTAACGATTGTTATAAGTTACATGTTTATTTAGTCTGTTAAATTTAATTAGAAATTAATTTCAATTAAATGATAGTAAATGTTACATTAATGTGAGTAAAGACAATGACTGTAAATTGTGAATGTAATAAAATAAATAAAAATGTTAAGTATATTCTGTAACAACCCGGAGTTTTGTGGAAATTTATTTGTGTCAAATGACGATTAAATTGATGGTTAATTGCTGTTTGGCAATTATTTCAAGTAAAATTCTTTTGTAAAAATTGTTAAGTGTTGAAGTGGGCTTTACATTTGAATCTGGCCCACGTTTTCATTGCCTTGATGCCGTGATAAGGGTTTAACCCGTTCCCCAATTCATTTTTCTCTCATTCGAAAACCCTAATCAAAGAAAAAAAAAATGGTGGCCGTCCCTTTCGTCCTCTTCGACGATCGGAGTTTCGCGAAGCGCCGCTCCCAGCTATTCAATCGAAGGAAGTACTCGTTCTTGCTTTGTGATCAATCGACTGACGAGATACCCTCGGCAACGACGTCGAGTTCCTACTCTTCAAAAACAAAGGTGAGTAATCCCTACTCACATCTAATTCAAAGCAGTGATTTCAATTTGCTCAAGTTCGTAACTTTCAATTGCTGAACTGTTTGATTTCCATTCTTCTTACTTTGGGTTGTGATGGTGTTATGCGATGAACTTGGCTATCGTCGATTGCTTGGTTACTCGTAAAACATCTTGATTTAAAACTGCAGCTCCATGATTTCGAACTCCTTTCTACGGTGACTTTGATATTGCATTGAACTGTGTTTTGATATCACCTTTGTGTAGATTTCGCAATTCATTGTCTAATCATTTGGTGAGACTTCATATGTGTTCATATATATATATAGTTATATGTGTGTATACATATGTAGTCGAATTTGCACGGAAATTATCTTGGTTCAAAACCGATATTGTGGCTGGCACTTGTTTTCTTCTGTTGAATCACGATGATTTCTCTGGTCCATTATTTACTGCTTTGTACTCTTTGCCACTTTGTTTTGGTCACTGTTGCTTTGCTTGAGTTTATCGTCAGGAGCTCGAGTTGCTTCAATTTTGCTTTAGAGTCTGCAAATCGTACATCCATGCTTTTAAGGCTGCTTGCATACAGTCACATTATTTCATTTAGTCTTCAAGTATATGTTATGTTTGTTGGTTCTGGTGTTGCATTTGGTACAGATATATATACGTGTACATGTATATATATTTGTATTGCTTGGCCTTGAATTTGATATCACTGACTTTGGGCATTTAATGATTTGGAATTGTAGTTGTTTTCGGCCTTGACGATGTTTTGCCTTGGTTTATTTGTTTGCCCTGTTACTTCAACCATTGTCCAGTTTTACAAGTATATTGCATATACCTGTTTCTTCTCGTTGCTTACATCTGCACATCCATGTGTCTCCTCTGTTTCGTTTGTGCTTCCCCTATGTGGCCATATCTTGGTTGCATCTGGACTTGTACTGGTAATTCACGTGTGTAATTGTATTTGTTGTCTTCATGAACCTAAGTATAGTTGTACATGGCCCTATTTAGTTTATGTTGTAGTTTGTATATCTCATTGTTACATCGGGGTTGTAGCCGTGGTCCTATATTGCGTAGTTCATTCATCTCGAGCCTGGTCATATTGATGATGAGGCTTTCTTTTTATTGTCTTTTGTTGCATCGTCGACTTTTTCCATTCTTCATACCTATAGTGTTTGTGCCTTACTGTTTATTTTCAGTATACATACAAGTATGTACGTATGTTACTGCATTGACGCGAGTTGTTTTTGTCGGTCTGCAACTTTAATCAAGTTGGCGCTGGTTTACTTTGTAATTCCGGCTTCCTTGTGTACTTTTGCTCTGGCCAGCTTTGTTTCAGTGCTTGTCTTGTTTTCACTTGAACTTTGGTGAACTGTGCATATGTATTAAGTTGATCCTGTTATTGATGAGGCAGAACACTTTGAGTCAGTTCCTGGTCGAGTTCACTGCATTGTTCTTAGCCTCGAGTTCTGTCCATTAGCTCATCTCTGATGCATTTGTTCATTTGGTTCAAGTGTACTTGAGTCAGTGTTGTCACTGCATTCAAAATCCGGTCTTGGTGTATTCAACTTTGAGAGTTGCTGACTTTGTGTACATGTTTGCTTCCCTGACCTGTTGCACTATAAGCTGTTAATCAACTGGCTTGGATTACTTAGTTGTTGCTTGCATTGTTGTTCTTGTAATTGTGTATCAGTGATGCTTTGTTGCAGTTGCCTCTGTCTTAGTCATGTGCTCACTGTATTACTGTTTGCATTTAATTCAAACATCGTTGACTCCATTTGCATACATTGATCTTGTTGGGTAGTGTACTCAGCTTGGCTTTCATTCAAGTTTGATCTGTCCTAAACTTCATCTTCTGGTCTGCATTCTTGCTGGTCTAAAGCTGTGCTTGCATTGCCCACTTTGGGTTACAGTTCAATTGTTTTGATGTCATACGTTTGCTTGGCATTGATTGGTCGTCACTGCCTTGTATACCTGTTATTCGTTGGGCTTTGCTCTATTGCCCTATCCTGGGTGCACTGTCCAGTTCATGTCGTTCGTATTGATTTGTGTCAAATGATTCACTTCCAACCGAGTCTGCGCCTTTATGCTCGAGTCTGATATTTGCATTTGGTGTTGCGATAGCATCATATAAATGTGGCGAGGCAGCGCACGCGTGCGTGCACTGCAGCCACCCAGAATTAACAGTTTTGAATTGATATTTCTTTTGTGTCGTGATGCATTGATCTTTTATGCTGTATTGGCGAGGCCGTGCACGCGTGCGTGTACGGCAGCCAATCGAAGTTTTGATGGTTTTAAAGTGATAATTTCAATTGTTTAAATTGATTTGGATTGTTGATATGTTGTTTAACACTGTATAGTGTTATAATTACCGTTATCCAATTCTCGTATCGAGAGTTGGATATACGAGATTCTGTGACTGTTGCCTAATTGATATCTGATTATTATTGCTTCTGTGCACTAATAAACTGGTTTGAATTAGACTGACCTGGGTATTATTTTCTTTTGAATGTAATACTCGGGTCAGACCCGAGTATTTCAGGTTGTAGATTTTCTTCTTTGAGTTGCTGTTCAGGATATGAAGACTTTTCACACCTTCTGAAGTTGTCAGTGTCATTTTGTAGTAGTCGTGTCATTGTATAGAACGATATGTATTCATGTATATTAGTCGATAATGTACTTGTATATATAACTTCTAGAGTCGACAGTTGTAGTTGTATCATATGTATTGTGTCAACTATGTATTAACTGACATCAGTTATATATATATATGAGACTGTTGTTTTTATCTGTGTTCCGCATTTATATTATCTGTGTTATTGTTATATCTAATGTCCTAAACTATTATGAACTATCGTAGTTGTTTTATACTGATAATTGGGTGTGTCGATGGGAGTAAATAAATGATAGATGAAAAATAAAAAGTATATACCACTCCTATCGAGATAACCAATATTAGTGTAAGGTCAACTACGGATGGTCGCTCCTATCCAACCTTATTCTTCGTAATAATAGACAGTATTTCTTTTAATACTCTTTGTTATTATGAGCATAGAGGTGGGGCGTCACAGTTGGTATCAGAGCTTGGGGTTTATGGACATAATATAAAACATAACTTGGATGGAACATATGTTACAACTATTGGTCGATGTTTTATCTGTGATTTGAGTCAAAACTAAAGTTTTGAAATTTTGATGAAATTTTTAAATATCGTTATTTAAAAATAATAGTGAAATTGTGTTCTGATGATTTGATTGATTTGTGTTCTGTTTATCAGAGTGCGCAGCGGAAACAGTGAAACTGTCTTCGCTGAGTACAACTGATAATCTTTTTGATTTAAAAATCAAAATACGAAATTGATATGAATTTCATTTGTTGTTTACATAACTGTAATTATTTTGTTTCTTTGAGAACTTCGAATCCGAATTGAGGATTCGAAGAAATTGCAGATATGTAATTTTTGTTGAAATTTCCGCTGGCTTTCTTTTGGTACTAATCATCTATTGATTAGATTCCTGCTGTTTTAAATTATCTTCATTGAAGATACATTCGAATGATTTCTTTGCTCATTTTATAATACGTGCAAAAATTTGAATTGCACGTTATTGCAATTATTTTACGTTGAACCGATGCTTGGTTATGATACGTATTTTGTTGCCGTTATTTTTATAACGGGATTTTTACACCAATGCTGAATTTTGAGGCACAGTGTTTTGTTGAAAATTTTAATGAATGAAAATTCACTGATGTCACATTTTGATGTGAATTCTTTTGATGAGATATTTGATGTTTTAAAATTACTGTCGCTTTGACTTCAGTAACAACCAAATTTTTAAAAGTGGATTTTCAAGCGGTTATTCCGCAATACCGGTGTGTAACCGTTTTTACGGTATTTTGAGAAGTACAATTTCCTTACCGAAATTGTTACTGATTTACTGTTCTAATCACGTGATTGGAAAATCTTTTTAAAATGAAAATTGTTTTATAAAATTTTAGCAGTTTGCGTTTTCAAAAGAATGAGAAAGCGACTTAAACGATTCAGCAAAATCGAGGATTATGACCCCTTCTTTTACTGTTTCGCTTAACTCCGGACTTGTTCAGTTGAGAATGCGAATTGTTATTTTTACAAAATAAATAAAATTATTTTCAAAAATTTTACAGTTTGCGATTTCAAAAGAATGAGGAAGCGATTTAAACGATTCAGCAAAATCGAGGACTATGACCCCTTTCTTTTACTGATTCGCTTAATTCCGGACTTGTCCGTTTGAGAATGTAAAATGTATTTTTATAAAATACACAATTTTGCACTTTCAAGGAAACGATGAAGTGATTTAAACGATTTAGCAAAAGTGCGGAGTATGGAACCACACTTTTACTATTTCGGTTAATTCCGGACTCGTTAATTGAATATCTGTTGTTTTGATGAATTTGATGATTTCACACTTTCAAGGAAACGATGAAGAGAATCAAACGATTTAGTAAAACACGTGGTATGGGACATGTGCGTTTGCTATTTCGGTTAATTCCGGACTCGTTAATTGAAACATTTTGATGCTTTCGTGTGCTTTCGAGCCACTATGAGGACCTTCGGGTCATTTGTTGGGCTTTCGAGCCACTCTGCGGACCTTCGGGTCAAATACCAGTACTAGACCTTCGGGTCACTCTGCGGACCTCCGGGTCAATCTGATGGGCGCCAAAATTATGTTGAGTACTTGGTAGGCTTCGGCCATATGTTGTTGCACGTGCGGCGAATTAAAAACTCGCCATCTGATGGGATCGATCCAAGCTTTTATGTTGATTTTCTAGTCTTCTTAATTGATTTCTAGATATTTGTTGCTTCCAATTATCTGCAGGTAATTGGATATTTGTTGATATGAGTTCTGATTATCGTTTTTGATAATCAGATATTTGTTGTTTCTAATTATCGCTTGTGATAATTAGATATTTGTTGATATGAGTTCTGATTATCGTTTTTGATAATCAGATATTTGTTGTTTCTAATTATCGCTTGTGATAATTAGATATTTGTTGATATGGGTTCTGATTACCGTTTTTGATAATCAGATATTTGTTGTTTCTAATTATCGCTTGTGATAATTAGATATTTGTTGATATGGGTTCTGATTACCGTTTTTGATAATCAGATAATTGTTGTTTTTAATTATCGCCTGAGATAATTAAATAATTGTTGATTTTAGATTTAATTATCGCCTGAGATAATTAAATAATTGTTGAATTGAGATTTAATTATCGCTTTAGATAATTAAATATTTGTTGATTTTAGATTTAATTATCGCCTGAGATAATTAAATAATTGTTGATTTTAGATTTAATTATCGCCTGAGATAATTAAATAATTGTTGAATTGAGATTTAATTATCGCTTTAGATAATTAAATATTTGTTGATTTTAGATTTAATTATCGCCTGAGATAATTAAATAATTGTTGATTTTAGATTTAATTACCGCCTGAGATAATTAAATAATTGTTGAATTGAGATTTAATTATCGCTTTAGATAATTAAATATTTGTTGATTTTAGATTTAATTGTCGCATGAAATAATTAAATAATTGTTGATTTGAGATTTAATTATCACTTGAGATAATTAAATATTCGTTGATTTGAGATTTAATTATCGCTTGAGGTAATTAAATATTTGCTGAATTTGAAATTTGATTATCGTTGTGATAATCGAATATATGTTGATTTGAGAAATTTGATTATCGCTTTTTGATAATTGAATATTTATTTTCTGACTATCGTTTGAGATAATCAGATATTTGATTTATCTTCTGATTATCGTTTGAGATGAGTAAATATTTGAGATTTTTGAAATTTGAGCTTCGTCTTTTTCTCTGGAGATTCAGGTGAGTAATTTGATTTACTCACATTCAATTCGTGCTCTGTATGGGACTTCTGCTCTGTTTTTCCTTCTCTTTTAGTTGCTGGAACTCGATTGTTCTTGCTTTTGTTAGTCGTCTGATTTTGATCCCTGATTCCCACGATGTGGATTCATTTAATTTGAAGCAGTCGAACCTTTTTGATTTCATATCTAGTACTTCCCCTGCTGACAATTGCTTTGCTTATGCACTCGTCATTACCTTGCTCTTTTGGTTGTTACCTTTTTTCCATTTATTCCCTATGATTGCGTGGACGCAATTTCTTTAAGGAGGGGAGTCTGTAACAACCCGGAGTTTTGTGGAAATTTATTTGTGTCAAATGACGATTAAATTGATGGTTAATTGCTGTTTGGCAATTATTTCAAGTAAAATTCTTTTGTAAAAATTGTTAAGTGTTGAAGTGGGCTTTACATTTGAATCTGGCCCACGTTTGCATTGCCTTGATGCCGTGATAAGGGTTTAACCCGTTCCCCAATTCATTTTTCTCTCATTCGAAAACCCTAATCAAAGAAAAAAAAATGGTGGCCGTCCCTTTCGTCCTCTTCGACGATTGGAGTTTCGCGAAGCGCCGCTCCCAGCTATTCAATCGAAGGAAGTACTCGTTCTTGCTTTGTGATCAATCGACTGACGAGATACCCTCGGCAACGACGTCGAGTTCCTACTCTTCAAAAACAAAGGTGAGTAATCCCTACTCACATCTAATTCAAAGCAGTGATTTCAATTTGCTCAAGTTCGTAACTTTCAATTGCTGAACTGTTTGATTTCCATTCTTCTTACTTTGGGTTGTGATGGTGTTATGCGATGAACTTGGCTATCGTCGATTGCTTGGTTACTCGTAAAACATCTTGATTTAAAACTGCAGCTCCATGATTTCGAACTCCTTTCTACGGTGACTTTGATATTGCATTGAACTGTGTTTTGATATCACCTTTGTGTAGATTTCGCAATTCATTGTCTAATCATTTGGTGAGACTTCATATGTGTTCATATATATATATAGTTATATGTGTGTATACATATGTAGTCGAATTTGCACGGAAATTATCTTGGTTCAAAACCGATATTGTGGCTGGCACTTGTTTTCTTCTGTTGAATCACGATGATTTCTCTGGTCCATTATTTACTGCTTTGTACTCTTTGCCACTTTGTTTTGGTCACTGTTGCTTTGCTTGAGTTTATCGTCAGGAGCTCGAGTTGCTTCAATTTTGCTTTAGAGTCTGCAAATCGTACATCCATGCTTTTAAGGCTGCTTGCATACAGTCACATTATTTCATTTAGTCTTCAAGTATATGTTATGTTTGTTGGTTCTGGTGTTGCATTTGGTACAGATATATATACGTGTACATGTATATATATTTGTATTGCTTGGCCTTGAATTTGATATCACTGACTTTGGGCATTTAATGATTTGGAATTGTAGTTGTTTTCGGCCTTGACGATGTTTTGCCTTGGTTTATTTGTTTGCCCTGTTACTTCAACCATTGTCCAGTTTTACAAGTATATTGCATATACCTGTTTCTTCTCGTTGCTTACATCTGCACATCCATGTGTCTCCTCTGTTTCGTTTGTGCTTCCCCTATGTGGCCATATCTTGGTTGCATCTGGACTTGTACTGGTAATTCACGTGTGTAATTGTATTTGTTGTCTTCATGAACCTAAGTATAGTTGTACAGGGCCCTATTTAGTTTATGTTGTAGTTTGTATATCTCATTGTTACATCGGGGTTGTAGCCGTGGTCCTATATTGCGTAGTTCATTCATCTCGAGCCTGGTCATATTGATGATGAGGCTTTCTTTTTATTGTCTTTTGTTGCATCGTCGACTTTTTCCATTCTTCATACCTATAGTGTTTGTGCCTTACTGTTTATTTTCAGTATACATACAAGTATGTACGTATGTTACTGCATTGACGCGAGTTGTTTTTGTCGGTCTGCAACTTTAATCAAGTTGGCGCTGGTTTACTTTGTAATTCCGGCTTCCTTGTGTACTTTTGCTCTGGCCAGCTTTGTTTCAGTGCTTGTCTTGTTTTCACTTGAACTTTGGTGAACTGTGCATATGTATTAAGTTGATCCTGTTATTGATGAGGCAGAACACTTTGAGTCAGTTCCTGGTCGAGTTCACTGCATTGTTCTTAGCCTCGAGTTCTGTCCATTAGCTCATCTCTGATGCATTTGTTCATTTGGTTCAAGTGTACTTGAGTCAGTGTTGTCACTGCATTCAAAATCCGGTCTTGGTGTATTCAACTTTGAGAGTTGCTGACTTTGTGTACATGTTTGCTTCCCTGACCTGTTGCACTATAAGCTGTTAATCAACTAGCTTGGATTACTTAGTTGTTGCTTGCATTGTTGTTCTTGTAATTGTGTATCAGTGATGCTTTGTTGCAGTTGCCTCTGTCTTAGTCATGTGCTCACTGTATTACTGTTTGCATTTAATTCAAACATCGTTGACTCCATTTGCATACATTGATCTTGTTGGGTAGTGTACTCAGCTTGGCTTTCATTCAAGTTTGATCTGTCCTAAACTTCATCTTCTGGTCTGCATTCTTGCTGGTCTAAAGCTGTGCTTGCATTGCCCACTTTGGGTTACAGTTCAATTGTTTTGATGTCATACGTTTGCTTGGCATTGATTGGTCGTCACTGCCTTGTATACCTGTTATTCGTTGGGCTTTGCTCTATTGCCCTATCCTGGGTGCACTGTCCAGTTCATGTCGTTCGTATTGATTTGTGTCAAATGATTCACTTCCAACCGAGTCTGCGCCTTTATGCTCGAGTCTGATATTTGCATTTGGTGTTGCGATAGCATCATATAAATGTGGCGAGGCAGCGCACGCGTGCGTGCACTGCAGCCACCCAGAATTAACAGTTTTGAATTGATATTTCTTTTGTGTCGTGATGCATTGATCTTTTATGCTGTATTGGCGAGGCCGTGCACGCGTGCGTGTACGGCAGCCAATCGAAGTTTTGATGGTTTTAAAGTGATAATTTCAATTGTTTAAATTGATTTGGATTGTTGATATGTTGTTTAACACTGTATAGTGTTATAATTACCGTTATCCAATTCTCGTATCGAGAGTTGGATATACGAGATTCTGTGACTGTTGCCTAATTGATATCTGATTATTATTGCTTCTGTGCACTAATAAACTGGTTTGAATTAGACTGACCTGGGTATTATTTTCTTTTGAATGTAATACTCGGGTCAGACCCGAGTATTTCAGGTTGTAGATTTTCTTCTTTGAGTTGCTGTTCAGGATATGAAGACTTTTCACACCTTCTGAAGTTGTCAGTGTCATTTTGTAGTAGTCGTGTCATTGTATAGAACGATATGTATTCATGTATATTAGTCGATAATGTACTTGTATATATAACTTCTAGAGTCGACAGTTGTAGTTGTATCATATGTATTGTGTCAACTATGTATTAACTGACATCAGTTATATATATATGAGACTGTTGTTTTTATCTGTGTTCCGCATTTATATTATCTGTGTTATTGTTATATCTAATGTCCTAAACTATTATGAACTATCGTAGTTGTTTTATACTGATAATTGGGTGTGTCGATGGGAGTAAATAAATGATAGATGAAAAATAAAAAGTATATACCACTCCTATCGAGATAACCAATATTAGTGTAAGGTCAACTACGGATGGTCGCTCCTATCCAACCTTATTCTTGTAATAATAGACAGTATTTCTTTTAATACTCTTTGTTATTATGAGCATAGAGGTGGGGCGTCACATATTCATATTGTAATGATTGATTTAATGAAATAGTGAAATCAAGATAATAAATCGATTTAGGATTTTAAATTTTATTTAGTGTGTGAAATTGGAAAAAATTCAATAAAATGGAAATACAATAGTTAATACAAACTAAAGATAGAAATTGGAGTACCTTAGTATAATGGAATGTAAAACAAATGTTATCTATGTTATAAAGTAATAATTGATTAAGTATAAAGATTTGAATCAAATAAAATCAATTTATTTGAAATAAACTTTAATTAATTGGATTAATTGCAATTGAATTTGAACGCAGTAATTATTGAAATAATCAACACTGAAATTGATATGTATATTTACTATAAATTATTATATATGTCTAGGTAATCAAAATTGATAAAATTTGTTAGTTAATAAATATTGAATTAAAAAGTGATTTAATTAATTTATTATTAATTATATTTAATTAACTGAAATATAGCCATTTTGGCCACTGACTCGGATTTCGACGAAACTAGTTTCATTGGATCTGTATCGGTGAATTATTATAGGATTTCAAGATTCGTAACGATCGATCTTGTCGTTGGATCATACGGGCTCGAAACGCCTAGAAATTAATTTAATTGAAATCAATTTGAAATAAGCTGATTTTAACATAACTTCTTCATACGATTGAATTAGGATTTGAAACCAATTCCATTGAGTTTAAAACTATCCAAAACATCTATTTTGATATATGGGATGACCCATTTTCGTTCCGGAGGCAAAACGAGCTTTGCAGGTCGTTTATCGTTCCAATCCAAATCAAATCTCATCCATTCATTCTATTTTCATCTTTGTCTATAAATAGCCCATTATAAACCCTAGCCACTCCTCATTTTCATTTGCCTGTACGTACATTTCAGTCTTCTCCTTCTTCTCTATGGCGGACAAACCAAACAAACTTCTCGATTCAATTTCAAAATCAAATTCAAATCAAAAATTCAAACTCCTCAAACTATATCATATTATATATCGATTTGAAGCTCTCGATGAGCGCAAGCCAAATTTGTAAAAAAAAATCGATCTGGGTTGCTATGTGGCTGCCACTGGGTGATTTAATCTCGATCGTTCATTGGTGGTTGATGATCTTCGACGGATCGTCGATTGAAGGATACCGTTGTGTGGAGAGGACTGACTGGAGATCATCGGCGTGTCTTATTCATGGTTTCAATGGCTTGATCATCAGTGATAATTCAATTAGATCAAGTTTTACTCGACGGCTGCTGTTCTTGAGCATGCGATTTGATGCGTGGCCACGGGTTATTCGTGGTCGCAGGGGGGTCGAGGCGGTGCGCGAGAGCCGGTGGTGGCTTGCTGGCGAGGCGGCTCGAGTTTCGATGAGGAGGTGATGGAACTTGGTTCCTGTTCGAATGCGAGGACTACGCGTTTCTGGCCATTTTCGGAAGGGATAGCGACGTGGCGAATATTGGTTGGTTTGTTTTTTCAACTAAAAATTTCAAATGTTCTAACCACGATAACGGTTGCATACGAGGTCCGATTCATGCGCGATTTCTTACGTTCAGATGATATAAAAATTTCAGACATTATGACGCTAGTTTGGACGAATTCAGAGACTGTTTGAATTTTGGGTTTAAATTTGATTTTAAATCAATTTAAATTCAAACGTGAGTGTTTTAACCCACCCACAACTTATAAAATTTCTTATGTTGGTTAAATTTAATTTATGATGTGATTAGAAATTTATTTATGACTGTTTGGTATATTTTTAATTTCCATCTCAATTAATTTGAATTTATTTGAATTAAATCGTTATTTAATTTATTATTGAATATAAGTTGCCAGTTAAATACCTGTTATTGATTATCAGTTCTATATTGATATCTATTGATTGATTTGGATGATGATTGTGATGGATGTTGATTGTTGATATTGGATGAATGGATGTTTTATTTTATATCGTCATAAACTGCAAGTTCACTATAGGTTGAAATGATACATACCCGAAAGGTCAATAGATTAAGGAAAAATCGTTATGGGTTGAAATGATAGACTCGAGCGTTTTTATGGATTTTATTATTAATTCGGGATTGCGGTTTGAAATGATATATAACAGTAAAATTTTAAATTGCGGATTGAAATGATAAATATCCGTATCACTTGATCCTAGGGTAGAAAATTATATACGGACACCGGATTGGTTAAATTTAATGATTTTGAACTTCTTAATTTTTTTGAATTAATTAAATGATATCTTGAAATAAAATTTGATGTATATAAATGGAAGTATTATTGGAAAATCAAGTTTTGTGTTGAAATGTGAATTGGTTTAAAAGGAATTGCTTTAAGAAATTAAATTGGAAGTTTAAAGTTAAACTATTAAGTATAAATGAAATTCTATCGAAATTAAGTTATTGAAGTTGTTTGAAAATAACTTTGAAATATTTTGAAATTGGAGTAATCCGAATTGATATTTGAACATGGATTGAAACGATATGAAATTCAATAGTTTATTGAAATGTTAAATTGAAAGGTTTGGAGTTTGGTTTGGAGTTTGGTTTGTTGACTTGGAAATTGAAAATGGTCCAAATGCGTTGAAATGAAATGAATAGTTTAATTTGATATAAATTCCAAATTCAAGTTTTGATATAAACTGTTTTAAAAATATATTATTTCAAAATTTCTAATTATTAAGATTTCAAAGTATTAAACTATTTTAACCTGTATTAATTATATTAAATCATTTTAACCTATTTTAAACCATTTAATTTATTTAAACTAATTAACCTGTTTTAACTTATTTTAAATCTAATTAATCTATTTTAAAGCTATTTAATCTATTTTAAGTATATCTAATCTATTTTAAATCTATATTAACTATTTAAAACTATTTTCTTCTAAATTCAAAACTAAGTAAAATGGATGGGTTTATTTTCAAATTTTCAATTTTTTTAGTGAATATGGTTAATGATGTTATAACCTAAGTTGGGAATTAAATAACATATTTGGTTTAATATGATATTTTGAAATGAGAGTTTAGCCTATTTTGGAAATATGACTTTTGAAAGGAAATATAATTTCGAACTATTATTTCAAATGTGATATGATTTCAAAGGTGAATATGATTTCGAAAGTAAGTAATGATTTCGAAAATGATATGATTTGAATTGAATATGATATTTTGATATCAATTATGAAATTTTTTTGGAAATGTAAAAGAACCATCCGATGTGTAATAAGCGATTGGTTGTTAAAGAGACCGAAATCAAATATTGTCATGCTCTCTGCCAATACTGAAAACCACTTTGACAACCGTGTACGCGGTGGAGATTCCAGAATGAAGTAGGATGCATGGTGACGATCCTATATGAGGTATGTACGTGGACCTGACTCCCATGAGTTAGCTTAAGGTGGCTAAAACAGGAGCAATTGACGGGCCAAGTGAGGTCATTCCTCCGATCGGCCACATTCCTTCGATACTATATTCTGACTTTGCGATTGATTTGGTGGCCACCCTCGATTTTTTATTTGGGAGTGTGTTCCGAGGTGGGCGATAGTAGCTGCTATGCGTTACCACCAGTCCGAAAGTGTAATTGGTATATCTACCCTGGCATTGCCTAGTTGTGCCGTGTCACCTACCCTATCGAGACCACTACGAGTTTCTTTTGTACCATACCTATGGAGTGCCCTCTGACGACGTCCAGTACGGACGGGATTACGGTTTTGTATAGACTATGGGAATATATAAAAATGCATTAAGGGGGAAATGGGTAATGCCTTAATGCTATTTTAATAGTTTATCTTACTGTAGACATATTATAATAGCGTATTGTACTACATAGTAAATAGTTTAGCGGATCCTTAGGAGATGTGAATCCCGAACATCTCTTAAGTTACTGCACTCACGCTAGACACTGGATAAGAGATGTCAAACCCCGTAAACATCTCCGACACCGTTTACACTCATATTTATTTATCGTTGATCTAACTTACATAAGATCTTTTAGTTCTGACTTGAGTGTTTTGTCTTTTCAATTCGCTCGAGTCAGCTTGAGTATTTCAGGATTTGAAGACCTTATTTCTGGAGGACGAAGACGAAGATTTATACTACTATTATCTACTATATTTATTCCACTGCATTCATACTGTTCCGTTGCATTATTTGTTTATCTCTGATATGTGTAACTCTGATTGTGTATTGTATAAGGATAATCAAATGTTTTGTATGCAGCTTCATGAACTGTTATTTGATTATTATATTTTGTCATTCCGCTGCGGGATTCTGTTTTGTTTTTTTCTTTCTCTGCTTTTTCTTATTCATCCCAATAATAATCCGCCCTTCTGTATGGTTTGAGTCGGCACGTATGCCTGCTTAAAACATCCAAAAAGGTGGGATGTTACATATTAGTTGTTCCCTTTATCATAATGACATGTCGCTTGAAAATGTAGTGGGGTGATTTTAAACATGTTTATGATGCATACTTTGCTAGGACAGATTCTGTATGTATTTTGAAAATGGTTTTAGTATGGAAAGTGTATTTTCTTCTATCACGTTTTGACAATATGAAACTGGCTATATATGATGTAGGCAATGATGCAGGTCCAGAACGATAACATTACAGCCATAGGAAGAGAACAGCTTTTATTTACTTTATGACTCTAATATGATTTTGTTGAATAATATAAACTTCCTACATATTTGATAAATTACTTGAGTTTGTCTCCAATAAGTAGCTTATTAAGTTTTATTTTTCTATAAATTTACTTTACATTAGACTCCAGTATGACAGGCTATTTACCATACCTTACGATGAAGTATCAAATTGAAGCAATAGTGATCTGACATTAGATGTAATAGTAGTACTCTACCATTTCTTGAAGTAAGTGGAAGAAGTAAAAGCAACTAAAGGAGTAGCTAGAAATTCTGTCAGTTACCATAAAATCTATAATTCAAAAATAAAAGCATATTATAACTGTAGTCGAGAACTTCTGCAATAGACATTCTTTAAATAATATTAAATTACACAGTAAGGAAGCAACAATATTGGATTTGTAGACATGCATAAACACCAAGATGGATTCAAATTAACCCATAACGATAATATTATGTATGAAAAGCAACAATAAAACATATTTTGTCCACATTATCACCATTGTGGCATGCAAGGTCTGAAATTCCAATTTGATTGTCATCATTCCATGTTCAGCCAATTAAATACCTGCAAAAATGAAATTAAAATTAAATGAATAATAAATAAGAGTGCTGAAGACATATATAAATATGATTTAACAGTTAAACTCCTAGTTCTCCTTTTATTGTATTCACCGCTGATTGGTGTGAACTTTTGCAATAGACATCTAGACATTAATAGCGTGTTTAAAAAAGTTTGGTAAGTTGAGAACATAAATATGACATATATAATGGATATGTATTAGAGAGAAAGGAATGTATTTTTTCTATTATCTATTGCATAGGAGATGCATTTATTCAACTCTGAAATGATGTAAAAAGGGAAAGAATACAATGCCTATATTGACAACATCTAGCTGCGTCGATGTGGTAGAAGTGATCATAAAAGATTAATTTTAATTAGTCCCACATCACCAAAAGTATCTTAATTGTTAGTGCATATAAGCTAAGCGAGGAAGCAGCAAGTTGTTCTGTTATGCAGAGCCTATAAAATTGTGATGAGGTAGGGAGGGTAAGGGAAACCAAGTTGATTGCACGTAGTTGAAAAATGATATTCATGTTTTCGAACCTTCAACGATGCAAAGGTCATTTTGGGAATTTCAAAACAACATGGTTGAAACTAATGGATTGAATTCTCATTATTAATAGTAGAGATGTATTTATCCCGTAAGTTTATTTAGAGTTTCTTTAATGTTCTACATTTAGTTTATACATTCGTATTATATAAGTTTTATTATTATATAACTTTTATATTTCACTTTACTTATATAATAGTTTTATGTATAATATTATATTAATTAAATCTTATTTAATTAATTTTAATCAGTTAACATTTTAATTAATTTTATACTATCTTAATATAACATTTATATTAAATAATTATCATATACTGTAACCTTTGTAGTATAACACATAATCATATACATGTGTATGTTATTTAATTAATTAGCCTTTTAATTAATTAATTTAATCAATTAACCTTTAATTAATTAATTTAATTAACAATTTTAGTTAAATTATATTAATTTCAAAAATCATATTATACATACTTGTATACTTATGATATCTTAAACATTTTAAAATATCATAATATATATCAAAATATATACTACATGTATATATTTTTTATTAACTAACTTATTTAATTAATTTATATTTTTTATTAACCTTGTTGATAAATTCAAATATTCTAAATTAATTTATTCTATTTCTCAAACATTTTGAAAAAATTTATTGTATTCTAGCTTTTATAATATATGTATATCTTATTTTAAATTTAACTTTTAAATTCAAAATCATTTATTTTAATTTTCAAAATATTTTGAAAATTAGCCCAAGCCCCAATTCAAATTCGCCCTCTTCTATTAGGGGCAATCTTTGAGCTCACATATTTGTGCGGGCCAGATCGATAGCCAGGTAGGGTAGAATACTTGCTTACCCAAACCCAATCCTTCCACGCTACCTTTCTTAGACACCATACTAACTGGGTTGTGAGCTTTATTGGTTATCTCTAACATGATTAATTAGACTGCATGGGTTGTTGGGCTCTTATACCATTGTTGGAAGTGGGCTAGCCCGCGGTGGAAGTTATGGGTGAATTTAATTACCCTATTAGATTTTTATTAGGCCTATGAAGTCTAATTTATTTAGAACATTTCTAAATTTAACTTAAATAAAATCTTTATTTCTTTTAAAATTATAATTAATGGATTGAATTTCATTTAATTAATTTTAAATTAAGTATAATGGTACACATATGTATCATATACATATATGTATGTGTGTATGCATGTATAACATAATAATCTGTGCAAGGTATAACATGACCATATATAAACGTTGGGATTTGCATCGCAACAAACATGTTAGCTCATCTTATGTGTATTGTATGTTGTCCAAATATATGTATGTACAAACTTGTTATTTAAATGAGTATTAAAATAATATAAATATTTGCATATATATATATATATACACACACAATATGTATTGCATAAATGCAATGTGAGTGTGTATATTTGTTTATATTAAATTGGATATTAATTTGACAAATGACTATATATATATATTATGCAAAGTTGATTATTTTATGCATTATACACGTATATCCTACAACAATAAAAATAATATATATACACATGTATATGTATTAATTTATAATTATATTTGTAAAATCTAAAATATTTATAAACATATTTAAATGTATTTATTTATATTATATAATTATATCAATAATAAATTTAATTAAAATTAAATATATATTTTATAACATTCTAGATCCGATACACAGCATAAAAAATATTTTATTATAATTTTATTTATTAAATTATTTATATATAAATATATTAGTTGAAAAACATTAAATTATTATTAAAAATAATTTCCTAACATATTTTTCAAATTTTAAATTTTTTGAAATTCGAATATGATATTATAAGGTAACGGAAAAATTTCCATAATTTTTTGAGTTAAATTATATTTTATACTATTTAATTAATTTCGGCCATTATTATAAATGATTTTTTAAAAATAGTAAATTTGATTTTTAAATTCTGAAATTCAGGTTGGAAGATAATATAATGACGAATTTTATTTATCAAATTTAAAACATAATTTCTGAAGCATATATATATTATTTTATATTAATTATATAATATTTATTTCAATTTAAATAATATTAAAAATTGTAAATAATTACTTAAAATTATTTTTTCTATTACCTAAAATTATATTTAGTATAAATTTGCATATATAAAATGTAATATCAATTTTTAACATGATGTGGTGGCATAATGAATTATAGGTCATTTAAATTTATGTAATATGACTTATTAATATAAATATAATAAATTAATTAATTAATATAAATTGAAATAAATTATTTTGCTTGTGTATACATCAAATATAAATAAAAAGTGTTTTTTTTATTATGTAACGACCCGAAAATTTTAACGATTTTAATAACATAATTAACTAAATTTTTCTTGGAATTAAACAATAAAATTTTTAAAATGAAAATTTTGATATTTGGTATGCATCTATTGAAGCATAGCAAGTGGCAGATTTTCATTTGAAATATGTAAGCATGTTTTGTTGTGAAATTTAAATTTTAAATTAGTTAATTTGATGAAAATAAAATATTTTCGACATCTAAATATTTTTATATAAGAAAAATGTAAATCATTTTCTGAGTGAGACATCATATTTCGTTTCGTTGAATTTGAACTACTATAGCCCCATTTATCTTATTTTCGGCAGTTTAGCAGCATTTTGGCAGCAAATATCGAGTTTTGATAGTAGGTCGAATCGCTCATATATGTGTATCATTCTGTTCGTCTCGTCGTGCTGATCTCCATAGTATATTCATTTGTGTGTTTCGATGTTCGGTACGCGGCAAAATCCGTGAAACGTTTAGCCGTATCAGTACCCGTTTGAGCTTTTGGTTTCCCTATGGCCATTCAATTATTCACCGGTTGAAACCAAACAACCATTTGCCTTTTATTATTCCCTGGCTTTTGCTATATCCCATTATTTCATTATTGTTGGTTCGTGCATCTCTCTTTCTTCTTTCTCTATCATTCTGCTATAAAAAAATGAGAAATAATAATAAAGTATATATATAGATTGCTTTTGCATTGAGAAACAACCTTTTCACATCCTCATGCATTCTCAAACGTCAGCCTCCATCACAACTAACGCACGCCTCACCTTCCCTCCCTTCTCTCTTTCCACCGTGCCCTCCTCCCCACGCCATAGCCTCGCCAAACCTACGACCTTCATCCAGAAAACTCACGCACACAGCACCCCTCACCACTGACAAACATTGCCCGGCCTCCTCCGCGTCCACAACCTCTCCACCCACAGTTCGAACCCGCTGCCGAGATTTCCCCCACAGCCCTGACCTCGTTGACACCTCGCCTTCCCGCCATAGCAAGTAGCTGCACCGAACCCTCCACCAAACGACCCCACCACCTTTTCATTTGCCGCACCCATCTCCAAACCTCTAGATCCGCCTAGCCTTCCATCACCAAACCCATCTCCATATAGCAGCCAACCACGTTAGCCCTCACCATTGACTTCTGCCGCACCGCAACCTAAAATAGCGCCACCTTCCACCTTCCAATAACTCGACAGCACAGCCTCATCTCTATATTGCCGATCTACACTCAACTCGTGCCCCGCCTGTAGCCTCCCTCTGGCCCTCCACCACGTGCCCATCACTCCACTATCCTCCCTCCGAGCTTCTCCACCAAGCAAACCTGATAACTCCACCCCACCCATGTTGAGCACTGCTGTAGCATGTTCCACTGCCAAGCTCCTCTTTTCTCATCCATAATAGAGCAGCCTTCTCCTCTATCTTATATATCTATATATATTTAAATATATTTTTTTTTCATTGAGTTCAAGATCGTTCTAGATTCGCCTTGTTTTGCTTTGCTTTGGGATTGTCGTTGGATTGGTCGATTGTCGAGTTCGTGATTCAATTCGTAGCTTGTTTGTGTTGTCAAATTTCATAGCCTCGAAAGGTGAATGATCACTCACGATTGACATTCTTATGTTTAGTAAATTGATTTCATATGAAATAACGATTTAATTATGTTGTTAAATTTGAATTGGTTAGTAATTTGATAGTTGAATATGATATGTTATTATTTTAAAATTGTTAACCTATGTTAATTGCCATCAGACACCAATAACATGTGTGTGTGTTGTTATTAAATTGTTAATAATGATATATGCTCATCATTGATATGTTATGCTATTTTATATTATTATTTTATTATTCTCACTCTGCAAGTCCCTGATAGTTAGAAATTCTCTAAGGGTTGAAATGATACATACCCGAATGATATTATAGATTAGGGAAAATTGTTATGGGTTGAAATGATAAACCTAAGTGATTTTATTGATTTTTGAATTTTAGGATTGCGAGTTGAAATGATATATGCCCATAAATAGTAAATTATTGCGGATTAAAATGATAAATATCTGTATCACTTGACCATCGGATAGAAAATTATATATGGACACCGTTGGTCTATTTTGAAAATTGATTTCCAAAGTTTGAAAGGAAATAGATGGGTTTTATTAAATATTGAATTTTTAAAAAATATAATATAAGGATATTTTATTTTAATATATGTGTAAATTTTAGATTTTTAAATCTGCATACGAGCCTTAGTAAGATACATAAGAACGGTCTAAGAGAGCGGGGAATACGTACTTATATATATAACTATATATATCAAATACATGTACATTACTATAGCGTTAATCCAAACTCTGATCTTCTTATCTGGTTTATTGGATTATGTTTGGAAAATCTTTTGAGTTTCTTTTAAAGTTTCATAAACCCATGCTCTGATACCAACTTGTAACATCCTCCTACTTGGAGGCCCAAAACTAACGGCTATGGATGCTGCAGTCATCCATAATTATTAATCCTCGGTGACCAACTACGGAGATATTAGATACATTGATATTAGAAACACAAGAATATGGAGAGAAAAATTAAACAACAACAAATTCCACATTCCATTTTAAAATATTCCAAATTGATTACATAATCCTAGTACGCAGACCACTCTCAGATAACAAATAATTAATACAAAATACGCCAAGAGCAACATATGAAGATGCCCCTTGGATGATCAGAGTATATAATAAGGAAATAAAACAAATTTTCCTTTACAATCAAAAGACACATCAGAAATAAAAGAACTCTAATAAAAAGCTTGCCTCTTGCACGTCCTCAGAAGCTTTATTTGTCTAAAAGAACGCTTGGAAACCTTAACCCTCAACCTACTCAAAGTCAATTGAGTACCCGACAGTTTAGAGGAAAACAAAAACTTCGAGTCAAATAAAAAGCCCGGTAAGAATAATAATTTACCATCTCAAGCCATTTAGATATCTAGTGAGACCATGCCACTTAGCGGAATGGGTTTTCCCCTCACTAGTATCCTAAAACATTTATAAAACCATATACTATGCTCCTACATCCACAAAGGTTAAAGCATAGTATTTCAAAACATTATGATGATATTCAAAACAAGTAAATCAAATCTAGATTACCCATCCCCATTCATTCTGACCATCTGTCTCATTTATAGTTTCTGGTGTTACTATTAACCAGTTAAATGTTTATAGACTGTCTGTATAATTTCATAGTTTTCACGGGATCGCTAAGAACCTATTGGTAACTCCAATATCTTTTCTATTATCCTAGTTTTCATGGGCTGACTAGGAACCTATTGATTAACTGTCAATATCTTAATCCGGATATAGTTTTTAAGGACCAACTATAAACCTATTGGCCTCTACCAATATCAATCATAGTTTTCATGGGCTAACTATGAACTTATTGGCCTCTACCAATATCTTTAATTAAGATTTTAACATTTCTTAAGTTATATTCACTACTGGGTCAACCTAACTGGTTATTCTGCCCTCCCCCAAAATACCGTTATGGGTTAATTACAATATGAATAAATACTTGAAGAAGTAATCATAACAACAAAATAATACCAACACTTGTGGTTTATTATCCTTAAATCATATATATATATATATCCTAGTTATACCCTTTATCCTTTATGATAAATGAAAACTTCTTTATTTCAAAACCCTTTATTTATTTATGCCATGGTTGTTCCTTTAAATTGAGATTGGGTTTATGTTTTGAAATCTTAAAACATCTCTTTTGAAACCTCTGAATGACTTTCGTCGAAAGCAAAAACCTCTTTTCAAAACATAATAAACTTACTTTTCGAAGCCCTTGATAAATATTCTCTTTCGAAACCAAACATACCCTTCGATGGTATCAAAACGTCCTTTATAGCATAGCTTCGAAACAAATAAAGTATTCCTTTCGAAAGCATTGGGTTTTCTCTTTAAAAACATCATTTGGGCCAAAATGGTTATGTACGAAAGTATCTCTCTCGAAACCAATTATAAAGTTGTTTTAGGGAAAAGTTGAGGGTGTCGGGACCATCTATTCGAAAGCATAAACCTTTAAATGAAAACTCTGAAGAATAGAGTCGAAACCTCTTTCGACTCCATTGCCTTCGAAACCCTTAACCCCCTTCGAAAGTATTTAGGAAGTGACTTAGCTTAGGTAAAACAAAGAAACCTTTCGAAGGCATTAATGGCTTCAATACACTTGGAAGGAAAATAGCGGTTGGGTTTCGACTAGGTCGGAACCAATCCTATCAAAAGCTCTTATTTTAAAGAAAAAGGTACCCCTTCGAAAGCTAATACTTTAATATAATAAAGCAAACTTCCGAAAGCTATGTATATAAACCCTTTCGAAGGCATATTTTTCAACTGTGTCGAAAGCTTTTAAAAAAACATGGCAAGATCTTAACTTTTGAAAACAAAATAGGGTTTCGACCCCGTTGGAAGCAATCCTTTCGACAATATGGCTTCCGCCTTCCTTCCAATCCACTATGTACCATCTAAGTGATACTTTATGTATTGGTTTCGACTGTGTGGGTTTCAACTATGTGGTGCGGAGTCAATGGAGTCGAAAGGTGCTGTTATTTGAGGCGGAACCAACTTTTTTGTATTAAAGGCTAAAAATTAGACACTTTTAGTAATTACTTTGTAACTACTTGCTTATCTGTAAATCTTTGATTGGTTGCCTCAAAACTTTTCAAATACTTTACAAATAAACTTCTGCCTTTAATTAGATCTAAATTAAGGAATTACAACATTTAAGCCCTTCCATTTACAAAACCAACATTTGTAATGAAGTCCCTCTATTAAAATAATTTATTTTCCCTAGTAAATCAATTGGGAAAAATTCCCAAAAAACATAGAAAATCTCTTCCATCACTGTAACAACCCTGTATTTTGTAATTATTTAAAATTGAATGTCCTAATTTAAAAACTTTATTTTATTTATTTAATGGGAAATTTTGTTATTTTAAAATATTAATTATGTTTTGTATGTGAATTTTATTCCCAAACATGACTAAATAGAATATTTTCCAAAAATGTGAATTTTGGTCATTATGGTCAAACTTTGACTTTTAAATTTAAAATTTAAATATTTGAATTTTTTAATTTTATCTTTTATTATGAAAGTAAATAAAATTTTAAGAATACTGCTTTTCGTTTCGTTGAAATCTGATTTATAATGTGAAAGTTATGCCCTTTTTAATATTGTGTGTAATTTGTTGTATTTAACCAAAATTGTTTATATTAAATTATATAAATAATATTTTATTTGGTCATGTAATGTTCTAATTTATGTTATAAGGGTGAAATAACATGTTATGTATATATTTTGGTTTTAAAACATTTTTTAAAGTGTAATAAACATTTTTCAATGTCAATTGTATTCTGTTTATAATTTCTAATTTCCAGTTTCATTTAATTAAAGAAATTCTTTATTTATTTTCTATTTCCTTAAAATCTTATTTTATTTTCATTTCCACTTTATTTTGCTCAGCATTTATTTTATTTACTTGACTTTTTATTTGTTTAGAAGTGTAGTTATAATTTTCCAAATTTAAGTGTATCTTGTTTATATTTTTAAATGCTTGTTTCAATATATTACCTATTTTCTCATTTTATTTTCTATTTTTCCTTAAAATAATTATTTATATTGTTTTTCATTTTTATTTTGTTCAGATTTTTGTTTTATTTACTGAAATTTTTATTAGTTTATTTGAATAAAATAAAATAGAAAACAAAGAGACAAAACCTTTTCATTTTCTAGTCTTTTCATCTCCTTGTCTTTTCAAATTGCTTTTGCCTTTTCATTTCTTGCTTTAGCTGTTCAATTTTTTCCTTTGGCTGTACAATTCTCATTAGTTTTCACATGAAAACTTCCTCATCTCTTTCATTTTGCATGGCATTTCATCTTGAGAAAAAAAATGCAAACAATGGCTTCCCTTTTTCCACTTTTCTTCCTCTTTTTCCACTTGATTTTGCCTTGACTTGCTCTTGTCTAGATCAACCTCAACCACCACCATCTTCTCCGACCACCACCATCCCTTCTTTCCCACTTCATCCATGGCCAAATCATCCCCCTTCTCTGACCTGAAGTGGCCATGACCTCCTCATGAACACAACACCACAAAAAGTTGCAAAATTTCCATGAAAACCATGCTAGCCGACCAATACTTCAACACCACTTCCATATTTTGCCTTGGCCACCTCCTTAGCCTCCACCACCATCATAACCTGACCCCTGACCATCAGCCTCTCCTCTGACCTGACCTGAACCATGCATGGCCGAGCCCATGGGATGACCAAGCCGAGCCAAAAGTTGAACCAAACCTCACCTATTTGCCTTGGTCTTTTGTATACTTCACTTGCAACTCTCCTACCTCTTCACACTTATGTAGCCATGAGTTTTGATGCCATACCTGACCCAAACCTGAGCTATATCACATCATGGCCGAGCTAAAGAGTCCCTAGACCAAGCATTTGAGTGGCTAAGGCAAGGTCCAATCATATCTTGTCTTTGTTGCTTTTATTTTTCAATTTGTTTCAATGTTGGTTTGGGTTGAATGTTAAGTTTATATTGTCTTGTTATTTGTTGTTACAAGATAAATATCAAGGCTCACTATTCATTCAAATCAAAAGTCGTGCTGTATCATGCTTGTCGTGCTTTCTGGAATCTATTCTGTGTGTTTTGATCGCTAACTCCAGCGTAAAAAGGTGAGTAAATCTCACTAGACATTTATACTTATGCAATTGTGAAACGACAACAATTGAATGTGTAGAATCTTATATGATGTTATAACTGCCTATGATGATTTATTTATATGATGTTAAACCTGTTTAATTACCTGTCATATCATCTGTTACTGTTATATATTGTATACCGTTCATTTATACATGTTTATCACACTGCAAGTTCCCTGTAGATTAGATTCACTATGGGTTGAAATGATACATACCCAAACGGACTTTAGAATAGGGAAAAATTGTTATGGGCTGAAATGATAGGCCTGAACGGTTGTTATTTATTTTATTTTGACTTGGGATTGCGGGTTTGAAATGATAGAACCCGGATTTTCTTTGTAAACTGCAGATTGAAATGATACATATCCGTATCACTTGACCTAGGTTAGAAAACTATATACAAACCCGTGGCTAATTTTTAAAGTGTTTTGAATTATTTTTAAGTATTTTAAAATGTAAATTTATGAAAATTTGATTTAAATAGATTTTTAAATGGTTTGAATAAAGAATTTATGATTTTTCTATAAGTTAAAAATGTTGAATAAATGACTAGTTAAAGTGAATTTTTGGAAATATAACTTAAGTTGGAAAACTTGGAATTTTGGTTTAAAATGAAAATTAAGTTATATAAATAAAATGGAAATTTAATTATATTTGGAAAATGGTAAATTTGATAATTTGATTTAAATTTGAATTTAAATGATTTAATAAAGTATTATTGATTTTTCTATGAACTAAAATGGTTAAATGAATGAATGCTTAAAAGTGTAATTTTAAATTTTAACTTGACTTGGAAATGGCAAATTTGGTTTTAATTAAAGGTTTAAGTAAATTAAATAAATTGGAAATTTAGTTTGATTTGTGAAATGGTAATTTGAAAATGTAAGTGTTAATAAATTGTAAAAGGTAAAAATGGGAAAATTGTACATTTGAATTTGTTAAGTAAAATTATTGGAAAATTGGATTGTATTGTAAAGTTTCTTTATAAAAATCATAAGTTAAAAGAGTATTTTTAATGAACATTTTTGAATGTTAAAAATATGATTTTTATAATGTTTAAATGGTTTAAATTGAAGTTTATTAATTGCTGGAAATACACCAAAATCTAGAAATTACTTTTAATAGCATTCAGAAATGCTATGGTTCTGAATTGCACTAAAATTTGAATAAAAGAGCTATTACAGCATTTCTGAAATGTTGTAGTTGCTGTAGTTGAACTAAATAGACTAAAACTTGACTCAGATCTATTACAGCAGTTCTGTAACTGCTGTAGTGGTCTGTTGTCTTTGCTGAATAAATAATAAAACCTTTAATTTGAAACCTAAGCTATTACAGCATTTCTGGAAATGCTGTCTTTGCTGTTTTGAACTAAATTTCAACTAAAACTGAGATTTAACAGTAGTTTTAAAATGTTGTCTTTGCTGAATTAAAATGTTTTCAAGAATAACTTATAACAGCTTTTTCTGAATGCTGTGAAAGGCTGAAATTTTCAATGTTTATGGTTTTTAACTTAGTAAATGAACTCAGAATAATTTAAAACTTTGGAAATTGAATACTTGATTTGAGAGTATAATAATTACACTTTTAAATGATTTAGATGAATTATTTTGATTGAAATATAAACTATTTAAAAGGTGACTTGAAATGAAAACAAATGAATGATATCTTTGAATTTAAAAGGTATTTAAAGTTGAATATTTGGATTTGAACTCAAAAAAATGATTTGAAATGAAGTTTTGAAAGGATATGATATTTTGATATATTAAATGATTTGATAATGAAGTTTTGAAAAGATATGATATTTTGATATAACAAATGATTTGAAATGAAGTTTTTGAAAGGATATGATATTTTGATTTATTGAAATGATTTGAAATGATATGATATTTTAAATATATTGAAATGGTTTGGAATTGATTTAATCTTTATTTTGATAAAGATTTAGATTTTAAGTGATATTCTATTTTGAAGTATAAAATATTATTTTTAAATTTATAACCACGGGTTATAATAACGATTGGTTGTTAAACAGACCGGGATCGGATATGGACATACTCTCTATCGATACCGAAAACCACTTTAACAACTGTGTACGCGGTGGAGTTCCCAGAATGAAGTAGGATGGTGGCGACGATCCTAAGGTATATATGTGGACCCAACTCCGGTGAGTTGGCATAAGGTGGCTAAAACAGGAGCGATCTCGGACCAGTGAGGTAGCACCTCTTATCGGACGCACTTCTTCGATGCCATTCTATTACTTTGTGATTGTTTGGGTGCACCCCTTGATTTGGGAGTGTTTTTTGAGGTGGAGCGGTAGTGGCTGCTATGCGTTTCCATCAGTCCGTGTGCGTAATTGGTATATCTACCATGGCATTGCCTTGTGTGCCGTGTCACCTACCATATCGAGCTTTACTACGAGTTGTGATTTCTCCCGTAGCCCGTGGAGTATCGAGGGTAGCCCCCATTTTAGGAGTACTCTAATACTGGATAGACTACTGGGACTATTACGTGTTAAGGGCTATATGGGTAACCCCTTGACACTATTAAAAAGTATGTTTATTTTATATTAGACATTATTATAATAGCAAATATTACTACATAGTAGATAGTTTAACGGATCCTTAAAGAATGGGCGATCCCAAGCATTCTTTAAGTTACTTGTATCTTTATTACAGTTCACTTGAGTTGGTTTACATTGTATAAGTATGTATGTCCTGACTCGAGTGTTTTGTGTTTTGCTTTACGCTCGGGTCAGACTGAGTGATACAGCATTAGAGACTCACCTTTGGAGCTGGAGTTTTGCTTTGAAGATCCGGATATCTATTCATTTTGTTATCCAGTTGATTCCAGTTGTATTTTGAGTTGTACCTAACTATCATATTATTACTCCTGTTGTATCTTGGTATTCCTATTGTATCTTACTTAACTCTGATGTATTTATATAGTAGCTTCATGAACTACTATTTCTTTGTTTCCGTTGCACTATATTACTCTGTGTATGTGATCTGTGGTTATTTATTTACTGTATATGATGAGTTTGCCAAATTTTTATTTACAATGCGATATTTTGAGCAATTCAAGTCCGACATGTGCGGATGCGAATGGTTGAAAATATCGGGTCGTTACAATCATATAATCAAACATATTAAAATTTCAAACCCACTTTCTTCTTGAAATTCTCGAACCCAATAATATCATATTTTCCTTTAAAATTTCACAATAAATTTTCCATTGCTTGGAAAATTCTGAAAATTAAAAACCCATCTCCAAAATCATGTTTTACTTGACATAAAAAGTTTCTATGGCATTCTAAAATCAAAGACTCTCGATTTTACATCAAAACAATGCAAATTCATATGTGAATGAATTAAAATAAATCAAACATAATATAGTTCAAGCATATCATCATCCATATCATCATAAAAACGAATTTAATCATAAATCTGAAAACATATAATATCATAGAACAAAATAGAGATGGTATGAAATTATTATTCACCTTAGGTATGATAAGGAATTTGATATTTGTTGTTGATTAATCCTTCCTAGCTTTGATCCTTAGCTTAAGATTGAATTCTTCCTCTTTTCTTCCTTGTTAATGGTCGGCTCTATCTTAGGTTTATGATTTTCGTTTGTGAAAGTGAGAAATGAAACATGAATGAGCAATTACAAAGGAGTATATCCGTGTATAATAAAGTGGCTATTTACTAATCTGCCCATGTGTAAATTTGATTAGCCTATAAACCAATTTAAGCCCATTTAGTTTATTATTAAGCACGGCCCTATATGTAATTTATTTAAATCTCAATCCCCTTATCATCATTATTCTATTTAATTTATCTAATTAAATTTCTTGAATAATGATATCAAAAATTAGGGATGTTACATTAGTAGTAAAAAGAAATAACATTGCAGAGCCATAACTAAACTTTCAAAACTCACAGCAGATGGAACAATATATAATAGTAAAGTGTACTAATTTATTTCAAAACCATAAAAATGCCATAACACAAAATTCCAATAAAAACAGTAATATAATGTCCATTACAACAATTGTTTAAATCCATGGATACACATGAAAGCAAATAATAATAAATACTACCACTTGCCAAGCCTCCTCATCATTAGGCATCATCACCGCTATCACTCTGCCCTTAATGTGTGTTGTAATGAGGAGGGAGTCAGAAAAACAAGTGTATGGTGAAAAAAAACCTTGAGTCTTACCTTCTCAGTACTTGGGTAGTATGTTTTAAAATAAGAATATGTCCATGAACATAAAACCATTAAAATCATTTAATACTTCTTTATAAGGAAAGGAGGCGGATCCAAGCACTTAATACCTACCATTCCAAAAGTAGATCCCATATCCTAATCATACATCATAAATAGCTAATGATGTAAGAGACGGTACCCAAGCCACTTAATACTTCTCGGTGGAAAATAGGCAGACCTCATCATTTAAGGCCTATTTCCAGAAGCGTGCTCCTCAATGGTACTATCTATGACATCATATGGAATCTCATAGGCCATTTAATACTTCCAAGTGGAAAATAGGCAGACCATGTCATTTAAGGCCTATCCATAAGCGAACCCTTGTAGAGATACCACTTAACGTAACCCTATGGCATTTAATACTTCATCTAGGGAAAAAGGCGAGTCCAACCACTTAATACCTCAAACCCCGAAGCAAGCCCATTGTCTTATGGCCCATACCATAATGACGTCTCACATTAGTCCGCTATTCGTAGGAACCAGTAGCTAGAATAGCTGGGCAGATTTCCCCTACAGAATTTGGAACTAACATCGTGTCATTTTGAATATTTATCATAAGGATATCTCACATCAATAAAAGTGTACACAACTACTGGAAGCCTCAAAGTGAAGGGTAGACTTCTGTCATATAACTCTAATAACCTCGCATCCCTATGACTTAGCCATAAATTAATTACTCTACACACACACACACTTATCTCACTGTTTCATAAATAAGGCTTTATAAGGAATCTTCCTTATTACGCCTTAAAATAATAATTAGGCTATTTAAGAGTTTCCTCTTATTTTCACCTAAGAATCAATTACCTTCCTAATAGGGGAAATAAATGAAAATAAATGCCTAATTAACTATGTCATATACACAATAATTATATGTCAATTAGGTAAATAGATATAAATAAATATTCACACTTAATAAGTTCTAAACGCATGGATTTTACGCCCTAAACTAGAGTTAAATGTCAATTCCCTAATCGATTATTATTACAAATCCTTTTTCTTCAATTTCCCAAGATTTCATGGAATTCAAGTGTCCAAAACAAGGAATAAATATTCATAATCAAAATTGCAATAACAGACTTGTAAATAAAATAGAAACTCAATTTATTTGCACTAATTCAATGGAATATCTTAAATAATAGAAATTGCAATCTAAACCCTGTATTCTATTCAACTTCTCTTTTTACAAATAAATAGATATGAATAAGTGGTGTAAACTACGAATAGGATTCGTAATCTAAACCCCTTATTTTATTGAAGGATCACAATTTGACCTAAAGAAGAAGGAGAAGTGGAATAGGCAATGAAATTATCAAAAATTGCATAAACGAAACAAATTCCATCAAATTGATATAAATAATTGGAAATCTCAGCATAGAATTGATAAATCAAATTAAAAGAAATTTTGAGGGATTTTATCTACACATTTTTGGAATCCCAAAATCCCTAAGGCATATTCAAATCCAAAAAGAAATATACTAAACAATTGCTGAAAATAAATACTAAGGTTTTTACTCACAGATTAGCCTTAGCTTTATTCAAATGGATTTGTAGCCTTCCGATCTCTTCTAGAATCTCTCTCTTTTTATATGTATACACACAATAGGGAAGAGATATATATTCATTAATAAACTCAGAATAATTGGAGAGGAATAGGATAAGAATAGATTGGAGGAAGAAGAAACAAATAGGAAATAAGTTGGATCCTTACCTGAATTCAATACGGAGTTTCTGAATCTTATTAAAGAGAGATAAAAATGACAGAGTTTTGCCGTATTCTCTAACATAATATGAATAAAAGTGGAGAGGATAGGGTTCTATTTATAGGAGTTGAAACGCACCAGAACCGTAGGATGGAAGTAAGTAGTAAACGGGTAAATCCAGAGCATACAACTAAATAAAACATTGCTTCAAACCCCAGCTGCCATTGGTAACTTATGTTGCCAAGCGATCAACCACCCTTGGGCGACCGGTCGACCGCTACGATCGACCGGTTAACCTATTCAGGTTGACCCTCCTTTTATCCAGGGACGTTTATTTATTTCCGTTGCCATATTATTTTATTCCCTAATTAACTTTTTCACGTTAAAGGTTATTAAATGTTTACTTAGCCCCCAATCTAATTTTTGAAATTTAAACCCTGAATTTGATTTCTCATTTGAATTTGAATTCAAACTAAATTAATTTAATTCTGAAAACTTCAAATGCTCATAACTTCTTCGTTTGAACTCCATTTACAGTATATTATTTATGGAAACAGGTCAGAATTTCACCATGGACGCAACGGAATAACTTACGTGGTCAAATTCCAACCTTTATAAAATTCTCATATTCAACCTTATCATATTTAGTTCAATTTAACCATTTAATTATAGTTCATTTTACGGGGTGTTATAGGAAGGATGAGTTTGGCTCCAGTTTTTAGTTTGTTAGCATTTGAATTTGAGGTTTTGGATTCATGTGATTTTGAGAAGAAGGCAGTGTTTTGGTTTGGGTATGGGCTTGGTTCGCATAGGGTTAAGTGAATTAGTGAATTTGAAATTTTAATTTTTTAAAAGTTTAACAAATTTTTACTTGTCCATTTGAAGTTCATTCAGCCCGTAGATTTCGACACTGTGTCCATATCATCAATCAGAACACATTTTGGTTATTTGTCAGTATTGTAGAAGTATAAAACACTATTAAATCGATAGTCGTAGAAAATAATTACGTCGTTTCGTAATTATATTTATCATTGACATTTTGGTAATAGAATAAACCGTCGTTCTACTATACTTATATTTCTTAAATATTATCGGACATCTATTTAGTAGAATAAATCTCTGTTTTGCTATTTTATAAATTTGACATTTATTGATTTGTCAATGGACTTGGACCAGATGACATGTTATCGTCTGTTAATTGTGAATTTCATTTACATATTGGTTGCTTATGTAAATATCAGTGATATAATCAGAATTGTTGAACTAAGAGATAATGTTAACTTGTTTAAGTGCCAATGTGATTCTAAGCCTCAGTTCTAATTTTTTGGAAAAGGAAAATAATTAGGATTTACTTGGACTATAAATTATTTCAAAGTAAAGTATTTTCTATATGAAAATGGTTGAGTTAACATTATTTTAAATATGACATTTTCAAAAGTTAACCAATTATTTATCATTAACGTTTAAAATTGAAAGTTTTTTAATTATATGTATTTAAATTGTTTTAAAGTTAATTATTTTATTAAATTTATTTTTAAAGTTAATTGATTATTTTTTAATGATATTTTAAGTTAGCTAAGTATTTAATAAGGGTGTTTTGAAATTTATTATTTATCAATAGTGTTTAAAATAAATAAATCATTTATTTAATAGTGATTAATTATGTATTAATAATGATTTAAGATAAGTTAATGATTTTAATAATAATGTTTTAACCTTAATCAGTTATTAATTATGGAGGTTTGTAAAAGTAATAAATTTATAATAAATTAAGTGTTTAAAATAATAAATTGTTTATAAAGAGAATTGTTTCAAATATATGGGTTTTTAAAGTTATAACTGGGAAGAAATCTTGGATTTGAAAAAGAAGATTTGGGTTTATAAAAACTTTGACTTCATATGAATTGGACCAATCATATTAATTAAGTTATGAATCTAATAAATTATTAATCCTTCTTAATTTTGGTTGTATGGAAGCCTTTTCCCTACTTAACACCGAAGGATTAGTGATTTTGGATTTATATTCATCAGTGTTTAAAAAACATTGGTTTTGATCCATTTAAATGGGATTTGTGAATACGAAATCTTTTCTTAAATGATTTTATGAACATTCTTATATCATTGTATAAGTATATAATAAAGTTTCCCGAGTATAGAAAGCAAAAGAATTTAGGAATATACTTATACCGATGATATAAGTATATGATTACTTTAATAAATAATTGAAGTATTTAATTAGTGGAAATTAATTAAGGAAGCTTAGTAGATCCCTTATGGAATTTAATCTATGTTTTGATTGTTTTTTTATTTGATAGTTATATAATTGACTATCAAATCTGAATCATTTAAACTCTGAAAGTATCCAGAAGAAATACAAGAGTTACATGACACAATCATCTTCGGCGATGTTGTACTGTGCGTATAAATCTCGTTTTTTCTCCTAGGACAAATGATAAGGAGATCCGTCCACTTAAACGGTTAGGGGGTGATCCTTGCTTTTATGCATTGTCTGTTTATTTCCAAAAGAACCGAAGTTGAGTTTACCGAAAACTATTGAATGTTGATTCAAAGAAACCGAGATCGGATAAGCATGAATTATCCGAAAACCACTTCAAACCAACTCAAGCATTCAAATTGAAGACATCTTGAAGTTGATGGAATTGAAGACGGGGCTCTATGAAATGTAAGGGCAACTTACTACTAATCCCAAAGGTGATTCCAAAATGGATGTAGTAGAAGTAGTGCCTTCGGTTTGTTCATATCCTGAATAACTTGTATGGATGAATGTTGACATTGCATTGTCGCCTGGAGGGCAGTGTTAGCATTCCAAGTGGGATTGTTATCTAAAACGTAAAGTGTAGCCTCAGGCCTCCTCAACCAGGAATGACTAATACATGGGATATGCAGATGGGCTATATGGGTCGCACCAATTAGGTATTGTTATCTCCCTTCTAGATATATATATTTATTTATTTATTTATTTATTTATTTATGGATTTGGTTGTACATGAGAGCTCTTGGGATAAGGTTGCAAAGCAATTGGGGTAATGAAATATTAGGTACTATCCAGCAAGGAGTAGGCCTATTCTGTATTGGCAGAGGGTCCATGTAGGGCCCTCGGTACATTTTCTAGAGATGTACTATGGCAGGCGCTACCTCAGTAGCCTTGTCATTGTATGGAATCCATTCTCCAATAAGCACCATACGGACTCAGTTGTGCCCAACTATCCTGGAATGTGAGATGCAAGCATTCCAACTATATTTATAATTTATTTTAAATCCTAGACATTATTATAATATCACTGGATTAATCTATAAAATGGTTTGGTTATCATAAGGTGAAAACCCGTCTATGATTATGCACGGCATGACCTTCCGAGATACCTTAAATGGTTTTATAAGTATAATAAAATTCCTTGTGATTTGAGTTTCTCATGCTGGTTTTACCAAACTGATCCGGGTGTTATTTTTCTTAAACGCTTAGGTCAGACCCGAATATTTTTCTAGAGGCTTTGTATGCTTTGGAGCTTCAAGAGTCGAGTTGGATGCCTAAGACGTATTTTCGTATTTGTATTTCCGCTGCAATTTTATTATGTGTCTTTATTCGCATTTATAATGACAGACTCTTATAACTGTCCAGGATGATAATAGGTTAGACTCTGATGTTTTTTGTGTATTAAAGTATTTTCTTTGTAAAGATGAATTTGAAATATTATATATTATTCATCATGTTGTGAGATTTAGTTTTGTCCTTTTCCTTTTCTTTTCCCTAAACAATATGTCTTTCCGACACTTGGTCGCTCGACATGTGAATACCGTAGATATATTAGTGTCGACTTCTAAGGATCAAAAAGATTGGTCGTTACAGCTGACTATCTAATAGTTGTTGATTTGAAATTGATTTGAGATAATCTTTGATAGAGCTTTGTGTAGGTGTGATAGGCCAACAAGAAAATGGAAAAGGCGGCCAGAAAAAGACCCCAATGCATTAGGGTTATGAGTTCTCTTATAGTGGAAGGAATAAAGAGATAGGTGGATCAAATCTCTTACATATTCTCCCTAAATCAAAGCCATCCATTAAAGATCCTCCTACCCCATCTTTTAGCCGCCCCTAACAAGCATGTTGATGTCGTATGTATGACCATACATCATGGGCTAATAGCTTAATTAGGTCTAAATAAATATTACTACTTAAATCCGATTTAATTGCTTGTCGATATCACATATCGATCCATATATTTGTAACTATTATAAAATTATAAATATATACACTAATATTTATTCCTCAAATCACAATAAAAAATTTATAATCAAAATTTCATAAATATTAATATAACAATTATAAACTAATTAAATCGTTTGGTCTAATGAGAATTCATCATATCAATTGTGTGACTCGTCGGGTGTAGATTTAGTCAACGATTAACATCGAACTATTTGAATATTAATGTTCATACGTCACTTAGAAGGTGTGTAACTGTAACGACCCGTATTTTTACGGATCGACATGTTCGTCAAAATCTGGAATTTTAGCATTTTCATGTCATTTCAGATTTTTAGGCAGATTTGTCTAAGTCCTAGGTCGTACGCGACCTAAATGTTGTTGGCGACTTAGAGAAGATCTGCGACCTAAGGGGATAGGTAAGTTAAAGGATAGGTCTGGGTCGAGTTGCCGACTTAAGGGAGTGACCGACCTAAGTGATGAGTCGTGACCGACTTAAGAGGCTTAGACGACCTAAGGAAGAATAGTAGGCGACCTAAGTATTCTGGGGAAGAGTTGGGTCGGCAACGACCTAAGGGAATGTTGTGAGCGATCTAAGAGTTTCGGTGAGCTAAGTGTTAGGTCGGCAGGGTGAGTTAGCGACCTAATGGTTACCGGGTTAGCGACTTAGTATCTTGGAGCGACCTATAGGTTAGCGACCTAAGAAGGGTAGCGTGTTAGCGACTTAAGGGTTGGCGACTTAAGTTGTTAGGTCGTAGGAAATAGTTTAAGTATTAGGTCGCGTGTATTCTAAGTCGTAGGTCGCGCGAGTGTTAGGTCGCTGGGCTTTGGCTTAGTAGTTAGGTCGAAGTCCAGTTGTTTGCGACTTAGGTTAGGTCGCGTGTTGTTTTAGGTCGGTATGTGCTAGGTCGCTGGGTTTCCTAAGTGTTAGGTCGCGTGGATCTAACTGTTAGGTCGTATGTTGTTTTAGGTCGACATGTGTTAGGTCGCGTAGGAGCCTAAGTTGTTAGGTCGCAACCCAACTGAGTCGTAGGTTGTTAAGTCGCTTAGATAGTTTAAGTGTTAGGTCGTAGCCTATGTTTTAAGTCGAAAGCGACCTAGGAGTTAAGTGTTAGGTCGTAACATCGTTAGGTCGTAAGATGGGGAGGCCTGTTAGGTCGCGTGGGTTGCTGAGTTGTTAGGTCGCAAGGTTTATAAGTCGTATAAGTGTTAAGTCGAATGGTGCTAAGTTGTTAAGTCGTCCAGGCGACTTAGGAAGGAGCGCGCGTATATTAGGTCGTGTAGCTCGAATAAGTTAGGTCGCGCGCATGTTAAGTCGTAGGCTTGTCTGTTAGGTCGGAGTTGTTGGCTAAGGGTTAGGTCGGAGGCTCTGTTAAGTCGTAGGGGTTTTTAGGTCGTAGGTCGGCATAGTGTTAAGTCGGCAGCGACTTAAGGAGATAGCCGAGTTACGACTTAGAGCAGTTTTCAGCTATAAATAGGAGGGGTTGTTCTCACTTTTTGGGATCCGGATTTTGAAGCGACGAAGTGCTGCCATTTTGAGAGCTCGACTTCTACACTTCTTCACTTCTTTTCTCCACTCTAATCTAGTGCTTCCATCCATCCAAATCGAAGATCAAGATTGAAGATTCAAGAGCTTAGATTGAAGATCTTCATCTTTTCAAGAGAGATTTCTTCGTTTGAAGTGAGATCTTGTCGGATCTAGCTTAGCTCTTCGCTGTCCAGATCTGAAGTTGATATCTTTTGGATTGTTTAGGTGATTTGGTGAGTGGTGATTATCTCTCACACGGATCCAAAGGAGTATATCGGATTGTTGGCTCGATTTGGTGTTAAAATAGTGATTTCCATGCATTTTCTTCATCCTATGTATAGATCCATGTAGATCCATTGTTCATGATGATGTTGCATCCATTTTATCATATGTTAACCTATGCAAGTTCATTCATCAAGTTTATAGAGATATAATCCATGTTTTAATGCTTATTGGACTTTCAACTCTTTAATTACGAAAATGCCATTATTGTTATAATTGTCTACTTAGATCATTTTTGAATGCTTGATTGCTTGGATTGATGTTTGATTTGATTGCTTGTTATGAACTAGATGATTGATGACTAGATTTAGATCGAAGGTGGTTCAAAAGCTAAGGGAAAGGCTCTTGAATTGGAAAAGCTGCTCGTGGCATATGTAGCGGGATGATGAAGCTCCTATGCATAGATTTGATGATGTGAAGTTGAGATGAAGCTTTGCGAGGATGTAATGAAGCGAGGCATCATATGATGAAGACTTGGTCTAATCCAGGCGGGATCATTCCAAGCATGTTGATAACTCGGTGATATGATTCGAGTTGAGGATAATGGATGCTCGAGAGGCGCTTGAGCTAGTATGGCAATAGTCGTCGAGGAGGATGACTAGGAGGTTGAGATCTCATCGTTGTTGAAGGTTCTAGCATGCTCTAAGCAAGAGTACATGGGGACGCCCAAAAGACTAAGTTGATGGTCGAGTACTCTGGGTAGATTCGATAATCCTAGGCACGGGTCACGATGACGTGCGGGAGTTATGTCTAGAACCGGGGTTACCATTAGCCCTTGACGGACGGCTGAAAGAATGTGCCGGTCATTCAATTAACGGTGATATCGCAACAAAGATAACAGTGATAGCCGAGTCATGGATGTTTGGTTGTATCGTCATTCGGTCTCAAGAGCGGTATTTCCTGGGTGCTTATCTGACCTTGGTTTTAGACCTTGGGATTTGTACTTGGAAAACATCGCTCTTGACTCGAGTGACAATTGCTTTACTTTAAATTGTATGCTCTGCTATGTTTGCTTCTGCTTAGTGTGTGTCTGGGGGCTATCACTGTAGAATGAGGTTGGAGTGGGAGGGTTGTATTCCTATTCCTTTTCCTTTATGCTCTTTTGGTATGTTGTTAGTTAATTTACTGCTCACTAAGACTGTTGTCTGACTCAAGGCTTTATGTTTTTAATTCTTATTGCCTTGGGCTGTTCGTCCATTTTGGGACGGGCAGACTAGGTAGCAGGTGACAGGTGCTGTTCTCTTCTCACGATGCTGATATCGAAGACGAGCTGGAGGATTGCATATTATCTTCTTATTATATGTACTGGATATTCCGCTGTTTTGTATTCTCTGAGAGATATGTAGTGAGGCTGGATGTATTGACTATGTGGATGCTTGTATTCAACTATTATGGAGTTTTATATGATGTCATTTTGTTCTGTAAAGCTTCACTATACATATGTTCTATTGTATTTTGTCCATGCGCTGTGAGTAATACGATAGATTCTTTCATTTTAAATCTTACCTTGACAATCGTCCATGATCGCCTGGCACACTTTACAGCGCACTATCTCTAGATTCGGTGCAGGGGTCATGGGCGGTCGTCACAGTAACGACCCAGAATTTTTTTCATTTGAATTTGAAATATTTAACTGATTTTAAATATTGAAAATTTAATTTTATAAGTTAAATAACTTGAATTTCAAATATAATGGTTATTTGAATATTTGAGATTGTTTAAATAATTAAATCTTGAATTTTATATGAATAAAAATGGTTTCAAAATCTTATTTAAATTCAAAATAATGGAATAATAAACTTCTAAATTTTAGATTTAAATTAATTTATTTGGTTTTAATAAAAATTTGTTTTAATTGACATGTGAAAATAGCCTTCTGGAAGACTGTCTCAGATTTTGACAAAACCAATGCCATTGGATCCGTAATAGTATCTATAACTGTATGTTAACGATTTTCATGGCAATCGGATGTATCGTTGGTTGTGCGAACTCCAAACGCATACAAACTAATTACAGAAATTAATATAATATAACTGGGTTTGTAAAGCTATCTTCTATATATGATCGAATAGGTCTCCAGACTGGTTCCATTGTGTTTGGAATAGGGGTATTTAGTATAGAACGCCAAGCGACACGTCTCGATAGGAGTTCGAGATTCTCGGACATTTAAAGCTAGATATTTGTGATTAAAATATATATTTACCCATGCTCTCCAAACATTTGCCTATACCCATAATATACGTGCCCATACCCAGCCATACTATCTACCTTTTTATAAATACGTTCAAACCGGAGAAAACAAGTTCGTTCTTTTCAAATTCAAACTCCTCCTAATCTAATGTCCCACAATCATCGGAGCCATTAACGGCATTTTCAAGCGAAGTCTTCAACTACAAAGTTGTTTGCGACATCGAGCTTGACCTATTGGACAGTTGGATCAGCGTAGCACATTGCGAGGTGATTGTATTTTGGTGATGAACTGCGAAGCTAATTGGCCGATTCCGGTAGCTATGATCATTGATTGGTCGAGGGATGTGAATGGAAATTGTAAAGGAGGACGTGGGCGACATTCTGGCAAAGTATGGTAGATGGCGGCGAACTATGGCGACGGCAATCCTCGGTTGAACGGGGCGGGTTGGGTTCAAATTTCTCGACGTTGGATGCATGTGGGGTGGTCAGACCTGGGGAAACAACGCGACATGGGGATGGCGATCGACGGCGAGCTCGAGGGGCGGCGCGATCGACAGCGGGCAACGATGATGCGGTCGCATGTGGGTTGCCTAGACTGAGAGTGAGGAGGTAGGGGGAAAGGTATTAAGTTTTAAAATTGTAGTTAATTAAGTTAATGATAAGTTAATAGTTAATTTAATTAATCGGTTTCTTATATATGCAATAACTTTTGCGTACGAGGTCTGATTTGGATGCCGTTTGTTGCATTGTACTCGTATCAATGAATACTACGTAATGAAGTTGGTTTGGGGATGAATGGAGCTTGTTGAATTTTACGTTGAATTTGAACGTTGTTGGAATTCAGACGAAACCAGAATGCCTCGGCAACAGCTGGAATTTCTGTGAGTTAAGCTCACCTTTTTGGTTAACCGGTAATATTGTATTGTTGATAAAAATTGTTTAATGAATGTTTGGATGATTCACTATTTTATCAATTGGTTTGGTTTTATTCCCTCCTAGTAGCAGATGACCCATATTATATAATTATATGTTGTTTGTGATGCTGGGGAACAGGTTGAAGGAATCCAACGGGATTCTTCAACATTGTTGAATTTTTTATATATATGTATAAATATAAGCTATGATGCAGGGGGACAGGTTGGAGGGATCCAACAGGATTCCTTGCCATTGTTGATTTTAATTTCAAAAATATTCCCGTCGTATGAATTATTAGATATTAAACCTGATTGTCTGACACTTTTGAGTTATGACATTGTTATATGTTCAAAACTTAAACCATGAAGTGATAGAAAATAAATATCAATATTAGTTATGCATTTGGTAACTATTGGCCTTAAATTAGTATTTTAAAATACCATAAATTGGCATTTGGGTTGGAATTGGTTTTTGAGAATTAGAATTTAGATTTTCGAAATATTTTTATTTTTAAATGAATTAAATTTCTATTTTACTCCAACCTTTTTATCCGTCCTTTCTGAATTATTTGGAAATGATTTAAAATGTCCAACTATTGTTTAATAATGTTTTTAGAAAGTTATTTATTTTATATTTAATATTATTTTAAAGTTATTTATTAATATTTAATATTGTTTTAAGGTTATTTATCAATATTTTAATACGGGAAATTATTGTGAAGGACAAAATTTCTTAGTATTTTAGCCTGAAGGACAACTTTCTTTAGGTATCAGTTTTTATTGTTTTTAGGTGTCAGTTTGTAGTTATCGGTAGTAGTTTTTAGGTATCAGTTTATAGTTTGGTAGAAGTTTTGGAAGAATGTTTGTCCTTATGAATAATTTTGAAAGAATGTTTATTCTTATGAATAATTTTTAGGAGAATGTTTGTCCTTGTGGTTAAAATATTGAGGTCGTGTCCTTATGGCTAAAAATATACAAATTTTTGTCCTTTAAATTAATTCCCCCTATTTTAATAATTTGAAAGGTTAATATGGTTTGAAATTGATAATAATTATTTATTAATAATGTTTGGAAATGAATTATTACTATTTATAATAATGGTAAAGATTAATTATTATTGTTTATGTAATAATGTTTTGAAATTGTTAATTATTATTTTTAAGATTTTTTTAAACGTTAATAATAATTATTTATTATAATGTTTATTATTAAGAATTTTTATTATATAATAGTGTTTTTCGTAAATATTTTTATAAAAATAAAATTACCCAAGAAAATTGCGTCTCCATGTTTTGCTTCTTGCTTCCAGAAATCGACTTCCACGCTCAATCTAATTTACAATCGAATTCATCTAACCGATTCCCTTTTCCTCTTCGTAATGGTTTCCCAAATCGTTCTTACGCACAAGTTGTCAAAGATCGATTGCCTTCTTTCCGGTTTCATAACTCGTTTTATAGAATTCCAAAGAAAAACTGGATTGATGCAAAGAGAGGGAGCAATTTCTGTTATCGTTGTGGAGATAATAATCATTTTGCAAAACAATGTCATGATCCAATCTGGTGCTTTGCATGTGGTAATTTTGGACATAGAAAGAACGACTGCTTAACTAAATTGAATTCCATTTCTTGCAATTCAATTCGTTGTCCTTCGTTGGTAGATCATGGATTCCAATTCATTCTGAAATGTATGTTGTTAAAGGGGACATTGCTCGATCCTCTTTGGTAAATGAGGAATGAGGGTATCAAGTATATGGAAGATTTTTTTATTCATTTCGATGCTATAAACTCGCCTAATATTGGTAAGGGGTATCATGACAGATTTGGAGATCCTGAAGAGTATTTTGGAGAATCTGAATCTTATTCTAATAATTCTGATACAAAAGATAATAGAGAGGAAGTTTCATATAAGATTAAAGGTTGTGTCAACTCTGATTTTCTTGTCGTTCCTAGGAAGGAAAATTTTCATGGATATGATCCAATGCTGTATGACCCTGCTGTTTCTCAATGTATTATGGATTCTTATTCGTCTAAGGAAACTGTTTTGTTAAATGATGTTGTCTCATCCACGGTTGATCCTGGAAATGTTGTTGAGTCGAGTGATGTGAACAATGGTTCATCTATACTATATTATTATTAGTGAGTTGAATTTCAAGCTCACACAGGCCCCCTTGAAATTTGGCAACTGAATAGTCGCATTTTTAATTTCTTTATATTCCAAACTTTAAAATGTGAACTTTTTCTACATTGATTGGATTTAAGAATCGTTTTCACTATTAAATCTCAAATTTAATTTTCTTTCCAATGATATCCATTGTTGATAGCTAAAAATAAATTTTTTAAAATCATAATTTTATATAGCAGCTTTAATTGCATAATTATTTTGTGTCACCGCTATGTACCGCGTTTCTGTAACAGCATTATTATGATGATCATAAACATTACATAGTAGTTTTACCTAGATTATTATAATGTATTTATTATCTTTTAACATATTTGAAAGGAATATTTTTTTTGAATTATACAATTATGGTTGCCTTTGAATATTGTAACTACATTATGTAATAAAGTAATAATCTTGATTGTGTTTGATAGTATTCAAACTTAGTGCAGTTATAATTTAACCCCATCAAAAAATGGTGTAATAATTTGTAGGCATTTTTTGAATTAATTTAACTACGTTAGCATTTTTTTATTGCATTTACTATTGATGATTTTGACTATATTTGATAATTTTATTCAATTTTAAAACAGTTATAAATTAATGAAATTAAGAAAATGCAATTATAATTTACCAGCAAGTTTTGGGTAAATTTAACTATATTTGAAGATTTTTAACCACATTATGTGATGAAGTAATAAATTTGGCTACATTTCAGGAATTTATTCAATCTTAATACAATTAAAATTTAACTACATTAATAAAATGCAGTTATAATTTAATGACAATTTTGAATTATGCATGGTAGAAATTGAATATTTCAGCTATATTTATGTGATGCAGTAATAATTTTGGTTGTACACGATGATTTATTCGAGCTTACTGTAGTTAAAATTTAAATGCACTAAGCAAAAGCGGTTATTATTTTGCAGTATTTTTGAAATTAAGCAATTATTGTTTTTGAATATTTTAACTGCATTTGTGTGATGCAATACTAATTTAGCTGTAGTAATAATTTTGTTTGATGTTAACGATAGTTATTTAACCGCATTATGAAAATATAATTGAAAAATGAATTTTGATTTTTGATAGCTTGAGATGATTAAATAATTACTTCACATAATTAATGCTTGATTCAACCGTGCAGCTCAGCGTTTAATACATTGCTTCCAGGTTTGATGACATAATTTGGCTAAGTTTACTCAATTTCGTTTACAATTACGATGATCAATTATACAATAAGCATATAAGTTGTTGTATTCGGGCTTAAGGTAGATGCACAGTTTAAGTGTTGGGTCAAAACATGTGTTGTAGTGAGAATAATGTTGATAACCACCTAAAAGAGTTTATTTTTTTATTTTTTGCAGTAAATTCTAAAATCACTTGCACCACCACCGTCGGAAAACTTCTAGAAAACAATTGATGAATGTATGTTTGTATAGATGATTATGTAGTCATGGTTTGATTATTAGATATAGTTAATAGGTCAGACGAGCAGTGAGAGAATTTAGTAATAATACTACATCAATGACACTTTTGCCTTTTTTGGCTGCAGGTACAAATACCTTCAATGGTTAAAATAATTGACTGATGTAATGCATCTATTAAGGCCAAGAAAACATCACCTATTTGAGCTCAAGCCAATATCATACACGCATTGCTAGCAGTTATTTCTGAGGCTAAAAAATGAATGGACTTCTCACAATTGTTCTCTTCTGTATGTTTTGGATATTTTCAAATATTGGTTACTGCGACCAGCTATATGCCGTGTTTTGTACCCTGCATCGACATAGATCAGATTCGGTGAACAATAGTAATTTATATTGGAACCCATGTTATTTTCTTATTGCATCATCATTTCTATTTCAATTGAATCTTCTGTTTTACTACTTTTCCCCTGTACTACATTTGTTGCTTTTTTCTTTTGCTCCCTTTTTTCAGCTGTTGACAAATACTTTTCCCGACTGTTTACAAATTTCATCCTATTACTATATTTTTCCCCATTGTAAAAAACTTTTGTTACTCTTATTTAATTGAATCGAACTGCACTGTGTCTTTGTGTCTGCAGTTCACAGTGAATACTTCAACTATATCTATGCACATTGAAGCAGCTGTGTAATTGCAAAAGCAACAACATTGGCGTTATATGCCACAGTGAATATATCTATGCATTAGCGGATAAATTTTTAACATATTATCCTCTAAATAGTCTGTGAACTTTAACATATTCACTGTAATTGTTTTGTTCGATTTTAATTGTGATTATCATAACCAAATATATCTATGTATTCTTTATCCTACCAAATTGTTATTCATGATGTAACACTATCGTTCAACAATGTTTTTTCATTACCACCGTATTAATTTTCTTATACATTTGGATATGACCTATGCAACAATAATATTTTTTCAACATCCGTGTGCGAAGCACGGGTTCGCACTGGTTCATTTAAATAAAAAAAGAGCCATAACAAAATCTCGTGAAGTGTGTATTTTTGAGTTATCTACTACCAATTCATTTGAATGTCTTGATTCTTTACTAGCCCCTGATCTAAGTTCTGAAAGTTGTAGAATTGAATGTGGATTGGAAGGTCATACCTCTGTTGATAGTTATGTTGTGAAACAAACGAAGACAGTAAGTGGGAGCAAAGCTATTTCTGATGATAGTAATGGTGTTAATTTTGATGATAGTAAACTTTCAAAGGAAGCCTTGGTGGATCGTTCAAGAGTTAAATGAATTGTGGATACTGATATTATGGTCCAGAATGTCAAGTTGGCTAATTTAAGTGATTCTGATAATCGTATGGCTAATTGTTTGAGGAGTATTGAAGAGAATCTAAGGGCTGCAGATGTTAATTATTCAGATAAATTGTTGGATGTATCAGGAGATGAGAGTTTGGTCATGTCTTCTGTTGATGATATATGTGTTGATATCAGTGTGCATGTTGCACACAAATTTCATGTTTCTGATGATAAGCTTGATTTGAGTCTAGTTCCTTATGTTGATAATCATGTCGAAATGGTTGGAGTTTTTGATGATAGGCTTGGAAATCAATTATCTATTGTTTTCGCTGATTATACTGGTGACATTAGTATTGATAAGCTTGGTGATTGTGATAATTTGGTAGAGCATTCGGTTTTGCCTAGAGTTGGAAGTGATCAATTGGAGAAGGAAAAGAAGGAAGGTATCGTTGATTTGAAAAAGGGATTAGTGAATGATTTGGGTGCATTAGGCGTGGTGGGGCTACCAGTGAATAGAGGCACTATTAATAAATTTGTAATTGATGGCCTTAATTTGGTATCTGGTGGATCAGCTGAAAACGTGGATATTAACAATGGGATTAGTGATTTTGATAACACTTTTTTGCGAAACACTTGTCTTCCAGTTCGATCTAGTGAGATAGGCAGCAATTCCGCTTCTTGTTCTTCTACATCGAGGAGAGGTGGACATAGGAAGTCTGTGGCAGTTAGCGGATCAGTTCGACGTAGTGCCAGGATACGTTGTAGCCATTCTCAGTCTACGAGCAAGTTACTTGATTCGAGTGTCATGAGTGGTGCTACAAATTCAGGCTCAGGTATGTATTCTAATTTGGGTAGTATGTATTCATCATATGCTCTAGGTAGTTTGTCTTCTTCTGAGTTTAGTCGGTTAGCTAATGATACCGCTTTTATTTTTTCTGATGTAGAGGTAGATCTAGAGTATATTAAAAGTAAGGAATTTGATAGAGCTAGATCTGTTGGTATATGAGGATTATTAGTTGGAATATCAAAGGTTTGCACGATTTAAATAAGTGCGATAAAGTTAGAGCTTTTTTTTAAGATTATTCAATAGACATTGCACTCTTACAGGAAACTAAAATTGAATGTCTCGATATTCGTTTTTATAGAAGATTAGGTGGGTTTCATTTTAAGAAATGGGTTTATTTAGATTCCGTAGGCACTTCTGCGGGTTTACTGATTAGGTGGTGGGATAACTATTTTAAACTGCTCCAATGTATTTCCAAGCAGCATTCACTGCATATTATTCTCATTAATCTTAGCGATTATTCTTTTTTAAATATTTCTAATAAGTTATGGGCCTAACTCAAAAATGGGTCGTTGGATTCTTTGGAATGAATGTCTAGAGTTTAGATCTTTAGCTCCTGGTTCTTGGATTTTAGTGGTGATTTCAACGTTATGCATTTTATAGGAGAACGTTCACCGCGGGAGGGTGTTTTCTCTGCTATGGAGGAATTTGATCAATTTATTATTAATTTTAATTTGATCGAAATTCCTCTTTCTAATAGAGAATTTACTTGGAGTAACACTAGGGAGTCCCCATCTATGGCTCTTCTGAATAGGTTTTTCGTTAGTGATGAAATTGAGGATAAATTTCCTATTTGTAGAGTGTCTGGTTTGCCTTACACTTATAATGATCATTGTCCTATTATTCTCACTTGTGAACGGCATAGAGTTATTAGTAGATCTTTTAAATTCGAAAAAATGTGGTTATTAGAATCCAATTTTTTGAATTTAATTAGTAATAAGTGGATTTCTATGAGTTTTTATAACATTAGAAATAAGGATAATTCTGCTAAAAAATTTGTTTTAAAACTTAAGGTCTTAGGAATTTTCTTAAAAATTGGAATAGGAATGTTTTTAGTAGTATTAAAATTAAAAAAGAAATATACTTTCTAAAATGCTTAAAATAAACAAGATAGAAGAAACTAGACAACTAAAACTAGGTGAGCGTAACGTTCTCGCTAATCTAAAAGAAGAGCTTAACTCTATTTTAGGTAAAGAGGAGGTTATGTGGAAACAGAGATCTAGAATTCAATGGATAAATGAAGGAGACAATAATACCAAATTTTTCCATAATATGGCTAATGGTAGAAAACATATTAATACGATTAATTCTATTTTTGTGAATAACGAAGAATTGGTCGACCAAAGAGATCTTAATAAGGCTTTTACAGACTATTATAGAGAGATTTTTGGTAATAAAAATAAGCATAGAATCAATGCTAGATGGAATGATCTTTATCCTTCTGATTCTAATGTTGATCTTTCTGAGTTAGATAATCCTTTTACCGAAGAGGAAATTTGGAAAGCTATTAATGACATGCTAGGTGATAAATCCCCAAGTCCGGATGGATTCCCTATCTTCTTTTACAAAACATTTTGGGATGTTTTAAAATTAGTCTTAATTAGCATATTTAACGAATTCTATAATGGAAAATTGCAATTAGGAAGATTTAATTTTGTAAATGTTATTTTATTGCACAAAAAAGTAAGTGCTAATAATTTAAAAGATTTTAGACCTATTTCATTAATTAACTGTTCAGTTAAAATTATTTCAAAAGTTTTAGCTAATAGACTTAGTATACGAATGAACATCTTATTAACTGTTCACAAACTGCTTTCATTAAGGGGAGAAATATCACCGATGATGTGGCTGTTATTCAAGGATACATTAGTCACTGCTATAAAAATAATATAACTTGTGCGATTCTAAAATTGGACTTTGCAAAAGCCTTTGATTCGGTTGATTAGGAGTTTCTAGTTGATATGTTTCATGCTGGAGGTTTCAGTCTTAGATGGATTAACTAGATTATGAATTTGCTTAGAACTGGTAACTCTAGTATTATGGTTAATGGTATTTTAGGTAATAAAATTCAATCTAAGCGAGGTTTAAAGCAAGGTGATCCTTTATCACCTCTTTTGTTTAACTTAGCCGTAGATGTTTTCGCTAAGATTATTAAAAAGCGTCTGATAATAGACCTTTGGGGATGGTTAGTAGCGATATCTCACGTAACGGTATATTTATCCTTCAATTTGCTGATGATACCTTACTTTTTTCCTCCCATTTGCCTAGATACGTTATCACTATCAAATTTATTTTATGTAGTTTTGAACTACTTTCGGGTTTAAAAATAAATTTTGATAAAAGTTCAGTTTTAGTTTTAAATGATTTTGAAAAGGTTGAAAATTTAGTTGCTAATACGCTTAATTGTAAAACTATGAATTTTCCATTTGATTATCTTAGTTTTTTTATTGGACCTACAAAACTTAAACATGATGACTACTTTATTATCATAGATAAAATCAAAAATAGGATTTTTAATTGGAATGGGAGATTTTTATCGAGAGCGGGTAGATTAGTTCCTATAAACTCCGTTTTATCAGCTCTCCCGATCTATTAGATGTCTATGCATCTTTTTCCAGATTGGGTGATCGATAAAATTGATAAAATAAGAAGGGAGTTCTTATGGAGCAGGGAAAACTCTAACAGTAGTATAAATGTTTAGTTAATTGGGAAACTGTCTGTAAATCCAAAAAGGATGGTGGTTTAGGAGTCATTAATTTGCGTAACATGAATTTGTCTTTGTTAGGTAAATGGTTATAGAAGTTTAAGGATATTAATGATAATCCTATTTGGAAAGAAATCATTTCAAAATATTACTATAATGGTAGTAATAATTTATATCAAATTACTCCTATGGTTATATGTAAATTGTCCAATTTTTGGAACTCTATTTTAAAATGTCATGAGATTTTTAACCTAGGCACTAATACAATAGTTCATTCAGGTAATAGTACTTCTTTTTGGCATGATCGTTGGATTTCCATTATCCTTCTTAAGTTAGAATTTAAAGAGCTATATGAAATCTGTAATTTTAAGGATGCTTTAATTATTGAAGCTTTTCTCCTGAAAATGACCCTCCTTGGAATTTTAGTTTTAACAGAATTTTAGGTTGTTCAACTCTTAGGCAGCTTTCTTTGCTTTATGCTGATTGAATCTATATAATATTGATAATGATAATGATAATATTAGTTGGGAATGGGATAAGAGTAAGAAATATACTTCTAATTCTTTTTATAGATTTATTAACTCCTTAGGTGTAACTAATAAATCTTTTAAATTTATTTGGAAAACAAATGCACCTCCTAAATCTAAAATTCACATGTGGTTAATTGTAACGTCTGCGAATTTTTCCCGCTCGAAAATCAACATCCATACTTTACATCGTACTCGAATGTTGTAGATTCGACCGTTCAAATCCGAGTCGCCGGAGCTTATAACAACATTAAGTAAACAACATAGCAGAAGAAAAGAATAATACATTGATATACAATATCTGATACAATATCTGATACAACAGAGTAATACAATGAATATCAATATACATCAGAGGTATGATACAAGAAATAGCAGCGGAAAAGAAAACGATAACATCAGCAGTGGATAATCTCCATCTTCATTACACTAATCCAGAAATAGCTTGAACTCCCAAATACGAGGCACAAAGATAAGCAAGTGCAGTCCATATCCAAAGACTGAACTAGCTCCAGAAAATCTACTAATCTGACTATCTGAAAACCAAACTCTAGACTGCTCGTGTAGAAAAATTTTAAGCATCCAGAGTTTAGGAAAGAAATAATAAACTCTGGATCAGTCATGGGACTGGTGTGAGCAACAAAAACAGTTTATCTTTAAAACAAATAGTAAAGCATTTTAAAGTCAATTCGCAATGCTTTTGGAAAATGAAACTACCATAAGACCTCCCACCACACACACAATGCAAACGCAGAATTGGAGGAGATTTCTTCTTATGATAGTCAAAGATTCTTACTACGCAAAACCAAATCCTTTTTGATATTATTATTAGTGCATAGTGTAGAAATATTTCGAAAGTATAATATTAATCTTAGCCAACATATGACCAGTATCGTATGCCTACTATAGCTACCATCTAAACAGTGGTGACCACCGTACGTAAATGGCAGGTTCTACAACTAATACCGTACAAAGTTCGTATTGGAGTTTGGATTTCCAACAAATGGTCAGGCCAAGGAACTTCCCATTGCCACATGGAAACGCCTCTGGAATGACGTCCCGAGAAATAACCTAACATTACGGTTAGATCTCTGCCAACACAAGGCCGGGTTACCCCTAACTGGGTAACTACTGACACGAATATGTCATCCCCCGATCGTAACTGATCTTCCCGAGGATCCTCGATTCCAACAACCACAAAGTAATAAATTTGCAGCAACCACATAAGTTAAGTACCTGGGCTCCATACCATGGTACCACCTCTATCCAGAAGGAATGACATACACTAAAGGGGCGCTACCCCCTAATAACCTTGCCGCATCTTTCCTGTTTTGACCATTCCAGGGTGTGAGGTTCGACGAAGTCTCGTCCACAAAGCTACGCTTTGTCACAAAGCCATGCTTCAGGTCAAACAAATGATCAAAGTAATGATCACAAAGATAAATGATCAAACAAATGATCATATCACAAATGATCAAACAATGATCATTTCACAGCAACACTCAGCATGTCACATTACCAAATTGGGAGTATATCGCTGATAAATTTCAACTACATAACCTCTGAGCTCGTACGTCTCAGAGAAGGGTGTTAAGCTAAGAGAATAAATTCTCCATCACCAACAGAAATGTATTTGAAAGAAATTGGCTTTATATCTCAAAGTGTAATGTCAGACATGTAACCATACAAGTCTGTTCCGGGTTCGAACAGAACCGAAGGCACTTCTTACGAAGCCCTTGCAATTCCGGGTATTCACAATCCCGTCCGGACTTCCCATCACAAAGGGTGATAAAATCTCTATATCGGGGTCAGTCGATGCAGAGACATTCGACGAGTTGTCCTTTCGTTTTCGAAAATATCCGGTCTTCACCACCGGTCTTCAAATGCTATCCATATACGACGTATCATTATTCGGAATGGGTTATATGACACAAATGTCTATTCCCGGCTAAACCGAATAACGAGCGCAATATTTTAAAAACATATGGATATTGGGATTTCAATTAAGTCACAACTTATTACCCAAAACCTTTCTTTTCAAATGGTTTAACAAATTACCATTTTAATCCTTTTAAACAAAAAGATTAAATTCACAAAGTTCACCCAGTTTCATAAAAATCCATTCATAGATTTCAAAACAATTCCCGTTTCAATTGGATTAACTCGTTAAATCTTTAAAACAAAGATTCAACTCATAGCTTTTAGAACAATGTCATTTCGAATGGTTTAAACAAATCATCATTTTAAATTTGTTAAAAATAAACAGATTCAATTCATAGCTTTCAAAAAGAATTCATTCATAGCCATTCAAAACATTTCAATTTCATTTTAAATTTGAAACCTTTCTACATAAATTGGAAGTTCACTTCTTATATGAAAGCTGTTATTATTTGAAAACAAATAGTTTTCGTTTCAGAAAAATCCAGTTATATTTTCACGAGTTAAAATCCTTGAATTATATTCACATTCCAAAATCAATACTTTTAAAATAGTTTAACCCATATATAACGGGTATAACATCTTTAATCCCTAGTTTCAATCATATAATTCAATTTCAAATCTTGAATTTAAGTTTAAATCAAATTATTTAAATTTCCAAAACTTGATTAAGTTATTCAAAATAACTCTTATCTTTGAAATTCCATTTCAAAAGCTTTCCACTTTAAACCCAAATTTCTAATTTCAAAATCAATTGAAATTAAAATTTCAATTTCAAAATCATCAAATTTAAATTATCTGTGACTTAACCAATTTCCACGTGAAATCCATATTTGTGTGTGTATGGTGTAGTCCAGGGGTTTTACACACAAGTGCAACATCATTCAATCATCACAAATTAAAACACAAAAATATAGTTGATAAGCGATACAAACTACAACGCTTATCGTACAGATTACAGATATATATCACAGATAAGTAAATTACAGATCACAACATAAATCAGGGTATATCACAAAGCATCATATATCAGGGATATCAAACAATTCAATCATTCGGTCAATCTAATTATCCATAAGCAAAATCAGTTAATTTGTCTAATTAATTCAAATCAGATTAATTTCTTATGAATGAATTACTAATACTGGTTAATTAATTATTAATAAATTACAAAAGATTTTGATTAATTATTCTTTAATCATTAATTACTAACCTTAATTATTAATCGATCTCCAATTATAATCATAAAGTATTTATTCTTAATTACTTTCCAAAAATAATTTATTGATATTAATTATTCAACTTAACTAACATTTCCAAAGAAATCTCCTTTAAACTTTGAAATCCATTTAATATTAACCATAAACTTTAAATGTTAATTAACTTTATACTTCTTTAAAATTTATTACTTAATTAAAATATTAACTAAGTGTTAAAAACATTGTTAATGTATTAACTAAAATAATTAAGACTTGTATTAGATTCTTGACTAAGACGATAAATCCCTTTAGTAAGTTAAAGTGCTTAGAACTTGAAAAAAAACAGGTTTTCTTAACTTCACTTCTATAATGGGACAGTGCAGTATTGAGAAACTCGAGGCTTTCCTTGGTCTACTCGAGATACACTTCGAGTCAAACACCCATTTCCCCCGAGTCTTCCATGTACGCCATCTTATTCTTCTCCCCTTCTCTTCTTTTTTTTTTACAGTAAGTTAAAATTGTAAACTAGGTATAAACAAAGCATCAGGCTACGCACTCTCGAACACGATAAAACCTGAGGCAAACACCAGAACTACTCGAACACGACACGAGACTACAACCCACGTCGACACTGACACGACAACCTACCGACGTACACGTGCACGGCGGCACCACTGGCCTTCGGTGAACACCCACAACGTCAGCAAGTCCCAAATCACGCGATAACTCGAAAAACAAACTGTAACAACCCGCAGATTTAACCAGTTTCAATAACGTTATTAATTGAAATTTTATGAAATTTTAAACGATAAAATTTTGAAATATAAATTTGATATTTGGAATGCGTCTAGTTAAACATAGCAACTGGTAAATTTTCGTCCGAAAATAATAAAGTTTATTTCGCACGTAAATTTACTTCAATTTAATCAGTTAAAAAGCGATGAAAATAAAATGTTTCCGAAACCTAAATATTTTTACATAGAAAAATTCTAAAGCATCTTCTGAGCATTTTGGCTCCGTCGATCTTATTTTTCAGTGTTTTTCTTGCATTTTCCGTAGTAGAAAATTCAAAATTTTATAATTCAATCATACCGTTGATATCAATATACCGTTTTGATCGTCTCGTCGTGCTGATCTCGACGGTATATTCAATATTGTATTTTGAAAATTCGGTATAGGGTAGAATCCGTGAAAAATGCAACTATATCGGTACTGTTTCCATACTTTTTGTTTCCACTGTTGAAATTGCATTGATGATGTTTTTCTGGCTCTTCGTTAATCGCGTACATTTACTTTTAAAGAACAAACTAGCACAACTTTTAACATTCCAAGAAGAAAATTTATGAGGACAGTCAATCTTTATCATTTCAAAGAAAAATTTGTTGCATTCTTTAATCTTCCTGCCTGCATGCCTTCGTTCCTTGGCTTCACCTACCTGCTCATCTTCATTTTCCCATGTTTCCTCTTCAAAATGCCAGTACGTCTTGTATTTCTTCTCCTCTCCTACTTCTTTCCAATATCATGGCCGCCTACCACCCATCTCAACGCCGAGTCCACAACTAAGTCGTTCTCCTCTCCGTCAATTCAAATGGCCGAGACCACCCTCTTCGGCCTGACCTCCTCATAGCAGCTCCGAGCTTGCAACCGAGCCACCAGCTCTCGGCCTCCACTTCTCATACCAGAGAACTCCCCACGATCCACGCAACCACTTCCCATACCCTTCAGCCTCTAACCGGAAGCAAGCTCCGCCATGGCAAACATCACACACGAGCCTCCACCCAGATCTGGCACACCCCTCTAGCCGACAGCCTCTCCGCCTTTTTCCCTTCGACCGCCACTTCCTCCAACGAGTCTGCCCAACACTCCAGTAGCACTGCACATCCTCGCCAACCACCGGGCCCACATCGTAAACGGCAGATCGTTTTCCCACCTTAAAGAAGACTACTCAGACCTCCTCTTTCCATCGAAGCCGTTCACCATCACTTTCCTCTCCTCAGTCACACGTGGCGCACGTCTCCATCGTCACGTCATTCACCTCCGTGCTCCACGTCGACAGCCCCTCTCGCTCACTGTCGAGCATCCTCTTTCGCAGCTCATCGGGTATTGTATATATATATATATCCTATTTATATATTACGGTATGTATTTTAGTGTATAAGTTATATGTAAGTATATATATAGTTTGAAACAACAGTGTATGTAGGTATGCTGCAGTTATAGAGTTTGTGAGTGTAAAGGGTATACAGATCATTCATTTCAAACTATGTTTAAAGTTTGTAAACTATGTATATGTTTAAAAAAACCTGTTATTTGTTCCCTGGTTATTTATATGTATAGCTTCGGCTGTAGTTGTATAAGTCATATATTATTCATATTTGATTTCTATATGGCAGTCTTTATTATGTTAGTCATATATAGGTTTATATGAGTTTGCACTTCAGTTGTTTGAGGTTATAACAAGTAAATCATATTGTTTTCAAAGGTATAAAATATGTTTTACAGCTTATAAAAGTTATAAAGTTATGTGTGTTTTAATATATACAGTATAAAGTTTTGTATGCAGTTATAAATATTATTTGCGTTTTGTTTTTTTCATAGGTTGCAAAACGTTCATATATAGAAATAGGTATATATGTGTTTAGATTAGGCTGTATTGCATTGATGATTTATATATATGTTAAACAGTTTATACACATATAGTTTATATTTAGTTGCAATATATACATGTATAGTTATATAAAGCCTGTTATATACGGGTGTGTGATATATGCAAAGGTTTATATATAACGTTAATGTCAACCTATGTCCCTAAAAGTACTTATATGAAGAATGTAGGTGTATAGAAGTTTTGTAATGACCGAAATACATTTTGAGGTATTTCAGATTTGAGGCATAAAATGAATTTTAAGTTTACAAACTATGATATGCAGGTCTGAGTTCATAGGTTAGATTATATGTATTTTAAATAAAGTATACCCATATCCCAATTTTGGAGTTGATATATATGTATTGGATTTTTAATATAAAATATATATCTTTGATTTTATTGAAATAATAATATTAATAATGATAAATATGTGTGGGTGTGTGTGTGTGTGTGTATATATATTTGTCGCTCATATCAAACTATTTTGATTTGTTCTCATCGATTCCTATTTATCAGCTATGTCCATCAAACATGTTTCCATCGTGCTTTGCTTTGAAATTCGTGCTTGGATGCGTAACCCAACCCATTCTCGTTCATCTCTAGCCTCGAAAGGTGAGCAATCACTCACGATTAATGTTCTTTTATTTATTATATTTGATTTCAATTGAAACGACAATTGAAATATGCTGCTATTAGTTAATTACACTTTTATATATGCTATTGCCTGTATCAGTTCACTTGTGACATCTGACACCATTATCTGCTAATTATTTATGTGATGATAATACAGTTGGCTGATAATTGATTGATTGTTGATGTTTATATTGGACGTTAAATTGTTAGTGTTAAATGATTAATAGTATGCAAAATTGAAATGGATATAGGATAGTTAACAATTTTAAAACTGATTTATATGTTAAATTTGATTAGTTGAATATGACCCCTTTTATTTGTTAAATTAATTGACATGTAAAATAGTGATAATTACACTTTGTACCATCGACGTATATTGGATTGATTGTTGTAGTGTAAAATTGAAATCGAATGATAAGTGAAGAACCGTATGAATAATTAGTGTAATAATCTTTAATCTACATGAAATGATAGTGTAGATTCTAGAAATAATTATATTAATTTGCACAAACAACAATGTGAATTAATACGATTATTTCGGGATTATTTGAATTGATTATTGGATTGATATTGGTTGTTGTTATTGCTTGTTTATTTACTTTGACACCATCCCAGTTATCACACTGCAAGTTCCCTTTGCTATGCTATGATTTCGAATTGAATTGGAATCGGGTTGAAATGATAAATACCCAAAATTGAACTTTGACCTAGGATGGAGAATTAAATAAAACCCGATTGGTCAATAATTTGATTTAAAAATAAACGAAGTTTTATTTGAATAAATAATATGGTTTTGAAATGAAGTTGAAATTTGAATTTTAATGAAAGGAAAATGTTAATATTTAATAATCTGAAACAAAATATTAACATAGTAGTTGATGAATGAACGTTGTTTTAAAATTAATTATTTAATAATTAAATTTGGAATTATTAATAATTAAGTTTGAAATTATTTAATAACTAAGTTTTGAAATTATTTAGTAATTAAATAAGATTGAATTATTTAATAATTAAATAAATTGAATTCTTTAATAAGTGGAATTGAACTTCTGGAATAATTGAAATTGAGTTTCTTTATTAATTAAGTTTTGGAAAATTATTTAAGTAAGTAAATAAGTGAAATTAAATCTCTTTAACAAGAAATAAAATGTGATTTATTGAAATTAATGTAAGACTTGAAATTTAAAGAATTTGATTTGATGAATTTAATTTAATTTAATTTGTAAGTTTTGATAAAATGAAGTTGAATTTAAATAATGGATTTAATGAATTGGAAATTTCATAGAAATTGTTTTGAATGGAAAATTTACTTAATGAATATTGAATGAAATCGATAACTGAATTTAAATTGATTTAAATGTTAAATTAAATTAATTTAAATGATTTGGAATGAAACTTATTTACGAACTTGAATCAATATTTGAATTGTTTTAATTGAAATTGAAATTGATTTGGTTTTCGAAATATATAAATGACCAATCGGTATAATAATTTCGAAGTTATTAAAGAGACCGGATTCGGTTAGGGACATACTCACTGTCTAAACCGAAAACCACTTTGATAACTATACGCGGAGTGTGATCCAGAATGAAGTGGTTGGAATGATGTACGTGATGACTGAAGAAAGAGAATGATAATGGATAGCCTTGACACTTGTGTCAAATTGGAAATGACTAAAATAGGAGCCGTGCCGGGCCAAATGGGGGCTAGCTACCTCGAGCGAACACACTTCTTCGAACTACTCATTACTTGTTGTCGATTGGTGCACCCTTGATTTTGGGAGTGTTGTTTCGCGGTGTTGCGATCGCTGTGGCGATGCGTTCTCACCAGTCCGGATCAGGCAAACGGTAGTTTCACTACCTTGGGTATTGCCTCATGTGCCTTGTCATACTTGGATCCCTATATACGCGACCACTACGAATTTGTTTTGTGTTATACCTATGGAGTACTCCCTGATAGCCCACTAGTTTACGGTGGAGTTTACAGTGTTGTATAGTCTATAACGCTTTTATAAAATGTGTTAAGGGGGATAATGGTAACGCCTTAACACTATTTTGATACCTTATATTACTGATAGACATTATCTACTTAACGTATGTTACTACCTAGTAGATAGTTTAACGGATCCTTAAAGGATGGTTATTCCAAACATCCTTTGAGTTACTTGTATTTCAATTGCTATTTCACTTGAGTTGGATTTATTAATATAAGAATGTTAATCCTGACTCGAGTGTTTTGTGTTTTGCTTTACGCTCGGGTCAGACTGAGTGTACCAGTATTCAAGACTCACCTTTTGACGCAGCGGATAATTCAAAACGATCTTCGATCGAAGAAAGTAGCAGTCGATGGAATGATGAATACTGGAATGCCCGAATTCGTTGATCCGAAGATGCCGAACTCTAGCTATCTCTGACTCGTTGATCCGAAGATACCGGGAAAGAGATCTACGATTCTTCGACGTTGATCTTGCGCACAAGATACCGTGAATCGGCTTCAACAAACGATGATCCGAGCGCACTCGAATGACGTTAGTGGAGATAGGAGATACACTCGACTACCAATTGAAATTGAAAGCAATAAGCTAACAAAAGAGAATTTTATTCAATATTCAACAACCTTTACAAATGACTCAACCCCGCTATTTATAGCTTTTACAACTCAACACAAAAACTTCAAAAAAAATCACAAGTACTTAGGTCGGAAACGACCTACGACCTTGAATGTTGCGACCTAGTACAGACGCGTCCTAACAAACAGGTTAAAAGACAAACGACTCACTTAGGTCGGTAACGACCTAATTACATTATTCCACGACTTAACAAATGAACGGCATCTGATAAAGCGGCATAACAATCTACGGCTACAATCTTCCGCGACTTAAGATCACACAGCATTCCAGATCAGCGAGTTAAGGAAATCCATGGTATCCAGAGCTTTGCGACCTAAGGATGAACGGCATCCCTTCGTTTGCGACCTAACAGAAGCGGCTTCAGAAATTGTTTGCGACCTAGGCCTTCGCGACCTAAGACTTTGCGACCTAAGACTTTGCGACCTAGGCCTCCGCGATCTAAGACTTTGCGACCTAACTTAGCTCGTAACTCATTAGGTCGAAGCACCTTTCCCTTCAGACTGTTAGGTCGTAGCATGTGATCTTTGAAACCGTTAGGTCGTTGGAGCGACCTAGAAGCCTCGTTAGGTCGTATGCGACCTAATACTTCACCAATCTCGCTAGGTCGTGAGCTGTTTTCCTGAGCATTGGTTCCGTTAGCTCGTAGCCCATCTTCCTTAGGTCGTGAGCGACCTAAGAACCCATTAGGTCGTGAGCGACCTAAGACTTCAATTTTGAGCGACTTATTTTCCAGTTTTGGATTGTTAGGTCGTGAGTGGTCTAAGACTTGTGAACTCTTAGCTTGCGCTGCATCATCCTCCCCAGGTTGAGAAAAATTCGACCTCGAATTTGTAAATTCATCTCCATCAGTTCGTTTATCCCCATGATATGGTACGAGATGCTTAACATTGAACACGTCAGATGTATACACATCATCTGGTAGCTTCAGTTTATAAGCATTTTCATTGATTCGTTTCATAACTTCCACCGGACCAATTTTCCGTGCTTTCAATTTATTGTAAGCGCCTACTGGAAAACGATCTTTTGTTAGTACTGCATAAACCAGATCACCTTCATTAAACTCCATATTTCGTCGTTTCAAATCTGCAGCTCGTTTATATTTCTCATTTGCTTTCTCTAATCGTTCTTGAACGATTTTATGACACTCCGTCAGCCCTTCAACAAAATCAGCAGCTTTCTTAATTGTCCCCTTTGAATGTGGTATCACTGTTAAATCTAACGGTCCTTTCGGTAAGCTCGAGTAGACAATCTGGAATGGACTGAACCCAGTACTTCGATTCCCAGCATGATTATGGGCAAACTCTGCCTGGCATAACTTCACATCCCAACTCCTCAGATTATCTTGAACAAGACACCTCAACAAGTTTCCCAATGATCTGTTAACCACCTCAGTCTGTCCATCCGTTTGCGGATGATAAGCACTACTGAACTTCAGCTTCGTTCCCACCATTTTCCACAAACTCAACCAAAAATGACTCAGAAATCGAGTATCTCTATCCGACACAATAGATTCTGGCAATCCATGAAGTCGATAGATCTCCTTGAAAAACAACTGAGCAACATGAACAGCATCCGCCGTCTTCTTACAAGCAATAAAATGCGCCATTTTCGAAAATCTGTCCACCACCACATATATGGAATCGTTACCACGCTGTGTCCTTGGTAATCCCAACACGAAGTCCATACTCACATCAACCCATGGTTTACTTGGTACAGGTAATGGCATATATAAACCAGCATTAGTCGCAGTTCCTTTCGAAACCTGACAAATATGACAACGCTCCACAAACCTCTCCACTTCTTTCCTCATCGATGGCCAAAAGTAGGATTGTGAAATTAACTGTAAGGTACGGTCTCTTCCAACATGCCCTTCTTCGTGTAACTCCTTGATAATCTTCATTCTCAGACTACCCTCCGGTATGCATAATCGACTTCCTTTAAAAAGAAAACCATCTACCATCAAGAACTCATCCGTCTTTCCCTCCTTAACTTTATCAACAAACTTCATGAAGTAAGGATCTTCAACAAATAATTCCGGCAACATTTCAAACCCCGTCACTTCAACTTTCAGCGTAGTCAACAAATGACTCCTCCTGCTCAAAGCATCAGCCACTCGATTTGTCACCCCTGACTTGTGTTTCACAACAAAAGTAAACTGTTGCAGATATGCAATCCACGATGCATGTCTCGCTGAAATCTTGTCTTGCCCTTGCAAATGCTTCAATGCTTCATGATCAGTATACAGAACAAACTCTTTCTGAAACAGATAGTGTCTCCAGTGCTTAATAGATTGTACAACAGCATAGAACTCCACATCATACGTACTGTATCGCATCTTCGCTCCTGACAACTTCTCACTGAAATATGCAATTGGACGCCCCTTCTGACTCAACACCCCTCCAATCCCAACCTTGGATGCATCAGTATGTAGTTCAAATACCAACTGAAAATCAGGTAATACTAGAATTGGTGCAGTCGTCAGCAATTCCTTGATCTTCCCAAAAGCACTCCCTGCTTCCTCTGTCCATGCAAACTGTTTACCTTTCATGCAATCTGTAACAGGTGCCATCACACTACTAAAGTGTGGAATAAATCTTCGATAAAATGAAGCCAACCCATGGAAACTACGTACTTCCGTTATCGTCTTGGGTTGCGGCCAATTTCTGATCGCCTCAACTTTACTTTGGTCAACCTGTATTCCTTTCTCTGAAACAACATATCCCAAAAATAAAACACTGTGCGTCATGAACACGCACTTCTTTGTAGCAGCATAAAATTGTTCTTGTCTCAGTACCATCAACACTTCTCTAAGATGATTCAGATGTTCCTCTGAACTCCCACTGTAAATCAGAATATCATCGAAATACACCACCACGAATTTCCCAATGAACGGTCGAAAAATCTGATTCATCACCCTCATGAAAGTACTTGGTGCATTCGATAGACCAAACAGCATTACCAGCCATTCATACAATCCTTCCCTTGTCTTGAATGCTGTCTTCCATTCATCCCCTGGTCTAATGCGAATCTGATGATAACCGCTCTTCAAGTCAATCTTAGAAAAGATAGTAGCTCCGCTTATTTGATCCAACAAGTCATCCAACCTCGGCATTGGAAATCTATATCTCACAGTGATCTTATTCAATGCTCGACTGTCAGTGCACATCCTCCACGTCCCATCCTTCTTGGGTACCCATAAAGCTGGTACAGCACAAGGACTCAGACTCTCCTGCACACGCCCCTGCTCAAGCAATTCCTCTACCTGCCTTCGCAACTCTTCATGTTCCTTCGGACTCATTCGATAATGTGGTCTGTGTGGCAACACAGCACCTGGAACAAGATCTATCTGATGTTGTATATCCCTCAACGGTGGCAACTCCGTTGGTAACTCCTCTGGAAATACATCGTCAAATTCTTTCAAAACTGGTTTAACTTCTTCTGGAATTTCAACCTCTTCACTGCTTTCTCGTCCAATCAACAAGAATACTTCTGGTTCTTCCTCAACCTCTTTAACAAACTCTTTTAAAGTCAATAAAGTTTTCAGTTCTTCAATTTCTTCTGACTTACTTTCTTCTTGTGATCTCTTCTTCGGAACTAAGATAATCTTCGTGCCTTTAAACATAAAACTGTAGCTATTGGTCCGACCGTCATGTAGTACTGCTCGATCATACTGCCATGGTCTTCCCAATAATAAGTGGCAAACATCCATCTCTACTACATCACACCATATTTCATCTTTGTATTTCTTCCCAATAGAGAATGGTACACGAACTCGTCTATCCACTTTCACTTCTCCTCCTTTTCTCAACCATGCTAACTTGTATGGACTCGGATGTTTCTCTGTCTTCAATTTCAACTTCGTCACAGCTTCGGTTGAAATAATATTATCACAGCTTCCTGCGTCGATCACAAACTTACACACCTTCCCCAGAATAGTACATGTTGACTGAAAGATATTACTCCTCAACCAACTAGCTTCCTCCTGCTTCGGTGTTAAACACGATCTCCTCAGCATTAGGTTACAACCTTCGTCTCCTGACGCAATATCCTGCTCATCCTCCTCAGCTGGATTAGAACAATCTTCATCAACATCCTCATCGTCAACTTCTGCAATCATGGTTCTCTTCTTTGGTTTTGGACACTCACTGCTTTTATGACCCAATTCCTGACAATTGTAACATTTGAAACCATTGTTAACTTTCGCCTTCTCAGCCTCCTTCACCACTGGTCTACTGATAGGTTTAGAAATATTAGAACTTCCTCCAACACCCTTCGCCTGATTGTTAGAATTAGGAAACACACCACTTCCTCGTCTCCCTTGTTTTTCCCAAGCCAACGCTTTCTGATGTGCTTCTGCTACAGATCTTGGATCGAACATATTCACCATATCCTGAATCTGCATTCTCAATCCTCCAATGAACCTAGATGTCAGCTGCTCTTCTGTTTCCATAATATCGTTCCTTGCAATGAGTTGATAAAATTCATCAGCATAGTCATTAACTGTCTTCGTGCCCTGCCTCAAGTTCTGCAAACGTTGATACATAAGCGATTGATAATTATAAGGTAAGAATGTCGCTTTCATCAATTTCTTCATCTTTTCCCAAGATTCAATCTTTGACTTCCCCATACGTTCACGTGTAAGCTTGGTTTGCTGCCACCATGCCAAAGCTCTACCCCTCAGCCTTGTAGCAACCAACTTCACTCTACGATGTTCTGGTACTTCTTTGAAGTCAAAAATCTCCTCAACATTAGCCACCCAATCTAGAAACTCCTCCGCTTGCATACCACCCTTGAATTCAGGAATTTCTGTCTTCATCCCCGATTCCCACTTGTGATCATACTCAGAATAGTTTCTTCCTTGACCTCTTCCCTGAATACTACCACCATCATACTCCTCTTCAAAATCAGACGCATAACGATGTCGATTCTGACCACCAACATCTCTACTACCATTACGCCTTCCACCATCATCCCTTCTATCGACATTCCTCCGTTCACGATCATTCACGTTCCTCCCACGCCCTTGATCATTTTCAATACTTCGGTCTCGATTAGAATGTGGCGAGATTCTACTACCTCCTTGATTCGATTCTGGTGAAACCCTTCTCCGATTTTGATTCATCTCCGTCATAAGCTTCTCTAATCGGCCAATTCCTTCATTAAGCTTCTCGCTAAAATTCTCATTGATTCTTTGCTCCATCTCATCAGCCTCTTCTCTTCGATATAAAGCTTCTACGTTTTGGTGGCGATTAGCTCTTCTTGGCGGCATACTTGAAAACTTCACAAATTCTCAAACACTTCAAATTCAAACACTTTCCGGATTTTGATCCAAAATGAAACGGATCGAAAACTTCCACTTTGTAGCAAATCGCGATGAACACGATGGACAAAGTTTCGGCCTCCAATGCAAATTTTGATCAAACAACTTCGAACAAGATGAACTCTTCTTCCTCTCGGCCACGGCTTTACACTTCAAGCACTCGGCTTCTCTTCAAACTTCAAAAGTCTTCAAATGATTAGGCTCCAAGTCTCGATCTAGCTATGATTGGCTAGAACAAGCTCTGATACCAAAACTGCCGCAGCGGATAATTCAAAACGATCTTCGATCGAAGAAAGTAGCAGTCGATGGAATGATGAATACTGGAATGCCCGAATTCGTTGATCCGAAGATGCCGAACTCTAGCTATCTCTGACTCGTTGATCCGAAGATACCGGGAAAGAGATCTACGATTCTTCGACGTTGATCTTGCGCACAAGATACCGTGAATCGGCTTCAACAAACGATGATCCGAGCGCACTCGAATGACGTTAGTGGAGATAGGAGATACACTCGACTACCAATTGAAATTGAAAGCAATAAGCTAACAAAAGAGAATTTTATTCAATATTCAACAACCTTTACAAATGACTCAACCCCGCTATTTATAGCTTTTACAACTCAACACAAAAACTTCAAAAAAAATCACAAGTACTTAGGTCGGAAACGACCTACGACCTTGAATGTTGCGACCTAGTACAGACGCGTCCTAACAAACAGGTTAAAAGACAAACGACTCACTTAGGTCGGTAACGACCTAATTACATTATTCCACGACTTAACAAATGAACGGCATCTGATAAAGCGGCATAACAATCTACGGCTACAATCTTCCGCGACTTAAGATCACACAGCATTCCAGATCAGCGAGTTAAGGAAATCCATGGTATCCAGAGCTTTGCGACCTAAGGATGAACGGCATCCCTTCGTTTGCGACCTAACAGAAGCGGCTTCAGAAATTGTTTGCGACCTAGGCCTTCGCGACCTAAGACTTTGCGACCTAAGACTTTGCGACCTAGGCCTCCGCGATCTAAGACTTTGCGACCTAACTTAGCTCGTAACTCATTAGGTCGAAGCACCTTTCCCTTCAGACTGTTAGGTCGTAGCATGTGATCTTTGAAACCGTTAGGTCGTTGGAGCGACCTAGAAGCCTCGTTAGGTCGTATGCGACCTAATACTTCACCAATCTCGCTAGGTCGTGAGCTGTTTTCCTGAGCATTGGTTCCGTTAGCTCGTAGCCCATCTTCCTTAGGTCGTGAGCGACCTAAGAACCCATTAGGTCGTGAGCGACCTAAGACTTCAATTTTGAGCGACTTATTTTCCAGTTTTGGATTGTTAGGTCGTGAGTGGTCTAAGACTTGTGAACTCTTAGCTTGCGCTGCATCACCTTTGGAGTTGGAGCTTTGCTTGAAGATCCAGCCATCTATTCTGCTTTCAGTATTCGATGATTCCAGTGATGTATTCTGATTTGCATCTGATGTATCGTATTACTCTTCCGTTGTATCTGGTTTAACTCTGATGTAACTTATACATTTATATAGTAGCTTCATGAACTACTATCTCTTTTATTTCCGCTGCATTTATTACTCTGTGTCTGTAATCTGTGATTATTTATTTACCGTATATGTTCAGTTTTGCCAAATTTAAATTAACAACGCGGTATTTTGAGCAATTCAATCCCGGCATGAGTGTCTACCTATACACTTATAATGGATGCGAATGGTCCAAAATACCGGGTCGTTACAGTTGGTATCTGAGCTTTGGTAGCTCTAGGCAAAACTCAACATATAGGGTAAATGTATTTACAGAATCACTCTCATTCGAGTTCCAATCTCTTCCTTTTGACTCGATTCCTTTGAATTTTGGAACGTTCCCCTCGGTTCCAAAATTCATTCGTGTCCTTCATTATTCGTCTTCTGTCAATTCTGGAGCACCCCATAACTCCATTTTGAATGATATATATAATAGATCGGCGGTCTCGCCAATCTTCAAATGATTCGTAAAGGAGCAAAACTCCTTTATAATTGGCATCGATCTACCGGAGATTTCTGTATCCTCGGTTTACGATGCTATCTATTCCCTGCTATACCTGAATTCCATCTCTTGAGATCGAGTGTTGATTTACCTCAGAATTCAGCATCGATCTTATTCTTGAAGTTACGGACGACCCGGTTAAGGTTGCCCGTGAATTAAATAAACTCATCCATCTCCTGATTATGGTAATTGAATTATCTTATCTTCTGTTTCAAACTTATTTTCGAATCAAAATTCTCTTTGATTTGAGTCCATCAAATTTGAAACCCTATCTTTATTTTGGAAATTCATTCCTGTATCGTCAAGCAAAGAAATGTATTTGTAAACTAATATATAAATGTTTTAATATATGTTGTGTTGTTTGAGTTGTTGATGTTGATTTGGGTTTCCGATCGATTCGTCTGATCAACGCTATCGATAGGATTTCCAAAACACTTGAACAGAACAAAATGACAGAATATTGTTATCAAATTTGGTAAATAAAATAGTTTTGTATGATTATATTATATATAAATATAAGTTTTCTGAAAATTAAATTATTAATGAATTTGTTGTCAAAATGATAATATTTGATTTTCATTTATTAAACCATTGACTATTTCATAATATAAATACATGAATTTATAAAACTTGGCTATAATTTGTTTTGGAATTTGAAATGGATATAAATTAGAATTTGTGAATTTAATTTCCGGTGATTTCAAACTTTGATTAGAAAATTTTTAAAGTGCATAGTATTTAAAATATTTTCGAATAGAAATGGTTTCCAAAGAATTTTAAATATTTAAATCAGTGCTCTCTTGTTTTGTCGCTGGAAAATAATTTCGGTGATGACGGCCGCATCATCGACGTTCATTTTCGAGTTTCGAAGTGGAGAAACCATTCTGTAGCTTTGCTACGGTTTTGTTGGGAAAAATATTTAATTTGAATTTCTTAAGTACTAATATATATATATATATAATTTGAATTTCTTAAGTATGACTTGATTTATATATATATATATATGGGTATATTATTTTAAATTTAATTTGATTTAAAATATATAGTATATACATAATTATTTCTAAAGGGTTGAAATTAAAACGGAAATTTAATTCTTAAAAATCATGTTAAAAGATGTTTTCAATTATAAATAAAGCTAAAATTTGAATAAGTATTTAAACTTGAGATAATTGAATTTGAAAATTATATTTGTATAGTACTAAATTGCATTTCAATATAACTTACCTAAATTATTCATAAGTTAAAATGTAATCGGGTAATATACAATTTAAAATGATTTTATAAATAAAATTTGAGTGTTTATAATAAATGTTTTACACTTAGATTTTAATTATAAAAAAATGCTAATAAGTTGATAGAATAATAAGTTAATTGAATGAGGTGAATATAATAAATTTTGTTCTGAAAGAATTAACAAATTGAAATTAGATCAACTTATGGAAATACCTTAAATTTAAACCAATTATTGAATATAAATTAATTTAAATTTAAATTTATATAGTTTAAATTAATTTATATGATTTAAATATATGTAATAAGATATATTAAGTGGAATAAACTTAATAAAAATTTGGAATAAAAGAATTAAATTTATAGAATAAAATATGAGTACAATAAATGGTAATACAAATTGATGATTTAGAAATTGTAAATTGAGGATGACTAAATAATAAGATAATGAATTTAGAAATAGATAGATTGATTTAACTTAAGAAAACTCAAAGGGATTTAACCAAATTGTTGGATATAAATTTATTTAAATTGAAATTTATATGGTTTAAGTTAACTGTTTCAGTTTGTTTTCAATCTATTTTCTTCTAGTTGGTTCTATTCTCCTACCTCCTTCCTTTTCGGGGACGAAAAGTTTTGAGTGGGGGAGAGTGTAACAACCCGCAGATTTAACCAGTTTCAATAACGTTATTAATTGAAATTTTATGAAATTTTAAACGATAAAATTTTGAAATATAAATTTGATATTTGGAATGCGTCTAGTTAAACATAGCAACTGGTAAATTTTCGTCCGAAAATATGAAAGTTTATTTCGCACGTAAATTTACTTCAATTTAATCAGTTAAAAAGCGATGAAAATAAAATGTTTTCGAAACCTAAATATTTTTACATAGAAAAATTCTAAAACATCTTCTGAGCAAGATTTCAGTTTGTCGTTTTTCCAAATTCGGACGTCTTTGGCTCCGTCGATCTTATTTTTCAGTGTTTTTCTTGCATTTTCCATAGTAGAAAATTCGAAATTTTATAATTCAATCATACCGCTGATATCAATATACCGTTTTGATCGTCTCGTCGTGCTGATCTCGACGGTATATTCAATATTGTATTTTGAAAATTCGGTATAGGGTAGAATCCGTGAAAAATGCAACCATATCGGTACAGTTTCCATACTTTTTGTTTCCACTGTTGAAATTGCATTGATGATGTTTTTCTGGCTCTTCGTTAATCGTGTACATTTACTTTTAAAGAACAAACTAGCACAACTTTTAACATTCCAAGAAGAAAATTTATGAGGACAGTCAATCCTTATCATTTCAAAGAAAAATTTGTTGCATTCTTTAATCTTCCTGCCTGCATGCCTTCGTTCCTTGGCTTCACCTACCTGCTCATCTTCATTTTCACATGTTTCCTCTTCAAAATGCCAGTACGTCTTGTATTTCTTCTCCTCTCCTACTTCTTTCCAATATCATGGCCGCCTACCACCCATCTCAACGCCGAGGCCACAACTAAGTCGTTCTCCTCTCCGTCAATTCAAATGGCCGAGACCACCCTCTTCGGCCTGACCTCCTCATAGCAGCTCCGAGCTTGCAACCGAGCCACCAGCTCTCGGCCTCCACTTCTCATACCAGAGAACTCCCCACGATCCACGCAACCACTTCCCACACCCTTCAGCCTCTAACCGGAAGCAAGCTCAGCCATGGCAAACATCACACACGAGCCTCCACCCAGATCTGGCACACCCCTCTAGCCGACAGCCTCTCCGCCTTTTTCCCTTCGACCACCACTTCCTCCAACGAGTCTGCCCAACACTCCAGTAGCACTGCACAGCCTCGCCAACCACTAGGCCCACATCGTAAACGGCAGATCGTTTTCCCACCTCAAAGAAGACTACTCAGACCTCCTCTTTCCATCGAAGCCGTTCACCATCACTTTCCTCTCCTCAGTCACACGTGGCGCACGTCTCCATCGTCACGCCATTCACCTCCGTGCTCCACGTCGACAGCCCCTCTCGCTCACTGCCGAGCATCCTCTTTCGCAGCTCATCGGGTATTGTATATATATATATATCCTATTTATATATTACGGTATGTATTTTAGTGTATAAGTTATATGTAAGTATATATATATATAGTTTTAAACAACAGTGTATGTAGGTATGCTGCAGTTATAGAGTTTGTGAGTGTAAAGGGTATACAGTTCATTCATTTCAAACTATGGTTAAAGTTTGTAAACTATGTATATGTTTAAAAAAAACATGTTATTTGTTCCCTGATTATTTATATGTATAGCTTCGGCTATAGTTGTATAAGTCATATATTATTCATATTTGATTTCTATATGGCAGTCTTTATTATGTTAGTCATATATAGGTTTATATGAGTTTGCACTTCAGTTGTTTGAGGTTATAACAAGTAAATCATATTGTTTTCAAAGGTATAAAATATGTTTTACAGCTTATAAAAGTTATAAAGTTATGTGTGTTTTAATATATACAGTATAAATTTTTGTATGCAGTTATAAATATTATTTGCGTTTTGTTTTTTTCATAGGTTGCATAATGTTCATATATAGAAATAGGTATATATGTGTTTAGATTAGGCTGTATTGCATTGATGATATATATATATGTTAAACAGTTTATACACATATAGTTTATATTTAGTTGCAATATATACATGTATAGTTATATAAAGCCTGTTATATACGGGTGTGTGATATATGCAAAGGTTTATATATAACGTTAATGTCAACCTATGTCCCTAAAAGTACTTATATGAAGAATGTAGGTGTATAGAAGTTTTGTAATGACCGAAATACATTTTGAGGTATTTCAGATTTGAGGCATAAAATGAATTTTAAGTTTACAAACTATGATATGCAGGTCTGAGTTCATAGGTTAGATTATATGTATTTTAAATAAAGTATACCCATATCCCAATTTTGGAGTTGATATATATGTATTGGATTTTTAATATAAAATATATATCTTTGATTTTATTGAAATAATAATATTAATAATGATAAATATGTGTGAGTGTGTGTGTGTGTGTGTGTGTGTATATATATATTTGTCGCTCCTATCAAACTGTTTTGATTTGTTCTCATCGATTCCTATTTATCAGCTATGTCCATCAAACATGTTTCCATCGTGCTTTGCTTTGAAATTCGTGCTTGGATGCGTAACCCAACCCATTCTCGTTCATCTCTAGCCTCGAAAGGTGAGCAATCACTCACGATTAATGTTCTTTTATTTATTATATTTGATTTCAATTGAAACGACAATTGAAATATGCTGCTATTAGTTAATTACACTTTTATATATGTTATTGCCTGTATCAGTTCACTTGTGACATCTGACACCATTATCTGCTAATTATTTATGTGATGATAATACAGTTGGCTGATAATTGATTGATTGTTGATGTTTATATTGGACGTTAAATTGTTAGTATTAAATGATTAATAGTATGCAAAATTGAAATGGATATAGGATAGTTAACAATTTTAAAACTGATTTATATGTTAAATTTGATTAGTTGAATATGACCCCTTTTATTTGTTAAATTAATTGACATGTAAAATAGTGATAATTACACTTTGTACCATCGACGTATATTGGATTGATTGTTGTAGTGTAAAATTGAAATCGAATGACAAGTGAAGAACCGTATGAATAATTAGTGTAATAATCTTTAATCTACATGAAATGATAGTGTAGATTCTAGAAATAATTATATTAATTTGCACAAACAACAATGTGAATTAATACGATTATTTCGGGATTATTTGAATTGATTATTGGATTGATATTGGTTGTTGTTATTACTTGTTTATTTACTTTGACACCATCCCAGTTATCACACTGCAAGTTCCCTTTGCTATGCTATGATTTTGAATTGAATTGGAATCGAGTTGAAATGATAAATACCCAAAATTGAACTTTGACCTAGGATAGAGAATTAAATAAAACCCGATTGGTCAATAATTTGATTTAAAAATAAACGAAGTTTTATTTGAATAAATAATATGGTTTTGAAATGAAGTTGAAATTTGAATTTTAATGAAAGGAAAATGTTAATATTTAATAATCTGAAACAAAATATTAACATAGTAGTTGATGAATGAACGTTGTTTTAAAATTAATTATTTAATAATTAAATTTGGAATTATTAATAATTAAGTTTGAAATTATTTAATAACTAAGTTTTGAAATTATTTAGTAATTAAATAAGATTGAATTATTTAACAATTAAATAAATTGAATTCTTTAATAAGTGGAATTGAACTTCTGGAATAATTGAAATTGAGTTTCTTTATTAATTAAGTTTTGGAAAATTATTTAAGTAAGTAAATAAGTGAAATTAAATCTCTTTAACAAGAAATAAAATGTGATTTATTGAAATTAATGTAAGACTTGAAATTTAAAGAATTTGATTTGATGAATTTAATTTAATTTAATTTGTATGTTTTGATAAAATGAAGTTGAATTTAAATAATGGATTTAATGAATTGGAAATTTTATAGAAATTGTTTTGAATGGAAAATTTACTTAATGAATATTGAATGAAATCGATAACTGAATTTAAATTGATTTAAATGTTAAATTAAATTAATTTAAATGATTTGGAATGAAACTTATTTACGAACTTGAATCAATATTTGAATTGTTTTAATTGAAATTGAAATTGATTTGGTTTTCGAAATATATAAATGACCAATCGGTGTAATAATTTCGAAGTTATTAAAGAGACCGGATTCGGTTAGGGACATACTCATTGTCTAAACCGAAAACCACTTTGATAACTATACGCGGAGTGTGATCCAGAATGAAGTGGTTGGAATGATGTACGTGATGACTGAAGAAAGAGAACGATAATGGATAGCCTTGACACTTGTGTCAAATTGGAAATGACTAAAACAGGAGTCGTGCCGGGCCAAATGGGGGCTAGCTACCTCGAGCGAACACACTTCTTCGAACTACTCATTACTTGTTGTCGATTGGTGCACTCTTGATTTTGGGAGTGTTGTTTCGCGGTGTTGCGATCGCTGTGGCGATGCGTTCTCACCAGTCCGGATCAGGCAAACGGTAGTTTCACTATCTTGGGTATTGCCTCATGTGCCTTGTCATTCTTGGATCCCTATATACGCGACCATTACGAATTTGTTTTGTGTTATACCTATGGAGTACTCCCTGATAGCCCACTAGTTTACGGTGGAGTTTACAGTGTTGTATAGTCTATAACGCTTTTATAAAATGTGTTAAGGGGGATAATGGTAACGCCTTAACACTATTTTGATACCTTATATTACTGATAGACATTATCTACTTAGCGTATGTTACTACCTAGTAGATATTTTAACGGATCCTTAAAGGATGGTTATTCCAAACATCCTTTGAGTTACTTGTATTTCAATTGCTATTTCACTTGAGTTGGATTTATTAATATAAGAATGTTAATCCTGACTCGAGTGTTTTGTGTTTTGCTTTACGCTCGGGTCAGACCGAGTGTACCAGTATTCGAGACTCACCTTTGGAGTTGGAGCTTTGCTTGAAGATCCAGCCATCTATTCTGCTTTCAGTATTCGATGATTCCAGTGATGTATTCTGATTTGCATCTGATGTATCGTATTACTCTTCCGTTGTATCTGGTTTAACTCTGATGTAACTTATACATTTATATAGTAGCTTCATGAACTACTATCTCTTTTATTTCCGCTGCATTTATTACTCTATGTCTGTAATCTGTGATTATTTATTTACCGTATATGTTCAGTTTTGCCAAATTTAAATTAACAATGCGGTATTTTGAGCAATTCAATTCCGGCATGAGTGTCTACCTATACACTTATAATGGATGTGAATGGTCCAAAATACCGGGTCGTTACACACACTCGAATCGCCTCCAAGAATTTCGCATCGAAATTTAGCAGTGCCATAGAAAACTGCAAGACACGACCTTCGGCAAATTGCCTCGCGATCACCAAATAGACCCCCAGAGAAGCCCAAAATTCATCCACACCTCGACAACACGACAAGCTTCCACCCTCCTAAATCGCATGAAGCTCGATCGCACAAAGATGACGAACTCGTCACTTTACTGACACATTCAAAAACTCTAACTAAAACCCTACCATGATCTCGTATCCAAATCTCACACAATAGAAAATTTATTGTATATTTTTCTTGAGATCACAATCATATATACTTGCTTCAATTCAAGTTTCAGAATTTATTATTTATCCAAACACTAGAAATTGAAAGAAATACGATTTTTGTTCAACCACAAACGCCAAGAAACCAAAAACAATGCAACCCAAAAATGCACTTTCATCTCTAATCTAAAAATTTTACTTCTAGCTTTAAAAATCATGTCTTAGTTTAAGGATTTAGTTCACATACCTGAATTGCAAAATTTACATTTTTGAATTTTTATAGAGACTTGAGTTTCCTGTTTAAATTTTATTTCCAAAGCAATTCCAGTTTTAATTTAAGCTAAATAAATTTTTAAATCTTAGTTCAAAATCAATCAAGCAATATTTGTTTGGATCCTAAGTCCTAACAACCCATAGATCAACCGGTAATGATTTTTGAAATAAAACATGAACTTGAAAACTTAAATACAGAGGTGTATTACAGGTTATAAACATACAGGCATCATTTCATAACACACAAACATTCAACAGTGTATAAACACATTTTCATATTTAGTCCAGGCATAAATCAATCAATGTAAACATACCTAAGCATTTTAAATTGAAGTTACTCACCTTTTTGTTGAAGACAGAGACCGGCTCTGTTGTTTTGAAACTTCAGATTGATTTTCTTCTTGAATCATGTTTTGTATTTGAATGTTGTTTTTGAGTTTTATAAATGATATTTGCTTCCATTTTTCTTTGAACAAACTGAAACAACATGTATGAATATAAACAGAGAAGGCTCTTGTACAGGTTGAGGTATAGGCAAGTACTCTTTGCTTAGCATTTTATATTTCTTTTTTTTTCTTTGTTGACTAAACCCATGCTTTGCTTCGTTTGATTTAATCTTGATCATGCTGAAGAGCAGATAGCATTTATTGCTCATGCCTCCATCCTAGTTTACATACTCGTCCTTTATTTTATTTTATTTTTGCTTTGCACATTTACTTTACTCGGCTGAGATGATAGGGGTAGGTACTTTTGTTTCTTACTTTGTACTGACTTTTGCAATTTGATTTCGGCTGGAGATATTATTTTGTTATGGTGGCTAAAGGTATTTGTCTTGTTTTATTTGTTTGCATACTTGTATTTGTATTTGTTTGTATATAGGTACTTATATTATCATTTGTTTGCCTAGTTTGTTTTTATTTTGTATATTTTGATGTATATATTTGCTGCCTTGTATTTTATTCACTTTGTTTGTGTTAGAGATGACATTTCTTTGTCTTATTCTTGCTTATTATAATGTTGTTTTAGTTATTTGTATTAATTTAACTTAGGTTGCATACTTGTCTTTATAATTAATTGAATATATTTTATTTTGTTTTATTTCTATGCTTTTGTTCTATTATTTTACAATTTTATTCCAAATCCAATATATACATATATAATCACATATATATACAATATTTAAATTTAAATGATTTAATATATTGGAATTTGGATTCGGGGAAACTCGAATCAATTTATTAATTGATTTTACAATTTTTATTTAAAAATTCAATAAATTATTAATTTAAATTAAATTAAAATCTGGGGTCGTTACATTAATTATGCATGGAAAACTAAATACTATAGAATTTTTAAAAAGAAAAAATATGCAAATTGATAATAAATGTTATTTTTGTAATTTGCATTTCGAAGATATTAAGCATGTATATTGTAATTGCATAGATACTTATTTCATTCTGAATAATACCTTTAAAATAGTTAGCTTTAGCCTAACATCTAAAATTTCTGATTGTGAATAATACTAGAATAGTTTTAAAGTTAAGTTTAAAATGGAAAATAGATTTTTACACGACACTTTATTCATTATAATTTGTTGGTATATTTGGTTTGAGAGAAACCGGAGAATTTTTAAAAATACTAATAGTCATTCTAATAAATTGATTTTTATAATTTGCTCATTTTGCTTTAATTGGATCTCTAATCCTAAATATAAATTAGCTAAAAATAATTTTTTTAAAGAATATCTTAATAAGGTTAATAATAATATTAATTTATTTAAACATAAAAACAATATTTTTAACGTTAATAATTGTAGTATTAATATTTTTTCAAACTTAAATGATGATTTCACTGTGTATCATAATATTCTTTTGATCAAAGGACCACAAGGACAAGTTTTAATTTGTTTTAGTTATAGTTCTAGTTTCAGTTTGTTTTAGTTTATAGATCTTTAAATTCATTTGATCATGGATTCTTTTTAGCCTTTTTCTAATCTTTATTTTAGTCTGTCCTGTTAGCTTAACTTTTGTATCTTTACTTTTATTTCATTGATACATATATATGTATATAAATTTCATTTATATATACATATATGTGTATTATTCCTACTATTTTCTTTAGTTCCTTTCCAGATAAAGGTTTGGGCCAGATATGGTGTTTGTTTCCTGTTGCAGGTTCACATGATAGCTGAGAGAAGGCTTGCTGTTTGCAGTGAGGGGTTCTTTTTAGTACATCTTCATCTTCATTATGGCATTCTACTTTCTGGAGGATTCGCTTTTCAGCTAGGAGCTCCTTCCAGTTTTACCGAGTCTATAGAGTGGTGATTTCCATTCCAAATCATTCGCAGTTCCATTTCAAATCATTCACACTTCCATTTCTTCCGAGTCAGCAGCATGGAGTTCCCTTCTTAGATTGTGCTGGCTTCTAGTATCATTGGCTATGTGATGTTCCATAATTTTTTAGGTACTTATAACACCTTAATATCGGGCGGTGGCCATGCCAGAGCTCGGTATTGGGGTGCAATGGGCGGTGGCCTTGCCGGAGCTCATTTTAGGGGTACTTGAGTTTTTTCTTTGATACTTGTACTTGGTTTAGCTACCAGCCAAGCATGTTGGCAGCACCTTGTCTTTATGATATATACATATTTACATGTGTGCTCTCCTCTATTTTAGAGGATCACACATTTTTCTCAAAATTATATAATAGTGTTTTAAAGAAAATGATTTTTATTTATTATTAAATATTTTTTAGATTTATAAATAGAATTATATAAACAGACTTGGGTTTTATAAAAGGAGTTTTATAAATTGTTTTGGAGACTTAAAGGAAAATTATTTATAATGTATAAAGAGAGCTTTGCAAATGGTTTTAGATATCTATAAAGGAATTTTATAAATGGGTTTACAGATTTATAAAAAGAGTTTATAAATAGTCGCATGGATTTATAAAAGGTTTATAAATGACTTGAGAAATGATTTAGAAATATTTATAAATGTTTCTAAAGATTATAAATAGTTTATAAATAATTTTAGAGATTTATAAAGGATTTTATAAATGGCTTTAGAATTGTGTAAAAAGAATATCTTCCTTCGTTTTGTGAATATATTATACCGTTGAGATAAGTATATGGATATTTTTTAAGTATTAAAAATATAAGGACTTGTATATATATCTTTGTGAAAGTATTTTTTATGCAAGTGTTATAAAGTGATTTAATTAATGATAAAATTAATTAAGGAGGCTAGCGGTTGCTTATGTGCTTAACCGATGTTGGTTTTTCCTATGGAATTAAATCCCTGATTTGAATGTGTGTTGTAGATAGTTAAATAACCGACTATCAAATATGGACCCAAAATGTAACTTTGGAAATATCTAGGAGAAACACATGAGTTATATGGCACAATCATTTCCGATGATGTTGTACTGTACGTATAAATATTGTTCGTTCTCCTAGGACAAGTGATAAGGAAATTCATCCACTAATTGTAACGACCCTAAATTTTTGACATTTGATATGTGAATATTTAATTGAGTTTAAATATTCGAATGATAATTTAATTTGAAATTCAAATATCAGAATGAATTTGGCGATTAAATTATTGAATTTAATTATTGAAACTGGGTAAAAGTTTGAATCTTTAGTTTTGAGCTGATTAAAAATAATATGAAGTCTTGGAAAATTCATATTAATAATATTGAAGATAATGGAAGCTTCAGAATTGAATTTGAAACTGTTTTGTTCAGTTTTGAAATTTATCGTTTAAATCGATATTTGAAAATAGCGTTCCGGGGCACAGTCTTGGAATTCAACGAAACCAGTTCTATTGAATCCGTAATATTGTATTATTATCGGATTTCAATTTTCGTAATGTTTAGAGTGATCGTTTGGCCGTACGATAAGCAAACGCGCTGAAATTAAATCGAAAATTTAATATTTTAACTGGATTCAAAAAGCTATCTTCTTCATACGATCGAAATTGGACTCAAAACCTTTTCCATTGCGTTCGGAATAGGCGTAAAACATTACGAACGCCTAGCAGCACGCCTCGATAGGAGGTCAAGTTTTTGAGTTGCATTTATCGAGGCGATTTGAATTCAAATTTAAAAATATAGTTATATTGCCTAGTCAACTCCAGTTGAAATCCTGTCTACATCAGTGCTTTTGCTTTCCCCATCACCCAGTTTTGCCTTCTCCGTAGCAGACATTCAACACAGGCTTTCACATCTCCTTTATCTTTCAAAGTACGCGGAAAAAAAAATAGAAAAACAAAGATTATTTTCGTTCGTTCAAATTCAACTAAGTAGCTTCAAGAAAAATGGTCGCAGTTCTTTTAATCGAGCCCTCTTTCATTTAAAAACAAATCGTTCCACCCCTCTCGTTCACAAGCAAACGAACAGATTGTTCGATTTCAAAAATCAAAGTAGCGAGGCGCCGAGTATCTGGAGGAATGCGATCGACTTTTGGGGGGAATCAAGAATCGAGGGTGATGGTGGCGCTCGCGCGCGTAGGCGAGTCTAGTGCGAGCTGGAAGGGGGTGCGTTCGCGCACGCGAGGGAGGCTCTGGACGCGTGGAATCGAGCGTACTTCATCGAGCGAGTTGTGATCTAGGTTTCGAATCAGCTAGGGTTCGTGGTTGCGATGAGCGATTTCGAAGTCGCGATTGGGAATGGTGGCTGTAGGCATTCACTCGAGCAACGTGACTGTGGGGTTGGGCGCGTTCGATTTCGTCCAGTAAGGTAAAATTTTAAAATTTCTTTTTAATTCAAATGTTGCTTAGGTTTAAAGTTTAGAATTTCAGCAAGGGTAAAAAGAAAAAAAACTGTTTGTTTAAAAAAATTGAATCGGCTATGTATATCTATATACAGTTTAGGAAATATCGGCAGTAATGAATGAACGATTTCTGCTCTTTACCTTAATTTAATTTAAATCCAAAATTATATATATGCACTTGTATAGAAAACAAATATATATATAAGGAGAGAAATAAATATATATGTATTATTTATTTAAGGGAAATTGGTTTGAAAATTTTAATCATTGGATAATTAAATTACCAAATGAAAATTTATTATTCGATTATTTCGAATATTAATAAATTGTATAAATTGCTTATACAAGGTTTAAAATCAAGAAACAGCCGAAATTGGAAAATGGACTGCAAATTAAAGCTAAGGTGAGATCTTCTCACTCAAATGAAAGTTGGATTTTCAGCTATTGATTGTTGTTTTGTTGTGATACTACATATATAGTAGTATATAGCAATATATATATTGGCATATGTATATATTAAAGTTGTTGATATTCCCGCATTATATAGCGGATGAGACCCTATTGCACCACATAATAGCGGATGATATTTTTATAAATCCCATATACCACGATATTCTACCTCAAAGTGGAATTGGTATTGTGCTAACGTCTGTGGATGTAGGGAAACAGGTTGGAGGGATCCAACTGGATTCCTAAAAAAAATTATATGAATTTGTTTCATATGTTGTGTGGTTATTTATTTATAATCTGTGAATGATTATATCTGTGATTGAATGTGTTGAAGGCTAAAATTTAGCCGAATGTATTTTTGGTATCGTTGGATACCAGAAATAAATGAAATTGGATTTTTGAAATTAAAATTGGAAATTTTAAGTAATTTCTTTTTAAAGAATTGGTTAAATTTCAAAGAAGGATTTTAAAAGCGTAAAGTTGATTTTTGAAATCTTATCGAATTATTTTCAAAATATGAGACAGGATTTTTATAAATGAATTTTGAATAGTATTATTCGAAAGTGGAGAAATTTATTAAAAATGGAATTTTAGATGGTTTGGAAGAATAAAGGAATTTATTTAAAAGGTGATAAATTTTTTAAAATCCAATTGATAATTTATTTAGTATTTGAAGATAAATCTTTGGGAAATCGATATAAAAATTTATTTGGTGTTTGAATAAAAATTTATTTTTGGTGGTTGAGAATAAATTTGTAAATCGATTTGTAAAATGATTTGGTATTTGGGATTAAAAATTAGAATCAATTTGAAAGTTGATTCGGTGTTGAAGTAAATTTAGAAATCAATTTGGAATTTGATTTGGGGTTTGAAATAAAATTGAGAAATCAATTTGGAAATTTATTTGGAGTTGGAAGTAAATCTTTGGAAAACAATTTTTAAAATCGTATAAAAGTGAATATTTGGGAATGAAAATTCAGAATGGGATTTATAAAGGAAAGGGAAATTTGTTTTAAAAATAAACATTGATTTATTTTTAAAGTGTGGGAAATATGATTTGGAATCGGTTTTCAAAGTGATGAAGTGTGGGAATAAATTTACTAATTGGGATGTAAATTTGAAATAAATCGATAAGGATTTATTTAATTGGTTTAAATGGACCATTTCAAATGTGAAGTGTGAAAATGTGGTTTGAAATTGGTTTCCAAATGGGAAATGTGAAAATGTGATTTGAAATTGGTTTTCAAATGTGAAGTGTGGAAAATATATATCTTATGCAGATATTTTGAAAATAAATAATTTGGGAAAAAATATTTAAATTGGCTGATTGTTGTGAATGTTATTGATAGTTAAATAACCGACTATCAATATTTGCCTTTGAAATGGCACTTGATTTGTTTTTAAAACAAACGCTCATTATTCGGTTAAGCCGGGAGAGGACCTTTGTGTCATATAACCCATTCCGAATAGTGATATGTCGTGAATGGATTGTATTTGAAGACCGGTGTAAAGACCGGATATTTGTGAAAATGAAAGGACAACCTGTCGAATGTCTCTGCACCGAGTTGCTCCGGTATAGTGATTTATATCACTCTTTTTTTGATGGGAAGTCCGGACGTGATTAGTGAATATCCGGATTGCAAGGGCTTCTTTGGAAGTGCCTTCGGTTCCGTTCGATCCCGGAACGAACTTATATGGATGTGTGTCTGACGTTACACTTTGAGATGTAAAGCTGGTTTCTATCAAATACATTTCTGTTGGTGGCGGAGAATTTATTCTCTTAGCTTAATACCCTTCTCTGAGACGTACGAGCTCAGAGGTTATGTAGTTGATGGTTACTAGTGATACATTCCCAATTTGGTAATGTGGCACACGAAGTGTTGTTGATCATTTGTTGATCAAAGCGTTGCTTTGTGAAAAAGTGTTGCTTTGTGGAAAAGCGTGGCTTTGCGAAAAAGCGTGGCTTTGCGAAAAAGCGTAGCTTTGTGGACGAGACTTCGTCGAGCCTTACAACCCGGTAATGGTCGAAACAGGAATGTTGTGGCAAAGGGTTGTAGGGGTAGCGCCCCTAGGGTATGCCATTTCCTTCTGGTTAAAAGGTGATATCATGGTATGGAGCCTAGATATTTTACCTATGTTGATGCTGCACAGTTATTATACTTTGTGGTTGTTGCTTTGTGATTGAGGATCCTCGGATAAAGGTCGGTAACGACAGGGGGATGGCATAGCTCGTGTGTTAGCTACCTAGTTACAGCTTGGTTAAAGCGTGAGGTAGCGTCGGCCTTGTGTTTGCAGAGATCCGGTTAGGTTCTCGGGACGTCTTTCCAGAGGCGTTTCCATTTCGGTGTAAGGAAGTTCCTTTGCCTGACCATTTGTTGGAAATCCAAAGAAACAATACGCGCCATGTACGGTTTTAATTGTATTACCTGCTATGGAATGTGGCGGTAACCTGCTATTGAACGTAGTAGCTATAGTAGACATACAATAATGGTTGTATGTTGGCTAAGATTGATATTATACTTTCGAAATGTTTTCCACACTAGACATTAATAATAATATCAACTGATTTTGCGTAGTAAGCATTTTTGACTATCATAAGGAGAAATCTCCTCCAATTCTGCGATTGCATTGTGTGTGTGGTGGGAGGCCTTATGGTAGTTTCATTTTCCAAAAGCATTGCGAAGTTGTTTTATTTTCTTTGCGAAAATAACTGTTTTATGATCTCACACCAGTCACCATGACTGACTCGGAGTTTATTGTTCCCTTTCTAAACTCTGGGTGCCTATAATTTTCCACACGGGCAGCCTAGAGTTATGTTATCAGGATATTCTGGATATTCTGGAGCTTTGGAGATGTGTTGGATGACGAGACGTACTCTCGTACTTGTTTATTTATTCCGCTGTGTATTCTGTATGAGGACGAGTTTATATAACTGTCCATTGTTGTATTGAGTTGTATATTGACTCTGATTGATGTATGTATAAACTGATATAGTCTTTTGTTTTTAAAGACTAGTGATTATCTATTATATATTGTTCCGCTGCGAATGTGAGATTCTGATATTGTTTCCATTTCTGTTTTTCTGTTCTTTCTTTTCTTCTCTCTTCTTCTACCTCTTCTTTTTAACCCTAATGGTTCGATTTTCCGACATTCAATTGCGCGACATTTGATACAGTGGACGTATTAATGTCGACTTTCGAGCGTCGAAAAGTCGAGTCGTTACAAGTGGTATCGGAGCGGCCGGTTAAGCGACAACCCTGGCTCTGTTGGGTGTTACTCATTAGAGATAGAGTCAGTAGTACTCTAGAATGAGTGTGAGTGTAATAATAGATATGAGCGCGTATTTGTTAGTGAATATAAAATTGTTTTGTATTGTGTTGACTTATCGGTTGATTGTTTATAGATTCTGGTCGGTGCAGTCTAGCCAACTGTAATCGATAGGAGTTTCTAAACTCTTAAACAAGATAAACCGACACAGTATTGTTTTAAATAGGGTAAATGAAATAATTTTGCCCAAAACTATTTTTGTATAGAAAAGAAATTATTTTCTATGAATTATCATGTATATGGATGCTTGGTTGTTAGGAAGAGATAATATTGAAATATTATCATTGTTATATGGAATTGAATGAGAAATAATGGTATAACCAAAATTTTGAAGATAAATTCATTTGACAAATGAAATTTATAAATATGAATTGAAAAAGATAAGGAAATAAAATTCATATACAAATGAAATTTGTAAGTGTAAATTGTAAATGTGATTTATAATTTGGAATAGAATTCCAAGGAAGTATTTGAAATAAATTCATCAATGGAATGTAAATAATTTGATAACTTATAAAATATTTGAAATCTGATTGGAATGAGATTCAAATTGAAAATGAATGAATTTATGAATGAACAAATGAAGCTACATTTGTAAATAAATGAATTGGAATTGAAAAATGAAATGAGATTGATTTGAATCAAGTTGAATAAAAATCCAAACTTGGAGGAATAAAATAAAATGAATTGAATTCAAGTAAACTAACTTGATAAATTATTAATTCATGAAATAGTGAATTGGTAGTTGAGTTAGTAAATCAAAATTGAATTGTGAGTTGAATGAAATGGTTTGAATTTGTATATAAATTCAAGTAAGTAAGATAGAAAAATAAATTGAAATTTCCTTGTTATTGATAAAATAAATTCGAGACGAATTGAATATGGAAATTTGAAATTTAAAATGGATGAGTGAATATACTAATTAAGTTAGTAGATGGAATAGATTTGAATGGTTTTCAATGAGATTTGTTTAATTAATGGAATGCCAAATAAAATTGAATGGAATCAATTGGAAATGAAGTACTATATATATATGACATATTATGTTTTCCAAACTAAGGATATGGAAAAGTACCTTCCATTGAAAAATTGTGAAGGTGTTAGAACTTGGTATGAATGTCCATTTGAGTTGAAATCCCTCGTGATGGGATCATGTGGATGGGATCATGTTGATTGATCACGATGTATGCTAGCGTAATTCGAGGGGTGTGATGCCCACAGTTACAAGCGATTCCACTGGGATAGTGGCGCAACCGCCGTGTAAACTGTGATCTAGATGCCATAGCGAAATTCGAGGGGCGAGATGCCTACGGTTACAAGCGATTCCACTGGGATAGTGGTGTAACAGCCGTGTGAACTACGATCTATGGCAACAACCATGGCGAAATTCAAGAGATGTGAAATCTACAGTTACAAGTGATTCTACTGGGATAGTAGCGAAACCGCCGAGTAACTGTGATCCATGGGGAACGTGCTTTCCATATCCATTTTTAAAAGGATTTTTAAGTGTTTTCACTAGGAGTTAGAAGAAAAATTTTGGAAAAGTTGTTAACGGAAAAATTGATTTTCAAATTGTAATGGAAACGTAGAACTGAAAACCATTGTTTTGGTCGAAGTTGAAAGTTTTGGAAAAAGTGAATATTGAATTTTCACTAAGTAAATTTTTGAAGATAAAATAAATTCCAAATAGAATTGAAATTGTCAAATTGAATTCAAATGGAATTGAAATGCAAAGTTGAATGGAAATGAATATATAACTTTGTTAATGAAGTGAAAATAAATATAAGAAGTGTGTAATACTTATATTGCACTTAAGAAATGAATGAATGAAATTCTTAAGTAAATTGGTATTGGGAAATCCAATAAGTGAATTTGGACATTATTGTTCAGTAAAATATACAGGGATTGTAAAGGCTAAGGAAAATGGAATTGGATTTTCGATTTTGAAGATAATTTAAATTGCTCGACCAAAAGGTATGTATTTAAATTTCAGTATGAAATTTGATGATCTTCTGATTTTGCCACTTGGCATTTTGTTTTCTTTTGGGATTTGGGAGTCCGTAGGGACGTTTTGTAGTCGTACCGTATTAGCCGCGCAAAGGAGACGCTGGCGAATTTTTTCGAAAATTTAGAGAGTAAGAAATTTTTGAATTCAAAATTTGAATTTTGAAATGAAATTCGAATTGTTAAGAAAACCATATTATTTGGGACTTATGGTTGATTTTAGAAAATGAGTTAAAGTAATAACGAATCTTTAATAAAAAGATTGGTTTGAAAATTTGATAAAACTGTTTGGTTTTGAGAAAATGATAAACGGGGATTAGATCATTCTTCCTAACTTACAATTTCGGGACGAAATTCTTTTAAGGGGGAAGATTGTAACGACCCTGAATTTTTGACATTTGATATGTGAATATTTAATTGAGTTTAAATATTCGAATGATAATTTAATTTGAAATTCAAATATCAGAATGAATTTTGCGATTAAATTATTGAATTTAATTATTGAAACTGGGTAAAAATTTGAATCTTCAGTTTTGAGCTGATTAAAAATAATATGAAGTCTTGGAAAATTCATATTAATAATACTGAAGATAATGGAAGTTTCAGAATTGAATTTGAAACTGTTTTGTTCAGTTTTGAAATTTATCGTTTAAATCGATATTTGAAAATAGCATTTCGGGGCACAGTCTCGGAATTCGACGAAACTAGTTCCATTGGATTCGTAATATTGTATTATTATCGGATTTCAATTTTCGTAATGTTTGGAGTGATCGTTTGGCCGTACGATAAGCAAACGCGCTGAAATTAAATCGAAAATTTAATATTTTAATTGGGTTCAAAAAGCTATCTTCTTCATACGATCGAAATTGGACTCAAAACCTTTTCCATTGCGTTCGGAATAGGCGTATAACATTACGAACGCCTAGCGGCACGCCTCGATAGGAGGTCAAGTTTTTGAGTTGCATTTATCGAGGCGATTTGAATTCAAATTTAAAAATATAATTATATTGCCTAGTCAACTCCAGTTGAAATCCTGTCTACATCAGTGCTTTTGCTTTCCCCATCACCCAGTTTTGCCTTCTCCGTAGCAGACATTCAACACAGGCTTTCACATCTCCTTTATCTTTCAAAGAACGCGGAAAAAAATACAACGAAGATTATTTTTCGTTCGTTCAAATTCAACTAGGTAGCTTCAAGGAAAATGGCCCCAGTTCTTTTAATCGAGCCCACTTTCATTTAAAAACAAATCGTTCCACCCCTCTCGTTCACAAGCAAACGAACAGATCGTTCGATTTCAAAAATCAAAGTAGCGAGGCGTCGAGTATCTGGAGGAATGCGATCGACTTTTGGGGGGAATCAAGAATCGAGGGTGACGGTGGCGCTCGCGCGCGCAGGCGAGTCTAGTGCGAGCTAGAAGGGGGTGCGCTTGCGCACACGAGGAAGGCTCTGGGCACGTGGAATCGAGCGTACTTCGTCGAGCGAGTTGCGATCTGGGTTTCAAATCAGCTAGGGTTCGTGACTGCGATGAGCGATTTCGAAGTCGCGATTGGGAATGGTGGCTGTAGGCATTCATGCGAGCAATGTGACTATGGGGTTGGGAACGTTCGATTTCGTCCAGTAAGGTAAAATTTTAAAAAAAATTTAATTCAAATGTTGCTTAGGTTTAAAGTTTAGAAATTTCAGCAAGGGTAAAAAGAAAAAAAAACTGTTTGTTTAAAAAAATTGAATCGGCTATGTATATCTATATACAGTTTAGGAAATATCGGCAGTAATGAATGAACGATTTCTGCTCTTTACCTTAATTTAATTTAAATCCAAAATTATATATATGCACTTGTATAGAAAATAGAAATATATATATATATATATATAGATAAGGAGAGAAATAAATATATATGTATTATTTATTTAAGGGAAATTGGTTTGAAAAAATTAATCATTGGATAATTAAATTACCAAACGAAAATTTATTATTCGATTATTTCGAATATTAATAAATTGAATAAATTGCTTATACAAGGTTTAAAATCAAGAAACAGCCGAAATTGGAAAATGGACTGCAAATTAAAGCTAAGGTGAGATCTTCTCACTCAAATGAAAGTTGGATTTTTAGTTATTGATTGCTGTTTTGATGTGATACTATATATAGTAGTATATAGCAATATATATATATATATATATTGGCATATTTATATATTGAAATTGTTGATATTCCCGCATTATATAGCGGATGAGACCCTATTGCGCCGCATAATAGCAGATGATATTTTTATAAATCCCATATACAGCGATATTCCTCCTCGAAGTGGAATTGATATTGTGCTAATGTCTATGGATGCAGGGAAACAGGTTAGAGGGATCCAACTGGATTCCTAAAAAAATTTATATGAATTTGTTTCATATGTTGTGTGATTATTTATTTATAATCTGTGAATGATTATATCTGTGATTGAATGTGTTGAAGGCTAAAATTTAGCCGAATGTATTTTTGGTATCGTTGGATACCAGAAATAAATGAAATTGGATTTTTGAAATTAAAATTGGAAATTTTAAGTAATTTCTTTTTAAAGAATTAGTTAAATTTCAAAGAAGGATTTTAAAAGCGTAAAGTTGATTTTTGAAATCTTATCGAATTATTTTCAAAATATGAGACAAGATTTTTATAAATGAATTTTGAATAGTATTATTCGAAAGTGGAGAAATTTATTAAAAATGGAATTTTAGATGGTTTGGAAGAATAAAGGAATTTATTTAAAAGGTGATAAATTGTTTAAAATCCAATTGATAATTGATTTAGTATCCGAAGATAAATCTTTGGGAAATCGATATAAAAATTTATTTGGTGTTTGAATAAAAATTTGTTTTTGGTGGTTGAGAATAAATTTGTAAATCGATTCGTAAAATGATTTGGTATTTGGGATTAAAAATTAGAATCAATTTGAAAGTTGATTCGGTGTTGAAGTAAATTTAGAAATCAATTTGCAATTTGATTTGGGGTTTGAAATAAAATTGAGAAATCAATTTGGAAATTTATTTGGAGTTGGAAGTAAATCTTTGGAAAACGATTTTGAAAATCGTATAAAAGTGAATATTTGGGAATGAAAATTCAGAATGGAATTTATAAAGGAAAGGGAAATTTGTTTTAAAAATAAACATCGATTTATTTTTAAAGTGTGGGAAATATGATTTGGAATCGGTTTTCAAAGTGATGAAGTGTGGGAATAAATTTACTGATTGGGATGTAAATTTGAAATAAATCGATAAGGATTTATTTAATTGGTTTAAATGGACCATTTCAAATGTGAAGTGTGAAAATGTGGTTTGAAATTGGTTTCCAAATGGGAAATGTGAAAATGTGATTTGAAATTGGTTTTCAAATGTGAAGTGTGGAAAATATATATCTTATGAAGATATTTTGAAAATAAATAATTTGGGAAAAATTATTTAAACTGGCTGATTGTTGTGAATGTTATTGATAGTTAAATAACCGACTATCAATATTTGCCTTTGAAATGGCACTTGATTTGTTTTTAAAACAAACGCTCATTATTCGGTTAAGCCAGGAGAGGACCTTTATGTCATATAACACATTCCGAATAGTGATACGTCATGAATGGATTGCATTTGAAGACTGGTGTGAAGACCGGATATTTGTGAAAATGAAAGGACAACCTATCGAATGTCTCTGCACTGAGTTGCTCCGGTATAGAGATTTATATCACTCTTTTTGTGATGTGAAGTCCGGACGTGATTAGTGAATATCCGGATTGCAAGGGCTTCTTTGGAAGTGCCTTCGGTTCCGTTCGATCCCGGAACGGACTTGTATGGATGTGTGTCTGACGTTACACTTTGAGATGTAAAGCTGGTTTCTATCAAATACATTTCTATTGGTGGCGGAGAATTTATTCTCTTGGCTTAACACCCTTCTCTAAGACGTACGAGCTCAGAGGTTATGTAGTTGATGGTTACTAGTGATACATTCCCAATTTGGTGATGTGGCACACGTAGTGCTGTTGATCATTTGTTGATCAAAGCGTTACTTTGTGGAAAAGCGTGGCTTTGCGAAAAAGCGTAGCTTTGTGGACGAGACTTCGTCGAGCCTTATAACCCAGTAATGGTCGAAACAGGAATGTTGCGGCAAAGGTTTGTAGGGGTAGCGCCCCTAGGGTATGCCATTTCCTTCTGGTTAAAAGGTGATATCATGGTATGGAGCCCAGATATTTTACCTATGTTGATGCTGCACAGTTATTATACTTTGTGGTTGTTGCTTTGTGATTGAGGATCCTCGGATAAAGGTCGGTAACGACAGGGGGATGGCATAGCTCGTGTGTTAGCTACCTAGTTACTGTAACGACCCGTATTTTTAACACTTTAAAAAGACGAATTAAAATGAAAATTTTGGATAAAAATCCGAAGGAAATAAAATTTTGTGTTGTTAAATGTGAATTACAAGTTAAAATACAAAACTGAATTCTGAAATAACTTATTTGTAAATTAAATATGGATGTTAACTTGTAGTGAATGTAAATAACGAATTGAATTTGATTGTAAACAACAAAATAAATAAAATGTGACATTTAATATTGAAGTTATAATATGGAAATCAACGTAAATGAATGTAATTTAATATTACTGTGAATTTAAATAAGATGATAGCTGAAGAAAATGAAAGTAAATGAATTATAAACTATTGATAATAATGTATAAGTAAATGGTTGATTCAATAATGAAAGTGTAAATCGAAATAAAAGAATTCATTTGGAATTAAATAACTTGAATTTGAATTACAATATAATTGAACGTGGAATCTAATATAATCTTTTATATTGGATTTATAATGGAAAATTGCATTGTAAAAGATTGTTAATTACTGTGAAATTAAAAATGGAATTTGTGAACAATTGAAATTTGATTTAAAAGTTAATAATTTAAATTGGGAATTTTATATTGAAATTAAATAGTCGAATAATTTATTTTTCGAATATTGGATTTAATTAGACAATTAAATCGATAATTTAATAAGTTAAATTTCAGAAATAATTGAAAATCGAGTTGAATATGATTGAAAATGATTTGTAAAATTTTATCTTATCATATTGGAGATATAGTAATGTTAGAGAACTTTTAAAATTGAATTTAAAGTTAATTTGTGAAAATTGAATATTTTAATATTTAATTATCGACTGAAAAATAGCCATTTTTCGAAAAGTCTCAGAATTGAACGAAACTCATTCCATTGGATCCGTAATAGTTTGTTATTGTCGGATTTCAATTTTCGTACCAATCGGAGTTATCATTTGACCGTGGCAGCTCGAAACGCATCGAATTGTTCTTAATATTAATTCGGCGAGAGAAAATAGTCATTTTTCAAAAAGTCTCGGATTTCGACGAAACTAGTTTCATCGGATCCGTAATGTCATATTATTGTAGGATTTCAAATTTCGTGTCAATCGGATTTACCCTTTGTCCGGGGCGAGCCTAAACGCACAGAAATTTGATTAACCGATTTAATTTTAAATCGATCATTTATTATCGTAACTCGCACAGATGATCGAATTAGCTTCCGAAACCTATTCCATTGTGTTCGGAACGCGGGGTAAACCTTAGAAACGTCAGCCGGCACGCTTCGTTTGGAGTTCGGAAAATCCGGGATGAATAGTGTCGCGTATTTTTCTATAAAAGCCCATCACTTTCTCTATTTTCCAAAAACCCTAGGGTTTCAGCCCTTAGCCGCCACTTTTAATTCAATGGCCAGAAAATTTCGAAACTTCTTCCTCATTTTCCTCTCAATCCATCAACAATTAGCAAAAGTCGTCAACTACAAAGTTGTAGAGGACGACGAGAGCTTCAAATCCATACGGAGATGATCGAAAACGGAGCAACGTATCAACGGGAAATCGAGCTCGAAGCTGCTGCGTTTTTCATGTTTTTCGAGGCCAAAGGGGCAGCCGAGTTCCATGCTATTCACGGTGTAGGTAGAGTTCGCCGAGGGCTTCGCGATGGAGGTGGCCGATCGTCTTCAAGTCGTGTATTTTGGTCGTGAAAATTCAAAGAAGAGAGGCGGCTATGGGTTTCATACTCACGGCTTTGAACGAGAGAAGGAAGAAGGAGAGGGTGCGGCCCAGATCTGGTGCAGATGGAATCAAGGGCTAGGATCGAATCTAGGGTTTGAAATTTAAATTAAAAGCTGAAATTGTTTATTTAAATTCGTGTAAACTTTAAAATAGCATAACTTTTTCATACGAGGTCCGATTGGAACGAAACTTTTTGCGTTGCGATCGTAATGACGAGAGCTTCAAAATGAAACTAGTTTGGATGGATTTGGAGACGATGGAAATTTGGGCTAAAGTTGGACGTCGTCCAGTTTCAGTTCCAAACCGGAACGTCTCGACGACAACAGAAAATCAAAGTGAGTGTTTATACGCTCACAATTGACTAAAATAATTTTTGTTAGTTAAATTTATATTCTGAAGTGATATGAAATTTATTGGCTGTTGTTTGGTAGGTTTAATTATCATCTGTATTGATATATGAATTAATTGATAGAATTTAAATTGACCGTTAAAATAAATTTAAATTTAAATTGGCAATATATTACTCGATATTGATAATTATAAAATTGTTGTGAATGTTATTGGCTTTATGGTTGATTGGTTGTGATGGAAGCTATTGGTCGATATTGGTTGTTTATTTATTTTGATATATCATGTTATCATCATGTATATTGTTTATTGCATATAAAACTGTAAACTGAATCATTTCGAATAAATTAAGGAATAGGTTGAAATGATATACCTATGACATCTATTTGGATTGAAATGATATATATCCATCCTTGAAATTAAAATTGAAGTAATTATCCACTTGGCCATAGGTTAGAAAATTATATACGGACACCGGGTTGGTTAAATTAAATGATTTTAAAAGTTGTTTTGAAATTATTTAAATGAATTGATTTTAAGAATAAAATCCAATTTATGGAAATTGAATTATTTTGAATTGAAGCTCGAGATGTTGGAATTTAAACTTGGTAAATGAAATTGTTTAATTATTCGAAGTTTAGATTTTTAAGAAAAAGATTGAAATACGACGTAAATTTTCGAAAGTTGATTTGTTTTAAAAGATTGGACTTTTAATCGAACTCTGAATATTTCTAAGAAAATTTATATGAAATGATATTTCAAGTTTGAGTTTGGAATTGAAAATTAATTTGAAATTGAGATTTAATTAATTTGGAATTTAATTGAAATTTAAAGAAATTTGTGAATTGGACTAAATTGAAACTATTGAATTAAATTTGAAGATAAAATTGATTTGAATGGGATTTGAACTGAAAATGATTTGGAATGTAATACTTAAATGAATTCTTGAAATCCGAATGTTAATCTAAGTTTATTGAATTGGAATTGTTCCAGAAATTAAGTAAACTACTTAATACGGATGTTTAATTTGAAGTATATTCTAATTTGAATACGAAATGGTTTTAAAGCGAATCTTATATTCTTATATAAATATATGAGCTGTTTTGAAATGTGAAATATTTAAAGTTTTGAAATATATTGAAAGTGAAATTGTTTATTTTGTGGTTCAAATATGTATTTGAAATTGATAATTTGAAATGGTTTATTGAGAAGCTGAATCGAGTTGAAATTGATGATTTGAAATTGGATTAAAATTTAAAATTTTGGAATTCGAGTTTATGTAAATCGAAATGAGATATTGAGGCGAAAAATGATTTTGAAATCGAAATGAGATATTGAGCCGAAAAATGATTTTGAAATCGAAATGAGATATTGAGGCGAAAAATGATTTTGAAATCGAAATGAGATATTGAGGTGAAAAATGATTTTGAAATCGAAATGAGATATTGAGGTGAAAAATGATTTTGAAATCGAAATGAGATATTGAGGTGAAAAATGATTTTGAAATCGAAATGAGATATTGAGGCGAAAAATGATTTTGAAACGGAATCTTACATTTTGAATAGATATGATGATATTTGAAATGGATTTGATTTTTGAAGCGAATATGATATTTTGATATCAATTATGAATTGATTTTGAAAGGTAAAAGAGCCACCGGTGTAATAATACGTAGTTATTAAAGAGACCGGGATCGGATATGGACATACTCTCTGTCGATACCGAAAACCACTTTAATAACTAGTATACGCGGAGTGTTAATCCAGAACGAAGTGGATGGTTTGATGAACGCGATGACTGAAGAAAGAGAACGATTTTGGATGACCCTTGACATGACTAAAACAGGAGCCCTGCCGGGCCATTGAGGTTCGCCACCTCTAGCGGACACACTTCTTCGTTACCATATCTATTACTTTTGTGATTCGATTTGGGTGCACCCCACGGTTATGGGAGTGTTGTTTCGCGGTGTTGGGGTAGTAGCTGCTATGCCCAACATCAGTCCGGATGACGCAACTACTAGTATCCTAGTTGGTATCGCCTCATGTACCTTGTTATACTGATTATCCTATTCGCGACCACTACGTTTTGGTTTGTACCTTTAGTATATGGATTGCCCTCTGGTGACTTTCGGTTTTGGGGAAACTACGGTCTTGTATATGATCTTGGGAATAAAAATGTGTTAAGGGTGGAATGGGCCATGGCTTAACGCTATTTTAATACTTTTACTTTAATGTAGACATATTATAATAGCGTATTGTACTACATAGTAGATAGTTTAACGGATCCTTGAGAGATGGAAAATCCCGTAACATCTCTTAAGTTATTGCACTCACGTTGACACTGGATAGGAGATGTCAAACCCCTTAAACATATCTGACGCCGTCACACTCATATTTCTTATTCGATTTGACTTACATGAGATATTTTAGTCCTGACTCGAGTGTTTTGTCTTTTCATTACGCTCGGGTCAGCCTGGGCATTTCAGATAAGGTTGAAGATCTATTTTGGAGGACGAAGACGGAGTTTGGTATTACATCATTTGTATTCTACTACCATATTATTTTTCCGCTGCATTATTGTATTATCTCTTATATGTATGTAACTCTGATTTATGATGTATAATAATAATCAAATTTATTTATTTAACAGCTTCATGAACTGTTATTTTATTATTATATCTTGTTCCTTCCGCTGCAAGATTCTGAGTTTGCTTCTGTTCTTTCTTTCCTTTTCTTATTTAACCCCAATAACTATCTGTATTTTGGATTGTTTGAGTCGGCATGGGTGTCAGCTTTGTCGACTTGAATGGTCAAAAATGGCGGGTCGTTACAGTTGGTATCAGAGCTTTGGTTTAGATTACCTTGGCTCTAGTGGGGAATAACTCATTGAAATAGAGGTAAACTATATGAATGAGTTGAGTGTATATGAGAGAGCGTATTTGTAATTTTGATATAAAAATGATTTTATATTGTGTTAATTTGTTCCGTTGAGTATTTATGAATTCTGGTTGGTACTTGGGACGCCAAGGCATCGATAGGAATTTCTAAACACTCGAATAGGACAGATTGACATAATATTGTTTTGGATTATATTCTATATATAAAAGACTTATCTTGAAAATTTATATATTTTGTTTGTAATGGTTGTTAGGAGATGATAATATTAGATTATCATCGTCCATTGGTTGATTAGTCAATATTTCTAAACTATTGACTATTGAATGAAAAAAAAATGAAACTCTGTGAATATAGTTGATAATGAAATTAAATGAATATAATTTTGGATTTGAGAATTAAATTTCCGGTGTTTTGAAAATTTATTATCAAAAATTTGAAATGTATAATATAATTATTATATGATAGTATATTCGATTAGAAATTGTTTTCAAAGGATTTTCAAATGAAGTAAGTGTTATACTCCCCTCTTAACACTAGAAAATGATTCTGGTGATGAGTGCACGCATCATCGACTTTATTTTCGAGAGTCCAAGTGGGGGAGATCACTTAATAGTTTTTCTAAACCCTGTTTTGATTAAAATTGAATTTTATTTTGTATTCTCTATAGTATGATTTGATATATAAATTATATAAATATATATTATTTCAAAACTTGATTTGAAATGAAACCGGGATTGGAATTCTTGAGTTCTTTAATAATTAATGATTTTTCTTTTAATGGTTGAAATGAATTAATACTTGAATCATTACGGAACTTCTGAATTGCGAAATGAGAAATGAACCTAAGAGCTAAGTGAAATATCAATTGAAGTAGAAATCCTTAGAATTAGGAAATTATGAATTTAAAATAAAATTGAAACTGTAAAACTCGCATAGTATTAAATTTCATTCTATATCATAGATATAACTTACCAAAATATTTAAGAAGTTCAAAAATGTTATATCAATTGTTAATTGGATAATATACAAGTATAGGTTTGAATAATGAAATATGCATTTAATTAATGGTTTGCAAATATAAATAAAATTGTTAGTAAATAATTGGAATTTAAATTAACATTTAAGGGTGATTCACAATTATGTTAATATAAAATGGAAATACTATATGTGAATGTAAATGTGAAATTAAATTATAGTGAAATTTAAGTAATGACTTAAGAATTAATTAATTGAAAATTCAACTTTGAATGAAAAGAGGTTGTATGTTGTTTAACTACATTCTATTTGCATAACTATAACTTACCAAATACTTAAAAAGTTTAAAATGCTAATAAGGATAAGTAGAGGAATAATATACCAGTGTGAGAGTGAATAATAAAATGTGAAGATCTATTGATAGTTGTAAATATAAAAGAAATTTAAGCTGTAAAATGAATGATATATACAAGTGAATGAATAAAATTTAAAATTAATGAAATATAAAATTTGTAAATGGAAACTAATTAAAGTTGAATATAACTAAATGTCAATAAACTTGGAAGTGTATGGAAAAAAAAATTGACTTGGAAATGTATAATTGATTTAGTGTAGATTCTGGATGGATGGTAATTGATTTAGTAGAATTCATTAGTGTTAATGGAATTGAATAAACGGAATAAAATTTTAAAATAATTAAATTCAAATTTGAAGCAAAGTGAAATTAAATATAATTGAATCCAATTTAAATTGAAGCAAATTGACTTGAATTTAAAATGTGAATGAAACAAACTTGAATAAATCGGAAACAAATTGAATGTAAACGTATTTCATGGATAAATAAGAAAATAAACGACTTTGTGTTTATGATTGTTTCTTTAGAAAATTTAAAGTTTGATGGTTTGTACTTTGAAATAATAAAAGCAAAATTTTGGAAAAAAAAATCCAAAATTGTCCAATATATGCTGAAACAAAAACAACCATAACTTTTAAATGACTGGACGAAATTCAACGATATTAGACTTTTCGGAAATCTTAGAAACTGTAGCACGACTTATATTTAGAGTGTCTTGAGAAATTCCATCATTTACTTAGTTAAAATTTGAATCTTCTCGCTGGCCTGTGTAAAAAGGGAAGCAAAATCAGTAGTATATACTCTTAGTATTTTTGCCATAACTTTTTACTGGTGTATCGGATTTTGATGATCTTGCACTTTCTGGAAAGCTTAGAACTTAAGCTAAAACTTTTATTTTAAGCATTTGGTGTTTTGCTGTCGTTTAGAAGGTCAAAAATGTGACCAAACGTCGCTGACCTGCGCAATTCATTGCCAGGCTGAGGCGTATCTATTTAGTAAAACGGTCGTAACTTTTGAACAGAAGGTCCGAATTCAATGATTTTGGACATTCCGGAAAGCCTGAAACGAATGCAACAACTTTTGTTTAGATCCCATTGCCAAAATTTATAGTTTAGGTGACCAAAAACTGAAATTCGTTTGCTGTCCTGGAATTGGAATTTCAGTTTTGAAGCTAAACATGTTATATGTATGTTGTTTATGCTAAGTATATCGATCTATCTTTATATGCATGGTTCTAACTTGGTTATTGAGCATTTTAGTAGGTAGCAAAGGGGTTGCGCTTCGCTTGTGGAGCTTGCTTCTGCGCTAAATGCAAAATGTAAGTTAAAATGCTAATAACCGCTTAATAAAAGGTACGTTTTTGGATTACGGTTTATGTTGTGGTATATTATTGTGTTCCCCATGTTTTGGGATGCCTCATTCTTATAATAAGATGTATATCATGCAATTATTACCACTGTGAAATTTTTCGGTCCTAGCCGCGCAAAGGAGGTGCTGCCGAAATTTTTCAAAAATCCGGGAGTTAGAAAATTTTATGAAAAAAAATCCTATAACTAAATTTTGCAAATAAGTAGAATATTTTGAATGAATTATATCTAAATGATGGTTTCCCCTTCTTCGTTCCTTTTCGAGGACGAAAAGTTTTAAGTGGGGGAGAATGTAACGACCCGTATTTTTAACACTTTAAAAAGACGAATTAAAATGAAAATTTTGGATAAAAATCCGAAGGAAATAAAATTTTGTGTTGTTAAATGTGAATTACAAGTTAAAATACAAAACTGAATTCTGAAATAACTTATTTGTAAATTAAATATGGATGTTAACTTGTAGTGAATGTAAATAACGAATTGAATTTGATTGTAAACAAAAAAATAAATAAAATGTTACATTTAATATTGAAGTTATAATATGGAAATCAACGTAAATGAATGTAATTTAATATTACTATGAATTTAAATAAGATGATAGCTGAAGAAAATGAAAGTAAATGAATTATAAACTATTGATAATAATGTATAAGTAAATGGTTGATTCAATAATGAAAGTGTAAATCGAAATAAAAGAATTCATTTGGAATTAAATAACTTGAATTTGAATTACAATATAATTGAACGTGGAATCTAATATAATCTTTTATATTGGATTTATAATGGAATATTGCATTGTAAAAGATTGTTAATTACTGTGAAATTAAAAATGGAATTTGTGAACAATTGAAATTTGATTTAAAAGTTAATAATTTAAAATTGGGAATTTTATATTGAAATTAAACAGTCGAATAATTTATTTTTCGAATATTGGATTTAATTAGACAATTAAATCTATAATTTAATAAGTTAAATTTCAGAAATAATTGAAAATCGAGTTGAATATGATTGAAAATGATTTTTAAAATTTTATCTTATCATATTGGAGTTATAGTAATGTTATAGAACTTTTAAAATTGAATTTAAAGTTAATTTGTGAAAATGGAATATTTTAATATTTAATTATCGACTGAAAAATAGCCATTTTTCGAACAATCTCAGAATTGAACGAAACTCGTTCCATTGGATCCGTAATAGTTTGTTATTATTGGATTTCAATTTTCGTACCAATCGGAGTTATCATTTGACCGTGGCAGCTCGAAACGCATCGAATTGTTCTTAATATTAATTCGGCGAGAGAAAATAGTCATTTTTCAAAAAGTCTCGGATTTTGACGAAACCAGTTTCATCGGATCCGTAATGTCATATTATTGTAGGATTTCAAATTTCGTGTCAATCGGATTTACCCTTTGTCCGGGGCGAGCCCAAACGCACAGAAATTTGATTAACCGATTTAATTTTAAATCGATCATTTATTGTCGTAACTCGCACAGATGATCGAATTAGCTTCCGAAACCTATTCCATTGTGTTCGGAATGCGGGGTAAACCTTAGAAACGTCAGCCGGCACGCTTCGTTTGGAGTTCGGAAAATCCGGGATGAATAGTGTCGCGTATTTTTCTATAAAAGCCCATCACTTTCTCTATTTTCCAAAAACCATAGGGTTTCAGCCCTTAGCCGCCACTTTTAATTCAATGGCCAGAAAATTTCAAAACTTCTTCCTCATTTTCCTCTCAATCCATCAACAATTAGCAAAAGTCGTCAACTACAAAGTTGTAGAGGACGACGAGAGCTTCAAATCCATACGGAGACGATCGAAAACGGAGCAACGAATCAACGGGAAATCGAGCTCGAAGCTGCTACGTTTTTCGAGATCAAAGGGCAGCCGAGTTCCATGCTATTCATGGTGTAGGTAGAGTTCGCCGAGGGCTTCGCGATGGAGGTGACTGATCGTCTTCAAGTCGTGTATTTTGGTCGTGAAAATTCAAAGAAGAGAGGCAGCTATGGGTTTCATACTCACGGCTTTGAACGAGAGAAGGAAGAAGGAGAGGGTGCGGCCCAGATCTGGTGCAGATGGAATCAAGGGCTAGGATTGAATCTAGGGTTTGAAATTTAAATTAAAAGCTGAAATTGTTTATTTAAATTCGTGTAAACTTTAAAATAGCATAACTTTTTCATACGAGGTCCGATTGGAACGAAACTTTTTGCGTTTCGATCGTAATGACGAGAGCTTCAAAATGAAACTTGTTTGGATGGATTTGGAGACGATGGAAATTTGGGCTAAAGTTGGACGTCGTCCAGTTTCAGTTCCAAACCGGAACGTCTCGACGACAACAGAAAATCAAAGTGAGTGTTTATACGCTCACAATTGACTAAAATAATTTTTGTTAGTTAAATTTATATTCTGAAGTGATATGAAATTTATTGGCTGTTGTTTGGTAGGTTTAATTATCATCTGTATTGATATATGAATTAATTGATAGAATTTAAATTGACCGTTAAAATAAATTTAAATTTAAATTGGCAATATATTACTCGATATTGATAATTATAAAATTGTTGTGAATGTTATTGGCTTTATGGTTGATTGGTTGTGATGGAAGCTATTGGTCGATATTGGTTGTTTATTTATTTTGATATATCATGTTATCATCATGTATATTGTTTATTGCATATAAAACTGTAAACTGAATCATTTCGAATAAATTAAGGAATAGGTTGAAATGATATACCTATGACATCTATTTGGATTGAAATGATATATATCCATCCTTGAAATTAAAATTGAAGTAATTATCCACTTGGCCATAGGTTAGAAAATTATATACGGACACCGGGTTGGTTAAATTAAATGATTTTAAAAGTTGTTTTGAAATTATTTAAATGAATTGATTTTAAGAATAAATTCCAATTTATGGAAATTGAATTATTTTGAATTGAAGCTCGAGATGTTGGAATTTAAACTTGGTAAATGAAATTGTTTAATTATTCGAAGTTTAGATTTTTAAGAAAAAGATTGAAATACGACGTAAATTTTCGAAAGTTGATTTGTTTTAAAAGATTGGACTTTTAATCGAACTCTGAATATTTCTAAGAAAATTTATATGAAATGATATTTCAAGTTTGAGTTTGGAATTGAAAATTAATTTGAAATTGAGATTTACTTAATTTGGAATTTAATTGAAATTTAAAGAAATTTGTGAATTGGACTAAATTGAAACTATTAAATTATATTTGAAGATAAAATTGATTTGAATAGGATTTGAACTGAAATTGATTTGGAATGTAATACTTAAATGAATTCTTGAAATCCGAATGTTAATCTAAGTTTATTGAATTGGAATTGTTCCAGAAATTAAGTAAACTACTTAATACGGATGTTTAATTTGAAGTATATTCTAATTTGAATACGAAATGGTTTTAAAGCGAATCTTATATTCTTATATAAATATATGAGCTGTTTTGAAATGTGAAATATTTAAAGTTTCGAAATATATTGAAAGTGAAATTGTTTATTTTGTGGTTCAAATATGTATTTGAAATTGATAATTTAAAATGGTTTATTGAGAAGCTGAATCGAGTTGAAATTGATGATTTGAAATTGGATTAAATTTTAAAATTTTGGAATTCGAGTTTATGTAAATCGAAATGAGATATTGAGGCGAAAAATGATTTTGAAATCGAAATGAGATATTGAGGCGAAAAATGATTTTGAAATCGAAATGAGATATTAAGGCGAAAAATGATTTTGAAATCGAAATGAGATATTGAGGCGAAAAATGATTTTGAAATCGAAATGAGATATTGAGGTGAAAAATGATTTTGAAATCGAAATGAGATATTGAGGTGAAAAATGATTTTGAAATCGAAATGAGATATTGAGGCGAAAAATGATTTTGAAACGGAATCTTACATTTTGAATAGATATGATGATATTTGAAATGGATTTGATTTTTGAAGCGAATATGATATGTTGATATCAATTATGAATTGATTTTGAAAGGTAAAAGAGCCACCGGTGTAATAATACGTAGTTATTAAAGAGACCGGGATCGGATATGGACATACTCTCTGTCGATACCGAAAACCACTTTAATAACTAGTATACGCGGAGTGTTGATCCAGAACGAAGTGGATGGTTTGATGAACGCGATGACTGAAGAAAGAGAACGATTTTGGATGACCCTTGACATGACTAAAACAGGAGCCCTGCCGGGCCATTGAGGTTCGCCACCTCTAGCGGACACACTTCTTCGTTACCATATCTATTACTTTTGTGATTCGATTTGGGTGCACCCCTCGATTATGGGAGTGTTGTTTCGCGGTGTTGGGGTAGTAGCTGCTATGCCCAACATCAGTCTGGATGACGCAACTACTAGTATCCTAGTTGGTATCGCCTCATGTACCTTGTCATACTGATTATCCTATTCGCGACCACTACGTTTTGGTTTGTACCTTTAGTATATGGATTGCCCTCTGGTGACTTCCGGTTTTGGGGAAACTACGGTCTTGTATATGCTCTTGGGAATAAAAATGTGTTAAGGGTGGAATGGGCCATGGCTTAACGCTATTTTAATACTTTTACTTTAATGTAGACATATTATAATAGCGTATTGTACTACATAGTAGATAGTTTAACGGATCCTTGAGAGATGGAAAATCCCGTAACATCTCTTAAGTTATTGCACTCACGTTGACACTGGATAGGAGATGTCAAACCCCGTAAACATCTCTGACGCCGTCACACTCATATTTCTTATTCGATTTGACTTACATGAGATATTTTAGTCCTGACTCGAGTGTTTTGTCTTTTCATTACGCTCGGGTCAGCCTGGGCATTTCAGATAAGGTTGAAGATCTGTTTTGGAGGACGAAGACGGAGTTTGGTATTACATCATTTGTATTCTACTACCATATTATTTTTCCGCTGCATTATTGTATTATCTCTTATATGTATGTAACTCTGATTTATGATGTATAATGATAATCAAATTTATTTATTTAACAGCTTCATGAACTGTTATTTTATTATTATATCTTGTTCCTTCCGCTGCAAGATTCTGAGTTTGCTTCTGTTCTTTCTTTCCTTTTCTTATTTAACCCCAATAACTATCTGTATTTTGGATTGTTTGAGTCAGCATGGGTGTCAGCTTTGTCGACTTGAATGGTCAAAAATGGCGGGTCATTACAGTTACAGCTTGGTTAGAGCGTGAGGTAGCGTCGGCCTTGTGTTTGCAGAGATCCGGTTAGATTCTCGGGACGTCTTTCCAGAGGCGTTTCCATTTCGATGTAAGGAAGTTCCTTTGCCTGACCATTTGTTGGAAATCCAAAGAAACAATACGTGCCCTGTACGGTTTTAATTGTATTACATGCTATGGAATGTGGTGGTAACCTGCTATTGAATGTAGTAGCTATAGTAGACATACAATAATGGTTGTATGTTGGCTAAGATTGATATTATACTTTCAAAATGTTTTCCACACTAGACATTAATAATAATATCAACTGATTTTGCGTAGTAAGCATTTTTGACTGTCATAAGGAGAAATCTCCTCCAATTCTGCGATTGCATTGTGTGTGTGGCGGGAGGCCGTATGGTAGTTTCATTTTCCAAAAGCATTGCGAAGTTGTTTTATTTTCTTTGCGAAAATAACTGTTTTACGATCTCACACCAGTCACCATGACTGACTCGGAGTTTATTGTTCCCTTTCTAAACTCTGGGTGCCCATAATTTTCCACACGGGCAGCCTAGAGTTATGTTATCAGGATATTCTGGATATTATGGAGCTTTGGAGATGTGCTGGATGACGAGACGTACTCCCGTACTTGTTTATTTATTCCGCTGTGTATTCTGTTTGAGGACGAGTTTATATAACTGTCCATTGTTGTATTGAGTTGTATATTGACTCTGATTGATGTATGTATAAACTGATATAGTCTTTTGTTTTTAAAGACTAGTGATTATCTATTATATATTGTTCCGCTGCGAATGTGAGATTCTGATATTGTTTTTGTTTCTGTTTTTCTGTTCTTTCTTTTCTTCTCTCTTCTTCTACCTCTTCTTTTTAACCCCAATGGTTCGATTTTTCGGCATTCGATTGTGTGGCATTTGATACAGTGGACGTATTAATGTCAACTTTCGAGCGTCGAAAAGTCGAGTCATTACACTAACGGTTAGGAGGTGATCTCCGCTCTTATCTTTGACTAGTGTATTTTGAGTTTACTGGAAACTATCGAGTGTTGTTTCGAATATTCCAGGATCAGATATGTTATCCGAAAACCACTTTGATCCAACTCAACTGTTTCGAAGTGAAGACGTCTTAAAGATGATGGAATTAAAGATAGAGCTATGAAGCGTTTCGGTTAGTTCCAGAATGAACTTGTATGGATGAATGCTGGCATTGCATTGTTGCCTGAAGTGCAGCGTTAGCATTCCAAGTGGAAAGTACTATATAAAAGTAAAATGTAGCCTCAATCCTCATCAACTGGGAAATGACAAAAATCAAGCATGCAGCAGGGCCATGTGGGTCGCTTCGATCGGGGTATGGTCATTCCAAATCTAGATCGCTTACTATCTACTCATGTATGGGCCCATTAACGAAAGGGGTGATCATATTTGGTACTACTAGTCAAGTGGTAGGCTAGTTCTATGTGGCAGAGGTACAAGATGTTCTTATCAAACCTCGGTGCATTCTATCTAGAGATGTACCATCGGAAGGTAGTTCCTTACCTTGTCATAATATGGAATCCATTCTCCAATACGAGCTTTATGGACTTAGTTGTGCCCAACTATGTTGAAACATGAGATGCAAGCATTTCAGCTATATTCATATTTTACTTTGACCTCTAGACATTATTATAATATAAATTAATTTTCTATATAATTTTTTTGGTTATTGTAAGGTAAAAACCCGTCCGTGTTTATGTGCGGCATGGTCTTACGAGATATTTTGATTTCAAAGGCTATTATAACTTTAAAATCCAGTTGGGTGTGTTTTCTCACGTTGATTTTCCAGACTGACTCGGGTGTTATTTTATTATAATGCTCAGGTCAGACCGAGCATATTACAGATTATTTAGGATGTTTTTGAGCTTCAGGAGACGAGCTGAAGGCCCAGGGACATATTCGCATATATGGTTATTTTTCCGCTGCATTCATTGTTGTATTTTTCAGCAATTGTGAGGCTAGGTTGTTATAACTGTCCGAGCTGAAACATGTTAGTATACTCTGATTGATGTTTGTATGTATATATATATTACAGTTTGCTTTTGTGTAAAGATTTGTTATATATTATAGATTATTCGTTCCGCTGTGAGATTCTATGTTGTTTTTTTTCTCTTTTTCCTTCTTCCTTTCTTCTTCTTTTCCCTAACTATCTGCCTTTCCGTTCAATTTGAGAGGGTCATGTGTGGTTGATTGTCCGCTTAAACAGTACAAAAAAATGGGTCGTTACAAGGCGGTGTGACATTTTGGCTAAATTTATCGCTTAGTTTTGATAAAATCCAATTTTAATTAATTAAGCATTACCTGGTTATGATATTTATTTACATCAATTCTCTTCGTCAAAACTATGTCACTTTGGACTTATGAAATTTGGTAATGGTCAAAATTCTAATATCGTCCGTATTCAAACCTATAGTCCAAACACAAAGTCCTTTGTTCAATAATAACAATTATTATTAACCAAACTGCTCTGGCGAGAGATTTTGACTTTGAGTTGATTTGAGTTGACCGTGATACTAAACCCATGTAACTGAGTAGACGAATCCTCTCTTGAATAGTACTTCACTTCTAATACTTCCACTTGACCCAACTATAGTCACTTGATGGATGTCATGCCATGCCATGATTTGACCATAATCAAGATAGAGCTTTCATATTGAAGATCTACGGTATATCCAAGTCGACAGATTTGTGTAAATCTGTCGCATCGTTATTTTCTATTTGACCTTAGTTACCTTAACCAAACTATCGAGTGAATCGTTCTATAGTTACCCAATAACTCTTAGTACGTAACCCCTTGGTGCCCCCAACAGCCATGCATAATATGTTGTCCAACATTTAGAGAGCGTTACGTACTCTAGTCTCAACCGATGCATCGATATCCATTGGCTAGGAACATTTAAAATGGTATATTTGTTTTCATTGTGATAAATTACTCACGGTTACAACACATTGTAACTACTGTCACAAAACATACTGTGGATTTTCTATTAAATATACTTTTAATTAAATTAATTAATTAACATAACACATTATACCAAGTATATAATAGAAAGAAAACACCTTTTATTTCGAACAAAATTGGTTATTGAGTTAGACATATGTAACAAATTACATAATTGCACGTAGGGCATACCCCTAACTCTATTACATGTCACAACTAGGCATTATCCAAGGTGAATTTTAATTTTGTATTTAAATTCATAGATATTTATATTAATATTACAATTACTTTACATTACAATGTCATATATATATATATCTCTCTCTGTGTGTGTGTGTGTGTATGTATGTGTGTATGTATAAACATTTACATTTACAAATATTATTTTATATTATATAAGACTATATATATGTATGTATACACATATATTAGATATCACATATCTATATGGAGGGGCTAATGTGTTTGTTGTGGTGTAACTCCCAGTACTTATACACATGCATGTTAAACCATGTACATTATTTATGTTGCACGACACATACACACACATGTGTATATGATATTCATGTTATATTATATATTATAATCATAACAATAAATTAAAGTTTGTTTATAATTTAAATAAAATATTGATTTTATTTAAAATAAATTTAGACAATGTTTAAATAAATTTTGACTTCATAAGCCCAATAAGATCCAAAATGGAATACAAATTTTGAACCAACCAATTTACCCCGCTGCATGTTGGCCCAGTTCCAACAGATTTCATGATTTTATTCACTTAAAGTTATGGACTTAATGTTCGATTTAGTTAAATTATGTATGTTTATTATCATATGCTTTATTTTATGTTATCCAAAATTTAGATCAATATCAAGTCGAACCTTTTAGTTATATTAATTTTGTTTTTCAATTAATATATTCAATGTCTTGTTATTTAGTCAATTATACGTATTTGAAATTTGAATCTTATAACTATCATTTTCATATGTAAGTATATGTATATATTAATTATTGGGCCAAATAGTAGCATAACATCCCAAAGCGAAATAAAGTATAGAGAAATTGCCTAACAAAGTTTGTTGATCATAAAATACCAGTTCAAACTCAAGATCCGAAAAAGCAGGAAGGGAGATAATGTCCCCAGAGTGATAAAATCATATCGGTAATAATCAGAAGTGATCGGTACCGATCTGAATTATTGTCCACAAACCACGCTATCTTTTATAACTTTGTCTTCATGCTTTAATCCATCAAGTTCCGAATACTTTTGCCTTAGCAATAGAGGCTTTGACACGTCTAGTACTTATCCTTTTCTTCAGAGCCTTTTGAAGTGGTTCACCTACTTTTTAGAAATGGGCCTCAAGATGATCACTAGCTACTCACCAAACATAACCCTAGAGCTCTCCATGGTGCTAGAAATTAGGTCGGTACCGATTTGTCACTTAGTGCATTCTTGCACTCCAAACTCTTGAAGTCTCTTCCGTAACCCTTCAAAGCATCCCCCAAGTCCTTGAACCACTTCGTCTTCATCTTGACGTTCGACTTCGTTTGAAAGCCATTTGGTCTAAATGTTGGATAACGGTACTATATATTTAGTAATAATAATAATAATTTTAATCCTATTATCAAAGCAAAATAATAGATGTGATAATAATTTTGTTCGCGTATTTTATGTGTATTTTCATATTTGTAATTTTAAAGTTTGAATATTTTGTTGTGGTTAAACATGGAATTTTATATGATATTAAATCTATTACTAAATAGTTTTTGTGAATAAGGAATCTAAAACATTATTTTGTTCTATTTCCTTTTTAGTTCTGATTTTATTAGATCTAGATCCAATGCAAAAAATATATTTCTATCTTCACCTTAAATCAAACATTCTCTTGTTTTGAAATATCTAATTTTATCATATTGATTTGTTCTCATAATTTTATAGATGTATGTTTATTAAAAATACATAAGTGGCAATAAAATACCACATACATACATGCATACACACACACACACGCATATACATGTAATAAATTTATATGCATATCAGGAATATAAATGTCTAAGTATATATACATATTTGAATGTATAGTAATATATGCATATGGTTAGTATACGTATATCCTTTCTAAATCGGTTATAACAAACTCATTTGCATTTAGGAGTGAGCAAGCTTTGGTTAAAACCAAATAAACCAATTGATCAATCGGTTTATTTCGATCGATTTGGTCTACTTTTAAAACTAGATTGATTTACAATCGGCCTGTAAAATAATTTAATTTGCGGTTTAACCAAATTAACCAAACTTTTATTATATTATTAAAATTACTAATGCTTTAGTGATTTTTAGATTAGTTTAGTTGTCTAAAAAAAGTTTGTTTATCATATATCTATCCAGATTACTGTTAAAACGCACAAAAATACAAAATAAGAATACTTTAATCATATATTCATGTTTTATTTTAAAGTATAATGAATATTCCAAACATAACATATGAAATATTTTTTGTTCGGTTAAACTGAATAACCAATCAAACCAACCAAACTTAATATGGTCGGCCTTTTAATTATTAATCAATATTAATAGTTTCGACTACCATACGATTTTTTTTAGTAAAGCCAGCTGGTTTTTATAGTGGCCTGTCCACTTTTATTGCCAACAAATCAAGATAATACAGGAGCAAGGCAGAATATCTCAACTACTAGTAAAGGAAAAATATAGAGTATGAGTTAGGTAGAGGTGCCTAAACTACTATAATTGACCTAAAGCTAGTCCCCCTCGGAGTTGAGGTGGAAGCACTTCCATCGTCTGATGAGATAGGGCCTAACACATGTAGAAAATCCGCAAAGAGAGTCACAATGTTCAGAATGAACCCAGAGTAATCCTTGCAGTATATAAGTTTCCTATCCCAGCTATCATCTTGAAGAACAGACTTATTCCAAGCTTTACGGGCTCCTTTCACTGAAAGAACAGTGCCCACTCCATTATAGAATAATGGAGGCACCTGGTCTCATCATCAACATCATTGAAAAACATATGGAAATCATGTCGAAATGGGTCATATCTCATCTCACAAATCATGTATCCAAGCTTTTTTAAAAGAATCTCACTTAATAACATCAGCTGGGGCGGCTCTAGATGATAAAGAATCGATAATAATATCAGAGGGAAAAACCACAGGTGTAACAATACCTACATTCAAAGGAGCAGCAGGGCGAACCTCCACCATAGGAAGAATAGAAGCAGCATCTGAAACAGGAATAACATCCGGTGGAGAGCTATTCCTAATTTTGGGAACCCACTTACGCACAGAAGGACAAGGAAGCAGAATCTTGACGGAGGAGGAGCCTCCAAGGTCAAGACTGAGAGCTTGCAAGATTCAACAAGGTGACCAAAAGAATGACAAGTATTACAAATATCAGATGTCCAACCATACCTAACTCGAACTTCCACTACATGGCCATTAGCAAGCTGAATACTAATTGAAGATGGTAGTGGCTTATCAGGGAAACTTTAATTAGTGCCTTAGCATAAACCAATCTCTCACGTGCCGTAGTATTAGAATCAAATCATTTTAATTTACCTATAGTGCAAGCCAACCAATTCAACCCCAATAGCGATTGCAAAACAGACGAAATGTGCACAAAGTATGTTCAAACAGTAATAGATATCACTTGGTCTCTAGCACAAGCCACGATTGGAGACAAGTGGTGATAATGAAAGGTTTCCCATTAATAAAGGATGGATCAGCTTTAAGGACACGTTATCGTTCATCATTGCTAGAAAAATTGAAATAATACAAGGAGTCAATATAGGTAACACGGAGATCACCACAAAGTTTCCATATGCATCGGCAGAGAGTTCTAGCATCTTGAATCTTTTGATTTGGGTCTAGAAAAACAAACTAAGAAACCCGACCAATAGTCTGTCCTAGCTTGCATAGCTGAAGGAGGAGGCACCATAATTCCATTATTCTCTATAATCTCAAAGTTAATCAGAGAGTAGGATCCCACATTGCGGAGCAGCGATCAAAAAAGAGATGTCCAAGGCTTGGACACACGGGAACAGACTTAGACGCGGTAGATAATTGCTCTTGGGACAGTGCAACAACAACATGCATTCCACTTTCCACATCGGCATTTTGTCGATCACTATTAGTGCATAAGCCTGTAGCAGCCGAGACTAGATCCAAGGACATAGCGACATCAGACACCATTCCACCCTTATTCACATTCAAATCAACCATCGATTCAACCTTACCAAAATGCATAGGCGATAAACCTATATCACCAGATTCAAGCAGAGCCTTACCATTATTTTCAGTTGATAAGAGCTCACGAGAAGGGAGCAGAGGAGCGATTGCAGCATGAGCACCGGTGGCCTGAAGATGAGAATTTCAGAGACGTTGAGATTCAAGAAGTCTAGAGGCGAACCTAGATGAGGCATGGGAGGAGACAACGAACGGGATTGGATTTGAGAATTGAAGGGGCGACCAGAACTTGTCAAGCTCGACAAGCCGACACTAGGCTAGAGAGGGAGGAATTTTCTAGGTTTCTTCGGCATGGATGGAGCGAAGGTCGAAGAGGGAGTGGGCATAGGAATTAAAGTGGAAGGAGAGGGGCAGGCGTAGGAATTAAGTCGTGTCCATATGATTTTATTAGTTAATAAATAATATTATTGATCTATACAGATAATTGTATAAATTTATAAAAATTATATGTTTTATCATCTAACTTTTCAACACTCTAATAATATTAATAAAATAATAATTAAATTAGTATAACAATTATATTAATTATTCCATAAAAATTTACAACATTCATAAATTATTTTATTTGAGTAAATTTCGGACGCACGTTAGTTACGGTTGTGTGACTCCCAATTGTGAACTCAACCCTCGGTAATATTAAATATTTTCATTTTAAAGTCAATATGGACTTTGCAGAAGTATAGTAATGGACACGACTTCAGTTGCTTATAGATTGTCTTGGTGAAATTCAATTTCTTTTCTTTTAAACGACACTCTTAAGCAATGATATATTCATAAATTATACATAAACACACACGCGCACATGCATAAATTATGATACTACCAATATACGTATGCAAAGCATATACATATATAACTATACATTCAAATATGTGTATATAATTAGACATTTATATTCCTGATATGCATATAAATTTATTATATGTATCTGTGCAGTTAATGCCCTGCTATTACCCTGCTATAACCCTGTTATATCTCATAGCAAATTTCTACCGCTATGATTTTTCCATATAGCCCAAAATATAGCCTTTCCACTTTAAGCCCCGCTATTTCCGCTGTATCCCGTTATTCCCACTATATTCCGCTATTTCCACTATATCTTCTTTAAAAGAAATAAATTAAAAAATGACTTTTATACATTATAAAAATTATGAAATTAATTTATGTAATTGAATTTTTATATTTTCAGAAATAAAAATACTCTAATATTCTACTAAATTCAATTATGTTATATAACAATTTTACGTTTATTTACAGTATATTCGCACATATTTTTATTTAAATTTATTTATGTATTAATTATAGTTCAATTAAATGTTAATTTTTCATAAAATTACTATTTATATATTTGTAAAAACATTAAGTATGAGTTTTATATGCTATTTTAGAGTCATCCACTATATCCCGCTATTTCCTTATTGTATCCCCGCTATGCCTTTTTGCACCTCCGCCGTATTGAATCTACCGAGCGCTTTAACTGCACAGATATGTATAGGTGAGTATAACATATATGTATATGTAATCGATATAAAGTCCAATATATGTGTGTGTATCTCTGTGAGTGTGTGTTATACACACACATGTTTATATTATATTTTGTTATGTTGTTATATCATTCAATTAAATTAATTAATATAATTAATCAACAAATATTAAAGTTAAGTAAAATACGATTTTACTTAATAACTAGATTGGATCTAGTATAAACTACTATACTTTATAGACCCACTATGATCCAAATAATGATTTTTTTTTAAAATATACCTATTTACTCATTGTAGGCTGAGTGTGGGTAGCATTTTTTATTTAGAGAACTACTTAATCTCTACTAATAATGCAAATACTTTAATATGGTGAAGCCTTTTTGAACTTCCCAACCAACTCATTCAGATACTTATGAAAGAATTAAATACAAAAAAAGAAAAGAGGGCATATGCGTCCTTTCTCCTAGCCATGTTTTGATCCTCCTAAAATTTCAGCGGTTAGTCAATAATTCTCCCCACTTTCCTTTTTTCTACTCCTCTCAGCATTTTCTCCTACCAATGTTTTTTTCCCAATATGTCAACCGCCTTTCCCAAACCATCCTCCGACTCAACTACCTCTCACAAAATTCCCCTTCTTCCATTTCTTCTACAAAGAAATCAACATGATTTCCATATCCAAAACATGGGTGTTTTTAAATTGAGTGGTTGCGAAAAAGACTCGACCAGCTTTGATGGCTGGATTGTGCTCCGTTCTACCTCCTACTCGGTGATGTTTTGCACTGAAATTAGAGCTATATCTCCATACTATAGTGAGTTTTTGATTTGTTTTCCAACTGGGGTTTGAGGTTTAAATCGACGAGCTAACAAGCTGTGATCTAGGTAAGCTAATATTTTGGGGTTTGTGTAGCGACCCGTAATTTTCTATAATTAAATAAGTTTTGGAATTTAATGTTGTGAAAAATTAAAATTTTAAGATTTAATAATGAAAAGAATAACTAGAATGTAATGTTAGTAATGTTAATTTAAGGCAATTGATAACTATTGTAATGTAATTCCAATTAATTGAAATGATTGAAAAGTTATAATTGGTTGTAAATGATAAATGAGGAAAATGAATTAAATGTTATATTAATTGGTGAAATAATATGTAATTAATTTTAATTGGATAAAATCAGTGTTGTATAAGTAGTTATAACATTTATTTGTAAATAATAAACTTATAAATGTGATTAAATTAAGAAAAAGACGATAATTGTTTTTTGTTACCTATTTATTTAATCTGTTGAGTTAAATTGGAAATCAATTGCAATTAAATGTAATTAAATATTACGTTAATATGAGTTAAGACGATAACTGTAAAATGTGAATGTAATAAAATGTATAGAAATGTCAGTTATATTTATAAGACAATAATTGATTTAAATAATAAGAGTGAAATCAAGATAAATTAATTTATTTGGATTTTAAATTATAATTAATGAATTTATTGCAATTGGAATTGGGACGCTGTAATTAGCACAATATTAATAGTTGAATTGGTATGGAAATTTGTTTTTAAAATATTATAAATCACCAGGTAATCAGAAATGATAAAATTTGTTAATTATAAAAATTGAATTGAAAAGTGATCTAATTAATTTAATAATAATTTATTTATTAATGTGAAAATACCCATTTTGGCCACTATCTCGGATTTCGATGAAACCAGTTTCATCAGATCCATAATAGTGAATTATTGTAGGATTTCAAGTCTCGTAGCGATCGGACTTGTCGTTTGATCGTGCGGGCTTGAAATGCGTAGAAATCAATTTAATTGAATTCAATTGAAATAAACTGATTTTTAAAGCTAACTTCTTCATGTGATGGAATTAGGACTTGAAACCTGTTTCATCGAATTTAAAATCATCGAAAACATCTATTTTGATATGTGAGATGATCCACTTTCGTTTTGGAAGCGAAACGTACTTTTCGGGTCGTTATTGTCGTTCGTACCAATTCGATATGTGTTCATTTTTCTTATCGGGCTTTGTTCGTATAAATAGATCTTTCTAAACCCTGGCAGCCATTTTATTTTCTTATCTCAGTACGTACAATTCCATCTGTCTACTTCTCCTTCTCAATAGCAGAAACTCTATTTTCTAGATTCAAATTGCAAATTAAAATCAAATCGAAAAATTAAAACTCCTCAACTATATCGAATTATATATCATTGGAAAGGTCTCGATGAATGGAACCTATGGCTAGTGTTCATTTTTCATAACAGTGCACGAATCAACCAAAAATCATGGTCAAAGTCAAATTGGGGGTTTTTAATCAGAGCAGCAATTGGCGAAATTGAGATATGGGTTTTGTAGAGTGGGCTTCCAAGAGTCGATTGGTGGTGGTCGCATCATCCAGATCGACACAAGGCGGCCTGAATTAGGGGATTAGGGTTTGAAGCCCTAGAAGTTTCGACGGTGGCGCATGCAAATCGAGGAGGTCGGAGGTCACGTCGTGGCCATGGGCAGGTGCGGCTCTGCATGCCGAGCACGATGGTGGTGGTCGGAGGGCTTCTAGTGGTCAAAGGCGCGGGAATTTGGTGGTCAAAGTTGGGGTTTCAGCCATGATCTTTGGGTTCGAACGTTATAGGTAGTCGCATGGAAGAGAGGTTGCAAGGTAATGACGTGGCAGATGGTAATTGGTTTTTGTTTATTTTATTTTATTTACTTTAGTTTTATTTATCGAGTGTTCTAATATGCATAACGTTTGCATACGAACTCGGATTCACACACGGTTTATTCCGATAGGATCGTATCAAAATTTCGGACATTTTGAAACTAGTTTGAACGAATTCTAAGACTGTTGAATTTTGGGCCTCTATTTGGATTTTAAATCATCGGAAAATCAAAGGTGAGTGTTTTGGCACACTCACAACTACTAAATTATCTCATGTTAGTTAAATTGAATTTATGATGTGATTTGAAATTAATTGACTGCTGTTTGATATATTTAAATTGCTATTCCAGTTAAATCTGACTTTTGTTGAATACTATCGTCATTAATTTAATATTAAATTTTAAATTGCCAGTTAATACCCGTTATTGATAATTAGTCACTTGTTATTGTTTATTGATTTGTTTGAATGGTGATTGTGATGGATGTTGATTGTTAATATTGGATGACTGGATGTTATATTTTTATATTGTTATAACATTGCAAGTTCCCTTTGGGATGAAATGATACATACCCGAACGATCTGATAGATTACGGAGAAATTGTTATAGGTTGAAATGATAGACTCGAGCGATTTCATCGATTTGAAGTAAAATTTGGGATTGCGGGTTGAAATGATAGACTCAAGCAATTTGTACCATACCTATGGAGTGCCCTCTGATAGCCCTCCAATTTATGGAGGAATTACGGTACTGTATGGACTACGTGAATATGCAAAATGTGTTAAGGGGGATATGGATAATGCCTTAATTCTATTTTAATACTTTGCTTTACTATAGACACAAATACAATAAAGTAATTACATTTCGTAAATCATATCATTTTAAACGGTTCACAAAATTTCGACAGCACTTCCCCTTTGTTCCCTGCATCATACACAAATACGTGTACATAGGGAACAAAACGGAAGTGCTATTGAAATTTTGTGAACCGTTTAAAATGATATGATTTACAAAATGTAATTATACTTTATTGTATTCGTAACTTGTCCAATACAGGGACAAATCCGACAAATATTATATCAGATGAATATAAATGTCCGTTCTATGAAAAACCGAACAGCTATATAATGATCATATACAACACTTGTCAGACGGGGCCAAAAATTCTCTAAGGGGTTTAAAAAATAAATTTTTTATAATTAACAATATTCATTCAACTATTTAAATATTTATTAACTAAATTTGAAATTTTACAACGTAATTTAACTTTCGTTTAACTATTTTAATTTTTAATTTGCCGATTATGTAAACTAAAATAAGTTGTTCACACATATAATTAGTAAAAATAGATTTTTTTATACTAAATCAACTAATACCTTTTATCATCAACTAATGTACACCATTAACATCAACCCATACGCAAAAATCAACAATTACAAATTGATAATCAACTCTTTTCCCTAATTTCCATAATTTCAAGCCGACAATGTCAAAATTATATTTCCAAACCAATCTAAAACAGTAATATCATCGAATAATACCAACCAATCATCAATTTCTAATCTACCATCAACTAATTTCAAAATTTAGGGTTTAAATCATACCTCAAATAAACTGAAATCGGGAAGAAAGGAGATACTGGAGAGCTTTGGAGAGCGTCGATGGCTAGATGTTGACTTGAGACGGCGGTGACGGCAGGCGACTGCGGCGGGTGACGAGGAGGAGGGTTTTGATTTGGAGGGAAGAATGATGAAAACTGCTCGCGGGTTTTCCTTCTGTAATGCGATATTGCGTCGGCTAGAATCGGCCGCGTTTTTTAGCCGATTCTAGCCGACGCAAAGCCTGGACACTAAACAAAGTACAGTCTCATATGTGTGAACGTTTTTAAATATATAAAGTTTGAAGTATAGGTGATTTCTAAAATATGCAGTTTTATATATGTGACTTTTTCAAATATATAGCTTTGAATGTATGTGTTTCAAAAAAATGAAGTTTCGAATATGGTTTTACAAATGAAATTTTTACATACCTCGGTTTCGAAAAATACGTATAAAGTTTCAACACAATTTATGTTAAATCGGTTAAATCAGTTAAATGCCCACCTCTAAAGAAAAGTAATAGAGTAGAAAATGGATAAGTATATGTAAGAGAAGCAATTATTTGTTATATTGGAACAAGATTTTTAAGTATGGGGTTTATTTGACGATATATTATGTTAATTCAACACAATTTATCAGTCAAACGATGAATGCTACGCACTGTGATAAACAAAGGTCGAATCAAAATGATAATACATCTTCAAAAGCATCTTTAACGAAGGATAGTGCACATGTCGAACAACCAAAAAATGCTGATAAAGATACTCTCTCAACAGATGATTTTTGTATTTAAATTCTTTAGCAAAATCGTATATTATCGGTTTTCTTTTCATGTTTTTGCAGGTAAAATTCATGGAGGAAAATGGATGGTGATAATTATGCAATTAATTTGAATCAAAAGTCACTATGTATGATAAAAAAGTTAACATTTATTAGTAGTACTTTTTAGATGTTGCAGCCCTTATTATTAATAAGGAAATCACTATATATTTTCTACTTTTATGTTTTCCAATTTTGAAATAAAAATCTGATTTATATTAATGTTTGCAAATAGTATAATTACCTTATCTTTTATGTGGTGTTCGAATTCAGTTTCATTCTAACAATTTTACTGTTGTAGTTAAATGTTATGTGAAAAAAAGTATTTGAGATTAAAAAATTAGTAACCTAACCATATTTGCTTTCCAGCCGACTGTATATCAAATATGAATAGCCAATAGAGACAAAGTAGGAGAACAAATATTTTAAGTGATGAACAGAGAGAAATGCGTCGTGTGAGAGATAGAGAACGAAGAAGAGCTATGAGTCAGGAACAAAGGGAAAATTATCTAGCTTGGCATCGTGAAATGTATCGACAATGAAGAGAAAGATCCCAAAATGCATGTTTAGGAAGAAATATAAACCCTACAAGCAATGAATCTCATATTTACCAACAAGACAGAAATCCAAGAATACAAATTGAACAAATAGAAACAACATCTACTGAGGAACGAGAACATATTGTAAATGACATGTCACAATCTACCCAAGAGCAGAGACAATCATCACAAAATAATAATTAACTACAAAGACGTCAAACTGTGCGAAGAAATGTTAGAACTCACAATGTTGCAAAAAATTTCAAAGGTCATACTAGATTTCGAAAGCATTTATTGAAACATCCAACATTTTGTCAACACTGTTTGGGAAAATTATTTCAATACGAGAGTACATCATTGTGTTGTTCAAATGGAAGAACCATACTCCCCCTCCATGCAGTCACCGGATGAGCTCTTGGAGCTCTACAAGGATACATGTGCTGATGGTTTACATTTCAAAAGAAATATTCGATCATATAATCATGTATTTTCCTTCACTTCAATGGGAGTGCATGTCGATGAAAATCTAACAAATGGAAAAGTTGGAATTTACACTTTCGGTGCTCATAGATGTATATATCACAATATTGGAAGCCTACTTCCTAAAGAAGGAGATAGACCCAGATTTCTACAACTATATATATATATGATACTGATTATGAAATTGAAAATCGAATGATTGAAAATGAAGACTTGAGTAGAGGAATACTGGAAAGGATATAGCGTATATTGGATGAGAATAATGATTTTGCTCAATACTTTCGTCGAGTGTCACAACTTCCTGACACCCATAATTATAAATTTATAATTAAAGAAAAACCATTGCACCAACAGTATGTGCTGCATACATCTTCACAAGTTTCCACAATGATAATTGGTCAGGATGAGACAAGTCTTATAAATGGCAGGGATATTATTCTACATATGACGACGGGTCAGCTTATGAGAATTCCAGAAACACATGGTTGTTACGACCCTATATAGTATCCTCTCCTACTACCTTATGGAAGTTATGGTTGGGACCTTAACGACCATAATATAAATGGAACTCCTCTTACATGCCGAGAGTACTATGCTTATATTTTGCAGGTACCAAGTAGTTTTACATTCAAAAAATAATAAATTTACAACTAGCATCATCATATTATAAAATCGATTAATTATTAGGCATAAATTTTAAACATAGTTGATGATATAATGGATTTCATTCTTTTGATTCACACGAGCACTCAAACATAAATATAATAGGTATCAAGATCTAGCGGTTTTAATCAACTTAAGTACTTATTATATAGATATAATATATATATATATATATATATATATATATATTCCATTTGCTATTTCTAATCAACTTAAACTTTAGATTCGAAGTGAAGATGCTTCTCTCTTCTTACATGGAGGACGTTTATTACAACAATATGTCGTGGGTAATTATGTGAAAATTGAAAGTGGTAGAATGAGATGGTTTCGTCAACAACAAAATCACATTAGATCGGAATTGTATGTGGGACTTCAAGATGCATTGAATGCTGGAGAAAATAATGCAAGTATGACACTTTTCCCTTCTCTTTGGTCTGTTTATACAATATATATATACGTATACATACACACACATATATAATTTTATATCAAATTAATTTTTTTGACATAGGTAATATAGGTAGAAGAGTAATATTACCCTCTTCCTTCAATGGAAGTCCACGTAATATGTACCAACGTTATCAAGATGCTATGGCTTTAGTACAAAAGTTTGGAAAGCCAGATTTGTTTATTACAATGACATGCAATCCTACGTGGGATGAAATCACATCAGAACTTTCATATGGACAAACTTTGCAAGATCGTCCAGATCTTACTACTAGAATTTTTCATGCCAAATATGAAGAATTAAAACATGATATCTACAACAAAAAAGTTCTTGAATTGGTTGCAGCACATGTTCATGTCATCGAATTTCAAAAAGAGGACATACTGGGAAATGACATGCCGTTTGGAGGTAAAATTATAATCATCGGAGGGGATTTTAGACAAGTTTTACCAGTTGTACAAAATGGTACGATATCAGAAATTATTGATGCGTGCATTGTTAAATCGTCATTATGGAAACATGTAGAAGTGATCCATCTCACTCAAAATATGAGGGCAAAAGAAGACCCATTCTATGCGGATTTCCTACTAAGAGTTGGTGGTGGAAATGAGCCACATATATGCGAGAACATGATAAGACTCCCGGATGAAATGGTTATACCATGGGAAAATGAAAATTCAATAACTACTCTAATAAATTCAACTTTTCCAAACTTATACGTTAATGCATTCAATACAAAATATATGATTACAAGGGCTTTGATCACCCCACTCAATGAAAATTGGGATATGTTAAACGATCAAGTTATAAATCTTTTTCTTGGTGATCATCATGTCTACTACTCTTTCGATTCTGTGGAAGATGATATAAGAATCCATACCAGCTTGAATATTTGAATTCAATAAATTTGAGTGGTTTACCCCGACATAAATTGGTCTTGAAAAAAGGTGCACCAATTATGCTACTATGGAATCTCGATCCAAAAAATGGATTATGCAATGGTATGCGGCTTATATGCCGCGAACTTCACAGAAACATCATAGATGCAGAGATTGCCATTGGTCACTTTGCTGGAACTCGGGTTTTTTTACCAAGAATACTTATGAAGCCCTTTGAAGATATCCGTTTACCATTTACTTTATTACGTAAACAGTTCCCTATAAGGCTAAGTTTTGCTTTAACTATTAACAAAGCTCAAGGGCAAACAATTCCAAATGTTGGAATTTATTTACCTCAAGATGTATTCAGCCATGGTCAACTTTATGTTGCATTATCAAGAGGAGTTTCAATGAAAAACACCAAAGTTTTAGTAAAAAACGGTGAAGTTCAAGGGCAATCTGGAACCTACGCAAGAAATGTTGTGTACAAGGATGTTCTAATATCTTCAAATGGACAAATTCGATATCTTTTTTTATTAGTTATTTCTTTTTGTAATGTTTGACACATAATTTGGAAATTATATTTTTAGTTCTTTTTTTAAAATAATATAAACTTATAGAATAATAATCATCAATGATGAAATAAATCTTCATTTTATTGATTATTTTATATATAAAAGTACGCTTTCGTGTATGCCATTTGTATGTCACTTTACACTTGCAAATCATGTATTTTTCTATTACATATATATATATTCTTGCATTTCTGAAACGTATGTCGTTTGTACTTTTTAAAGCACCCGCCGCACCAATATGACTTAAATATAATAGCTTTAGTGTAATATTTTTTTATTAGCAACATGAACTTCCTCAAACGTTTCCCTATAGATATTACCAAATGTTAATATCACTTAAAAATAGAATCTCTCAATTTTTTTTCCAATTTCAAAACGCTCTCTTACATACATTACCAAATTTAATATCACTTACAAATAGGATCCAAAAATTATACTTCCTATACATTTTCGCTCTTTGTAAATTGATAACAGAAAAAAATTTCAGCCTAACGAAAAAAAATTAAATATTCCAACTTAGAAACAAAAATATACTCATGATTTCAGCGCAAAAACATGTTTAAATATTTATGAGAATAATTTCTCTTGAATATGTTAAATACATATAATTTGTAAAAAATTCAATTTACCCGCGAAGCGTGTGCTATTGTCACGCGCGAAGCGCGTGTCGTAAAACTCGTAGTTCTAATGTATTTGGTATCACACTTTTTGGTATCGGCGTGAACTACCAAAAATAACACTCTATCTTAATATCACTTGAAAATTGGATCTAACTTTTTTTACAAATTCAGAATTTCCATCTACAAATATTATCAAATCTTAATATTTCTTAAACATAGGATATAAAAAATAAACCTTTACAAATATTATCAAATCTTTTTTTTATAAACTCAACCCAGAGCCCCGATGAAATCGAAGGGATGAGAGGAGCTCCCCCCTAGCCTGGTCCGACCACAGACATGAGGGTTTTAAGCTAGCCCAGCACAGAGATTTGATGCCCCCCACCCGTTTATAGGTTTTCTGGGGACTAGCTAAATATTATCAAATCTTAATGTTGCTTAAATATATGATCCAACAAATAAATTTCCTTACAAATTCAAAACTTCCCTCTATAATCAAACTAACAACAAATTAGATGTTGCAACTAAAAAATAAAAATTCTACATGATTCCAACGTAAAAATATGACTTAACAGTTGTGCAAATCATCTTGAATACATTAAACATATTTAATTTATAGAAAGACAATTCATGCGTAAAGCACGTGCCATAATCTTGCACGAAGCGCGTGCCGTAACGCTCGTGTACATATAATATACGAGTGGTATGGCACGCGCTTCGCGCGTGATGATGGCATGCACGAATTGTTTTTTTACAAATTGTATATGTTTAACTCGTTTTAGAAAAATATGATTTGCAAAAATACTCAACCGTATTTTTGCATTGAAATGATATACAGTAAGTTTTAATTTTACTTTCTAAATTGCAATATCTAATTTTTGTTAGTTTGAACTTTTATTTCTATTATTAATTAATAAATAATAAATTTAATTTTTTATTAGTTTGAATTTTTATTTTTGTCATTAATTAACAAAAAAAGACTTTGAAAAAAAAAATTATTTGTTAGATCCTATTTTTTAAATGATATTAAGATTTCGATAATATCCATGGTGGGGCGCTTTGAATTGGTAAAGGAAACTTATCTGTTAGATACTATTTTTGAGTGATATTAATATTTAATAATATTTGTAGAGGAACATTTTTGGTAGTTTACGTGAATACCAAAACAGCGTGACACCAAAGGTATTACAACTATTATTAAAGATTTTACTTTCTAAATTGCAATATCTAATTTTTTGTTAGTTTGAACTTTTATTTCTATTGTTAATTAATAAATAATAAATTTAATTTTTTATTAGTTTAAATTTTTATTTTTGTTATTAATTAATAAAAAAAGACTTTGAAAAAAAATTATTTGTTAGATCCTATTTTTAAACGATATTAAGATTTCGATAATATCCATGGTGGGGCGTTTTGAATTGGTAAGAAAACTTATCTGTTAGATACTATTTTTGAGTGATATTAATATTTAATAATATTTGTAGAGAGACATTTTTGGTAGTTTACGTTAATACCAAAACAGTATGACACCAAAAGTATTACAACTATTACTAGTATAACCGCACGACGGTGGGAAAACCGACCGTTGGATTATATAATTCTAAAAGAAAAATATTTATTGCGAGTCTGTAGCTTTGACAAGATTGGCAGATAGGTTGATGGCATGGCGACGAAGATGAATAATGAGAAATATAGCGTTTGTAGCAGATGAGTTTAAAAAGAGAAAGGTCGGGAGAAAGTTGGATCTGGAGAAACAGAATTAGATCTGGAGATAGATATTTTGAAGCACAGATGCGAGATAAATTAGGGATTTGAATTTGAATAAAGAGAATTGCAGAGGAAACGTAAAATATCAGAAGAGAGGACACGGTCTAGAGGATAAAATTTGGGGGAGAAGAAAATGGAGGAAAAAAATAACAAAACATGAGGAATGTTTTTTTGACTTCAAGAAAATTGATTTTGCCTAGTAGAAGTAGGCAAACCTCCCTACGGTCGGTTTGATTAAAGATAATAGTTATGGTCCAAAACACCCATACCCCTCTTTGTCCACGATGATCACTAATCCATCCATCCCAGCGGTGATCGGGTTGGACCGGATCCACCAAAAATAGTTTAGGGTTATGGCTTGGGCTTAAACAGACCTGGTCCACTACTCCCTCCAGCTGTCCAAGAAAAAAAAAGTTCCTCCCAACTGCAAACCCTCGTCCAAAATCTCACTCTTGTCCCCATTTCTCTGTAATGGCAGCAGAAGCCTCATCAGGTCTTCGAATCAAACTCAATCCACCAGTTGAACATCGAATTCCAGTTCGTGTCTCATGCCACGCAGACCGAGATCGAGTTCGTGTAAGCATTTCTTCTTTTGTTTCATCCAAGTTCGCAATAACACCCAAAACAATCACGTTTTCTAGCTTTTAGCTTTTGTGCTTTGGTGAATTAATTTTGATTCTATAAAGATTAATTTTGTTTTTGTTTTATGTAAATTTGTTTTACGTTTAGAGGTATTGCAGTGTAATGCATTGTTTCTAAAGCAAATCGCAACTTGATGCTATGGTTTGGTATAGATGTCAACCCTTTCTACTAGATTGTGATAGTTTTCTCCTCACAGGAAGTTTTTAAAAATGTTATCTTGCAACCTGCACCTCCTGAAATTTGTGCACTTCAAGCAGTGCAAGAAGCTATAAAACCACAGGTATCTGTGGATCACTCTTGTACAATTGTACTGCTTCTGATTTTATTTATTTAGTTATTGCAATTTATCGCAGCTGTATATATCTGTTAATAATTCTGCTTATTTGACTTTTAGAATATTTGATTACTTGCGGATGAGGGACCTGTATTGTTTCATATGTATAACCGCGATCCACTAATGGTGTCAAATTAGTTTCTGCATTTCATAGTTAAGACACAATGATTTTATTACTGTATCATATATATTAGTGTCACAACCATCCCTAAAGCAAGGAAAGTTGGGCAAACCTATCAAACAACCCCCTTAAAGAAGCAATATCATCAAAAGCATGGAACTAATAGTCAGCGAGTTATAATATATCAGTAAATGAGTTAGTTAGGTGTCATCTTCTTTAGTATACGTACATATACACAAACCTAAAGAGTGAACCAATGATTATGTTTATGCATCTTACAAAAGAAAAAAAAGTGGCCGAGCGTTTGTAACATCTTTAACTAGTCTATTTAGATTTACATTTTTGGCTTTCCTATACATTTTACCATGCAAATAAAGTTGGGAACATTAGTTAGACTTTGGCTTGGGCATGTGCAACCCTACCCTTAAGATGGCCTTAGTTAACTTCGCCAAATTACCTATTTATGCAGATAATAATTTTCCATATAATGCACATACAATTATGCACAATATCATGTTTATTTCCTTTATTACTTAGCATGAATATAATATTAGAAAATCACGTGGATGTGTTTAATATTGGATTATCACCTTTCAGCTTCTTAGCACAGTTGCATAGTGTTATGTAAACCAACAGATAAAAACACACATGGTATGTGTGATATGCAGACATAATAGGTCCTATCATGGTTGATTTGTGAGCCTTAATGCTGCATATCAGATACGTTACAGAATAATAAGTTCAAAAATTATACCTGCAGAAACAAACAGTTCTCGTCCAAGATGAAAATCAACTGCTGGAAAATGCTCTTCGCACTTTGCTTCAAGAGCTAGTGGTAAGATGCTGTATCTTAATTTACTCAATGTGCATTGATTTGAATTATTGTTTTAATTTTACAGACCAACTCTTTTCTGGAAACAATCTTCTATTGCTAATACTAGTTGTTATTAATTTTACCGCATCATAATTTCCGGATATAATCAGTTGGCAGGTTGTTAAGTGTCAGGAGCATAATTATTCAATACATATATGTAGGTAACCTGTAATTATCTGGAAATAATATATATTTTCATTGTTTAGTGAAAACTAGTATCTATGTGCTTATAGTGAAATGAAAGGTTTTTAAGTAATTGTCTGAATTTAGATTTTAGCCACACATTAAGGACTATGCTATATTTCATATTAGATTTAACTTCATATGGACATTGTAACAAAATTTGTTGCAGTCATCTAATGTATTTGTTTACAGAAAATGATCTGTCTGCTCTTGTTGTTTTTTTGTTTTTTTATTTTTTTACATGTTCATATTAGACGTTATTGATATTCCAACATTAAGTTTTTTCACAGTCATCTGCAGTACAATCTGGTGAAAGACTGATGCAATACGGACAGTCCATTGATGATGGAGATAACATTCATGGTCAAATACCATGTCTTCTTGGTCAGTGCTTATATAAACTTATCTAATGCCATCCAATAATTAACCAAAAAGCATGCTTCTCATATCTTCTTTACGTGGTTGGCATTTTAGACATTGTGTTGTATCTTTGTGAAAGAGGGCATGTTGAAGGTGGCATGATATTCCAGCTTTTAGAAGATTTGACAGAAATGTCCACCATGAAGGATTGCAAAGAAGTTTTTGGTTATATTGAGAGCAAGCAAGATATATTGGGTAGGGTGAGTTACGGTCAAACATGTAAAACTATACGACACTCCATAGGAAACCTTTTTTCATCATTAAAAGACAACTGTCAATTTTTTGATCTTCTTGTTTGGATGCATGTAGCAAGAGCTCTTTGGTAGAGGCAAGCTAGTGATGCTGAGGACATGCAATCAGCTTCTTAGAAGACTTTCAAAGGTATGGTTGTATTTTGAAAGCTGATCAACACATCGTGCACACAAACTCACAAAACAAATCATTTTTCACATGAGCGGGTATTCAAAAGTCCGAAGTTGTTGGTAAATGCATGATCCGATATTCTATAAAAGAATGCACATGCGGTGAGTCTTGGCCTCTCGGGCATTTGAGCACCCATTACACTTGAGATCTCACCAAGGTTCCAAGTTTTAGTAGAAACCCTGAAATTTCAGCCATTTCGGTTTGGTTCCAATTGTAGCTGGCGCAAAACCATGGGGTAATTTGTCTTCGGTGAGAACATATATGAAAAAGGGTAAATTCCATACTTTTACCATATCAAATCATCAGAAACATAATTTTACTTCGAAATCACACAGCCTAATTAATAATAAAATATACTTTAAGTCTCGTGATAAATTTGAAATGCCCCGTTGAATATAGACCTTCATCATCACAACTAGGCTAGAAATCCTACTTTGATCGAGCTAGAAATCCTAGTTTGGTCTGTCTTGTGATAAATGTTGTGATAATTTGATCGAGCTAGAAATCCTATTTGGTTGAGCTGAAACACTAATTTGATAGCGTGGAAACCCTGATTTTGTCATTGAATATAGGACTTTCATTCGTTGCAGCTGGTTAGACAAGTGGAGTAGGGTTATCATTATGAAAATGATTTTTTAAATGATTCCGTTTCAGCTCATGTTGAACATTTTAAGTGTAATTTTGCATTATTTTAATTTTGAAACAAATAAGTATCGAAATTCTAAACTGAAATCGTTTACTGAATTTTTGATTTTTCATGAATTGATCGCTATTTCTAAAAGTATTAAAGACCAAACCCAAAGCCGTGATCATCTTTACTTTATATTTTGAAAAAGTAACCACTCCTATTAATGATGGTTTTGAGAAAATGCTTTATGTTTGTAAAAATCCTATTTAAATTTTTTATTGCTTTGAACAGTGTTGGAATTATTACTGAATGCATCGTAAAAGATGTGTCATGACCTAAATATGAAGTTTTGGCTAGAACCTCTAGACAATTTGGTTCTTGCTAGAACAGAAAAAAAATTCAGTAGAAAATCTGGTTCTGGTTAGGGGTTCATAAATTAACTCTGAGGTTGAAATTTTTATTGTTCAAAAAAAAAGGGAGGAAGGAAGGAAAGAAAAACGTAAAGAAGAAAAAAGAAAAAAGAGTAGAAAAAAGAAGAAAGATAAAAGCTACAACATTTGAACAAAAAATTCTTCCTTTTTACTTAATTTTTAAGTGCTATTATCCACTTTAACATACATACATACGAGTTTTGTCCGCTGTTGAATTAAAATAATTGCAATCTATCTTTGCTATTCTTCGTTCATTTCTCACATATTTTTCTCAGTTGCAACAACATTACTCTAACCATAGTTGTATTGATTTTTTTATTTATGGTAAGCGGAAGAAAGAAATGGATGCATCAATGCAATTTACAGTTGTTTACCAAAACCAAATTCAAAATTTCCGAATTTGTTTTCAATTTTGAAAAAATTAATTAACCAAAACCCAGACCTCGAACTTTGGCCATGGTGCAACACACGATTAGGTGCTTGTGCTTTCTACGTATGGTGTGGCGTAGATGAGAAGGCATAGTTATTGAGTCATTGAATGACCAATGCGTGGTGTTGAAGGCATGCCTTTCCGTATTCTGACCTTTTGTATATTTTAAATATTTATTCTTCTCTTAGATTAAACAAGCGTTGGGTTTTGTATTGTTCTAGAATCACGTTTGTCGATCGATATTTTTTTATTCTTTGATTATAATTTAAAGAACCAAAAAAATAAATAAAAAAAGCAGAAAACTATTGCCTTGCTATCTCTAGTGAAAGACTATTACATGCAACAAAAAATACGAAAATAGCTAATTTTTGTATGAAGCAACTCTCAATATTAGTTTTATGTATTTATTATTTTTGTCATTTGTTACATTGTCATGTATAAATTGAATAATTACCATTTAATATGTTGTGGAGTGTAAACAAGCTAATCATAATTTATTTCATTATTTGTCAGTAGTTTTGTAATTACATTGGTTTATTGATATTAATATTTATATATTGCAAAATTGTTGTTCCGAATTTTTTTTATGTATCCACATCTATATGTTGAGGTGGAGCCTTGGCGCAACGTTAGGTCACCCGCATGGTGATCTGGACGTCCAGGTTTGAGTCCGCAAAACATCATCTTCGAAATGCGAGGGAAATGTTGCATACATTATTGACCTCCCCAGAGCCCGCAATCCTACGGGAGCCTCGTGCACTGGGTTCCACCTATCCATATCAATATGTTCTTTGTTGGACATCTTTAACAGAAATTTTTTATGTACTAATTTAATTAGTTTATAATGTATAAATTATAATAAAAAACGATTACATTTGTTATTAAGCATGTTTTAATTTGTAAAGATACGCGTCATACATCATGCTATTCATCGCACCAAGCGCCTAGACTGCTGGAAGCTTTTGTGCCTTCTATAACTATGGTTACTTCTAGGTTAATTGAAGAACATAACCTTATATAAAGCTGTAGTTCGATAATATTTGCAGCTGGTTCTAATCATGCCACATGCACTTAATTGCTACAATAATCTGAATAGTTTAAAACAGAGATCATCATAAGCTGTATGTTATGCATACCATTCAGAAATTAATATCACATGCATACAACTTGATCCCAGTTTCCAATATTGACCGAATTGGCACGTCATACCACTTTGAAATTCAGATTTCATGCCACTAATATGTATATAGTTTTGTGTTATTTGTCATGGTGCAAATTGTATTTCCTTTGATTTGCTCATGTATCCAGGCAAATGATGTGATATTTTGTGGAAGAATTCTTATGTTTCTTGCCCACTTTTTTCCATTGTCTGAGCGCTCTGGTATGCTAGTTCTTTTAATCCTATACATCTCATATTTTGATGTTTTTATAACATTTGCTTTTCGTGAATATTACAGCTCTTAATATAAAGGGAGTATTCAATACTTCTAATGTGACGAAATATGAAAAAGATGCTCCTGATGGTATTGGAACAATCTTTTGTTAATTTTCTAATCTGGAGCATCTTCGTTCCCTCTCCCAAGCTTACTTTTTTGGGATTATAATTGAGTATCATTTTTTAAATCTCAGGTGTCCCTATTGATTTTAATTTCTACAAGACCTTGTGGAGTTTACAGGTTTGGATATGACAATTACTAGCAATATGAATATTACATTGCACATGTATCATTATGAGGAAATCATTATATTGTTTTGTACAAATTTTTTGCATTAATAGACAGGTATCCAGTTATTAAAAGGGTTTTAATAAATTCTATGAAATTGTAATTGCCTTTTGTAATCCTATGATCATTACTTGAATTTCTCAGAAGCTGTATTTTTCTACACCATGTGAATTTTGTTGAGTGCAAATTGTTGATTCTCGTATGATCCAAATCTTTTTACTATGACTATTCAAGCATTCATGTAAATTGAAACCTTAGTTTTCTTGTTTGATTCATGAAATTGTTTATTATTCAAGCCTCTTTGGATTTAAGAAGAGGATGGTTATCTAATACTCAGCTGAAACTTGGTTAACCTTTGCTAGTTCTATGATCTTGTCTTGACATGCATTTGTAGGATTAGCTGCTTCACTTTGTAATTGCAACTAATTATTGCTATATTTTGCGGTTGCAATTCGGTTAAAACATAAAAATTCATTTGCATGGTCTACAAGAACTCAGAAGTCCAGGAGAAAAAAAAATGCATAAGAAATACACTTAAGAAAACAGGAAAACATGACCCAAACAGTGTAAAATATTATCCAGTCCATCGGTGAAGGTTGTATAATCAGCAAAAACTATATTTCCACTGATATCTAATAAAATAAAATAAAAAAAAGCTACCCAAGGTTATTATGCACACACATTTAATTATAGCCTAAATGGATACACAACACACTTTATTTTTAACATTCCCTTTGCCTCTTCTATCAGGATATTTTCAGTAATCCAGTTTCTACGCTAACCCCAATCAAGTGGCAGAAGTTTTCTGCAAACTTAGCGGTATTTTTCTATCACTTGTATTTTACTCAAAATTATATATAATACTTAATTTGTTACATCATGTGTCCACTTTCTTAATCTATAAATTTGTTGCTACTCACATTTAACCACTCATTCTAGTTGGTGATGGGTTTAACCACAGGTTGTATTGGATGCATTTGAAGCTCAGCCTCTGACTGATGATGAAGGAAATGCTAATAATCTTGGGGAAGAGGAAGCAGCTTTTAGCATAAAATATCTCACAAGCAGCAACCTGATGGGGTTAGAGGTAGTTTTATTACATTTGATATATAACCTATGTTCTCCAATGAGGATACAGACATTCCCATTTCTATTACTGCGCAGTTAAAAGATCCTGGTTTTCGTCGCCATATTTTGCTCCAGTGTCTTATACTGTTCGATTATCTCAAGGTATGTTCTTTAGTTCATTGGGGGTAGGATTTTACTTAATTGGAAGTTAACTAAAATTTGAAATGTTGATGTAGCAATTATGGGTGTTATTGGTTAATAACTTGGGATTTTCTATAGTAAATTTGTATGCATCATTCATTTGATTACTAGATGTAAATTTGACTAAAATTATCAGAATGCTACTCTCATGTCCTATGAAAACTAAAATGTTGTTTTCTCACAACAAACTCAATTGCTGCCATCAGTACTCAGTTCTTAATATAAAAAATTAAATGCTAAAGCACACCGCCTGTTCCAATTTCTTCTTCCTGTCATCTGGAAAACGGCTCCCTGCTGACACACATTTATTTTATTCTCTCATAAGTCCTGCATATGTACGTGTAATAGTAGTTCAAAGGTTTCTGTGTGACATTTATTATTTACCATCCACCTTTGACACCAAAACTTTTTGTTGTGTTCTTGGAAGTCAGAACTCCTGGTCTGTTGACCTATAATCTATACAATGATAATTAGACTCAAATTAAGGTTTCTTTTGTTTGGTGTTAATTTGTTGCCGATTGGTGTGGTTTTTGTCTGGTGTAAATTATAATGATATCAGTTATTTGGCTAAGATCATAGGTTTTGGATGGATACTTCAAAAAAAATTCCTTGCTTTTATTTTTGTTGTACTTGTGATTTATGAGCAATGGCTATTATCATTATATGCTGGACCTTAATGTTTTATTGCACCTACAAAAGATGAAGAACCTTTTTTTTGGGTTATCTATTTATTTTTAATACCCAAGTTCTTTACATATGCACGCGCACACACACTTATCGATTCCTATATTAAAATCTAAATACATTATTTTACTAGTTGTTTTTCAGCTGCTATAGCGAACCTTTTAAGCTGAGAAGTAGATTTAAGGAGCTATGGATGTGTCCTGTGTGTGTTCGTATATGTATATGTGTGCGTATATATGTATGTTTGTGAGCGTGCATGTGTATTTGTGCACGTGCACATTTGTGAAATAAATGTTGGGTAGTTTGAATTCGATGTGTACAATTTTAGACTTGAACCTTCTCAAAGGATTTTCTCTCAATTTCCAATCTTTCCCTATGTATTGTTGCTATACTGAAATAGTTTTGTTCCACATAAGTAGCATCTTCAACTTGTGCTACCACTTTTTAAGAAGAAACATATATTCATGCCAAGCATTTAAATCTTGGATTTCAAACAGAATCTCGGACCAACATCTCGGTCCATATCTCGGGTGATGTCTTAACATCTCGGTGAGATGAGTGTCAAACAAGTTAAAAATTAAGCAATTTAAATATCTTCTTGCCCAAGTGCAAAAAAGGGAACTTGGGCGGGATGAAAATGATTTATCCAATTCATGCACATGTATTTAATCTGTTCACATCCAGTTTATCCAAGCTTTAGAATATGAGCTTACTAAGACACAACACACAACTATTAGAAACTTCCAATACATAGTTTAAGTTGCCCTTGTTTGACACGGTCTATCAAGTAGGCAAGATTTAATATATGGTCAAATTATTAACCTCGGTGCTACTGGCAGTACATTAAGCTTTGAAGTTTAAAAAAGTCCAAATGCCATTAAACGCCGGTAGAAAAAAAAGAGATTGCGTACCATATCACCATTACACACCTGGGTGCCAAGCTAAAAAATATAGCTCAGGTGGAGCCTAAATACAATCAGTGAGGAGCCTTTGACAACAAGTTTACTGCAAATTCATGACTCATGAGACCATTTACGTACCTAAATGCATTCTTATATTAAGGCGACAATATGGAGAAATTTATTTGGAATTGTATAACAGGATTTAGTTACAATTGTATTTGTAGCTTATAAACTATGAAAAGTCTTAAGTTTTTTCTGCTGAAATCGGTTACAATCAAATTTGTTTTGACTTTAGAGCACAAATCATAATTCAAGGTGTATGGCAACAACCAAAGAGGTTGGAGAGGTTCCTAGCAGGCCTGGTCATATATTGAATACAAACCCACACCTAACATGGAGATGGCATTGTATATTCACAAATACATTGTCATTGAAAACTATTTGGTCAATTATTAAGGATAACTGTCAGGACAAGATCAAGGCATCTTCAGTACATACTTGATAACTTTGAAGACCAAGGTTTACAAAATGGGTTTTAAATTGTAAATCATAAAGTTCAAACATCAAATTGAAACTAGATTTGAATTGTGAACCGTAGATTCAAGACCTATAGTATAAGGCTTAAACTCGATATGCGTCTTTGAAACTGATTTTGATGTTTGAACTTCTACATCTAAACCTTAAACTCAATTTTCTCTTTTGTTCCATTTTTATTTTGTTTAGAAAACACTACGATGATAATTATGGATCCAAATAAGTATATTGAATATATGGATTAAATGATATTTCTCAACTGCGGTTTTAAGTTAACCAAGTTTGAATCAGAATGTAAATTGAATCGTAAAGGGAAAAAATTCCATCTGAAATAGGATTTAAATCATAAGATTTTAAGGTTTTCTGATACCAGTGCTGGAAGAAAATGTTGGACAGTGGGTTTCATTTAGGAATTTGGTAGATTTCATGCGTTTTTTATAACACTATAATTTAAGCAGTTTTCTGTTTTTCACTTGGTTTTTATTTTGCATGTAAGCGCAGTAGCATATCATATGATTCCTGTTATCATAAGAGCTTACTTTCATAACTTTTTAAAACCTGAAGCATGTAAGCTAAAAAGGTTTGATACTCCAATTTACGTTCATATGAAGCCATAAATTCCAACAATTTTCGTATTTTGAGTTTTCAATTCACTCAAATCGCCACAACAATACCGATATTGCCATTCTTGCTTCAGTTGAGTTTTCAAAATTCCAACTGACCAGAATCCAGTGGAAGTATTTATATTTCATACATTAAATTTTGCTTAAAGTGTGTTGATAGTTTCACTGATTCTTGAGTTCAATGTATACAATCTTTAAGTTCTGTGACATTTTTTGAATTTATCGAAAATTGTGTTTTTATCCTCCTGTTACAATAGTGTTTGCTGTGATTTTCTTCTTTTACTTTCTGCAAAATCAAGGTAGTGTTAGTGTGAGTTTACTTTATGGTCACACTAGCATATCATCATGCACGATGTGCATCCGCATGCACTCATATATGGGTTTTGTTAAGATGTTTAGAGATTTGTAAATATTGAATGTGTATTTATGTAAGTTAGTCGACGGTTGAAATGGTGATTAATTGATAGTTGAAATGGTGTGCAGTGAGCACGGTCGAAACCTAGACAACCAATACCTTTTATTTGTTGTAGAAATATACCACCTTCCCAATAGTACAATTATGTTAATCGCTGTTAACTTGCCATAATAGCAACGATGTGTTTTGACTTAACAGATGTAATTACCAATGAAAGAAACATCAACATCATCACCTTCCTAATAATAGTGGGTTTTCTTTCTTTGCCATAATAGCTATGAATTGTTTTGACTTAACGGATGTAATTACCAATGAAAGAAAAGGCGACACCATCACCTTCTTTTTTTCTCCCCCAATGACATAAATCTCTTTCCGTTTTATGTAGGCTCCTGGAAAAAATGACAAAGACAGTCCTTCAGAATCCATGGTCAGTATTTTTTTCACACTAACATTTTATACGCAATGGAAAAATAATAATTTATGAAAATGCCAAATTGCTTCGTCCTAACAATTCTCAGAACTGCTACCCAATTGTATCTGCTACAAGTTACGTTAGTTGTATACATCCTTAATTCCATACTCTATCTGAATATCTCACCTTTTCAGAAAGAGGAAATTAAATTATACGAAGACCGTGTCAAGAAATTAATTGAATCTATTCCACCTAAAGGAAAGGAGTTCCTTGAAAGTATTGAACACATATTGGAACGAGAAAAAAATTGGGTAACTCCTATCATAGACATTATTAACCTTTGTACTATTATTTGATAAGTACTGTTATCATCTATATAATGGAGTGCTTCTCTTTAGGTCTGGTGGAAACAAGACGGTTGCCAACCATTTGAGAAGCAAACGACTGAGAAAAAAGCTGGTCAAGAGGCTGTAAAAAAACGGTGAGTGTGTTTAGTTTTGTTCCAGGAACTAAAATCTTGTCTGTTGGCTTATCCTTGATCGGGACATTTATCAATGTTAGAACCTCAATATTTGCGTGGTTTCATAGTTTGATTACCTTTTCATTTTCAACTACTTCATTCCTCAATTTTTACGTTATTCAAACGCTGATATTAGACAAGCACCAGCAACACTGAATGGCAAAATTTAGGGAATGTTTCCATCTAGGTTTCCCCTGTCATTTTGAGGTCACATGTCCCCTTGTGTTGTATTTATTTGGTGGATGTCAACTGGCATTTGATATGCATGAATGTAATTTGACATTATCAGATTCAGTACCATTTCTAATTTTTGACTTGGTATGTATTAGAATTGTAGTTACTAAGAGATGGATGCAATCTTAATGTTTATTTGGTAGTTGGTATATCAACAGATCCTTCCATTCACATGTAACAAATTCGGGAACTCAGAACACTATATAACAATGTCATTAGAAATATATCACACTGTCATTAGATGAGAACTCGATGTATTTTGTAGTTTCTTCTAATTCCAATTTCAAGTAATTATTAGGTCGTATTTGCGGCTTACACACACTCTGTGTGTGTGTTTTTTTTTTGTTTTTTTTGGCGTTCTTGCTAATTTTTACCGGATCAAATCGTAAATTAGCCTGAAATTGAACTATGAATCACAGTAATTCATAATATATGTATTTATATACTGAACACAACAGTTCAAATATTCTTCAATCAATAAAAATCATCGTACTAAACTAATTAATTTGTATTTTTTATAACTTCAGTTTCATAATGATTGTCGTGAACTTAAACATATCCTAACTAGTAATTTGATACATGTGACGCATATATGTGTACAAAGAACACGACATATCTTAGTTTCAAAACAAAAGTTGCAATTACATATATGTTCAAAGTTCAGATCTACTTAACATATTATATTGTTATGGCTGAATCTTAATCTGCTACCTTAGAATTATACTGTCATGATTTATAAAATTGATTTTCACCAACTAATTTTAGAATTTAACTTTGTTTAAATACAACCTCTCTCTACCGACACCATTGCACTACAACAATGTCTTAAAGGTAACATTACTTTATGGTTATTACTTAAGGGATAGTCAGTTCCCACAGATGGTATATTTAAAATGCTTATCTATTTTATGCTGCTAATAATATTTGCTTTTTCAGTTGGAACTTATTTGGTATTTCTTTGTCTTAGTAAAGTACGATGGAGACTGGGAAACAAAGAGTTAGCACAGTTATGGAAATGGGCAGATCAAAATCCTGTATGTTCTAGTTATTATTTCCTATCCTAGTTCAACAAGTAGCATCCTGTATGTTCAAGCTATTATTTTCTATCCAAGTTCAACAAGTAGCATCCTGTATGTTCTAGTTATTATTTTCTAACCAAGTTCAACAAGTAGCGTTCAACAAGTAGCATCCTGTATGTTCTAGTTATTATTGTTAAAGTTCGCCCTGTTCTTCAGTTAACGTGTTACTCTGTGATAAATTGGATTATTACTAATAGTTTACACGATGAAGCATGGACACCGACAGCGCATATATATCATTTGATATTGTATTTTACAGATAGAATACACACATCACAAATCTATGTTTTAACTAATTAATTGATATCAACATAAGAGATAGAGACATTAGAAGCAGATGGTTTACACCATAAAGGTGATGGACAAAAAAAGGTGGAACCCAGTGCACGAGGCTCCCACACGATAACGGGCTCTGGGGAGGTCGATAATGTACGCAGTCTTTCCCTCGCATTGCGAAAAGGCTGTTTCCGGATTCGAACCTGGGCGCCCAGATCACCATGCGGGTGATCCAACTGGTTCGCCAAGGCTCCACCTCATAAAGGTGATGGACAGATGAGAAGATTTTTTGCAGTAATTTTATATTGCTGCAGGAATATGTTGTTTTTTTTGAATGGTTTTGAACTCGAATGTAAGCTCATATGCTCAGCAGCTCAAGCATGTATCTGACTAATGACCAAAACAAATGATTTTACAGTATTTGGAGTACAGCTTGAGCTTTAATGCATGATTGACACAGAAGTATTCTACCAGTTAGTCATTACAGATTGTACTTGCTACTACTTATAGGTTGGATGGACAATCATAAAGAACTCCATATTAGTTTTCTTTTTGTTCTTTTGTTAAAAAAAAAAAAAAAGGATCACTGCTGAGTGAACTATGAGCATGCCCAACATGAATTTTGTTATCACATTATGTATGGGCTAGATGTCAAGAAAGAAGTTGGTTATCAAGTTCTGCATGCATCTTGTATCATGCAACACTATGGCCTAATGATGAAAAACAAGATAAATAATAATTGATATCATGGCCTAATGATGAAAAACAAGATAAATAATAATTGATATCATGGCCTAATGATGAAAAACAAGATAAATATTTGATATCTTTGCATATACCCATAGTTTAAGGGGTTATTGGTATTGGATTGGGGACATATCATAATGAAACACATCCTTCTTAATTATTCTGAATGGTACTTGAAACGTTATGCGACCCTAAAGTCTGCGAACATGGTGAATTTGGATAACAAAAATTAGAAATGGACTCTTTTAATTTAATTGTGTATAATTCTTTACATGATTATTAATTGGTAAGGTGTGATAAGTAATATATTAGATAAAACGAAGCACTATGGATCTAAAACCTTTCAATTCTCTATATCGTGCTTTACAATCTACTTCATAATGGGCTTATCTTTGTCTTATTTTGATTTCAGGATTGTTTAACTGATCCTCAACGTGTTCGTACCCCTTCAATCAATGAATATTGGAAACCACTTGCTGAGGATGTATGTGCTTCTAATAATAACAATTAACGATTACGGCAGTATATCGGAAAGCTGCTTCAATTCATATGAGATGTTAATAATTTAATTTAAATTTTTACTGAGCAGCTACTTTAATGGATTTTCAGATGGATGAATCTGCTGGAATTGAAGCTCAGTATCACCATAAAAATAACAAAGTAAGTTTCTATTATGAGTTTCATCTATCAAGTATTCTTAAGATTAACAACATATATAATATTATGTTTTTACCATGACTTGGTTGTTTTAAATTTTATCTTATTAGTACATCTCTGTCCCTCCCTACCTTGCCACACAACTATAAAAGAGTAATTTGGTTTAGAAAATGCCTACAGTTGTGGTCTCGACTGAATAGACAGTAATCAGTTACAAACTGTAGAATTTTGGTCTGTATTTTATTCTGTTTAAAAATCCGCAGTTCCTTTATTTGAAATCCAAGAGGATTGTTTATGTCTAAACCTGGGACAAACTCAGGTTTATTGCTGGAGAGGGTTGCGCTTTTCTGCCAAACAAGATCTGGAGGGATTTTCTCGGGTACGTTTCCTCATGATGAAATAAATCGTATCCATCTCTAGACCAAATAAAAATTGCTTAAAAATTTCTTTTGTTCCTTTATGGCAGTTTACGGATCATGGCATTGAAGGAGTAGTTCCTCCTGAATTATTGCCACTAGAAGTTCGTGCTAAATTTCATGCTAAACCTGTTGACAAAAATAAACGGGTTAAGAAAGAAGATGAGGCAAAAGGAGCTGCAACACAACCTGAGGACAACCGGGTAATATTAGATTCCTTACCGTACTTCAATCTATTTTTCTAAATTTGCATGATTAAGTCTGCGGAAGAAATCCTTCGTTAAAAACTGCAACAACTGGGAATCTCAGAGGACCAAGTAGGGGTGCACACAACCCATACTCGACACAACCCTACCCACCAACCGACCCAATCCATATAAATCTGACCCAACTCATCCTAGTTCGGGTCGGATATGGGTTATAGTTTACAACCCATACTATATATGGGTCGGGTGTGATATTTTTTCAACCCAACCCCATTTTAACCTAGCCCTATTTAAAGAAAATTATTCAACATCAGCCCAAGTAAAATTAGACTAGTCAAAATCTAGAATAAAGTTTTTCTAGAACAAATATACTTAAAAAGTCATATTAGATGTCAACTAAGTAAACTGGAATGGTCAAAACCCATTGGGTTGATTGTGAAATTTTGAGGAATATTCTAAAAGCATTTTAATGTATTTTGGAATGAAATTCTTCACTAAATTAAATATGATGTATTTATGAAATACGTGCTGTAGTGAATCGGTTCTTTTTAAGGATTATGGTAGCTAAAATCTACTATTTTGAGTTGAATATTTTGTTATTTTATTTTGATTTTTTTTCCAAATTGCCCCACACACACACACACACATATATATCCAACCCGACCCGACCCATACTTTAACCCAACCCATCCAACCTCATATGGGGTCGGGTACGGGTTAAACTCTTTAACCCATACTTATACGGGTCGGGTGAAGTATTTGGTTTAACCTGACCCAATCCAACCTTTGTGCAGCCCTAGAACCAAGCTTACGCTTGTAAATTCCGAGAGAGCAGTCCCTGAACATCCTGGACATGCTCTGGGTGAATCACAGGCTGAGCAACGATATACATATGTGCATACATGGATATGTGCACACATTCGTATACATTCATATATGTTTATATATGGAGTACACTTTATGTATATATATTCTTTGTGTATATGTGTTTATTATATTTAAAGCTCAATTGCACTTCTAAAATGTAACATTACCCATATTTTCACATTAATACGGTTTGTTTAATTGACTTAATCAATGTATATGAATGATGTCATGACAATAATTAACAGTCATATTTTGGCAGAGGCGATGCATAAGATAAAAATATTAATCGAAACCCAGTTTATTGAAAAATATCATATATTTTTTGCAAACTAATATACATGAAGACTTTCTGAATTTCATATTTTATTTCACATCCTTTTGTGTACATATTTGTTAGAGTAGCAACTCACCATCATTTTGTTACACACACATTTTAAAATAATACACACACCACATATACTTCTATAAATAATCTTTTTAGTTCTTAAAAACTCTTCTAGAACAGGTTCTATCCTTTTTCTTCTAAAAGTTTGCAATTATGAAAGCTCATTTACTAATAATATCTTTGACTAAATTAGAACATTTCTTATTTTAAGTTTATTGCTAATATTTCTATTGTGTTTAAGAAAATACGTTAACGATGTATTCATAAAATACCAATAATAGCCTCTTATAAAATACTAATAATAGGCCTTCAAATAATTTTTTTGACACAGCCTTCTATTATCGTTGGTAACAAAGTATATTCATCATGATTAATGACTCATCATTTTCATTGACATAATCATCATCAGAGTAATTTTAAACATATTTTATCAGTTATGATTCATATATAAGTTGACTGAAATATTATGTATAAATTATATAGTATAAATTCTTAAACAAACGAAAAAGAAAGTATGACAAATATATGGTCTTTGAGGAAGATATTTAGATGAAAAAATTACTTTAAAGTTACTTTTAGAAAGAAAAAAATTGTAAATTTTTTATTTACGCTTCAAATTTGAGATATTTAATGTCAACGATAATGTTTATAAATAGGCAAATTCTATTTCAACACAGATAATTACTTAGTAGCCCCCCCCTAAAATAAATAAAATTTTAAGGACTAAAATGCCCTTAGAAAGCTGTGTACTTTCTTTCTTCTCAATTCCATTATCTTCTTACGTCAGTTTCTTACTGTCTAAATCATCGCTTCTTCAAAACCCTAGTTTCCAAATCAGTGAAGAAAAAAATTAATTTTCACTACTAAGTTATTTTTTGGGTTTACAGGCTTTTTTAGTTGTAGTTCTGAAGAAAATATGAATTAGGTTTCTAAATCAGTGAAGAAAAAAAATTCAATTTTTCATGTTTTGTGTGATGAGAAGGGTAGTTCTGGAAATGGTAGGGGGCTACTAAGTTATTTTTTGGGTTCACATACCTTTTAATTTTTGGGGGGCTGCTAAGTAAATACTCGGGTTGAAATAGAATTTTCACTATAAATATTACATGTTATTAAAAACGTTCAGATGAACAAATTTATAGCATGTTTTTAAATAGCAAGACTTAAATGTAGTGATAATGTTTTTTCAAACATGGTTATTTTATGTGCTTGGAGGTTTGAACTATAGATGTTTAACAACTCAAGCTAGATGTTTTGCTACCTGGGACAATGGCCACTGCCAATTTAGTGATAACATTAGATGTTAGGATTTAATGAAAAATGGTGGAGTGTGAGACATCAGAATCCCAAACAGTCAATATAATTACAATATTTAATAGCTAAAGTTGTCATGTTAGGTGGAGAGAAACATTGAGGCAATGTGTTATGGCTTCACATTTTAACGCGGCTTCTTCGTGAAGTTATGCTATCTTTATTCTTTTAGTGCACTTGATTACTGGGTAATAAATAGTATGAGCATATAGGGTGGTTGCTGTTTCCTTTTCCTTTCCTTTTCTTTTCTTTTTTTTAGTTTTTTTATTTTATTTTATTTTTTATTTTTTATACACCGTTCAACTGAAGGAAATCTTAATTTACTAGGATGTAGGCTGATATTGTTTATGTGAAGAGCTTAATACTCAAAGCTGAAAGCTATATGTTTTACAATATTTAGGGTGCAACTACGGCAGCAGAAACAGAGAGTGGCACAGAGCTAGAGGAGGGAATGATTCCCATGGATTCTGATAATGCAACTATTGGTGTTGCAAATAATGAAGATACAACACCAGAAGAAGAAGAAGCCAGAGAGCAAAGCCCAGAACTTGAACCTGGGCAGTTCGACGAGGAAGCAGAAAATGAAGCTGAGGCCAGGCCTGATATCAATCTTAACGAAGAATTTGAACCACATTCACAAGACATAACGAAGGCCTGAATCCTTGGATTCCTGCTTCTTGTATACTAAAATTATAAGCAGTGTGTTTTGTATGTGAAATTATTTACTCAATTTCTAAAGGAAAAAGAAAAACGAGGATGTCACTCAGATGTTTAATGTTAATGTGCATCTACTGATTACAGAATATTGTGATTTGGTCTTGTAATTTTTGTTTCAAATGTTAAACGAACTGAATAAATTTTGTTCCATGATGATGGTTTGTTAACTTTGTTGATTTAGTACAGTCTTGAAGTGTAAAGCTCCGTTTTAACTTGGTAACATATACAGACTGAACTAGTTGCAATGGATTCGACGTTTTTGTATGTTCTCTTTTTTGTAGATCTCATTGTACTTGTGTTGCTGCAGGTGGTATTTTTAGGAAGCCTTCTTCCATGGTTTTATGATTTGAATTGATCCTTTGGTCTCCCTTTTTTTACCTTCTACCATTTAGACTCGTCAATTCTTACTTTCCTAGACTTTTGGTGTATTCATCCATTCAATTTCACCTTTACAAAATAAAATATGATAAGACTATTGTGCATTTGATTGTTTTGGATAAACTACGCTAATAGATGACTCTGGACCTCAGGTACATCTTTTTGCAAGATTTAAAAAACAAGGGTGCGTTCGTGGGGACAAGCGGTTAGTGGGAGGAAAAGGGATAGTGTTTTTTTACATTCGACATGAAAATTAAGCTGCGGCTAGGAAAGGAGATTCTAACGCTTCGATTCCCATAGATTTTCCGGAACTTAATTTTTAAGTCCGACTTATCTTCGATACGTCGGACATAAAAATTGTTATATCGGTTTTTCCAAGACTTAGGATCTGTTTTGTTTGTCATTTTTAGTTGTGTTTTCGTTCAAAAAACGTACACACGATACTTGTATTTTTCGAAAACAACCAATTTGAAAATTGAAACTAATATATTAATTAGAAAACAAATTTATTTGTTTTTCGTGTTTTGAGAAATAACAAAAGAATGAAAAATAGCTCATCCTCTCCGCCGTCGTCCCTTCATCTATCATCGTAATGACCTAAAATTTTAAATTTCCTTTTCCATTATCTTCGTATTTTGTTATAAATATTTGAAACACAAAATACAAAATGAAACCAAACAGACCCTTAATTTTTTACATCTTACCCAATCTCTAATCAAAAATTTGTCCGTGAATGCTCTAACCTCTAATCCAATTTGTCCGCGAACGCGCCCTAAGTTGTGAACACCCTTATGAAAATCCTTTACACAACTCTGAGGAATAAAAAATAATATGCAAAATGAAAAATAACTAAAATTATACATCTTACGCGTAAAAAACTTAAACAAAGAAATCATTCTTTCTAAAAATGCAGAGATTATGCATTTCGTTGAAAAATACAAGTTTTCTTATGGAAATATTGCAAAGTTAAAGTTGCATAATATATAAAAAATAATAATAATATAAAACTAAAAAAGAGAATCATATTTCTAAAAAGAATACGTTACACATTTTTTGGCTATAAGAACACCATTTTTTTAACCAAGAGCCAATTATTTTACAAAATTCACCAAAAATTCAACTTTTCGTTTTAATCGCAACAAATAAAAACTAGGGTTTGCAACCGACATCAGAGGCTGCTAGGGTTGAGAAGGCGATGCGAAATTCTGATTGTGGTGACTCTGATGGAGGTGACAACTTGAAGAGGTCAACTAGAGTTTTAGAGATCTATGTAACAATAGTGATTTTGGTGTTATATATTTATTTTTTCAATCACAAATTTGTATTGATTTCATTGTAGTCAATTAGTGTGATGAATTTTTACAATCGAACATTATGTTGTTTTCTTATAAATTTTTTATTACATTTGTAATGCTAATTTTATGTATTATTTCAACATTTAATTTTAAATGACATTGTATTTTTATCTTGTAGGATTTCATGTTTTTATGTTATCTATAGTATCATTATTGCTTGAATACAGTATACCATTTTATGTTTAATTGCGACCTTCTAATATCATTTCAACATTTTTAATATTTTATACAGTGTTTTTTTGTTGTTGTAGAATGACCACATTTAGTTCTAAATAGCATTTTGCTTTATAATTGTGTAACATTTCACGTGTTTATATGACTCACAGTAGCATGATGTGATTTGCAATGTGGAATATAACATTTTATGTTTTGATGGTATCGTATTGTTGACGTAAAAAATGGATCAACACTCAAGAATGAATTGTAGAGAACATGTAGGACCTGGATCTAACAGATAGTATTGAAAATAAAATAAAATAGAACATAGAGACATAATTTTTTTATAGTGGTTCGGCAATCTCTAGCCTAGATCCATTTGTAGCTTTTATTGATTGTTGTTTACAAAGAATTTGAAATTACAAGTCATTATTACTAGGGTTTGATAGGTTTTATGGCCTAGTACTGCCAAGAATAGCCGCCTAAGTGAGTATTGATAGGGAGGTAGGAGATGAAGAAATGACAGAGTTTGTGCCAGCCGAGAATTAGATCCCTCTTTAATTGTAGTAGGGTTTGTTTTTATAGAGAAACATTGGTACATGGTCAGAAGCCTGCTTGCACCGAGTCCAAAAGGCAACCTGAAGTTGTACAAGAGAAACCAGAGGCCCACGAACAAAAAGAATAACTTGGTACTAAGTTAAATGACTCGGTACCGACTTGCTTTTATTAGTGCAGAGTGAACTTCTTCACTTGATTTGCTCTTCCTTCTTCTTCTTGATGAGTTCCAATCTCCCTTCGACTTTTAGTCAATTCCAGTGATCTTCCCATTAGCGCTTGAATTATCCTGCTTTCTTCACTTTCTTCTCATCAATGCTTAGAATTGCTTGTCCAAACTTTGGGTAAACCATTTGACCACGAATAATTGGAGTTGTATGTGAGATGTATGGAGTTTAGGAAGAGGAATGAGGAGGAAAAATGACTCGTCACTAACCTATTTGAGTCGGCACCGAGTTATTTCCTTAACTCCAGTCCCTTTGAAACTTTTCCTAGTTGTTTCTCCAGCTCTTCTTAGCGTGCTTCCAAATTTCCGAGTCGTTTCGCCTTCATCTTGATGTTCTAACATTCGTTGACTTCTGCTTGGTAAAAAACCCAAGTAACACTTGCCCTCCAGAGTATGCTTTTGTTGAAAACAAAATGTGCTCGGGATCAAGACAAGTCTTGGACTAGTTTCCTGCAAATTTAAATGATCATTCAAGTGTCGTCTTGAAACATTGCTTTCGCTTGGTAGATTTTCCTTTAACTGTTTAGCTTAGTTATAGTTAAAATTCCATTCTTTTGCATTGAGGACTTGGTCTGCACTTCGGAGATCTCTTCTTGCCTTAGATGAGCAGAACTTCTCTCTGCCATGCTTTTTGGAAGATTCAAGAGGGAGAAAAATCACCTGCTACCGAGTTATTTCACTCGGTACCGACCTATTTGATTTTCCGTCGACCTATTTAAGTTTAGGACTTAGAATTTTTTTCTACTTCTCATTTCCTACTTTTTCTTTGCACCCGAGTCCTCCTGCCTTCACCCGAGTCTCTTGCTCTTCCACGACCTGAGTTCACCTGTCACCGACTTCACCTTCAGCTCCGACCTTACCATCGACTTGTTGCTGCCGCTATCACCTTTTGACACCATCGCGGACCATTCATCGCCACATGAATCATCACCAGGGGAACTCGGCCCTGAGATCTCAAAACCTTAGCACAAGTCCAAGCAATTTGAGGTTAGCGATTGCTAATGTCACGATGATGGCGATGGCGATAGGGCTTAGTTGATTGTAGTTGATTGCAATTGTTGAAATATGTGGTGCGCTTGACCGATGGTGAACATGAGTTTTGCCTTGGTTGTGTGCACATCGTTCCGAAGACAAGTCTAGTTCTCTGGATTTGACTATTTCTTGTCAGAATTCGGCTAAGTCATGATCGTTTTTTGATTTCCAGTATGACGACTTGTTAAAGGATTAATTGTACTGGATGATTCCATCGTCTTGCTTTTTCTATTTCTACACCTTCGATCTTCCTAAAAAGAAAGGCTTTCCATGTCGCTTCGGATAGTGGTTCCGTTATTGATTACTCATTGATAACGGGTAAATCCCAAAATATAATCTCAAAGTACGACACAGCTCATTTTTCTAGCACAAGTGAGCTATCTACACAGGATGGTCCATTCATGGTGTATGAGATACTACACTCACACTGCATAGATTAATACATTTCATTTGCCCCAGTCAACACTCATAATTCGATTGGTCAACATATGTCAATATCCTTTGGATTCCGGACGTTGGTCATATGGGTTTACATTCAAAATAAAACATACCCGACCATGCTGAATGCCAAGTTTTATTGTTTAGAATGACTCCTTGATCACCGCGTCTTAGTTTGGTGAAGTCACGTGCACTCCTCCTAAAGTTGGATCTTCTAAAGCTTAGGCTTTGCCATCCATTCCTACCGGGCCAAGCCATTCTGTAACCCCCAAATTCCATGGTAAGATAGTCCTAGTCATGCCGATAGTAGGTCAATTTCCTTCGGGTCTAAGGATTCTAGGCAATTTGCTAGAGCAGATGCCTTTGATTTTGTCTGCTAGAGTACCAGGTTGCTTTGGAATATATGCCTTCAAAACGGTATTCCTGAGGAGGACGTTCATCCCCCAACGAGAGCTGAGTTTGCACACGACCTCTCACCAGATTTCACAACGTGCAACCGATACATGTGCTTAGGTGGTGCTATCCCGCCATTCAATCCTTTCCTCTTGATGGCGCTACAAGAACTCGGACTGGCTCTGTTCCAAGTCCATCCAAATGGGTATTCTCTTCTGAGTTGCATTACATCCTCTTTATGAATCGGTTCAACTGACCCCCAAGGTTCAACGAGCTTACACATCTTCTATAATTTAAGAGAAGGAAGGATTCCCCATCCTACATAATAATCGAAGGTTTGCGTTCTTACTTCAAGAACAAATATTTCTACGTGCGATGAGTGCACGGTTTCAATCTACTTAGGCTATCTAGATGTATGCCTCTTTTCCCTTGCTTCTCCCATGATAGAATTTCTTATTTTTTAACTTGATACGTGTTTCTATGTATTCCAGCTTGAGATGAAAGCGCTGAGCATAATACAACACTTAAGGCAGTTAGATCCAATCAACGCACCGTCGCATTCCTTTTGACAAATGAAAATCTACAACGGTGCGTTCTGCTTCGACCCAACAGATTTGATGTCGCTGAGTCTCCAGTGCAGAGCGGCTCTAGAGCTCATACTTGTTCTTCTGCCCCTACTCGCAATTCCGACAAGAATCTTTAAGGGAAAGCTAAGGGTCAATCTGAGAAGGTAGATAGAGAGGAGACCCATGATAAAGAAACTAAAGAGCCCATAGGAGGCGATGTCCCTGAGGCGGGGATGAAGTAGTCAGAATGCCTTCAATTCTAGAAGGAGATATACAAGTCGAAAGGAGAGAGGGAAAAGCATCGATGGTTAAGGAACAAGGAAAATGTGCTAATGATAGCAATAACAACTATCACGCTAGTGAAGAAGGGGATGAATCGTTCGCTCAATCGCCTGGCTTTGGTCCTGTTCTCCCCAGCTCGCTCTTTCCAAAGCACATAGTCATTGAAACTTCTAAGGCATCTGGGGACTAAGTTGTAATGTCTTCAGGAGAGGATACAGCTCGATCTTGCCCTTTTAGCGATGTTTTCATTGGCCTGAGTGATATTGGTGAGATCAACTTCATCGTTAGTGACATTCTACGGGATATTGGTTCAAGCTTCACTCTTTCTCCATGGGGCTTTGTAACCAAAGGCGGAGAGACCCTTACTTTAATTCCTTGCCGATACGGTTGGTAGAGTACTTAGGGGTCATTGGCACCACCCACTTCACTAGGATCATGGACAGTCATTCTTGCATTGGCTTGTACTTTATAATTTCAACATTAATACTGTTTTGTTCTCTGTTTTAGGATCCATGGGCCATGGTTGTTATGAGAAGTTATCTCGCCATGCCAGTGCTCATAGAGGCCAAACTCTCAATCCCAATCCACCTTGTCGCTATGAGATTGAGGAAGAGAGGCGAAGGAAGAAAGACCGTGAGTTTGACGAAGTTCGCAAGGTGACGTAGCGGATTAATCAAAAACAATGTAGATCGATGAAAGTAGCTGACGATGGATTGATGAATACTGAATTGCCCGAATTCGTTGATCTGAAGATACCAAATTCTAGCTATCCCGAACTCGTTGATCGCGCACGATACCGGGTTCGAAGATCTGCGATTCTTCACACGTTGATCTAGCGTACTAGATTCCGTGAATCGGCTTCTACAGTCGTTGAATCGAGCGCACTCGATTAACCGAAAGAGGAGATAGGAGATTACACTCAACTACCAATTTGGTGAAAGCACAAAGCTAACAAAACAAGAGTTTTATTTCAAATCAACTAAACTATTACAAATGAGAGACCTTGCCTATTTATAGGCTACAACACATCACAACAGAAATTTATACAACACTTAGGTCGGTTCCGACTTAAAAATATGCGACTCAACATACTCCGACTTAACAAAGAGAAAATACAAACAGAAAATACATCACTTAGGTCGGCAACGACCTAAACAACACGACTTAACACTTGTCTAACCTAACAGCAAGGCAGCGACTTAAGAAACAGTTTCTGGCGACCTTCCCATGAGCGACTTAAGACCAAAACAGTTACAACACCTTACAAGCCTTCAGCGACTTACGACTTAACAGTTCAACGGTTTATCATTAGCATCCATCAGCGCCTTAAAGAATCAACGACAGAGATTAAGGCGGCATAAGAATCAACGGCCTCCAGCTTCAGCGACCTATCCTAGGTCGTAACCCGCTTCTACATCCTAGGTCGTAACTCGGCAGCAACCAATCGCTTGAACGACCCAAAGGAAATGGCTTGTGTACGTTAGGTCATTCACGACTTATAGAAGCATACGAGTTAAGTCGTTCACGACTTAACTTTCTTCACATTGCACTGCATCTTTAGGTCGTGAATTCCCCTTAGATCGTGTCCGACCTAAACTGCCAGCTTGCCCACCTTCTTTGTTAGGTCCACAGTCCTTAGGTCGTCTACGACTCAACATTTCCACACGACTTAAAATTCCGTTAGGTCGTGGACGACTTATAACCTCTTCCTTAGGTCGCAAACTCGAGATAACTTCTTCCCCTGATTTCCAGTTAAGTCGCAGCTCCCCCTCACGTGACTCCTTAGGTCGTGGACGACCTATAACTTTTTCGTTAGGTCGCAAAGCTACTTCCTTAAGTCGTGGGCGACTTACGTCTTGTAACTTTGTAGCTCGTGCTGCATCATCCTCCCCAGGTTGAGAAAAATTCGTCCTCGAATTTGTAAATTCTTCCACATCAGATTGGTCATTCCCATAATATGGTACGAGATGCTTAACATTGAACACGTCAGAAGTGTACACATCCTCCGGTAGCTTCAATTTATAAGCATTTTCATTAATCCGTCTCACAACTTCCACAGGACCAATTTTTCTGGCTTTTAATTTGTTATAAGCGCCCATTGGAAAATGGCCCTTTGTTAACACAGCATACACCATATCTCCTTCATTAAACTCAACACTTCTTCGCTTCAGATCTGCAGATCGTTTGTATTTCTCATTTGCCTTTTCCAATCGTTCTTGAACGATTCTATGACACTCTGTCAATCCTTCAACAAAATCAGCAGCTTTCTTAACTGTCCCCTTCGAGTGTGGTATTACCGTTAAATCCAACGGTCCCTTCGGTAAGTTTGAATACACTATCTAAAACGGACTGAAACCCGTACTACGGTTTACAGCATGATTATGAGCAAATTCCGCTTGACATAACTTCACATCCCAGCTTTTCAGATTATCTTTCACCAGACATCGCAATAAATTTCCCAATGATCTGTTAACCACCTCTGTTTGCCCGTCAGTTTGCGGATGGTAAGCGCTACTAAAATTCAACTTCGTACCGACCATCTTCCACAAGCTTAGCCAAAAATGACTCAGAAAACGAGTATCCCTATCCGACACAATAGATTCTGGCAACCCATGAAGTCGATATATCTCTTTGAAAAATAACTGAGCAAAATGAACAACATCCGCCGTCTTTTTACAAGCAATAAAATGTGCCATTTTCGAAAATCGGTCAACCACCACATAAATGGAATCATTACCACGTTGCGTTCTCGGCAATCCCAACACAAAGTCCATACTCACATCAACCCATGGTTTAGTTGGTACAGGTAACGGCATATATAAACCAGCATTAGTCGTAGTTCCTTTCGAAACCTGACAGATATGACATCGTTCCACAAACCTTTCCACTTCTTTCCTCATTGATGGCCAAAAGTAAGACTGTGAAATCAACTGTAATGTACGGTCTCTCCCAACATGTCCTTCTTCATGTAGCTCTTTTACAATCTTCATTCTCAAACTACAATCAGGTATGCACAATCGATTTCCTTTGAACAGAAAACCATCTACCATCAAAAACTCATCCGTCTCCCCATTCTTGACTTTATCAACAAACTTTGCAAAGTAAGGATCTTCGTCAAATAACTCTGGTAACACATCGAATCCTGTGACTTCAATCTTCATTGTTGTTAACAAATGATTCCTTCTACTCAAAGCATCCGCAACACGATTCGTCACTCCCGATTTGTGTTTCACAACAAATGTAAACTGTTGCAAATATGCAATCCATGATGCATGTCTCGCTGAAATCTTGTCTTGCCCTTGTAAATGCTTTAATGCCTCATGATCAGTGTAAAGAACAAACTCTTTCTGAAATAGATAGTGTCTCCAGTGTTTAATAGATTGCACAATAGCATAAAATTCAACATCATATGTACTGTATCTCATCTTTGCTCCTGATAACTTCTCGCTAAAGTATGCAATCAGACGTCCCCTCTGACTCAACACTCCTCCAATCCCTACCTTGGATGCATCAGTATGTAGTTCAAACACTAACTGAAAATCTGGTAATATTAGAATTGGTGCAGACGTCAAGAGTCCTTTGATTCGATCAAAAGCAACCCCGGCTTCCTCCGTCCATGCAAACTGTTTACCCTTCATACAATCAGTCACAGGCGCCATCACACTACTAAAGTGTGGAATAAACCTTCGATAAAATGAAGCCAACCCGTGAAAACTACGAACTTCCGTTATCGTCTTGGGTTGCGGCCAATCTCTGATAGCTTTGACTTTACTTTGGTCAACCTGTATTCCCTTTTCCGAAACAACATATCCCAGAAATAAAACACTCCTCGCCATAAAAACACACTTCTTTGTAGCAGCATAGAATTGTTCTTCACGTAGAATAATTAACACTTTCTTCAAATGCTGAACATGCTCTTCTGTACTAGCATTGTAGATCAGAATATCATCAAAGTAAACCACCACAAATTTCCCAATGTATGGCCTGAAAATTTGGTTCATCACCCTCATGAATGTACTTGGTGCATTTGATAGACCAAACGGCATTACCAGCCATTCATACAATCCTTCCCTCGTCTTGAACGCTGTCTTCCATTCGTCTCCGGGTCTAATGCGAATCTGATGATAACCGCTCTTCAAGTCAATCTTTGAAAATATTACGGACCCACTGATTTGATCCAATAAATCATCAAGCCTCGGCATCGGAAATCTGTATCTGACTGTGATCTTATTCAATGTTCTACTATCTGTGCACATCCTCCATGTTCCATCCTTTTTGGGTACCAATAAAGCTGGTATAGCACAAGGACTTAAACTCTCCTGCACACGCCCCTGTTCAAGCAATTCTTCCACTTGCCTCCTCAATTCTTCATGTTCCTTTGGACTCATTCGATAATGTGGTCTGTGTGGCAACACAGCACCTGGAACAAGATCTATCTGATGTTGTATATCCCTCAACGGTGGCAACTCCATTGGTAACTCCTCTGGAAATACATCGTCAAATTCTTTCAAAGCTGGCTTCACTTCTTCCGGAATTTCAACCTCTTCACCGCTCTCTCGCCCAATCAACAAAAACACTTCAGGCTCCTCCTCTACTTCCTTCACAAACTCCTTCAAAGATAACAAAGTTTTAAGCTCTTCAATCTCCTCCAACTTGTTTTCCTCCTGTTGTCGCTTCCTTGGAACTAGAGTAATCTTTGTGCCTTCAAACATGAAACTGTAACTGTTGGTACGCCCATCATGTTGCACCGCCCTATCATACTGCCACGGTCTCCCCAGCAACAAATGACAGACATCCATATCTACCACATCGCACCAGATTTCATCCTTGTATTTCTTTCCAATTGAAAACTTCACACAAGCCCTTCGTTCAACCTTCACCTCCCCGCCTTTCCTCAACCAAGCTAGCTTGTACGGTTTCGGATGTTTCTCAGTCTTCAATGCCAACTTCCTCGCAGCTTCTGAAGAAATTATATTATCACAGCTTCCAGCATCAATAACAAATTTGCAAACCTTCCCCAGAATGGTACATGTTGACTGAAAATATTGCTCCTTAACCAACTACAATCCTCCTCTTGCTTTGGTGTTAAACAGGACCTCTTCATCATTAGATTATAACCTTCGTCTCTCGACCCTTCTTCTTCCTCCTCATCAGGTGGTGAATTGGAACATTCAGCTTCTTCTTCCTCATCCTCAATCTCCGCTATCATAGCTCTCTTCTTCGGCTTTGGACATTCGCTACTTTTGTGACCCAACTCCTGACAATTGTAACATTTGAAACCATTGTTAACCTTTGCCTTCTCAGCCTCCTTCACCACTGGTTTACTGATAGGTTTAGAAACATTAGAACTTCCACTAGCACCCTTCACTTGATTATTGGAATTTGTAAACACACCACCTCCACGCCTTCCCTGCTTCTCCCAAGCCAACGCTTTCTGGTGTGCTTCCGCTACAGATCTAGGATCAAACATGTTAACCATATCCTGAATCTGCATTCGCAACCCTCCAACAAATCTAGACGTCAGTTGTTCTTCTGTCTCCATAATATCATTCCTCGCAATCAGTTGATAAAATTCGTCAGCATAGTCATTCACAGATTTCGTCCCTTGTCTCAAGTTTTGCAATCTCTGATACATAAGCGACTGATAGTTATAAGGTAAAAATGTGGCTTTCATCATTTTCCTCATCTTCTCCCAAGACTCAACTTTTGACTTCCCCATCCGTTCACGTGTAAGTTTGGTTTGCTGCCACCATGCCAAAGCTCTACCCCTCAACCTTGTAGCAACCAACTTCACTCTACGATGTTCTGGAACTTCTTTGAAGTCAAAAATCTCTTCAACATTAGCCACCCAATCTAAAAACTCCTCCGCTTGCATACCACCTTTGAATTCAGGAATTTCAGTCTTCATCCCCGACTCCCACTTGTGATCATACTCAGAGTAATTTCTTCCTTGTCCTCGTCCTTGTCCTCGAACACCACCACCATCATACTCCCCTTCAAAATCAGATGTATATCGATGTCGATCCTGACCACCAACATCTCTACTCCCTTCGCGTCTTCCACCATCATCCCTTCTATCTACATTCCTCCGTTCTCGATCATTCACATTCCTCCCACGCCTTTGATCATTATCAACACTTCTGTCTCGATTGGAATGTGGCGAGACTCTACTTCCCACATGATTAGATTCAGGTGATACCCTTCTCCGATTCTGATTCATCTCTAACATCATCTTCTCTAACCGACCAATTCCTTCGTTAAGCTTTTCACTAAAGTTTTAATTGATTCTTTGCTCCATCTCATCGGCCTCTTCTCTTCTATACAAAGATTCAACGTTTTGATGTCGATTTGCTCTCCTTGGTGGCATTGTCAAAACTTCACAAATGCTTCAACTCTAGCTCGGAAATGGTGGTTCGTGACTTAACTCCTTTCGGCCAAAACTCAAACACCTTTCAAATTTTGATCCAAAACGAAATGGATCGAAATCTTCACACTTGTTGCAAATTGTGACGAACACGATGAACAACAAGCTCTCGGCCGTGAATGATATAGCTCGGCTAACTCTTCAAAACAAAGACGATCCCTTCAACTTGCTCTCGGCCTAGCTCAAGCCCGTACAAATCAACACTTCAAACTTCAAATTTTCGGCTCCAAGACTCGATTTAGCTATGATTGGCTAAAACAAGCTCTGATACCAAAACTGACGCAGCGGGTTAATAAAAAACAATGTAGATCGATGAAAGTAGCTGACGATGGATTGATGAATACTGAATTACCCGAATTCGTTGATCCGAAGATACCAAATTCTAGCTATCCCGAAATCGTTGATCGCGCACGATACCGGGTTCGAAGATCTGCGATTCTTCACACGTTGATCTAGCGCACTAGATTCCGTGAATCGGCTTCTGCAGTCGTTGAATCGAGCACACTCGATTAACCGAAAGAGGAGATAGGAGATTACACTCAACTACCAATTTGGTGAAAGCACAAAGCTAACAAAACAAGGGTTTTATTTCAAATCAACTAAACTATTACAAATGAGAGACCTTGCCTATTTATAGGCTACAACACATCACAACAGAAATTTATACAACACTTAGGTCGGTTCCGACTTATAGCTTCCGACTTAAAAATATGCGACTCAACATACTCCAACTTAACAAAGAGAAAATACAAATAGAAAATACATCACTTAGGTCGACAACGACCTAAACAACACGACTTAACACTTGTCCAACCTAACAGCAAGGCAGCGACTTAAGAAACAGTTTCTGGCGACCTTCCCATGAGCGACTTAAGACCAAAACAGTTACAACACCTTACAAGCCTTCAGCGACTTACGACTTAACAGTTCAACGGTTTATCATTAGCATCCATCAGCGCCTTAAAGAATCAACGGCAGAGAATAAGGCGGCATAAGAATCAACGGCCTCCAGCTTCAGCGACCTATCCTAGGTCGTAACCCGCTTCTACATCCTAGGTCGTAACTCGGCAGCGACCAATCGCTTGAACGACCCAAAGGAAATGGCTTGTGTATGTTAGGTCGTTCACGACTTATAGAAGCATACGAGTTAAGTCGTTCACGACTTAAGCTTTCTTCACGTTGCACTGCATCTTTAGGTCGTGAATTCCCCTTAGATCGTGTCCGACCTAAACTGCCATCTTGCCCACCTTCTTTGTTAGGTTCACAGTCCTTAGGTCGTCTACGACTCAACATTTCCACACGACTTAAAATTCCGTTAGGTCGTGGACGACTTATAACCTCTTCCTTAGGTCGCAAACTCGAGATAACTTCTTCCCCTGATTTCCAGTTAAGTCGCAGCTCCCCCTCACGTGACTCCTTAGGTCGTGGACGACCTATAACTTCTTCGTTAGGTCGCAAAGCTGCTTCCTTAAGTCGTGGGCGACTTACGTCTTGTAACTTTGTAGCTCGTGCTGCATCACAAGGTCGATAGGGAGAAGGATAGAGAGAGGGAGAAGGAAAGAAGAAAGAAGCCAATATTAAGCTGTCTTGCAACCTTGCTTAATGTCCAAGAGATTCCTCTGAGCGCCTTAGGCCTATTTATACCGATGTTCCGCCTCATACACATGCTCAGATCTCTTCAACTCAACAAATTCCAACCTCCCAAGCCTTAGTGGTTACTACTCCCCCTGCCCCTATGAGAGACTCTGCTTGCTCATTTACTCTTCCGCTCGGTCCTATGCTTGTAGGTTGCATTCCCACATCTCATTTTGCATGGTTTCAAGTTTGATCAAGATATTTCAAACACGCCAAAAGAGGCGGTGATGCAAAACTTAAAGAATGTCAAGTAAGGTGTCGATGAAGGGTACAAATGGAAGAAACTATGCACTGCTCTTTTTGAAGTAAACAAGATTAACTATACTAACATTCAATCCTCTGAACCCAAGAGATCTGCCTTTGAGCGAATGGCTAAGGAACGAGAGGATCATTTGATCGAAGACACCAAAGAGAGACCTCACCCTCAAGAAAAAGGCCAGCATTGATAGTCTCATGGTAGAGTTGAAGCAAGCTCATGAGCAAATTGAAATGGTGATGCACAAAAACTTGAAAATTGTGCATGAAGAGTGGGCTGAGCTGAAAAAGCAAATTACTAATAAGGACCAGACTATCTAGGCCCAAGATTTTACCATTACTGAGCAAGCCGCTGAACTCACCAGACTTTGCAAGGAGAATCAGAAGCTCGCTGAAGAAAGGAGGAAACTTTCTAAGGAGGTGAAGGAACTACCCATTGCAAAGATTGGTAGTGACATTGAGCTCGAAATTTCTACGCAAGAGCTCAAAGAGCTTTAGAATGAGAAGTCCATGATCATGGCCGAGCTTAATTCCAACATGTTGTACTTCTACGCTAATGTAGTTATGTTTAAAAATATGTGATGGCTGGGGAATGACTATCCCGAGACCATTGTTGATGCTTGGGAAGAAGTGATACGTAGGACTGCGCATGCCGAAGACTATTGCTCTAAGGTGGATCTTATGGCTGTATATCTTGATGTTGAGGATATCGAATCTCTTTCTATTAGAAAGGATCTCCTAGCTAAAGAGGCTGCCGATGTCGCTGTTGCCGCCAAAGCTCTCGCTGGCCCGAGCTCTATGGGTCGGGGTGAAACGCCTGCTTTAAAATCTCAAGATATGGCAGTGATTATTCCCGCATCCCTGGGGGTTAGCTTTGTAACGACCCAAGTGATTCCTACTCCAGAAACGGCTGCAATTCATGAGCCTTACATTCCTCCTATTGTGATCCAGCCTGAGGAGCATGGGATCGAAGAAGGTGAATTCATTGTATCTTACCGGGATTTTGCTATAGGTATATCTCTCATTTATCCAGTCTTTGAGAAGCTTCATTTCCCACGAGAATCTGTCATTAAACTTTATCACTTTTTTTACCAACTTGTAGGTCAATCTCAGTTGCCTCCTCCACCTCTAGCTATGCAAGGGTCAGAGACTGCTGCTATCTTCACCACATCCACTTTCATCCACATAGGAATTGCTGCTTCGATCTTGCCTTCTGGTTACGAGCTTAGTTTTGGAGCTTAGATGATCGGTGCTTTGGAAGGGCTAGAGAAAATGTCTGCGTCCCAAGAAAAAGATGTTCAAATTACTAGCGCTTCGAACCCTATTGACCCAATTATCATAGTGGAGATACTCAAGGCTGAAGCTATAAAGCTTAGGACTGTGAAGAAGGAGCCAGGGACCACCAAGCCAGCATCTTAAAAACCAATAAGTCCCCAGCAAAAAATTTCCTCGTTAAAGATCCGGCCACCTAAAACAAAGCCTACTGAAATTCCAGCAGGCCATTCCGTGAAGCCACATACTGCTACCGTCGAGGAATCTACTCACTCGGAAAATGAGAGTCCTCCTGGCAAGGAGAAGAAAATGAGAGAGAAGCTCAAGACCCATTCAAGTTACATAGGTAAAGAGTGGCAAGAAGGGGAAGACTCGGTAGTGTGTGCTAGCTGAGCGTTCGGTTTTCGTGTTGTTGTGGTGATTGAGTCTGTATTTTTGTTTCTTGCTTTAAACAGGACGAGACTGTACGATTACGACCCCTACTATTTGGTTGTATATAAAAGATTATTTGTAATGAAAGATTAACCATTCCTTTCTAATTTCTCTTTTGTGTATTTTTCTGCATTCTATGTACTTTGCCTGCTTACGTATGACTTATTATGTATATAATACGATTTCTTGTACTACAATTTCCTATATTATATACTTCCATTTTTGTGCGATATTTTTATTTACCGCAACTCCATGCATGTAAATTATACCTCTGGAATTACTGTAGTATATCTTGTAACTTAGCCCTGTTTCCGACTGTCGAAATACTCTGTTCGACACAACAAAACCATGGTTTTGCCCACTCTATAGCTATTCTTGATCGGATTTAATTGAGTTCTTTTCGAGACCAAGTGTTGGCATATGTGCCCCTGTCTATAGGGTTGAATGTTAAGGCTCGGGCACATACGAAAGATTAGATGTCAGGAACAATGCATTCGAGTTTAAGCAAAATCACAGAGCAAAGTTTCAAATTAAATCCCAAATCAACAACTCGAATCAAGTTCGAACCAAAGCAATCAATAGAGGAATTAAAACACAAAAAATAACATACCTATTTCAAAGGTTCGAACTCGATAATTGAAGAAACTGCACATGCGCTCAAGCCAGAAGTCGATTGGCAAAACAACGCAAAAATAATTCCTCAGATCAATCGATCAATCATAAAGCGGTGACTTCATCACAAAACCCTAGCATTTAAAAAGGAATGAAGAAACAAAAGGATATGGGCCGAAGAAAATAAAGGGAGATATCATTTTCCAAATTATATTTGTTTGAGTGGGTCGGTTATATATTATATTGGGCTTAAATTATATAAAAAGGGTTTTGTTTTTGTGTTTTGTTTTTATTTTGTATTTTTCTTTTAAACTTTTGTAAAATTCTAGTTGTGTAACTAGGGGACTAACTACGGTGGTGTAGTTCGAGAACTCGCAACTCAGTGGCTGAGTTGTGGTAGGGTTTTGAGCGTAGAGTTAGGTTAGTCGATAGCGGGTGTCGCAAGTTTACATGTGTAAGCGTCTGACTACTTAATTTCTAGTAGAAACCTTGGGGGTAGCCGTAGGAAGGGTTTTGCCGAAGCTGGGTAAATCTGTGTTGTTCTATTTCTGCTTTAATTATTCTGCTATTATCTGTGCTGCAATTATTTTATATATTTTCGCATTAATTTTTATTATTATTAGCATCACCCTATTCACCCCTCCTCTAGGGTGAAATCGATCCTACAAGTAGTATCAGAGCTAGGAACAAAAACCATTTTTTTGTTTTTAAAATTTGATTTTCAAAAACCAATTTTTTTTAAAAATTTGATGGCTTCTTTTAATAATGCTTTTGTTGAGGGACAGTCCATAGTTAGACCACCTATGTTCAATGGTGAATATGCTTCCTGGAAAAATAGAATGAAATTTTTTCTGAAAACCATTGATGCTTGGAATATTGTTGAGACAGGATATAGGACACCAACTATAGTGGTAGATAATCATGTAATTGAAAAACCGATGGATCAATGGACAAATCTAGAAAATAAACTACAGAATGTTAATGCTAAAGTTATGAATTCTATTATCTGTTCATTGGATCAACTTGAATTTAATCGTGTCTCACATTGTCTAACTGCGCAAGAAATTTGGCACACACTTGAAGTGACTCACGAAGGAACCTCTCAAGTTAAAGAATCTCGCCTTGCCATGCTTTGTAGCGAATACGAGAACTTCACAATGGCCAAGGATGAAAAATGTCAAAGAGATGTATGGACGACTTTCTAATCTCGTATACAAGTCAAAAGATCTTAGAAAACCATACACTGAATTGGATATAGTTCGAAAAATCCTCAAAGTCCTTCCACGAAATTTTGAAGCTAAAGTTACAGCCATTCAAGAATCAAAAGATCTGAAACAAATCAAAGTTGAAGAACTCATTGGAAATCTCACCACTTATAAGCTAGAAATGAAATTCAAGGAAGAACGTGAAGGAGGTGATAATCGAAAGAAATCAATAGCTCTCAAAGGAACAACGGAAAGTGATGATGATGATGATGGAGCTGCTGAATTGGCACTGATAATAAAGAGATTTAAAAAGTGGAATCGCAAATATGGAAATCCAGCTCTAAATCAACAACTGAAAAGCAGAATAGTCAAAGTACTAGACAACCGATAAAAGCAGGAGATCATCTGTCACAACTGCAATAAACCCGGTCAGATCAAGCCAAATTATCCTCAGAATCGACTCAGCAGAGGAAAGAAACCGAAAATGAGAAGCTTTGCAGCCACGTGGAATAAAAGTGATGATGATAATAAAAGCACTAGCAACGAGAGTGAAAAAGCAGATCTGTGTCTTCGAGGTGATATAACTGATAGCGATGATGACGAGCCAAGCGAGGTATCAAAACTTACTCACTCATAATTACTTATATATTTTCATGAGGTAAATGGCTGTTTTGAAGACTTAGGGAGAAGTACGCTAAAATTGAATGACAAAGAGATAGTTTGATAGAATTAAATAAACAGCTTGATCAATTGGTTAAAAACTATCGAAACAAGAGCCTTAAGTGTGACAAGTGTCCATCATTCGAAGAAGAAATTAAAAAAATCAGAAATTAAAATTAAATCACTTGAAAATGAAATTCTGATTTTGAAAGAAAGTGAAAATACTAGGAGAGAAAATTCTATTAAAAAGTGCACTCAATTATTGAATGAAAATGAATCTCTCAAAACACAAGTCCCAGTTGTCTACAACTTTAGGAAAATTTTCCAAAGGAGAAAGATCATTAAATATGCTATTAGAGAAACAAGATGTTAATACTGTTAGACAAGGACTTGGGTATAATCAATCTGAACGTGTTAGAAATGAAATTAATCAAGTTAACTCAAAGTGCACAATTTGTGGAAAAACTGGACACAATCACAATAATTGTTAGTATAGACCCAAACACGTGAAAACCATTCCAATTTGGGTTCCAAAAGGTAGGAATATAAAATCCCTTAAAGTTAAACAAATATGGTGCCAAATGGAACAAATATAAATTGTCTTGGGTCTACTCAAATGTATTTTTCAAAATCATTTGTCACTAACAACCATGGACCTATAAAAACAAATAGGTCACAAACATCTTTTCTCGTGTAGGTGTGGTGACAGGCTAGGAACAACAGTGTTTCCTGGATTCTGGCTGTTCCAGGCACACGATGGTTGACAAATCAAAGTTCCTTAGCCTAGTACAAAGGTGGAAGAATCACAATGGGCAACAAATGAAAAATTATCGGTAAAGGTAAAATAGGTAACGGTATATTTATCTTGAACGATATATTAAATGTGAAAATCTGCACCATAATTTGATTTAAATCAGCCAGTTATGTGATAAGGAAATAAATGTTGATTTTGATTCTGATTTATGCAAAATGTTGACCAATCGTCTTTTCATCCTTGAACTAATTCATATAGATTTGTTTGGACTAACTATATTGCAAGTTTAGGTGATAAGAGATGTTTTTTTTGTGTTGATTGATGATTACTCAAGATACTCGTGGATATATTTGGTTATTTTACCGATTCTAGACCTGTCATTATGTTCACTGTTTGTTTATTGACACGGTTTCAATTCAAATCCAAAAGAATTTCATTTAAAAGTTGTAAAAAGATTTTAAGGTATTTGTTGCAACTTCACGGTCTGGTCTATAACATCCAACTAATGATAATCTTGAGTCAAAGGTAAATTCGGATGCAGATTACACTGGTAATCTAGTTGATAGAAAAATTACTAGTGGAATGTGTTTTATGTAGAGACATTCATTAGTTGCATCACATTTTCAGAGAAAATATTTGCATATTTTTCATTTCAAATGATTTTCTATTAGCAGACATTTTCTTTTATAAAACCCCTTCTAGAAAATAGTTTTTGTTGACCTTGTTTCAGATTATTCATTTTAGAAAATTTGATTTTATAATTATTTTTGGATTTGATCTTAAATGACTACATTAACTATCTGACTCCCTACTGATTATCGAAAAAAAACAGTGATTGAAAAAGTGATGAGTGTTGATATTAATCATATATTATGACTTGAGACAGTATATTTAGTAAATTTCTTTTAAAATTTAAACAAGATTTATAATAACTTTTGATTGGTGAATTTCCATAACCATCTCTATTTCTATCTTATTTCTAACGACTATCACTCATCAAAATCCAATATAGTACGTCAATATGTGGTATTTTAAATGAAAAATTATTCGTTTTCATTTTATTTTATTTTAGCAATAAAAACATCGAAAGTATTCACTCTCATTTAAAAGTCTTCACGGTTATGCATCGGTGAATTTCTTGGAATTTTTGATTATGTGATTTCATGCTCATTTAAAAGTCCTCACGATTATGCATGTATGGAACACGTATCAAAATTAATTATTAAATAGACAAGTTGATTCTAATCCCATTTAAAAGTCCTCACGGTTATGCGTGGTTAGAAGATGCTTGAAATTCATTTTTTATAAAAATTGGGAATAGTACTAATCTCATTTAGAAGTCCTAACGGTTATGCATGTTTAGTAGATATTCAAATTCCTGATATAAATATACCACAAATAGACACAACTATATGGTTTTATCTGCCGACTTCACCCCTATCACTCTAAAAGTGGAATATGCGCCTGATAGAGCATTTATGATTTTTGTTTGACTTTTTATTAAAATTTAATATTTATACTCGATTGGGTATTAATGCTGTATTAATGTTTATTACTTTATCTCTATTTTTTTAGCACTATTACTCTTTTGCTGATAACAAAATGGAGAGAGAAAAGTTAAGATTTTGGCAAATAAAAGTCAAATATTTTCATTTGCATATTTTTTACTTATTTTCATGCATATGTGAAGGGGAGCTTGGTTTTAGGAGGAGCATTCAAATAGGGGGAGCAAATAGAGTTCATCAATGACAAAATACATTTAATAAATTCGAAATCTTAAATATATGTTTGTTATCATCAAAAGGGGGAGATTGTTGAATATGCTAATATATGATTTTTGTTTGATGATAATAAACATATATGTATTCATTTAAATGTATTTGTTATTGTACTATTTTAGTTTTCACATAATTAAATAAATATTTGATGAATAAAATAAATAACATAGAAGTCATATTCAAACAAATATTTTATTACAATTTTGAATAGTACAAATTTGAGCTCTCACTACATATATACATTTTTCAATTACATTACAATTTTGATTACATCACAAAATTCACTTTACAATGTTCACCTCACTACATATCATTCATTCACTCATATTTTATCTTCAACTTTATTCCAGATTGAATCTAGCATCTGAATTATCTGCAAAATAAACACTGATGCAGTAAAATTAAATAAGAAATATTTTTGCATTGTAAAATAAAATGTGTGTTTTTGAAAATATTATTTGCCTCAGTTATTTGGGTTGTTCTTCATCATTTTTGTTTGAATTCATCTTTCACGAACACCTTGTGATATGCACAGTGTATCACTGTACATGCCACAGGCCATGCACACCGATGTACACTTGATAAAATTGCAGGGACAATTGAGCACAAGGTCAAACCCGGGCCATTAGCAGGATTCAACTCATGTGCATAGAGTCTCGATCAAATCAATAACAACATGAACCAGAGAAAGGTGCACCAGACTCTAGAGAATGATCACATACATCAGGCACACAAAACATGCAGATAACACAAGACACACACATGAAAACCTGAAACAAAATCAAAGGCAACCTAGTCCAAATGAATGGGCAAGCTGATCAGACCAAACTACAAGCAACTCAATAGACTTAAGTGAATGTGCAACAAAACCAGACAACAATGAGGCATGAAAAAAATCCAGGTATCAATGTACACATGAACAATTGAACCCAGACCCCATAGGCCAGAAAATCAAAGTGCAATCAAACTGCACAGCTCCACGTGAAACTAGACTACATGAACACACACATATATACATACATAAATGTATGTATGTATACAAATGAAGATGACCAGCATTCAAAGTGCAACAGACTCAATGAAACAACCCTGCAAACTAGTTCCATAAACATGACTCAAGCTCAACAACTCAATGCAAAAAAGCAGTATCAAGGCAACAAGAAGGCCGCAGACACAAGTCAATGAACAACCATGGGACATCAAGTACAAATCAGTAATGACTCAAATCAGACCAGGGCAGTGAATAATAAAAAATGAATGGAACATGCATATACGTCAACATGACCACATACATATATACATAAGTTTGCACACGCGCGCACGCGCACACATGCACACGCACACACACATATATATATGTATGTGTGTGTGTGTGTGTCAGTTCAAGTTCAGCTCAACCAACATTTCAGAAATGCTACAAGAAAATATAACATAACAACAACACCAGACATGTCCAAATGAAAGCATTCAGTCACATGGTTCGGGGATGAACATGAGCATGCAACATAGTCTCGACCAAAACAAAATGTACACACACGTAGACATATATATATATATATATATATATATATATATATATATATATATATGTGTGTGTGTGTGTGTGTATGCAGTGGAAACCAGTGCAAGCTACTGGACATAGAACTCCAAGCAAGTAGTGACAATGATCAAGCGACAATCGAACAAGTGCAACAAAGCATTCAATTATGAACAATCAATGAAACCAAGTGGATAGGCAACAATCATACACATATATACATACATATATGTATGTATATACATGTTTATAGTAAACACAGTTGCAAGTCACAGTTCAAAGAAAAGTAGCAGTTTTGTTTCTTAAATTGATCAAGCCGAAAATGTCAGAGAGTAACAAAAAAATTGGAACAAAGTCACAAGTGTGAATAAGTCAAGTTTATATCAAATAATCAAATGGCCGAAGTCATAGGCGAAAAGAACGAAACTGACTCAAAGAAAACCAAAGCAATTCACGGAGCAAACGCAAATTCATTAGAGAAAATAATGGAACCGACTTATATAATATTCAAGCAAATTCAACAATGAATAAGTCAGAGATCACAGTGCTTGTTCGATCAAAAATGAACGCAAGTGCCAAAATCATGAATTATTCAAACCAGAAGTATACGAATGAAAATTAAGGGGTTCGAACCCTATAAATAACCATTAACATCATTGATAATTATGCATTCGAGTTTAAGCAAAATCATAGAGCGAAGTTTCAAATTAAATCCCAAATCAACAACTCGAATCAAGTTCGAACCAAAGCAATCAACAGAGGAATTAAAATACAAAAAATCACATACCTATTTCAAAGGTTCGAACTCAATAATTGAAGCAACTGCACATGCGCTCAAGCCAGAAGTCGATTGACAAACCAACGCAAAAATAATTCCTCAAATCAATCGATCAATCATAAAGCGGTGGCTTCATCACAAAACCCTAGCATTCAAAAAGGAACGAAGAAACAAAAGGATACGGCCCGAAGAAAATAAAGGGAGATATCATTTTCCAAATTATATTTGTTTGAGTGGGCCGGTTATATATTATATTGGGCTTAAATTATATAAAAAGGGTTTTGTTTTTGTGTTTTGTTTTATTTTGTATTTTTCTTTTAAACATTTGTAAAATTCTAGTCGTGTGACTAGGGGACGAACTACGGTGGTGTAGTTCGAGAATTCGCTACTCAGTGATTGAGTTATGGCAGGGTTTTGAGCGTAGATTAGGTTAGTCGATAGTGGGTGTCGCAAACGTGTGTAAGCGTCTGACTACTTAATTTCTAGTAGAAACCTTAGGGGCAGCACGTAGGCAGGGTTTTGCCGAAGATTGGTAAATCCGTGTTGTTCTATTTCTGCTTTTATTATTCTGCTATTATCTATGCTGCAATTATTTTATATATTTCCGCATTAATTTTTATTATTATTAGTATCACCCTATTCACCCCCCTCTAGGGTGAAATCGATCCTACAATTAGGTCGAGAGCTGGCGCTTCTATGCCTTCAGTGTCCCGATTCCCAAACACAATGTCATCTGTAATCATCCTTTGTTGCTTAGTCGGAGCTCAATCATCGATGGCCTAGCAACTCCCTTACTATACATGCTTCAAAGAACTAGCATACCGCTCCATCTCACCCCAACTCTTCTACACTGGGTGGGGTCCTCCTATAATGGTGTTTATGACTAGTCTTCCATTTATTCGCTTGGGCCCTTCTCCGCTAGGTCCAGACGGTTTCACTTGAGCATCCAGCCCTTAGGGTCCGGCAGGTCGAGCGATGTTTTGCGGTTTCTTCACATACTGCTGAAGCCTGTTGTTCCTTATCAATTCCTCAATTAAGTCCTTTAGATGCCGACATTCATTTGTGTTATGCCCGTGAGTTTCATGGAAGCGGCAATACTTGCCCGACCTTTTATGTTGCTCGGTCACTTCCCTCTTAGGCAGTTTGTCATACTACTCATTTCCCTGAGTGGCAAGATGGATGTTCTCCAAACTATCATTCGGCGACATATAGTCCTCGGGTCTCAGATTCCTTGAACGGTTGCTGTCCCCATCACGCTACCAACATTCTGATTCTTTTTTTCTGATTTGTAGCTTTCTCCGCACTCCCTGCAACAGTTTCAAAACTATTTCTATCTTGTTTGACCACAATGTTACTCTGAATCACCTCTTTCGATTGCTCATTGCTGGGCTTGCCTTCAACCATGCTTGCTTCTTCCAACCTCAAAAACCGCTTCATCTTTCGATGGAATTACTCCATGGTAGTGGGTTAATTTCTTCATCTTTACCCACCTACTGAAATCCATGTCCGGGTGAATGCCCCGGAAAAGTGCCATAAATACAAGATCTTCCTTCGGACTACTAACTTCCATAACAACGATGTTAAACCGGATCAAGAAAGCTTTCAGTGACTCCTTGCGTCCTTGTAATAAGCCAGACAATGACATAATGTCCTTCGATCGTGCGGTATGGAGCCTGAACTGCTTTAGAAACTTCTTAGTCAATTCATCGAACGTTGATATGGATTTAGGTGCGTACCTAGTGAACCACATAGAAGCAACTCCTTCCAAGAAATACGGAAATACCTAAAATAAATAACATTCGTTGATCTAGCTCCATCCATATGCTAGTAATATTTGAGTGAGTGCTGTCTGGGATCTGTAGTTCCATTATAGGATAGCATTGTCGGCATGGTAAATTTGCGGAGATACTCTTCTCTTAGAATCTTCTTAGTAAACGGAGCTTGACTTGGCGCAAAACCCCAGTCTTTATCCTTTTTGCCCCTGCTTTCCTCCATCAAACGTTTGACCATGTCAATAGTGTACTTCTCATTGGCACAGTAATCCAAAGGTCGACTATCAAGGGCTACGTTGAGTGTTTGACTCCGCAAATGGCATCGGTTCCCCGGCTTACGTCTAGGTTCTCTTGTCTCTAGGAGTACCACTCTTTCAGTATTTAGTGGACATATGGTTGGTTGAGCTACGGTGGTCTGAACTCCACCTTCATTAGCATCAGCATCCAACTCCAAATCATCATCATCTAGCTGCAAGTCCACATCCTTATCAGATACATTCACGGCATCACCTTCCCAAGTATCATCCATATGGGTATTCCACTCGTTACCGAAAGAAATTTTCTCGGTACCGATCTATTTTCCTGAGGTGGGAGCACACATTCTTCTTCCTGTAAGTCCTAATGTGACTCCACCAACTAACTCATTTTGCTTTTTCTTCCCATCTCTCCTGTTTAGTCTAGAAACAGAGGAATTTTCTTATTCTATAACAGGTGAAGTTTCACTTCTAATTCCCCTAGTAGCACGGGATGCAGATTGAGCAAAGCGTCTATCATGTCCAAGAGAGCTTTTTGGCTATCCGCCATATTCTGGTCAAGTTCATGGATCATCTTATTGAACTCTCCTCTGTTCACTACTTCATGTCGAGTAGAGGATTTTGGTATTGTATTCCCATTATTAACTTCCGTTTGGTGAGTGTTTGCTTCATCGCCACTAGCAATCGCTCCTGCTGATCTTCTAGATATTAACATTTCTTTTCTAGATGCCATAAGTTTCCAATAGCAAACCCTTAAGTTCCTTAAGCAAGTTTTTCGAATCTTACTTTTGGATCCTTCCAATCTAAAGTAGAGAGCTAGATCCAAGCTAGATTCAGTTTTTTAATGAAAGCACCAAAATAGTGACGCCAAAAATGGATCAACATCCAAGAATAAGTTATAAGAACCTGTAGGGCCTAGATCTATCAGATAGTATTGAAAATAAAAGAAAATAAAATAGGGAGACACAAGATTCTTACAGTGGTTCAGCAACCTCTGGCCTACGTCCACTTTATAGTTTTTATAGATTGTTGTTTACAAAGAATTGAGATTACAAGTCACCAGTACTAGGGTTTGACAGGTTCTATAGCCTAATACTGCCAAGAGTAGCTAGCTAGGTAACTATTGAGAGGAAGGTAGAATATGACATCTCCTATCTGGAGGCCCGAAGCTAAGCGCTACAGTTGCTTTGTAAACAACAACCTTTCGAAACCATTGGGGAACCACCCCTTCGAAACCTTCATTTAAAACCTTTCAAAATCATCAAAACCTTTGTAAACAACAACCTTTCGAAAGCATTTGGGTTCAATTTAAAACATGTGGAAATTTCTTTCGAAACCATTTAAAAGCCATCTCTTTCGAAACCATTTGGGTTCTACATTCAACTGAGCAAAAGGGTCACTAAAACCATTTAAGTTGAAAGAACCCTTTCGAAAACAGTTCTTAAGTAAAGAAGTGATGGTGTCGAAACCAACCTTCCGAAAGCATTCGAGAAGTGGTTAATTTTTAAAAACAAAGTATACCTTTCGAAACCATTGACTTTGAAAGGTAGGAAAAGCGATAGCTAGAGGTTTCGACCCCTTCGAAAGCATTCATTTAAAACAAAAGGCGCAACCGATCGAAACCTTTCCTTTAAAACAATTGGACCTAGTCGAAAGTCAACCAAGTCGAAAGCATAGCAGGCACATCTTTCATTTAAAACAATACTACATTTCGACTTCCTTTGGAACCCCTGGTTTTGGCCTTATACCTTCCGCCTAGTCCAATATGCTACGTACCAAGTCTTGATACCAGGCGCATTGGTTTTGATGGTGATGGAGGCAGAGGAACTTAGTCGAAAGCCATCTAAGTCGAAAGCGAGGTACCGAAAGTGGCGAAACATGTAAAAAGCATGTTTAAACTGATTTTTATCCTTTTAAAGTAATCTTTTCAACCAACCTGCCTTATTTGTCAAAATATGATTGGTTGCTAATTTTCTTTTCTAAAAGTGCTGTCAATATTTCAGAAATAAATAATTTAATTTATTTACAAAATACCCCTTCTCCTTTTATAAATATGTAAAACATTTAAGTCCCATACCTTAATAATTTTATATATTCATCAAAACACCTAGGAAAATTCTACAAAAATTCTAGAAAATCATTTTTAATATGTTTTCTAACATATATTAATTTCAGACCCAAAATATTAATTATTTAGCCGTAAATAATTTAAACCCAAATAATCATTTTCTACACTAGAAAATTAATATAAAATCCACATTAATTTATAAAATTATGAAAATTGAAACCCATCTCTAAAATATCATTTCTGATATAAATCTAAAATCGCAAGGCATTTGGATGTCATTTAATAGGGTTTTTGCATTAAAACATATCACAAAACCTATATGGATAAGCATATATCATCAACAAGCATATATAAACATTTTATCCTTCAAAATCATGGCATAACATTGCAAATGAATTCAGATTATCCTTAAAATCGAAAACATTCAAGAAATATGATATGTAGTCATTATTCACCTTAGCTTTGAGATTATGGAATTTGAGATTTGAATGGATTTAGTTGATTAATATTCTTCCTTTAGCTTTTTCTTTCTCTTGCTCTTGCTAATGGTGGCCGACCTCTATTTGTCTTTAATTTTGCAAATGAACGTGTAGAACATACACAACTAAGGGTTTAGGGTATTAGAATGATCTCTTTCCTATTTTACCCCTCCTCTATTTCATTTTAACTCTTCTTTAGTTCATTGGTTACATGGCATGGTTATCCCTTAGTTTAATCACAAATATCAATCCCCTAATCATCACATTATTTTATTTAATTTAGCTAATTAAATTTTCTAAATAATTTTACTAAAAATTAAGGTCATCACATAGAAGATGAAGAAATGGCAGAATTTATGCCAGCTAAGATTCAGATCCCTCTTTAGTTGCAGTAGGGTTTGTATTTATAGAGAAATATAGGTACATAGTTAGGAGTCTACTTGCACTAAAGTCCAGAAGGTAGCCCGAAGTTGTACAAGAGAAACCAGAGGCCCATGAATTAAAAGAATAACTTGGTACCAAGTTAAATGACTCGGTACCAACCTGTTTTCATGGGTACCGAGTGAACTTCTTCAATTGCTTTGCTCTTCCTTCTTCCTAATGAGTTCCAATCTCTTTCAGTTGGACTTTTAGTTGATTCCAGTGATCTTCTCATTAGCGCTTGAATTATCCTGTCTTCTTCACTTTCTTGTCATCAATGCTTGGAATTGCTCATCCAAACTACAGAAAAACCACTTGAGTACGAGTAGTTGGAGTTGTATGTGAGATGTATGGAGTTTGGGAAGAGGAATGAGGAGGAAAAATGAGTCATCATCGACCTATTTAAGTCGGAACCGAGTTATTTCCTTAAATTTAATCCCTTTGAAACTTTTCCCAGTTGTTTCTCTAGCTCTTCTAAGAGTTCTTCCAAGCGTCCAAGTTGTTTCGTCTTCGTCTTAACATTCTAACTTCCATTGACTTCTATTTGGTTAAAAAACCAGTTAACATGCATTGTATCATTTGATTTTTTGATGTTATTTTTATAACATTATGTATATTAAAAAAATTAAATATGACATTAAATGTTATAATGCTGCCTTGTAGTAATATTTTATGTTAATGCTTCTTAAAGTAGCGTTATGTAAATTACATAATCAAATATGGCTGTTTATGTTAAAATTCTACCTTATGGTAGCATTTTATTCTTTGCTATATTTTTATGTATTTTCATGATAACACTACAGTTTCTATCATTTTGTTGCATTTTGGTTTTCTTTGCATGCTTATTACATTGTTTCAAGTGTAATCTCATTTGTTTTTATCTAGCCTGTGGTATCATTTTTATTTTATTGTCTGTATATCATAATTTTATTTGCTGTTTATAATTTTTATAAGTAGCGTTTTCCACCTACTATCATGTTATTATATTTTGGAAATTTATTTATGTACATACTATTTTTCTTATAGTACTATAATAGCATTTAGTACTTACTGTTTTTTACTTAATTTTTCATATATTGATATTTTATAGTACCATTTTTTACTTGTAGCTACGTTTTGCTATCAATAGTCATTAACGATGAATCAGAGTAACAGAAGGCGAGAAAGCGCTATAATGAGTTAGTGAAGCAAGGTGCTTCTACAGGTGTTGAGATGCCGCAACATGGTTAGAGTTGCAAGATTTTAGGTTTGGACATTGTAGTAAGGGCCAAGACTTAGAGGGTGGTGGGGATTGATGTTGTAACACCCGTAAATTACTAAATTAAATAATTAAATTAAAAGAGTAAATTTGTAATTTTAGCATAAAGGGAAAAATCATAAATTTCTGCAGGGGTTGGAATTAGACTTCAAACATATTCCATTGCATGCAGTATGTTGTTTACAGTCATAAAACATATATAACTTGCTAAATTCGATTATAAGAGCTAGAATTAGAATAAATCAAACCTAGTGGCATTTTCGTAATATATTGATTTCGAAAATATAGCCTAGATATTATTATTTTCAGCCTATAAATAGATTTCTAACTTCATTCTTTTGGGTGGAAAAATCCTACCTTTACTTCTAAAACCATAACCGCCAAATTAGTTACAAGTTCTCCAAATCAATCCCTAATCGACCAAATCAAATCCAATTTATACGTATGAATGTATGAAATCAAACAGGATGAAGAGAGCTATGCAAATAAATGGATGCTATCAAGGAATTTTGCATTCTCAACGCAAGAAATTTCTAGACAATGAAGGAGAGGAAGAATCTACATCTAATCGAAGAAGAGGAACGACTAATCAATGAGTGTGATTTATTCATATTTATGTATATATTGGCAGGACTTAGTAACTCACCTATTATGACCTTAAACCAGATTATAAATAATGTAACCGATAATGAAAAATTGATTTTTTATATATACACCTGAAGGATATAGTATGTCATGGCTAGATAATTAAAAATCAAAATTTTGTCGATTGTAATTAGCAACTGTTAATCTACCTTTAATTTAAAAAGTGTAAAATATACAAGTGTTTCAAATCAGACATATTATATATCAAAATTATAGTTCTCGATGACATGAACCCATTGATGGTGTTCGTTCATCGATTGGATGTACGGATTGATCAGAAAATGCATTGAAATTTGGAAAACATAGACCGTTCGTTTCGATTCAATGGTAAAACAGCAACCACACGACGATCGTGAATTACAGGAATGTAAAGGAGGTTGAGCTGGTCTTCATGGTGGTCTCAGATCGACCCAGACCAAAGTTAGGTGACCTTAATTTCTTAGGGAAGCAATGGCGGTCGGAATCCATTCTGGGCGGCTAAGATGACGTTTGGTAGCATGGTTAGATTCGGATTGAAGCATAGGATTCACTGGTAAGGTCAGATTTTGGGTTCGACGAACGTAACGACGGTGGTGAAGCAAAAGGTATGGTGGCTGGGTTGTTGAACATGGTATCAAAGTATTTGGTTCCATGTAGCAACATGCGGAAGAAGATAAAACAAATTAGTGATATACTGATTAAATTAAAATTAAATAAAAACTAAAATGCCCTTAAACATTAAATGGTTATAACTCTTGCGTACGGACTCTGTTTCATGCGCGGTTCATTGCATCGGGATCATGGCGAGACGACAAATGATTCGGTATGTTGTTTGCTATGTTTTAAACTACTTTAGAAACGTGTCTTATTTTAGTAGATTCATTATATAGGAGTTCTACTAGGACGTTTGGGTACATGTATGGGGAATTTAGTCCTTAGTTGTACCAGTAATGTTTGGCGATGACAGGTTGGTTCTTGATCCAGTAGCTTCGTAAAAGGTAGGGGATGACGAGTTTTGGGTTTGATTTTAGTAGTCTCGTTGACTGTTAGGCAAATGTCTAGCATGGACTTAATTTCAATAGTTAGTACATTTACGACATATGAACTGAGATTTTGGGCTTGGTCATGTGCATTCGTTTTTCGGCTTTCACGCTGTTACTTTGGGCTCGGTCGTTTGCATGCATTTATGGCATACGAGTCAAGACTTTGGGCTTGGTCATGTGCACACATTTGTGGTACTTATGAATTGGGGCTTCGGACTCAATCGTGATATGGTGTTTCGGTATATGAGTAGACCTAGTAGAGATTTAGTGAGACCTTATCCTATGTTGCCATTATGCTATTATATTTTGTTTAGCCGACTTGTTGGGTGTTGGTGATACAAGTTAATGTATGATTTTTGAGCGCAAGTGTTGTTTGACCAGCTTATTAGTATTATACACTTATATGACGTGTTTCACTCACCAAACATATGTTTGACACCCACTATAATTTTCTTCTTTTAGTTATACTCTAATAGGTCGATAGGGAGGACTGATGGCGACTTGGAGGCGTGATGAAGATGCATATTCGTTCATTATTTATCTACTATTATTACCTCGGTTATTCCCGGACATTAGGCTGATTTTCTTACTTGTTTTAATAAATGTTGTAAGTGAAGCTTATTTGATATTGTATTATTTGTTTAGTCTAAGATTATTATACTATTGATTATTATTTTTATTCCTTCCGCTGTGAGTTTTCAGTAAGTGTAGAATATTGTAGTTAGCTATGTGATATGTTTTATATTTCATTTAAAAACAATCCCTACCTACGAGGTCCACGATGCCAGTACTAGTTTTAGACATGGGTCGGGACGTCGTAGATGGTGGATTGTTACAGATGTTGTTAGGATCGTGTAATATTCCCTTAGGGGGGAGGGGTTTGAATAGGGTATTAAAAATATTTCTTAGATAAACAAATAAATAATATAGAAATGTAAATGCAAAAAATAGAGAACATACAGATATACCCAGCTTCGACCACTAACCCGTTAGTGCCTATTGTTGCCCCCAAAATTACTACTAGAATTAAATATTCGAATGCTTACAGCACAAGTAAACTTGAAATCTATGCTAACATGAATATACTAATGCTATACCTTGTAAGTCTGCCTCAACTTTATCTTTAGGTCGAGAATCCTTGAACTATAAACAGAGTTCAATCCCAAAATAAATCTTGAGTTCGAGTTCAAAAAGGAAATACAAAACGGAACAAAAAATTAAAATCTCTCTATGATAGATAAAATGATATAGAAGTGCAATTCTAAATTGTGAGGGGCTTAGAAACAATTTTTCTTATTCTTCCTTTTAATTTCACACAGAACGATATCTCCTTATCTTCTCTTAAAGGATAAATTTTCTATTTAGGCCAATTTTGCAAACTTATTACAAATTTAGGCCAGTTGCAAAACTAATTACAAAAATAGACCAGTTTTGGCCACATCAGCTGCCACGTATATTGGCGGCATTTCAAATGCCACCAGTACACATTTTATTGCAAAAAGTAACTGGCGGCATTTGAGATGCCGCCAGTTTGCGGCACTTCAAATACCACCCTGTTGTATGCCTGCTGTTCAAGCCAGCCCCCTCTTTCATTTATCACTCCTCCCTCAAAAAGTCAAATCTTTAAAAAACCAAAATACCCAAATCTCAAAAGTTTTCCCAAACTAAGGACTGTACAATATGTATTATAGTTAAATCTTGATCGAAAGTAGCTATAGTCGAGGAGCAACACCTATTTCTTCCTTTAGAAATTTTTTGGTATGTTAGTTTATAAACCCTAGTTTTTTGTGTGTTTCTGTTATCATATGCCATTTGGTAATTTATGGGAGTAGTAAAAAAGTTGATTAATTGACAGGTAGAATGGCTCCCAAGTGTACACCAATGATTTGTTATTATGATGGTGAACAGGTTATTGACCAACTTAATTGTGGAAAATAAGTTGGTGGGTCATGTAAACTAGCGAAAGTATTGAAAGGTTTTAATTTGGCGCAGTTAAAAGAATCTGTAACACCCTGCATTTTTGATAATTAAATAATCAGATAACGATGAACAGTGAAAATAAACATTTTTGGCATTGTCAGAATGGCTTCGAAACTTATACCGTTGTGTCCTTGGCGATTTTCTGATCAATTTCCATATGTAACTTGTCAAAATCAGAGTCAATATGAAGAAGTTACGAGAGAAACGAGAGACGGAAAAAAGAAAGAATACAAATACGGGATGACCCATAGGTCGACCCAGAACATCCCTAGGTCGACCGCCAGGTCGACCTAAGGGAAGCACAGGTCAACCCTAGGGTCGACCTACGCTACTACCTGGACGTAATTTCGTCCAAGTACATGCCGAACCAATTAAAATTCGATTTTTCCGCAATCTGAGCCATATATTGATTTATCTGATGGCTCCGAATGACCCTATGACACGGTGGCTCCAGATTCAATCCTAGAATCCAACGGTTTGAGATCCCCAAACTCCAATATAAATAGAACCCTAGACCTAGCTATTTTCTCACAATCAAATTTTCTCCCAATGGGTTCATTGCTTGAGGCTGGACCCTAAATAGAAAATATTTCTTTGGGTTCATTGCCTGAGGCTGGGCCCTAAAAAGAAAATATTTCTAAGGAGGAGGTCTTCTTAATAAAAATATTATACACCTTAGAAAGGGATCCAAAAGGACCATGGAGCCAAGCTATGCACAAGCAAAGCTAAGGATGACATGTGAGTGGATTTAAATTATATACCTTTTTTGTTTATGATATATTATTGTTAGATTCCTGTTAATTACTTAATTAAGCATTTATTTTAGTAGTTAATTATGTTAATTTATTATGCGGAGACTGTAAATCTGAATTTAACTATTTAGATGGAAAAGAAAGATAGAGATCTATTTAAATAGGATTAAAACTAGGCTTAACAATTATAGAAAAAGGCTTAAGCCTAGAAGGAATACATTTATAGTAATTATGCTAAAACGGGAGTAATAAATTAAAATTTAATAACTTGATTTGGAAGTAAGTGATATGTTAATGGGTTGGTTTAGAAAATAGAATACATTTCTATAGTTTAATATTTAAAAAGAAAAAAAAGATAACGATAAACGTAATTGTAAGAATAAAAGAAAGAAAAAGGGAATTAGTGTAAAATAGAGAAACCATTGTATTTTGCACTACCCAAAAAGTACAGAAATGGTAAAAGAAATATCTTGTTGTTACGGATGATTGTTTATAGCATTATTTAGTATTAAAATATGGAAATGGATTTTTAGTACAGTTTTTGTAACCAACCAAATAGAATAGAACTACTTCCTAGAATATAAGAAAATAAAGTAAAAAATTGAAGGAATCGAGTTAATTATTAGATAAGACTAGAAGCTATAAATAGAAATGTACATAGATCTGCATTTACTGCGCAGATGATAGAATAAAAGTAAAGCAGTTATTATGATAAGTAAATTTGTGACAATCGGACGTAGTCCCGAGCCAAGATTGTCATATAATATTAGAGAATTAAAGAGAATTCAATATCATAATAAAAGAAGACGGACTAGAATAGAAAATAGACGCTTGTAATTATATTTATAACGTACAGATTATAAAAGAAAATAAAAGCGACAATTGCAAGTAAAATTATAACATAGGTTATAATTAAGTAGAAAGAACATAAAAGGCTTATTGAAGACTTAAGTTAAGTTAATAGGCAAATAAAGCAAAAATAATAGAAGAGGCTTATTTTAATAAAATTAAGACTTAAATTAAGTTAATAAGAAAGATAATAGAAGTGGCCCATACCAACATCATTCCTTTTCAGTCAGAAACTGATGGTCTCACAATAGTTAGGTGAGGTCGGGACAAGATTATGCTAATTAGGGTAAATAAGTAGCCAACAGAATAAAAAAAGTAAACTAAACGCAAAATAAAAGATTAGACTTAGTATCTAATAAAAGAGTGAGATGCGTTTGAAGGAGCCCAAAGGATGAAGAGCCTAACGTAGCAATTCATCACAGATTTCAGCACAGAAGAAGCACGTCCAACTTAGTTATTTTGGGCTAGGATGAAGCACGAGACTTCAATGGGACGTTAGGGTACTCTAGGATGGCCCTTTGGGGTAGGCATAGCAGAGCAGTCCTCTTGAGGCAGGTCTGTATGTGTTCCATGAAAAGAGTATGCCTTGACTGCATTTTGCTTGGCAGGACCATTGTAGGTAGTCAAAAGGGGTTGATGTTTAGAGTAGGATATTCGTATGTCCGAGTACTTGCAAGTAAGTTTTAGTGGGTAGGACCCAAAAGGATAGTCACATGCGGATATCGGGCCAGCATCAAAACCAAGAAGCGAGTTCGGTAGAGACTAGAGTTAAACCAACAGTCCAATGAACCTTTCACTATCAAGACATTGGATGAGTGGTGCAGCCAATTGGATGTTAAGATTGTTTGCAGTAGGGAACAACCACTTAGCTCTTTAGAGGTCTTTCGATTAGTTAAGGGGTGGCTGCATGGGGCCATAGCCACGATAAGAAAAAAGACAGACCAAATAGAATATTTGTATTGTAGGCCTAACATGGCAGTCCTTTACAGAAATATAAAATCCCCGATTGAGTTCCGTACAAGGTAGACCTTGTACGGTAGGATTCAGAGAGTAGACAAAATGATTACGTATAGTCCTCAAGGTATGCACTGGGTGGTACATTGTGGATGTCCGAGCATTAGTATAGACTAGCGCGGACGCAGTTTTACGTTTTCATAGTAGACGACGGAACATCTGTATTGTAGGTCTTATGAGGCAGTCCTTTATAGATGTAGTCACAAAATGCCATAGTAGCAAGACGATGGAGTCCTTTGCGAGGAGGATACGGAAGGTACTATGGGTAGTATCTAGGACCGATGTGGTCAAGGGGCATATAGTTATATATATATCAGTAGGTTTTAATCTAATAGGGAGTAGATGGTCACGATTCACACATTAAGGCGAGAGTATTATAAACCCAATAAACCTAATATAACAGTAAATGGAAATAAAACGGTATATGTAGAACTAAGCTTAGAAGTGAATAATTTGTCCATTCACCGGAACTTTAGTTCTGACCCGTTCCTCATAACATCCTATAGGTAAGGTAGATGACAGAGACTTTCCAGCTTTGAGACACTTCTTTAGAAAGTGTTATTTTATTGGTGGGTATTTACTTACTATTATATTTTAGTCAGTTCCGCTGTGAGATATTTATCTGAGCTCTGATATATTTATCTTTGCCTATTTTGAAGGATACCAGATACCCAACTCAGTTTTCAATGGGCTTGGATTTTAGCATTTTTGCGAAAAATCCGGACTCATTGGGATTCGGGTTGTTACATTTGGTATCAGAGCCTAGGTTTAGGGTTCCTAAATAAATAGAGATTGAACGTTTTATTTTTTTTAAATATGAATATATTATATAATATATACCTAGATCCACAGAAAAACCCACTTTTAAGAGAACTGACATATGGGAAGATTTTGAGTAACAATTTTGTACATCAATATTAGGATTGTGGGAATCCAAGAGTTATAGGCCCTAGAGTGGCAAAGTATGAGATGTACAATAGATTCAGTATAAAAATGGAAGTCCATATGTTAATATTTGGGAATTGATAATTGTTTCAGATTAGTTGGTGAGGCAGTAGTGCCTTAGAATAAAAAAAAGCATAAGAGAGGAAATGGATTAGGAACATATATAATTGGATTGAGGAGAATGACTTCGTGGGAATATTTGGGAAAGTATAAGGAAGTTAAGAACCCACTTTGAGTCTAGCCAAACAATTAAACATTTAAGAGTTTGAAAAAAAATGATTTAGAGAGTTTTCAAGTTTTAAACTTAAAAGTTTACTGTTTTAAATATGTAATGGTTTAAACATGGAAAATTGTGTGGAAATAATTTTTGAAAGAAAAAGAGACATTTTTGAGATTTGAAAATTGAAAAACATGTAAGTAACATATTTGGTTTTGAAAAAAAATGTAATTCGAGGAAAAAAAGTTTTCATATGGGAATTTTTGTTTTTTTAGAAAAAAATTCTTTCAGGAAAATTATATAGCTTGTATAGCTTGCTAGTTTTGGGGTTGCAAAGTAGGAAAGAATTAAATATGAAAACCCAGTAAAGATTAAATTTTTGTAGGAAAGTACAAATTTTCAGTAAGGAATTTTTTTTAAAACTCTATTCTTTTGAAAAAAAGAGCAATATTGCTCGAAATTGTTTTGATATAAATATTTTGGTGGTTGGACTAAATAAGTTGTTAAAATTTTGGAAATAGAGTAGATGTTTGGAGGAAGTGTAGTAAGAACTCAAATAAATTAAATAGAGAAAAGAATCATTATAGATAAAATATAAATTTGACATGCTTTAATTCATTAGAATGATGGAGTAATGTTATTGGTTTCTATGAATCAGCCACGTTATAAATGAAGACGTTTTGTTGACATAATAAGGAAAGTAAACATAGTAAAAGAGATGTACAAAATGTGGAAAACACTGTATTTTGTACTGTCTATTTCAACACAAAAATAAAACAAAAACTCCTTGTTATTTCACATAAAACGCACATCCTCCTTTATAGTATTCATAGAAAATTTTAGCGTTGACAGCTTCTCTTAGGAGAAATAGTTCCAGTGCATTAAAGTGTGAAATATCTAGGTAGAAAGTGCAGTAATAAGAGACCGTATTGTTAGGTAATAATAATTATACTATAAAGAATATAATTAGAGAGGCTAAGCAAGGGAAAATAAACGTTTTCCCTTGTTATGCGCAATTAATTGCATGTCTTTAGAAAACCCACCTTGAACGAAGAGTATGAGCTGTTATGAAGATAACAGAGGAATGGTTATTCTTATCTACTCCAGTTTTTATGATTTGAAATTATGAAGAAAAAAATTGTTTTGAAATAATGAAGTGACATTTTTTAGAAATGGTTTGGTGAAAAATAAGTTTTAATGGGGAAAAACTTAAATTAAGGATCCTAAGAATTTATTGAAAGAAAAGTGCTTTAAAAAGGAAGAGAAGGCTAAATTTTAAACTTAGAATTATTGCATATTCCCCACTAGATTTAAGGGATGGCCTAAAGTCAAAAACTATAAAATATAGATTTTTGAAAGTAGAAATGATTATAGCACTAGGCATTTTTGGAAATTTCTAAGTAACACTTTTTGAAGGTTAGAATCTTGGGAATTGACATTTCAAAGAAAATAAATAGATAAGCAAACTTTTGAAACTTTGAATTGTGGAAGGAAAAAATAAAATAAAAGCCAAACCAAGTTTTAAAATATGGAGTAGATGAGGATAATTACCTAGGTAAGATGGGAAATGTTTGAGGCGATGAAGAAGATAACAAGAATTATTTTTGGAGAGTAATAAGGCATTCCCGTAGAGTGTGTAAAGCACTGTAGATCCTAGGAATGTTGCTTGGGTATATGTGTGTGGATCAGAAAAGATTGCAATTAATGGCATTGAGAGAGTATAACACACATAGAGGATTTTTATGAGCATTAGTTGTCGTTTGATGTGAAGATTCCTTATATTGGAATTCTTATCCCTTGAAATATTGGAGAATTTGTTGTTCCATGGTTAAGAATGGAATCGAAGCGATGAATAGACCTTGTTTATCATGAGTAATGCAGCATAGAATAATACTGTTAGTGCACAACAAGAACTAGTAGTGAGTAATAAGCGGCAGGAGGAGCATATGAGTTACTTGGATTCCTAGAGTAGGACCTTTCTGTGTCAGAGTGGACATGGTCCTAAACCTCCTAACCCTGAATGATAGTTGTGTTTAGTTGCTATATTAAAACAAAATTAAAAGCAGATAAAAAGTAACTAAAAGAAAAACAGTAAGATCTAATGAAAGCAACAGAAACGTCAATAGAAATAAATGAGAACTGCAAAAGAAAAATACATCTTTCCCATAAATTACGCTTGGGAAAGAGTTTGAAAAGAAAAACCTTTCTTATGTAAACCATGCTTGGGAATGAAAATAGAGATTTTATAGGATAGCGACATAAGTTCCAAGTACGGAGGGAGGGGTACGCAAAAGTAAAACGGTGAAATGTGAAGATTTTCCGTTTTCTACCTTCTTTTTGACATAAGAAATCGAATTCAGAATATTTGATTTTTCTGAAATTCGAACATTAGAAGTTGTGTATTAGGATTTGGATGAAAAATTCATTGAACTACACCCCTATTCAGTAGGAGTGTGGGAAAAATTAGATGAAAAATGTTTTGAGTTTTCAAAATATTGCATTCATATAGAAATTGCAAGTATATCTAGGATGTGTTCATTTTAAAAATAAATTTTTAAAGAAGAAAAACATTCATATAGGAGGTACCACTTAGAAATTCGTGTACATACATATATTTTGTATTGAATAACACTTTTGCACAAGAATACAGATGGTCGAAAAATTGGATGTACACAGAATGGATGTAATTGATGCGAGGAATTACATAATTTTACCCATATCGAATTTCGGGGACGAAATTTCCTAATGGGTGGAAGAATGTAACACCCTGCATTTTTAATAGTTAAATAATCAAATAACGATGAACAATGAAAATAAATATTTTTGGAATTGTCAGAATATGGACTCGAAACTTACACCATTGTGTCTGTGGCAATTTTCTGATCAATTTCCATACATAACTTGTCAAAATCCGAGTCAATATGAAGAAGTTACGGGAGAAACGAGAGACGGGAAATAATCGAAAAAAAACAAATATGGGTTGACCCAGAACTTCCCTAGGTCGACCGCTAGGTCGACCCGAGGGAAGCACAGGCCGACCCTAGGGTCGACTTGCGTTACTACCTGGACGTAGTTTCGTCCAGGTACTTGCCGAACAAATTAAAATTCGATTTTTCCGCAATCTAAGCCATACGTTGAGTTATCTGATGGCTCAGAACGACCCTGTGATGTGGTGGCTCCAGATTCAATCCAAGAATCCAACGGTCTGAGATCCCCAAACTCCACTATAAATAGATACCCAGGCCTAGCTATTTTCTCATAATAAGATTTTCTCCCAGTGGGTTCATTGCTTGAGGCTGGACCCTAAATAGAAAATATTTCTATGGGTTCATTGCCTGAGGCTAGAGCCTAAAAAGAAAATATTTCTAAGGTGGAGGTTTTCTCAATAAAAATATTATACACCTTAGAAGAGGATCCAGAAGGATCATGGAGCCAAGTTGAGCACAAGCAAAGCTAAGGACGACAGGTGAGTGGATTTAAATTATATACCTTTTTTGTTTATGATATATTATCGTTGGATTCCCATTAATTACTTAATTAAGCATTTATTTCAGTAGTTAATTCTGTTAATTTATTATGCTGAGACTATAAATCTATATTTAACCATTGAGATGGAAAAGAAAGATAGAGATCTATTTAAATATGATTAAAACTAGGCTTAACAATTATAGAAAAAGGCTTAAGCCTAGAAGGAAGACATTTACGGTAATTATGCTAAAACGGGAGCAATAAATTAAAATCTAATAACTTGATTTGGAAGTAAGTGATAGGTTAATTGGTTGGTTTAGAAAATAGAATACATTTCTATAGTTTAATATTTAAAAGGAAAAAAAGATAACGATAAACGTAATTGCAAGAATAAAAGAAAGAAAAAGGGAATTAGTGTAAAATAGAGAAACCTCTGTATTTTGCACTATCCAAGAAGTAAAAAAATGGTAAAAGAAATATCTTGCAGTTACGGATTATTGTTTATAACATTATTTAGTATTAAAATATGGAAATGGATTTTTAGTACGGTTTTCGTAACCAACTAAATAGAATAGAACTACTTCCTAGAATATAATAAAATAAAGTAAAGAATTGAAGGAATCAAGTTAATTATTAGATAAGACTAGAAGCTATAAACAAAAATGTACCTAGATCTGCATTTACTGCGCAGATGATAGAATAAAAGTAAAGCAGTTATTATGATAAGTAAATTTGTGACAATCGGACGTAGTTCCAAGCCAAGATTGTCATATAATATAAGAGAATTAAAGAGAATTCAATATCATAATAAAAGAAGACGGACTAGAATAGAAAAGAGATGCTTGTAATTATATTTGTAATGTACATATTATAAAAGAAAATAAAAGGGATAATTACAAGTAAAATTATAACATAGGTTATAATTAAATAGAAAGAACAGAAAAGGCTTATTTAAGACTTAAATTAAGTTAATAAGCAAATAGAGAAGAAATAATAGAAGAGGCTTATTTTAATAAACTTAAGACTTAAATTAAGTTAATAAGCAAGATAATAGAAGAGGCCCATACCAACATCATTCCATTTCAGTTAGGAACTGATGGCCTCACGATAGTTAGGTGAGGCTGAGACAAGATTATTCTAATTAGGGTAAATAAGTAGCCAACAAAATAAGAAAAGTAAGCTAAGTGCAAAATAAAAGATTAGACTTAGGATCTAACAAAAGAGTGAGATGCGTTTGAAGCAGCCCAAAGGATGAAGAGCCTAACGAAGCAGTTCATCACAGATTTCAGCATAGAAGAAGCACGTCCAACTTAGTTATTTTGGGCTAGAAGGAAGTACGAGACTTCAACGGGATGTGAGGGTACTCTAGGATGGCCCTCTGGGGTAGGCGTAGCGGAGCAGTCCTCCAGAGGAAGGTCTGTAGGTGTTCGATCAAAAGAGTATGCCTTGACCGCTTTTTGCATGGCTGGACCATTGTTGGCAGTCAAAAGGGGTTGATGTTTGGAGTAGGATATTCGTATGTCCGAGTACTTGCAAATAAGTTGTAGTGGGCAGGACCCAAAAGGATAGTCGCATGTAGATACCAGACCAGCATCAAAACTAAGAAACGAGTTCGAGAAAGACTAGGGTTAAACCAACAGTCCAGTGAACCTTTCACTATCGAGACATTGGATGAGGAGTGCAGCCAATTGGATGTTTAGATTATTTGCAGTAGGGCACAACCACTTAGCTCTTTAGAGGTCTTTCGATTAGTTGAGGGGTGGCTGCGTGGGGCCATTGCCACGATAAGGAAAGAGACAGACCAAATATAATATCTATATTGTAGGCCTAATTGGGTAGTCCTTTACATAAATAGAAAATCCCCGACCGAGTTCCGTACAAGGTAGACCTTGTTAAGCGGGATTCAGGGAGTAGACAGAACGATTACGTATAGTCCTCAAGGTATGCACTGGGTGGTACATTGTGGATGTTCGAGCATTAGTATAGACTAGTGCAGATGCAGTTTTACGTTTTCATAGTAGACGACGGAACATCTGTATTGTAGGCCTTATAAGGCAGTTCTTTATAGATGTAGTCATCGAACGCCATAGTAGCAAGACGATGGAGCCCTTTGCGAGGAGGATACGGGAGGTACTATGGGTAGTATCTAGGACCGATGCGGTCAGGGGCATATAACTATATATATATATATATCAGTTATTAGGTTTTAATCTACTAGGGAGTAGATGGGCACGATTCATGCACTTAGGCGAGAGTATTATAAACCTAATATAACAGTAAATGGAAATAAAACAGTATATGTAGAATTAAACTTAGAAGTTTATAATTTGTCCACTCACAGGAACTTTAGTTCTGACCCCCTCCTCATAACATCCTACGTATTAGGTAGATGACCGAGACTTTCCAGCTTTGAGACACTTGTTTAGAAAGTGTTATTTTATTGGTGAGCATTTACTTACTATTATATTTTAGTCAGTTCCACCGTGAGATATTTATCTGAGCTCTGATATATTTATCTTTGCTTATTTTGCAAGCTACCGAATACCCAACTTGGGTTTCAGTGGGCTTGGATTTTAGCATTTTTGCGAAAAATCCGGACTCACTGGGATTCGGGTTGTTACAAAATCGATATATAAAGCGACTAAGATAAAATCAGATGAATTTGGCATAGATTTAGTGTGCAACTGGCCTACGGATTCAGGATCGAAAGCCATTAAAATAGCTGACGACGACGATGTGGAGCTAATGTTTTCAGCGACATCAAAATCAATAGAGTTGTTTGTTGGGAAAAGTAGGCGGTTGATAGAAGAAGAACCCATACGAGAACAAGTAGCTAACAGTGTAACTACAGACTACCGTAGAATGGTTGAGACAGTAAGTATTAGTCATGGAACTACATCTTCGAGTTTTAGTAATCCACATATGACAGCGATTTACGGTCAACAACAATTCCTTTTCGATATCCACTGTGTATAAGTTATCAACAAGGCATTCAGTATAACTTTCCATATCCAGGTCAAGGCAACTTTTCACATTTTCTTGGAAGGTGAAACATTTATTTATAATTTTATGTCGTATTACAATGTAAGTTATGCAATAGTTGAAAGTTTTGTCGTTCTATATGCAGTTATCTTCCTTATTGACCAACACTGCCAAGTACTGCCGGACCATTAAATTGTCATATGTCTCCTTATATATATCCAACTCCATCTGAGTTATATGATATAAGTCTGAGGTATTTGTTTAGAATAAGCTAACTTTGTTAGCTATTATTTCTGATACGGTGTTTAAATTAGTACTTACTTGTGAATTATAGATTTTCCACACATGATATTGCGACACAATCTAATGTCGAAGTAGAGAATGTGAGCGTAATCGCAAACGAAGCAGATGTTGATATTGAAATGGACATAGTTGTAGGAGAAGATGTACATGACGATCCCCTATAAATAGTATGGATGTAGTGAATATGGCGAAGAATGACGTGTCGTGGATCGATAGTATGAAAGTGAACAATAATGCTTTGACTTATGGTTTTGCGGTCGAAGATAATATTCCCGAAGACAGCGATAAAGGTGGAAATGGAGGTAACTTTGGATGATGATCTATGCAATGCAAAAATAATGGCTAGGTATATTATTGCAAATCTTGAGTTCAACAATGAGTTATTTTCAACTGTTAGCGTTCAGAGTGGCTTTGAAGTTGGTATGATTTTCGAGACGAAAGCTAAATTGTTACAACATTTGAGCGAATGGTCAATTCTATATGCCGTGTCTTTTAAAGCTATAAAATCAAATAAAACCAAATATACTGCCGTTTGTAATATAGATGTCAACTGTCCATAGAGAATTCATGCTATTGTTTCAAAAAAATCCAAGCAGAACTGGTGGATTATAAGGAAATATCCGAGCAATCACAACCGTGTTAACCCAACAGTGAACTCCACTCGCAAGCAAGCGACATCTGATTTTCTAGTATCAAAGATCTTACCATTCATGAAAGCCAATCTGAATATAACAGATGGGACGGTGCAAATATTGATGGAAGAACAATTGTTCGTGAAATTTAGTTACATGAAGGTTTGGAGAGCTTTGAGTAAGGCAGTGGAAAGGAATTATGGTGATTTGGCAAAATCATATACCACTCTAAGACAATATTTTGCTGAAATTGCTAGAACGAACACGGGAAGCATTGGACACGTTACTACAGATGAATATAAAGTCTTTGATCGAGCTTTTTGGGCCTTTGGCCCTTGTATGTAAGGTTTTGTTCATTGTCATCCGTTGTTATGTATTGACGACACACATTTGTATGGGAAATACAAAGGGACATTACTTGTAGCCACTACTGTTGATGCATATGACCATCTATACCCTTTAGCCTATGCAATTGTAGAGTTAGAATCAGGTGATTGTTGGGGGTGGTTTTTCGCTTGCATGCGGCGGTTCATTCATAGTGTTAACAATCGGCGATTTACCTACATTTCTGATCGAATGAAAGGAATACCGACAACATTGGAAATGAAATGGGTTTTGCCTCATAAACACGACTTTTGTGCTAGACATTAGAAGGCCAATTTTCAAGCTGCAGGATTTAAAGCAAAACGACCGGTGGGCCTTTTTTATGCTGCAGCATGTGCTGTAGAGGAAGCCGAGTACAACAAAATCTGAGAAGAAATCAAAACTACAAGCAGTAAGGCACACAGCTGGATAAAAAGGAGTTTGGTAGGGATAGAGGAAAATTGGGCATTGTGTAAAGTTGATGGTGGTCGATTTCATGTCATGACCACTAACTGTGCAGAAAGTTTCAACGGTGTACTTAAAGGAGCTCGAACTTTACCTGTTAAAGCTCTGGTTGCACACACCTTTTTTAGGTCGGTTGATTATTTTTGTCAAAGAAGAGAAGCGGTAGGAAAATGTACAACCTGTCTTACTCTGAAGTGGGAATCAAAGATTGCCGATAAAGCTAGAGAATAGAGCTCATAATAGAGCCCATCATGACTTCGCTTGCTCAACGGTTTCCAATGGAGCTAATAGAGCCCATCATGACTTCGCTTCAACATTGTATTCAGCTGAGAAATACTTGGCCGCTTACATCCTTGAGTTTCATCCCGTCCCCGATAAACGCTATTGAAGTTTAAGCGATAATCAGTTGGTCCTACCTCCTGCAGGTAAAAGGCAACCAAGACGTCCACGTTCTACTAGAATTAAAGGTACGATGGACGAGATGCAAACTCCTAAAGGAAACAGGTGCAGCAAATGTGGTGTTATGGGTCATAAGAAAAATCGTTGCACTGCGGCAACATAATGTTTTCATTTGAGTTTGATTGTATTTTTAGATCGGCTGTAATCGAATATATTAGAAGACAATTGTTTATGTTATCAAATCTCGACATTTGAGTTTGATTGTATTTGGAAAGTTGTATTATTAGTATTATTTTGACAATTTCATATTTGTATTATTTTGCTATATGAAATAAAGCTGTTGGATTTGCAGCAAAGTAATTGCATTTGAAATGTCGTCCCTTGAGTGGCATTTCAAATGCCGTCAACTGTTTTTTAAGTAGGTGGCATGTGAAATGCAGCGCATGGGGCGGCATTTCACATGCCGCTCTGTTGTTACCTTGCTGCATATCCAGTAGCAGCCAAATTCGAGTAGCATATACCAACACATTATATTACAATAGCGTAAATTTGAATGTACATACTTCGAATGTACCTAAATTAATTCGAATAACAGTATTACAATAGCATAACTTCGAATAGCAAATAGCACAAGATTCGAATAACATTACATTACAGTAGACATCGTTCATACTACATAGATAACACATTGACATCGTTCGTACGATGTAGTAAAGTTCACTTTTCCTTCAACGATCTACGTGGCCATAATGCCGAATACTTGTATCCATAGACCAACAATTTGTTTGAATATTCAAGATTCAACTTCTCCAAACGACTATTTTATGTTTGCATCTCTAAAGCGTATTCAACCACCTAGTAAGATCTAGCCACTTAAAAAAATTGCAGCAGTCAACATGATGAGGCTGTATCTTATGATCGTTGTACTCACCACATCGGTAGAAACGACGTCCTGCATTCCTCTCGTTTCTATAAACAATTACGTCACATTCATCTCCATAGTAACAAATTACACACGGAGGTTGCGCACTTGAACTAGCACGACTGAGATTTTGATGACCAAAGGGCGCATAAAAGACGTGCATGTAGTGATTGTTGCTCCAGTCTTTCATTTGCGACATCTACTGTTGATGTTCCATTATCCACAGTGGTGGCAATTCTTCAACTTATATCTTTGGCACAAAATCCACATCAAGGTTGGTGCCACTTTCCATCCCATTACCTTTCTTTTGTTCAAATTCGTCGTAAATCTTCATCATTGTTTCGTCATCAATCTCCCAATTGTCCATTATCAATCTATGAATAAAAGAAAACTATACAACACAAAAAACAGAAAGTTTGATTTTTGATGAAGGAGTTTTGGGATTACAAAGTAAGAGAAATTAGAATTTGAAAGAAATTAACAGAGATTAATATCATACTTACCTTATAGATGCCTTATTGAAATAAATTACAATTTGAGATAAATTTAAAATTGAGAGAAATCGGAAAGTTTGCTTTTTGATGATGGAGTTTTGGTAAAGTAAGGGTAGGCTATGTAGGAGTTGGTAGCTATTGTAATGTAGAGAAAAAGCCGGAGTGGCATTTCAAATGGCGCCTTTATGCGGCATTTCAAATGCTGCTCTGTTACTTACACACTCGGCGCATTTGAAATACCACACATAGGTGGCATTTCAAATGTCGCTTTGCTAGTTACACACTGCATAGCAAGAGCAGCCCATTACACATGCTACACAATTACACGGTAAACACTTACATAAGAATCACAACTATATTCACTACGATCGAACGTACAATGAAAAACAATACTGTAATCGAAAGTAGTTTTTAACCCAATCTCCATTAAGAACATAAAAACAGTACAATCACTATTAAAGACAATCCAAAGTACACAAGCCTCTCAAAATTTTTAGTTCGCGAGAAGTTTTCTTTTTCGATTTTCTTGGCTTCAGCATGAATTCCTCCTCTACAGGCGAAACTTCTTCGTTGCCCTCCTCTCGTGTTCCTTCCATAAGGGGTTGAAACGGCCCAACCAGATGCGTATGTTGGGAAATTATTGCTCCGGAGCTTTCGCCCATACCTTTCTTTCGTCTCTGATACTTTCTCTTAGGTTCGGGGGCCGGTGGGGCAGATACAATGTCCTCAAATGGTGCGGCAGGTGCAATGTCCTCAATAAGGGATGACACTGCAGGAGGAGGCGGAGATGGAGGCAGGATTGGTCTTGATATCTTGTTCTTCAACAAACAAGATCGTAGAATTTGTTTGAGCGAGAAGCATTTCGCCTTACTTTTTTCGGGAACCTCCTCCACAAGCTCATCGACTATGTCCAGCATACGATACATACCATTCTCCTGCATATAACATATACCATTATTGATTCCACAGCTACCTTAAAAATTATAAATTTAAATACATAACACATTCCGTTCTAGCGGAGCTCTTGGAGTGTAAGGAGCAACATCTTGCTCAGGCACTTCCTCTCATCTTCTTAACACATAACGATGAGTGATATTCCAATACCAACTATTGTACTTCTCATCAGTCAGCATGATCTCATGCTCATCTTCCGCAGCTAAGAAGCGGTTATTCCATAACTCTATCATCGTTTCAAACTCATCTTCACCATATGGAAGAGTATAATATGGAGAAGGATACGGTAAGTGTTGGCGAAGACCAAATTGCCTCATCACTCTATTTGGAAGATGGTATGCTAGATCGCCAAAGCAAAATAGCATCAGTCTTGCTCGCCACAACTTCCTCACCTCAATGCATAAAGCCGGAAGAGCATCAAGCTCTGCCTCAGTGTATGGAGTCCACGTAACTGCATTATAGTCCAGGACATCAAACTCGTTCCAGTAGAACGCCAAATTCCGTCTTGGAATCATTTTGATTTTCTTTGGTCCAATCCACCTAAAATAGCAAAAATTTATACAAACTGTTCAAAGTGTATAAGTTGATACAACCATACAACCAACAATATTTTACCTCGATCCATATGGTTTCAAATTGTCGATTATTGGTCTGTTCATAGTTATACGACCGACCAGAAGATAAGTCCAAGACCATAGCTGCAAGAGTATAAGTTTTATTTCATTAATGTTTACAACATGTACAAATATGAATTAATGAATAACTATGACCATACCTGAACTAGATTCATACAACCACCGACAGACCGTTGTTGTACCAACACCACTCTAGTAAGCTCTGTATAAGTGAAGGCTAGCACTGCACTGTCCCATGAATAATGTCGACAAGAATTAAAGTCTTCTAACAACGGGAGCCATTGAAGGGCTACTTGAGTCTTCGATCGATCGCAAAAAAGACGTTGAGTGATAATGTGCAAAATAATAGCGCGGGGGCGCTGGGTGATCTGCACTGGAGAGGCACGACGGGGAATATCATCGGCCAACTTCTCCCTAATCCAAGTGGCCACTATCGAATCATTCCCCCATCTTATGTCTTTTGTAGGAGACAGGCCAAGCAAGGGCTCACACAAATCCATATAATTACGTGGAAAATTCGGTTTTAGAATGGGATCTCTGTTAATCGGCAGTCCAAGCAATATAGCTACATCTTTTAATGTGATGGTCATCTCACCTACTCTGAGATGAAATGTAGATGTCTCAGGTCTCCATCTATCAATCAACGCTGTAAGAAAATTACGATCAAGTTGTGTGTATCCCAACTTATGAATAACACCGAATCCGGCCCTATCTAAAAGTTCCAACACACTAGGATGCACTGACGTGACAAGATTTAAGGTTAAAGAATGGTCAATGAATCCGTCCGGCTGAACCGCCCGTCGAAAATTAAAAAAAATGCAAGATATTATGTCATTTAGTAACATATTGCAAAATACAAGAAATATTATATCAACATGTACCTCCATCAAATCGTTATTACTAGTACGGTGTTGAGCTTGTAAGTAAAGAATGCTATCATCAATCGGCCCGGGTGCCATTTCTTCATATTCTACCACAATAACAAAACCAAATCAAATTTATAACCTAAACAATCCTTATATACAATCAAGAACCAATTAACAAATATTCTACGTGCATAAACTACTTCATCGTAGTCTAGAAATGAAGTTATACCTAAAAAACTTATTTTTTTCTAAATCCTAAAGTCAAAATTCTAAATTTGAGATAAAAATGGAAGAATACAAACCTATAGGAGGTACTTGAGAGGATGAGGAAGCCATTCTTCAATTTCTAGTCTGCTTTAAAGAGTTTTTGAGTGAAAATATTGATTTTGGGAGAATTGGGGTGTTGGGTTCGGATTTGGAGTTTTGATTTTATGAGGGCAGAGTGATAAATGAAAGAGGAGACTGTCTTAAACAACAGACATACAACAGGGTGACATTTGAAATGCCGCCAGTTACTTTTTGCAATAAAACGTATACTGACAGCATTTGAAATGACACCTGTGCTGTGGCAGCTGATGTGATCAAAACTGGCTTATTTTTGTAATTAGTTTTGCAACCGGTCTAAATTTGTAATAAGTTTGCAAAATTGGACTAAATAGAGAATTTATCTCTCTTAAAAATATATCTCATCCTTTTTATATTTAAATCGCCTTCACCAACTCAAACGCCGCCAAAAGAAATTTGCATCCTCCTCAGAAATCGCAGCGCTTGAAACAAGAAGCTGCCATCGATGTGAGATCTAAAGCCGTGGCGCGAGGTGCTCGACGCTGCCTGAAGCTAATACGTTTCTACAGCTTAAAAATGCTTGGTTCGCGAATGACTGGAAGATTGTGGCCTGGAAGTTGCTGCCGATGGCTTCAGTCAGAGATGAGTTTGCCGTCGTACCTTGGCAGAATGAAAAACGACTGATGCTGTGAGATCTGGAGTTGTGAGCTCGTCTAGGGATGATTCTGCCTCGCCTTTGATTGTCAAGAATGAGTCGTGTCACTGCCTTGTTTATTACGGAGTTGATGATGCTCTAACTTTGTAACTATGTCCTGGTATGCCTTGATATAGAAATGTTTCACTGTCTTGAAGTGTTATCTAAGATTCTTTCAGTCTTTGGTTTGATATGTTTGACATTGAGAACTACTGCTTTTGTGTTGTTGTATGCCCCGCTTGTATGTTGATAGGTTGGCGATGTCACAACTTTGCAACTCGCTGTTTGGGTTGTATATTGAGCTTGATGCTAAAGATAGAGACAATGGTTTTTGTGCATGTTGGAGATGACGTGCTTGGATATAGTGGTAGTAATTCTGTTGCGTTTCCTTGTGATGATGTGCTTGTTTTCAGGTTGGATCTTTATCAGATTGTATTGCTTGATGAATTCTATTTTCCTTGCTTCTAAAAGTAGATATTGTGATCTATTACTTTTGATAAACAGACGAAAGTGTTTATATAAACTCACAGTACAAATATGCGTATCAAGATTTTAAACGGTTGCCGAAAGAGTCTTTGTATTTTTAACTTTGAAATATTATTGTATTTATCTTGCCAATAGCAGTATGAGTCTGATAGTTACCTTGTATTGCTCAGTTTAATATTTTTTCTAGCTTACCATTGTTGTACTCTGCCTTTGTAAAACCTGGATCAAAATGTAGTTTGGACCGTAATGGCTCGAAACAAAAGCTGGTTGATGCCATCAATAACCAATGCATCTTTGAAACAAAAATAAATCTAGTTATCCTATAAATAATACAACGCTAAACAAACACATTTAATACAAATATTTGTTTATTAATATCAAGCAAAACTTGATTGTAATATTTCACAATTTCTTTACAATTTCTCCCTTTTGACAATAACAAACATATATTACGATTTACAACAAAGTGCGAATATGTTTGATATGTGATAAGCGTATACCAAACATATGAAAGATAATAGATAACAGGTTAATTGAAGATAAAATTGCGCTTTGTTGATATTTTATATGTCACACTTTGTAAAAAAAAAATCAAATTTGAATACGCGTTTATCATCATCAAACAAGATGTATACTACACAATTTCACATATTCGATGATAAAAAACGAATTAAGATTTGACAAGAGTAACACGCGTTGATTGTGTACTCAGTATCACAAAAGAAAGATAATAGCACGATGTCTTAATTTGTATAACATGCTCCCACTATTGATATGCTTCCCTTACATCTGTGACATATGTATTCGTAAATAAAATACTAAACCAATAATGTTTCTTAAAATATTAACAATGAATTCACAATAACATCCAATCTTAATCTCTCTCCCACTTTTGTTTTCATCAAAAAAATGTATGTCAAACTATCATAGTGAGGAAGTAGTGAATGATGAAACACGATTAAAATATGACAATAGCCAACATGGTTGGCTCAGTTGGTTAGTAATTTAAACTACGAGATTAATGATCATGAGTTCGATCCCCGAGATTGACACTTGTTGATACTAATGAACGATGTTCAAAAAACCATGGCATTAAATATTTAATTAAAAAATCAGTTGTAAATCATAGCAACTATATTGAATAAAAGATACTCCATTATTAGAAAGAGGTGACAAAGAAAGTGTAGTTATATGCATTGAGGTTCAAATGACAATAAACTCAACCGTACTAACCACAAACCGTATAATAATAATCCGAGTGAAGTATTTATGTGAGGACAATTTTTCCCTAATTCATTATAAATGAGATCAAGGTATCACACACATTCATTGTCGTGATAACTGCTAGATGAGGATGAAGCATTGACTGATGTGTGTTATATACACCGACACTAAAGAAATTTTAGGATTAGCAAGTTACTATTAGGTAATATAACTCAACACCCATACCGCATCCATTTTTTAGGCATAGGTCTTTATCCATTTCAATTGAGAATTTATAATATATTAAGTGTTTTACTTTTTATATGAAGCATGTATATGACTTGCTCCTATGCTCAAGTTTATGCTAACCAATCTTTACCACATTTCAGTTTATGTCAATTTATTCAACACAAGCATAAAAATTCAAATTCAAATTGATAGCATGTGAACATCAAATTATTGATTCAGCGATTATGTAGAATATGCAGTGGTGAAACATAAAAACTTTAAATATGCTCAATCATCAAAAAAATATCGTAATGTTATTATACAATCAAGAACAAATGCAGTATCCTCAATCATTTATGTAATCAACATCAACACTTGAGAATCACAAAATAAAGTTCAATCATTCATGATATGGTTTCAAAAGTAAATTCTATATAAATGTCTCAAAAATATTTTCAGCTTTATATTCTAATATTAAACATAATATATGAATTTGTTTTAAAGCTTTTTGTGTAAAAGGGAGCACATGGTCAAAGCGTACACTTATTAACATATCAAAAGCATCAAAATCCCATCTCAAATTATTTTATTATAAAGTTCAAAAGTTTCATTTCAATAATTCATCTTCAAACATTGTGTCAAGTGTAGAATATCAAAACTCATCTTAAGTAGTTCCATTTTAAAAGTTTCATGTCAAAATTCTACTAAAATATTTCATGTCACAATGTCCACTTGATGAATAAATATGGAGAGAAAAATATTAAAAAATATTAAGAAATTAAAACATATTCCGGGGTATTTCATTTTGCAAAAAAAAAATCTAAGAAAGTAAAAACATATTTTTGGATTTATTTTTTAAAAATAAAATGGTTCAAAAAGAGCTATCCATATATGCATGAAAAGAAATGCGTGAAATATCACTCAACCCGTGAAACATATGAGACACAAAAACATCAAACTCAAAAGAAATCATAAAAGCAAAAAGTCCAACCATAATATCTTGACTAGAAAGAACAAGTTACCACTTTCACAAACCACATGTACTCTTTAGATGCTTATGCTGGCATACACAGATACATCAGATATCACTTGGTGTATTAACAACTTCTTTGTGGTGGTGGCAACAAATTTCGCAATTCCTTTAATCAACCAACTTATCGTAAAACCAGTAGTTGCATACGCTCTTCGTCGAAAGCTAGGTACAACATACTTTCACCATTAACGTCAAACATGAAAGATGTAACAACCCTACTTTCTACGTTGGAAAATAAATAAATTTAATTGAAATAAAATTGTTCAAATTCGATTTGTCATAATTAATATTTTGAAATAATAATTAAATACTATTTAATAAATGAATTTTTTTAATAAACTGAATTATCTTAATAAATTCTTTTCAAATAATATATTGAAATTAAATAAAATGATTTAATTAAATATAAAATATTTTTAAAGGTGAAAATGAATTTTTATATGATTGAAATAACTAAAAAATAAAATAAACAAGTATTGAATTGGAAGAAATTGAGTAGTTATCGAAATACTATTATAAGATGAAGTATAAATTAATTTACATTGGGTTGAAATTTATTTACAGCCAAATTAAAAGAGCGTTATAAGAAAAAAAACAAAAAATGAAAATTTAACTAATTCAAACCAAAGCCTATTCAAGCTCAAGCCCAAGTACATTCTCCTTTTCTCCTTGTTTCTAGAACACCCCTTGCTTCATTATTCTAACCCAAACCCCTACTTTTGCTTTTCCCTATTACCCTAAATCAAAATCACGATTATATAAAATAAAAAAAGGCTAATGCAATTTTTTTTTAAAAAAGAGAAGAATCAAAGCCGCGATAGAGTTCTAGCATCGACAAACATTGCCGACAGAGGAAGGAGGCTGCGTGTTTGTGGTCGCAATGCTAGAGTTGATCATAGGTCGAGCAGTGACCTGGTGAAGGAGGATTGACGACATGACTTTGGGCATCGTGAGTTGGTCGACGATGAGATGCATGTGGTTGCATTTGTACATGGCTGTCACGACGAGGCAAATTGGCGGTGAACGACAATTGGAGGAGAATATGATGGAGGCGTGGCGACTAGAAACAGGAGCTTCGGCTTGATACGAGAGTGGCGAAGTTAGAGGCAGCGTGAAGTGGTAGTGACGACAGATGTTGGCTGTGATGTAAACTAGAGTTTGTTGTAGGCAGTAGGTTTTCGCTCGTCGATTCGGTTTTCATATTCACATCTATATCTATATCAATGTTTATATCTCATTGCTTTTATGTTTATCCTGCCTATTGATTAAATTGCTTGATTAAAATGTTTGGTTGTGTTATTGGATTGATTGTGTGATATTGGATTTACTGTTGAGATTTGTGTATGTTGGATCGTCAAAATGCAAAGGAGATTATGTCCAATTGTATTTTGATTTGTATAGTTTATTTCTATGTGTGTGCATTTTATGGATAGTTAGAATTCGATGTAATTAGACTCGGGCCACACAGAAAAATTTACATTGGTGATTGGTGATATTTTGGAGAATTTTGCTCCATAGTTTATATTACTGAATTTATGAATGTTTTCATTTCAAAATATGTTGAATAGCTTTGAAAAATTATTTATGGTGTTTTAAAATTGGGTTGAAGCATATTTATATAAAAATTGTGGTTGGAAAATAAAATGATTTATTGGAAATTAATTTGGATATAAAAGTTCTTTTGAAAATAAATATAGAAAGTTTCGACAGTATTGAAATATATGGAATTTTGATTAGTACAAACGAAGAGTAATAATATTTTGGAAAATGATTTTTTTTATAAAGTGTATATTTAATAAGAAGAATTCAAGGGAAATTTCAAAAAGGGATTTTTGATTATTAAAAATTTATTTTTAAGAGTTTTGAAACATATGCCCCTATATATACAGATATAATTTGGTTTGAAATTGAAGTAGTTATTAAATTTGTTTAAAAATCATATTTGTTTATAGAAAGTTAATAAATGATTTTTTGAGCAATAATTAGTTTTATTAGAAACTTTAAGATTTTAAAATAAAGAAATGAATTGTCTAAAGTTATTTGTGAACATAAAAAATTCCTATATTGATATACGAAAGATGAAAATAAGTATTTAAATATTTAAAATTTGTATAGGGCTTTAATAATTATAATAGATTTTTATAATAAATGTATTTCTTTCTAAACAAATATGTGTGTCATGGTTGTTTCTATTTCTTTATAACGAGAAATCTGAATAAATGAAGTTATAGTATCAACTGGTATAAGACTTTCGGTAATATTTCTCCGATATTTTATATAGAATAATATTGTGTGAAATTATAGATTGTGAGAAATTTGAATAAATAAATTCGTAATACCATTTGGTATGGGGCATTTGATAATATTATTCTGATTACTCTTCCAACTCATGGTATAGGATATTATGCGAGTGTAATTTACGAGCATTGAGTAGATGAGCGAATAACACTAGGTAGTATGGGATACCTGAGTTGATATTTGTTCGATACTATTTTTTTGAGTAGACAAGACTCAAACATGGTTGAGTATATGGGGTAGTATGTATATAGTGATGCAAACCGAGAGTGAGAAGGCCTATGAAGTTAAAGCGCTTAGCAGTTCTACAGCGGTGGAAGTGTAAAAATTATAGTAGGGATATAACATAAAATGACGAAGGTGCAAAAAGTTTCATTAGATATAAAATCAAATGTCTAAAGTTAATTTATTCTCATTCTCATATCAATTATGTAGGAAAAAGAAATTTTATTTAATCTTATAAAATAAAACCGAAGTATATCATATGAGAAATGCGGATTACGGATCTTAAGGCTAGAATTAACACTAGAGGGGAGTGAATAGTGTTTTAAGGAATTACTAATTCTTTTTGAGTTTATATTAATTTGAAAACAAATGTATGCACTATTCAGACACATATATGATCAAAGAATCAAACACAGATGCAGATATAAAGTAAAAGCAATAAAGGAAAGAACACATCGAATTTTATACTGGTTCGGAGTTACCCTACATCCAGTCCCGCAACACAAGTACAGATTTCCTTTCAAAATCAATTCTTACAATTACACCCTCGATTTCAAGGCCACGAGGTACACCACTCCAAATTCACAATCCTCTGGGTAGAGATACTTGATTTTACGGGCAACAAGTTAACCCGATTGATTTTCCAGGCTACAATCACACCTTTTCTCGCTCGATTGAATACAAAGAAATCTATAACTCTGAATAGCACTGGGATCTTGTTGAGATAGTGATAGAGAATCAAACCAGAGATGATCTAGTTAGATTCAATGGTGATTTCGGCAAAGTAATGGTAAAAATGTATATAAAGAAATGTGGAAGAAGAAGAGGAGTGAAATCAGAGAAAATATGATTGTAAATTCGTTTAAAACAGCCCCTATTTATAGTAGAACAACAGTCATGTCCATTCGTGAAAGGATATGATGAATAGACACTTCCTTTGAAATTCAAACTTTTGAAATAAACTGTCACCTTGTCGACAAGAGTTCCTTGGGGTTGTCGACAGGCCTAAGTTATTTTTTGGTAATTTGTTTTTCTTTGAAAATAACTTCTATCTTGTATTAAAACTATTTTAAACTTTATAAATATACTTAACTATAGTTAAAATACATAAATAAGTATAGAGAATAATATTTTGGTATATATAAAATTTTACTATAATTTTATATTTAAATCTAAGTATAAATATTAAAAGTTAAATATATTATAATTAAAAGATAGTTTAAAACCAAGGATAATTTGATATTGAAAATAAAGATTATTTTGAGGCTAAAAATATTTTAAAACCAGGATAGATGTTTTTGATTTAAAAAGGAAGATTTTGAAATCATTTTGAAAACAAGATATAATTTTGTAAAACATTTGAATAAAAGTTAGTGGATACAAAACAATGTTCCACTAGATTTTTCGTAGGTTCCATCCTACTTAGGGTTCCATCCCTTTAACGGGCTCGAAGTGGATTCCATTCCACGAATAAAATGGATTTTAAGATGTCAGTGCTTTTCTAGGAGTTTTAACAAAATTACTTATATTGAAATCTTGAACTCTTGATAATCTTGATACTCATGAGTCTTGAATCTTGATATCTTCGATGTTGAGTTCATCAGTTCTTGAATCTCTATACTGTACAGTCTTCATTCTTTGGTACCTGTATATATATCCTGCATATACATATATATCTAAACAATAATGTTAGTATTTATATTTTATAATCTTATTCTAAGGTTGTTGTTATCAAAACCAACTTCTCAGGGACTAACAATCTCCCTCTTTTTGATGATGACAATCTTTTTTTATAAAATATTACTTCTATCCTAATAACTCCCTCTTAATCTGTGCCTAACTATCCTATTTTATACTTCTCCCCCTTTGTCATCAACAAAAACTAACTCCAAACTATATAACTCCCCCCATTCTTGTACTAAAGTACCTACATTAATAAAATATATAATGGAGTATATAATAGATAGATTTAAGAGATAATTATACCGATAGACATGATAACTAATCAAAGATCATATAAATATCAATGTGTATTTATACATATTATGTTTTACACACCAATTATCAATCCACACCAAACCAAATCAAATCAAATCAATCCAAGCAATCAATTCAAATCAAACAAAGCAATCAAATAAAATCAAACATTACGAGGAACTTCCACCTATCCTTCTTCTCCAAATATAGGGTCTGCTTTAATGGCATCCCAATTTTCATTTTCATTAGTGAGAGAGACTGGAGGATGTGCTTCATTATCATCTTTGTGCAAGGAGGAAATCATCCATCGAATCGCATCGAAATGTTTTTCTTGCTCCTTGATCATCTGCATTTGACTCAACTCTAAGTGTCACTGATTACGGAGAATGAAAGAAAGAATATTCTTGAAAGAATTAAGGGTTTCTTCAAGATTCTCGGTCAAACTATGAATTGGATCGGCCATATTTGAGTTTGTGAGAAGAAATATAGATAGAGTAGATAAGAAATGATTTTGAGTGATGAATTTTGGAAGAAATATGTATTTATATGTGTAGAAATTCGTTTGAAATGAATAGACACAAGGTAGTTATTCAAATTACAAATTTCAAATGAAAAGTCATTTCTGACCAGTACTTGTCGACAGGGTCTTTGGGGGGTTGTCGACAAGGGTCAGTTAATTTTGATGACTCATTTTGATTTTGTGAATAATTGTGTATATATATATATTTATATAATATACTAACATTTATTCTGGGGATAAGATAAGCTAGATAACAGAAAAGTAATTCAATTTCATTTTATAATAGAACGATACAATGATTTAAACATTAAGAACTAGACGAACATTCAAATCAAAACTACTAACACCAATACACCATGACATGAAAAGGTAGAACTAGTTAGAGGATGATGAAGATGAAGATAATCCAAGCTTCTTGCTGACTTTGGAGAAAAATTTGTTCATCTTGGATGACATTTTATCCAATTTCTTACTAACGGAACGTTTAAGAGTCCGTTGATTCTCAACAATGGTCTTTTGATTTTTGAGTAAGTTTTGTTGGTTGGATTAGAGGGATAGTCAATACTTTCCAAGGATGTTTCACCTTCTTCTTCTTCTTCTTCTATTTCCATTTCATCCCCTTCTTCTTCATCTTCTTCTTCTTCTTCCTCCTCCTCTTCCATCTCCTCATGAGCCAAACGCTCTTCCTTTTCGGCAAGAGTCTCATATGGTTGAAAAACATATGGAATTTTCATAAGAGAAATGTTTGAGTGATTAAAAACTTTTCTTGAAACAAATTCTTCTCCTTTGAAATCCACTCCAAAATAATTAAAAATCCAAGTGAGATCCATGATACAAAGTGTTTTCACCCACTTCAAAATTTTTGGGACGAAGTTCATCCAAAATAACTTGCGCCCATTTAATATCATAATTTCCAAAAATAGCAAAAAGTGCTTTGCAAACTTTTGAAGTTGGATTGTTAAAACTCCCTGATCTTGGGGTCAAAGTATGTTGTAAAAGAAGATTAACAATTCTTGCTTTTGGTCGAAAGTTTCGATTTATGAATTCAAGGTTATCATCTCCTTCGAAAATGTGATGAAATGTCTCACGATCATTTTCATCGATATTAAAACTAGAAAGATCCATTCCCGTGCTCTTGCAATTGAGAATGGTATCCAAAACATCACAATTTAAAATGATTCTAGTGCCATTGACACTACTCCAAATTTCATCATCATTTCCATTATAAAATCCACGGTTGAGATTTGCATAGAAAATTTTAACAAGATTTGGATAACAAACAAAGTCATTTTGTGAGCATCAACAAGACTAAGAACTTGGTTGTTTGCAAAAAGAGAATCGATTTCATAAGTAGAGAAATCTTGAAATAAAGCAAACTTTCCGGGATGGACTTTTCCATAGTTAGCATAGTTGATATATGCTTTTATAGCCTCCGGATTATTGAAAAGGTGCTCTTTTATATTTCTGGAAAGTCTCATTGTGGAAGGGTTGCTTGAAGAAGCCATTAGAGTAGAGAGTATAGAGCTTGATATTTTGAAATAAGAGTTTGAATTTGAAAATGAAAGTGAAAAGTTGTGATAAGAGATAGTAAATAAATAGATTCTCAAGGGACAGGTTCTCTGGTCAAAAGGTGACTTTTCATAGGCTTGAATGAAGTGAAAATATGGAGGGAAATTCAAACATTTGAGTTCAAATTTGAATTTCAAATTTCTGTACCCTTGTCAACAACGTGGGGGGGGGGGTTGTCGACAGGTGTCTCTGAATTTTTATGATTTATTTTTCTTAATTATTCTAATATATATATATATTTATTATTTTTAATGTCTATATAATATCAGGAATATTACTAGAATTATAGTATATTCCATAAAATATTATGATACTATATAAAAATAAAAAAATAAAAAAAATTTTAAAATTCAAATGACACACCAATTCAAAATCAACCAATCAAACATCCAATCCTAAGCATGCAATTTCAACCAATGTATTGTAAACGTGTACCTTTTTATGAGTCCGTTTCTCTGAATTCGTCGGAGTCGTGAACTGCCGTGAAACACATATTTGAATTATCCGTCTTCTGATCATCATCGCTTGAGGACGAGTCTGAGTCATCTAGAGTAGCGGTAAATGTACATTTTCGTTTCTTTGCGGAATCATTGTTTATAGGAAGATTTTGCTTATCTAGATGCAGACAGTCTCTTTTGATATGGCCTGGTTCGTCACAGTTGAAACATTTGATATAGTTTGGCACTACATTCTGATTACCAGAGTTCTTATAGTTGTTTCTCTTGAGATTATTCATCTTTCTGTATTTCAGGAATTTCCGAAAGTTCTTGGTCATAAAGGCTATCTCTTCATCATTATCGCTGTTTGAGTCTGATCCATCGGTCAATGCATTGAATGCAATTGATTTCTTTTTAGATGCTTTGCTTTCTCTTCTCCCAATCATTTGGACTTCAAACGACATTAGATTTCCAATTAATTCTTCTATAGTTAAGGTACTGATGTCATTTGCCTCTTCGATCGCAAGTGTCTTTTGATCCCATTCTGGAGTAAGAGAATTTAAGATTTTTCTGACTTGATCTTCTTCCGAAAATACCTTTCCCAAGGATATTAGAGAATGCACAATATCCTGAAATCTACTATACATATGTGGAATAGACTCATTAAAATTCATTTTAAATAATTGAAACTGATTTGTGAGCATGGAAATTTTGGTCTGTTTAACTTTGCTTGTTCCTTTGTGAGTAACTTGCAAAGTTTTCCAGATTTCATATGCAGACTTACAAACTAACACTCTATTAAATTCATTCCTATCAAGTGAACAAAACAAAATATTCATAGCTTTAGAGTTATTTTGTGCGATGGTCTTTTGCTCAGCAGTCCACTGTGCAAAATCAGTTGTGGGTTCAAAATATTCAGTCTGTGTGATATTCCAAGTGTCTAGTCCTACAGATTGTAAATATATTTTCATCCTACATGCCCAATATGCATAGTTACTGCCATTAAAAAGTGGTGGTCTGACAGTGGACTGAACTTCTACAAATGAACAAGTAACAGAGGTAATAGAACCAGTGTTGGTAGTAGTAACAGTACCAGTGTTGGTAGCCATTTTGAAAATTTTCAAAATTCAGATTATGAAACTTTGAAAACCTTGCTCTGATACCAAATGTGAGAAATGCGAATTACGGATCTTAAGGCTAGAATTAACACTAGAGGGGGGGAGTGAATAGTGTTTTAAGGAATTACTAATTCTTTTTGAGTTTATATTAATTTGAACACAAATGTATGCAATATTCAGACATAGATATGATCACAGAATGAAACACAGATGTAGATATAAAGTAAAAGCAATAAAGGAAAGAACACACTGGATTTTATACTGGTTCGGAGTTACTCTACATCCAGTCCCGCAACACAAGTACGGATTTCCTTTCAAAATCAATTCTTACAATTACACCCTCGATTTCAATGCCACGAGGTACACCGCTCCAGATTCACAATCCTCTAGGTAGAGATACTTGATTTTACGGGCAACAAGTTCACCGGATTGATTTTCCAGGCTACAATCACACCTTTTCTCGCTCAATTGAATACAAAGAAATCTATAACTCTGAATAGCACTAGGATCTTGTTGAGGTAGTGATAGAGAATCAAACCAGAGATGATCTAGTTAGATTCAATGGTGATTTCGACAAAGTAATGGTAAAAATGTATATAAAGAAATGTGGAAGAAGAAGAGGAGTGAAATCAGAGAAAATATGATTGTAAATTCATTTAAAATAGCCCCTATTTATAGTAGAACAACAGTCATGTCCATTCATGAAAGGATATGACGAATAGACACTTCCTTTGAAATTCAAACTTTTGAAATAAACTGTCACCTTGTCGACAAGGGTTCCTTGGAGTTGTCGACATGCCTAAGTTATTTTTTGGTAATTTGTTTTTCTTTGAAAATAACTTCTATCTTGTATTAAAACTATTTTAAACTTTATAAATATACTTAACTATAGTTAAAATACATAAATAAGTATAGAGAATAATATTTTGGTATATATAAAATTTTACTATAATTTTATATTTAAATCTAAGTATAAATATTAAAAGTTAAATATATTATAATTAAAAGATAGTTTAAAACCAAGGATAATTTGATATTGAAAATAAAGATTATTTTGAGGCTAAAAATATTTTAAAACCAGGATAGATGTTTTTGATTTAAAAAGGAAGATTTTGAAATCATTTTGAAAACAAGATATAATTTTGTAAAACATTTGAATAAAAGTTAGTGGATACAAAACAATGTTCCACTAGATTTTTCGTAGGTTCCATCCTACTTAGGTTTCCATCCCTTTAACGGGCTCGAAGTGGATTCCATTCCACGAATAAAATGGATTTTAAGATGTCAGTGCTTTTCTAGGAGTTTTAACAAAATTCCTAACTAAATTACTTATATTGAAATCTTGAACTCTTGATAATATTGATACTCATGAGTCTTGAATCTTGATATCTTCGATGTTGAGTTCATCGGTTCTTGAATCTCTATACTATACAGTCTTCATTCTTTGGTAACTGTATATTTATCCTGCATATACATATATATCTAAACAATAATGTTAGTATTTATATTTTATAATCTTATTCTAAGGTTGTTGTCATCAAAACCAACTTCTCAGGGACTAACATAACATGATTTATGCAGACTACATTTGGTGACCACAGTAGATCTCTAACTTATATTGAGCACTTATGCCCCTAACTTTGTTGATTTGCTTTAAAAGAGAATTAGTCAAATCAACCTTTGTTTATTAATGTTGCTAAAGTGGGTACGAAAAAGTCTTGATTTAGCGGGTGTAGCAGAAAATAGCAGGGCTTAAAGCAGATCTATTGTTTAATAGTGCTAAATTGAAATAGCATAGTAGTCGAAGAGCGCTATAGGCTATAATGGGGATTTTGCAGGGCTTTATCGGAGCTTTAACTACGTAGGAGCAGGCTGAGAGCCATAAATGTGTTTATCTATTGTGTGTATACTCCTATTATATGATGTGGAGAAAACCAAATTAGGCTAGTATCTATCCCAGAGGCCTGATTGCGGGGTCGCTTCTTAAATCCGTGACACCTTTTTTATAAATATGGTTGAGAACCGCTACCCCTATGTCACATAAACCAGTAGTCTGCTATCATTAGGGGCACTTGTAGGGTCGTGACCATCTCATAGAGTAATCTTGCACTTGATGGATATTGGGTTATGATGACCGTCGAGGTAACTAAGACAGTATGAGTAGTGCTGAGAGCCTACGAGTAAGTCTCCTAGAGCAGGCTAAGAGCATGCGAGGAAGTCTCCTAGAGCAAGCTAAGAGAAGTCATTCTCTTGTTTGGTTATTATTGATGAGATGCTATCAACACATAATTATTCACCTATATGACATTATTGTGTTTATGACTGAGAACCGATTAGATCATTTGTTGGGACCAATGCCAAAATAGATATTTACGATGCTGAGAGCACATATGACTGAGAGTCCAGATGACTATCCATTGTAAGATTATTTCATTGGCTAAAAGCCAAGTTAATTACTATGAGGTTAAAAGTTAGATGAGTATTATGTGATTATTGATCCCTTGTATAATTCATGAGGCGGGGAGTCTATAAGTTGTGTAACCCTGTACAAATCGATTATACTATTATCCAGGATAGCTAGAAGTGCTGAGAGCATGGAGATGGACCCTGTAATTATCTTTTATATGGTTATCTATGAGGTAACCCAGGCTACCGAGGGTATGTCATATTTAAATTTTGTGTATGCTTAATTTAGGTGATTATTATGTGTTTATATATATGTTGAGCAAGACGGACCCCAGGTATGTCTAATTTATGATTATCTGAGAGATAATCTTGGACATAGCTATGTGCTTGCCCATATAGTGCTTGATGATTTTGTGTATTAATGATAGTTGGATGCGTTTGATATTTCATCCATTTTGATATTATACTTCGCAATGTGTTATTCGATTATTTAATGATTGAGTGATGAGATGTGCATGGTTTGTGGTATGGTTTCATTTATATATTGAGTTGTTCGCATCCCACAAAGGGATATATAGTTGTTGCTATCTTTTTATACCTATATTTTAGATATAGTCTGATTTATGTATTATTTATATAATACTCGAGTTAGTTTGAGACATTACAGGTTTAGGTACAAAGAGACCAGATGGTTATTGTTGGATGTGGATGGAGGCTAGTTTATTAGTTGACTAGTGTACTGTTATCTATTTTTGTAGCCTCGTGTATATTGAGGACGTTGAGATGCATGTATTGGATTTATACATTGTATATATATTTTATATTATATGTTATCGCTGCGTAGATTACTCTATGTTTTTTGTGATTTATTTTAAACTGTGTATTGTTCTATCTTGGAAACATACATGTTTATTACTTTGTTCCTATAATATGTACATATAAGTGAGCTGTTTATGATTTTTGCAATATGTACCAGTGTTAGCCCAATCGAATATTCACGTGTGACAGTCCAATATCATCTCATTCTCCATATTATCAAATAATATTACCTAGTAATACTCTTCGGTAGTATGGGTATAAGTTTAGGTGTTACGTTTGGTATCATAGCAAGTTTAGAACAATACCGAGTATAAGAGAAACGGGTCTTGTAACACTCTGTAATTTTAACGATAATTAGTTAAAAATAAATTAATTAATAAAAAGTAACGTCAAAAATAGAATTTTGACAAATGCTGGAATTTGGATATGAAATTTTCACCGTTGGGTGCATGACGATTTTATGATCAATTTTCATATATAAAGTTTTCTGATCGGAATTCAAACGAAAAAGTTATTGGCGTTTGAAGTTTCTGAATCAGAGATAATCATATATGTAAATTAAGTCAATAAAATTTAATTAACAAAATATATTAACATTAAGTAACGTTAACAGTTGCTTAGCGTTTAAGTAAGTTAACGTTAATGAAACGTAGAAACAAATCATCTCGTATGAATGTATAAGGAGTGAAATTAACAAACGTTAACGTCAGATATTAATTTAAAAAAAATTAATGATCGGTTGACCCCTAACTTGGGCCGGTCACTGCTAGTGGTCGACCGATTGGAGATGTAGGCTGTGAATTTGATTTAGGCCGAATGGCTCAGATTTAAATAATTTAATCTAGTGCTTGGAATTCATTTGAACTCATATAAATATGGACCAAACCCCTCACTTTTCTTCTCATATTTTTAGAAGCATGGCGAAGCTCTACCTTTTTTCTCCACAATTCTTAAATCTAAATAAATCTGTAGTTTATATACGTATATACAAGTGGAAAATAGCAGAGAATAATAGAGGAGAAGAATATGGTCAAATCAAATCACCAAAGCCAAGGTAAATTATACATATCCGATTCTCCATTTCGTGGTGAGATCACTTCCACAGAGCTTAATCTTTCCGAGGGTACAGTGCTCCTATCGGATAACTTGTCTAATTCCCCATTCTTGCCTGGATGGGCTACTTCTTCGTGGTGAGAACCCAGAGAATCAAAACGATCATTTATTTATTTACAAAATGGTTGTCGCAAGGTAACCCCCGCCTCCTCTATCAATCGTTCGAAATCAGTGGATTTCGTATTATAAATCTGAATCTAAATTAGAATTCAAATCTCTTCTCAGATCTATATTTCTAGTAGATATGTGTATGGTTGCGGTATATGTATTCTGATAGGAAGAAAAATGGGAGTCAAACTGGAATAACATAGATTAGATCTTGAGATTTGGAAAGCTAAAAGGGCGAGCCGAAAATTATATACTTTTATATAATATTGGATTTATATCATTGTAAATTTGTTCCTGTATACCTAAATGTAATTTTAGAGTTGCAGACCAAATTGTATACATAAAATTAATTAATAAACCCTACCTACATATTATGTGATTGATAACTTAGATTTAGTATTACATGTATTTGAATCTGGAAAATATTAGGTAGTGGTAGTCCCTGAATTTGATAAATCATATAGTAGTTCCAAATTTGTTGATTTAATGATTTATGCAAGTAAATGTAAATTAGAAGTTATTATAAATTGAATTGGGATGTAAGTAGTATTTTAATTTATTAGAATGAAGTGTGTTGCCTTGTAAATTTCTATAAAGTATCCAGTTTTATAATTAAGAATGAAAGTGTTTCGTTTGAAACAACAAGGAACATGCCTAAAAGAAAGAGATGTATAAAATAGGGATGTTTACCATATTTTGTACTATTAATTTTAATAATAAAAACAAAATGACAATTTCTTGTAATTCCAAACGTTGCACAAATTCCCTTTTTGGTAAGTTATAGAAGTTTACAGTGTTAATAATTCCATTTAGGAAAGATGTAATTCCAACGTATTATGCAAAAATCCATAGGTAGAAATTAAAGAATTGTAAGTATGGAAAATAATGACAGTCTAAATGTAAAACTAACATATGCAATAAAAGATAAAGAAATTAAATAATAAGCGACAAATGTAGGTAAAGTAATGTAATGAGCTAGTAATAAGGTTAGTAACCAAAAAAAGATGGTAAGAGATAAAAAGGAACAATAAATAGATATTTAAATCTTTTAAGGTTTAAGTAAGTGGTAAATGACACTAAATTGACATTAATAACATAAGATGTAAATGCATAAAAAAATAAAGAAATATTATTAATAGTTGAACATTAGAGACGTAATAAATAAATAGGTATGAATATATGCATTGCCTCAAGTATGCGTTTATCATGAGTGTGAATTATTAAAGTTAGCTAATAACTTAGATTAAATAAGAATGACATAGTCATTAAAATGGATTGGTATGCGAGGTAAATAGTGTTATATAATAGAAGTCTGCTCACCGAAAGGGGCTACTAGAAGTTGTGTATACATTATACCGACGTGGGATATATCCAACCGTAGGACCAATGGTATTATACGTTCGCATGTTGGTGAAGAGAATACCAAGTAGGAAGTTCGCCTTGGGTTGAAGTGTCAAAGGACAAATAGAGTCTGCTTCAACCATTTAGGGTGTATTAATTAACAAGGGGTATTTCCTAGATTTCATTAGGGAATCCAAATCGGACGATAAGTAAGGCTCGGCGCTATGATAGTGTGATTGGTACCAAATAGGGAGTAAAAGTTTCTTCATAGGTCGAGAACGTCATCGGTTCTGAGCAGTCAGCAAAAAGATGGGTAGTTATGCCTAAATGGACTGTGCATCCTATTAGTGTAGATTTTGTTTAGGATATTACCGCTTTATAGTTGTTTGCTAGTTTGTTTATGTTAGGAGGCAAGGCTAGATAACCCTTTGATGGAGTCTTTCAAATACGAATATAATATGGCCAAACTAGTGTGATGCCATTATTAGGTACTATGGGAGTTCCTTGGTATGCAAAGGCGATGAGGACGTGATACTGTTTTGATGTTGGATCCTGATGAGGTGCTGAGTTACAAATACTAGCAGGGAAGTTTCTTGGACTAAAGTGGAAGTGTGGTACTTATATGTACATAGACACACACACACACACGCATACATATGTAGTTATTGTTTACTTCGAATAGATGGGGAGAACTGTACGCGTAAATGGAGTCAAGATGACTGAGTAAAACAAAGAACATAACATATAATGAAAGGCAATCGACATAAACTAGTATTATCTACAAAGTGTGTAATATACCAGTAACTAGAACGTTGTTCTGACCTCTAACTCATTACAACCTATAGGATAGCTTTGGAGGAACATGTACCCGTACCTGTGTAGTTAAAGCCCTGCTAAAGTCCCGTAAAATTCCTGTTATAGCGCATAGCACTCTTCAACCACTACGTACACTTTTTCAATATAGCGCTATTAAAGAGTAGATCCGCTTTAAGCCCCGCTATTTTCCGCTACATCTACTAAATCAAGGTTTTTTAGCACCTCTTTTAGCAATATTAACATAAAAAGGTAGATTTGACTAGTTTTCTTTTGAACCAAATCAAAAAGGTAGGGTAAAGAGCTAACTTTAACATATAAGTGCTCAATATAAGTTAGAAATCTATTATAGTCACCCAATCTGAACTGTATATATCATGATATTCTTCGATTTTGTTATATAAAATTAAATAATATTTCTTTCTCCTACACAAATTGTATGAAAATGAGAATAAATTGACTTTAAATATTTTGTTTTATACTTAATGAAGCTTTTTGAACCTTCGTTATTTTTCCGCTATATCCCCGTTTCATCCCTACTATAACTATTTGCACATCCACCGCTATGGAACCGATAAGCGCTTTAACTGCATAGACTGGTACAAGATGAGAACGGTGAAAGGATAGATTTCCTTATGCATGCTCAACACTGACAAGGACACTAAATATTGAAGGTGTCAACCTTGGTCAGTATTCATATGTTTTATTATACTTTACTATTCCACTGTGAGTTTATATCGATAATGCTCTGATATCATTTTGTTATTTGCTAGATACTAAACATCAATGATCCATACTTTAGTGGACTTAGGTATTCGATTTAGAGAAAATTCAGGCCCTTTGGGATGTAGGTTGTTACAGGTCTTAGCCTTAGAATCCCTATCTCCGTGGATGTGTGGAAGATTATTGTTTATACTTAAGTGATGTAGGAGTATACGATGATTACTAAAGTAATCATCTGGGGACGTATTAGTATTTTCCTTATCATATAATATATTTTTCTACCTTTTTTAAGTGTAAGTCTCCATATGAGATGCAGAGAAATTGAGGGAGGTTGAAGAGGTAGGATTAAATTATTCGACTAGTAGTGTTGGCATGGATGATGAATGTTAGACATCTGTGTGGCTTTGAGGTAAGAATGGAGTTGTTTGGTTAGGGAAGCTGTAAAAAACCTTAATTCGATCTTATATTGAATACTTCACAATTCCAAATCATAATGAAGCGACTTGAATAAGAAGATCTAGTAGTGATTGGAGACTTAGGGTTGCATAGTGGAAACTGATTGATAGTTTTCCGTTGGAGGCATTTGTTTGTAAATGTATGTATTGTCCTATAATGCTTGTTTGATACTATGGACAAATGATGTGTGAGGTCTATACTGTTGTTAATGGTTGCTGAATTGCATATATATACAAATTTTTAAAGTAAATATCTTTATTCAAACATGCATATAATTTAATAAAATAGGAATATCATTTTATAAAATGATTGAAATTATTTTAGTAGTATAACATAATTTTTAATCTAATATACTAAAAGAAGTTTAAATTAAAATTTTTGCTTGTTTGTATGCATGAATGGTTGATGAGTGGTTATTTAGATTAGGCATATGAGTTATTATTTTGCTTTTTGCTATAAAGATTATTTGTAAATATTTTCTGTATACAACCATGCACATGTTTAGATCAAAAATCATTTTGGTTATGGTGTATATATATGGTTTGGGAAGAAGTTTTATTCGAAGCCAGCAAGTGTTTTTATAAAAGGTGAAGTTGTTCAAAGTATATCCACAAGTAAAAATTTAAAGGTATTTTTGAAAAAAATTCGTGTTAACTTGTCTGTTGAGTGCTTAAGTATTCTAATCGATGCGTCTGGCCAACGGTATCGATAGGGATTTCTGAACGCTAAGAGAGACATATGGACACAAGGCTTTAAAGAATGATTTATTATTTTGAAGAAAAGTAATATATTTTGAGCCATGTTAAAAACCGATGTTTAAAATAATATTTCAAAGAAAGTTATATTGATTATTTTAAAGAGATTAGAGCGATTTGAATAATATTTTGAAATGAGCACAATGTTATAGAGAATGAAAAATTATTGTTTTGAAAGAAGTACATAATTTGAGGAAAATATAAGTAATGTTTTTTAGAAAAGAATACAATATTTTGTAAAAGATGTAATATTTGGAAGAAGAACAATATTTTATAAAGAGGAAGTGTTTTGAGAAAAGTTAACAATATTTTGAAAAGAAATACAATTACTTAGAAAAATATATTATGAGTAATATACTAATGGTTTGAAAATAATGTTCAATGAATACTATAAATAATAGTAAGGAGGTTGTTTCGAGCAATATTTTGAAATGGATATTAAATTTTGGGAAGTGTTATAAATAATATTTTGAAAGTATGATATTTCGAGAAAAGTTTTAGATAATATTTGGGAAATGCTTTGATTTAAAGTATATATAGTTTGTGATGATGTGAATTGTAACAACCCAATTTTTAACCACCTTGATTAGCAATTATTAACTAAGTAAACTGGATTTAGATTGAGTTTAAATTGAGAAATAAGGTTTATAATGAATATTTGTGTAAATTTGAGAGTGTGATCTTTTTAAAGATTAATGTGGAAAATTTTGAAGTGTTTTAACTTATTTATAAAAGTTAAATAAGTTAGAGAATGATTTGAATTAATAAAATGTGTATTTTCCTTAATATTGGTTCTTAGTGAAAATAATTGATAATGAGAAAATTTTGTGCAAAATTCCCGATGAGAACTCGGGTAAAATTTTTATTTATGATTTTTATTTTTGAAGAAATAATAATTTGGACGATTAAAATCCATTTTTGACAAGTTTTGCAATTTAGTAAAAACATGAAAAGGTCAATTTTCAATAATTCATTTGAAGGGTCAAATGACCTCGGAAATTAGTAATTTTTGGTTCATTAGAAATATTAGTTGACGAACTTATTTTTAGTGTATTCACATAATTTTTTATGTGTCTTAATCTAAGAGATAATTAATATTGAAGTTAAGTTAAAATGTGTTTTGTGCCAAATCTAATACATGTTTTAATTATTTAATTTAAGCGTTTGGGCTTTGGGTATTGGTTCAGTCCATTTAGGACTTAGACAAATTAGCTTAAGAAGGAGAAATCATTCTCCTGTACGTTCAGTAAACAAACCACATAAACTATTTCTCAAATCAAAAGCTCAAGAAGTAAAACCTAGAATGCAAGCAAATTGCAAGTTTTAAAATCAAATAAATTGCAATTAAATCCGGTAAAATCAAGGAATGTTGCTCAATCCATATTACATCTTCCCTCCAATTCATTTATGTCAATTCTCCATAGTTTTTGAGTTATGCAATTTTTTGTGTTAATGGAGTTCTAGGTTTTGAATTGGGAAATTTGAGTTGTAGCTTGAAGATGAAAGCAAATTAGAGTAATAGCAAGGCTTTAAGGTGAATTCACCTCACCACTATGTCTATATGTTGTTGTTTAAAGCTCAAAACTTGCTGCTACAACTGAGAATAACTTGCATATTCTATGAATTGAGAAATTAGTTGTAGGAATCGCTTGCATGTTGTTGATTTCACGATATAGAATTAGTAAAATAGAAATCTGGGTTGAAAAACGCAGATCAACAATAAATTCATAACTAATTCTAAAAAAAATCTAAAAATTATGAAATTTGGATATGTTATTCCCAACACATATACCAACCAAATGTAAAAATTTCAAAGGAAAATATTGCGTTTTGATGTGCCAAATCCTCTCTGCACTGGAGATGAAAACACATGAATTTTCTGTGTGGTTGGTTGCAAGTTTAAGATGAGTTTTTCATACTCACACATCTATCTCTAAAGTTATTAGGATTGTATTTCTATTTGAATTCAAGTACTATAAGTACGAATTGAATCGTTGAACTTTATTTCTATGATTTCATATTGATTTAAAGTATTACATCTTAGAAACAAAGAGGATAGCTAAAATAATTTGTTTAGAGAGTGTGCTGTAGTAAAACAACAATAACTTGCACTTCCCAAATCCTTTTGAGTTAGAAACTAGATTCAATGACAAACAATTTTCCTTTGATCACTTTTTGATATTTTGCAAGTTAAATGACCTAAAATGGATATGAACGCAGAATCATAGTTCGGTCTTTAAACGAATCTCCTGGGTTTATACCTGAAATTGAAATGACCATATCTTAGTGTTAAGTTAATCAAATTAGCTCAGTCTTTTTTTGGAATAAAGTTCATTTAATTATCTACATGTTTTCTTTTAATTACTTTTCTAAATTCTGCTGTTTAGGGGTTGGAAAAATAGTTTGAAACTGTCATACACAGCCCTACTCTATAAAATTTTCTTAGTTGAAACCTGATATTTGAACCACCATAACTTTTGATTGGTAAAACAAAATTGAGTGATGTTTTTTCCAGTTGAAAGATATTTTTATATGCAACAACTTTTATGTTCATCACTTTTTATTAATATGCATTTTACTAGAAGTAATTTTGGTTTGAAGAAGAGATAACCTCTCTGTCCTGTGTTTTAATCGTAAATTTGTAACACAGAATTTTTTTTGGCCATAACCCATTCATTTCTTATTGGAATTTGATAATTCTTGAAGTTTGGGAAAGCATAGACTCTGTGCTACAACTTTCATGTATTGTATTTTTCAATATTTTGAGATTTAAAGGATCGAAACTGCATATTTCTAAAACTCTAAAGTATGATTTATTATATATTATAACTTAGTTAATTAAATCACTTTGATGCTTGTTTTTAGATGATGCTCTGCTCATTTCAAACTTTCAATTGTAGTTGAATAATAAATGAATTTATAGTTTTTAAAATAAGAAGTTTGAATGTGTGTGTGTGTATGTATAATTTAGAAACCAATCTCTATATGATAAATTAATATTAGTACTTCCAAACTATGAACCCTTATTGAATTTTATTGTGTTTAGCCTACGGCTAATTATATACCATTTCGGTATTTCTTTGATGATTTTTGGAACTATTGCTTTTGAGCAATTTATGTTGTCATTTATATTCTTATGGAACGTGTTTTTCTATGCGACAAAGAATTTTAATAAACGACTGAACTGTCGGAGTGGTATGAGACATTTTGTACAATTCCTTCGTTTATCACTATAATTTGTTAAATAGAGTTTTAGTGGAAATTACTAGCTTTTAATAATACTTGAATTTACTAGCTGGTATGGGACAGTTAGTTAAATTCTTGTGATTACTTGAGTGATAGTAATCAACACTTTAAAGTTGTATATCTTGGGGTGTTCGGATTTTTAGTATACCGATATATCCCTAAGAGATGACAGCTTATTTTTCCATCGACCTGAGAGTCGATCTTATTTAGATTTTGGGTAGGCAGATCTATTTCTGTCGTTAGGTCTGTTCTGGTATAGCACGACTGCCCTTTCTATTTTGGACATGTGTTATATTGCAGCCCTATCAGTTTTTCTTACCAGTGGACAATGTTTACCTATTTCTTTAGTTAGGTAAATTCACATATCCAGTCTATTTCTTTGGTTAGGCTACATCCTATTTCTGTAGTTAGGTATGTGGTGGGGTTTATTTTTCTACAGTCTGGGACTGATTAGATCCCGTGTCACACTGTTTTATACTAATAGTTGACTACCATTATTATTTCATTATTGATGATTATTTCTTCAAAAAATTTAGCATGCATATTTAGTATCCTTTTGTTTTGGCTCTGAGGAATTTTGAGTTGGTTATCACCATATTTTAAAGGATAGTCTATTGGAGACTTGATATGAATTTGTGAAATGGTGATTTGTTTTATATGCCTTATTTCAATGATTAATTATTTGGGCATATTTTTGTTATGACTTATTTGGATTGTTAAGTCATATTTTGATTCCTGCATATATTGATTTAATATGCCTTATTATTGTTAAATTGAATTTGGCATATATATGGTGCTTGGGATGTTTATTCGATATGACTTATGATTAAGTCATAAATTTTGTAAACATGCACACACACACAGATATATATATATATATATTGTTTGAGCATACTTAATTGATATGACTTATTTTATATGGTTAAGTCATATATTCTTGTTATTGGTATCTTACCCTTTTGATATTTAGAGATAGTCTGACTCGAGTGTTATTTTGCTCGGGTCAGGTCGAGACTTTTCAGGTTATAGGTAGACCTTTGGACGATTGGGCTAGTGAGGGAGATATACTATTTGGACTTCTAGTTTATCTCATTTAGCCATTTGGACTTTGTATAGTTGAGATTATAGAATTGTCACCTGTATATTATTTGAGTCTAGTATTCTATTTTGTAGACTCAAAATTTGTATAAGTTATGAAAATTATTATTCCGCTGTGATCTGTGTATCTCTGATATTTGTTTCATATTTTATTATGTTCTAAATACTATTAAATCGATGTGTTTATTACTTTGTATTAATACTATACACGTCAAATTTCAATTCAGATATTAAGAAAAAGATATAAATGACATGTCAATGTTAGTATAAAGATATATTCACATTTGATCGCCCTTAACAAGCCGTATTCTCCGGATTAGCAGACTACATTACTTGTAATGTTCTTTGCTAAACTGGGCATAGCGGTGGGGTTGTTACATGAATTGTGTATGCGAGTTATGGTATGATTTTGCTGTGATTAGAATGAGCGATATAAATATATTGGTATGAAATGCACAAGTGAGTCCTAATTTAATGTAAAAATAGGGATATTAGGTGAGATGTCAATTATAAAAAATACCTCGAATTGAAAATTATATAAATAAAAGAAAGTAAATAAAATGAACTTTTGCAGAATAAAAGCATTTTTTTAAAGTAATGTTGTAAAGGACTTTATGGAGAATTTGTGAAGTATACTTTTGGAAAAGAATTTCTAGAGAAGAGGATGATATATATTTTGGGAAGAAATATATTTGGATTTATGTTGGAATTACAAAGAATTATTTTTATTTTTATTTTATATTTTAGAGGGAGATTGTATTTATTTTTATATATGATTAATAAAAGTTTTATTTGAGTATATAAATATCATGTGCAATATAAAGGCAATAATGTAAGTAAAAGCAACATATCGTTTGCACTTTAATAAGAAATGTAATTTAAATAAATTTTTAATTTTGGGGTTTAACAAAAAAATTAAAATTTAATTTAGTGATGGAAAAATTGTTGCTTTGAAGTAAATGAAGGATTTTGGCAATGCATAGAAAATTTCATGATAAAACAACAACTTGATTAAACCTTAAATCTCAAACGAGTGATCTATTTTATAACGATTTTAATTTTATTGGAAACCTATGTTATTAGAGAACAAATTTTAAGATAACAATGATGAAAACATGAATTACAAATGATGTACATTGCCCCCAAAACGCAAACTCGACATAACAACGCTGAATGTTTTGATCGTAACTTTCAATTGGTTTGTCCGATTTTGACAATCTTGCTCACTCTAAAAAGATGAGAACATAAGAAACAACTTTTGTTTTAAGTGTTTCGCAAAATTTTGAAGTTTTCTAGGCTAAAAAAGCTGTTTTATTAAGTAGGCTTGCACTTGTTTTATTATTTTAGAATTTACTACTTTTGGAAAAGCTTCCATATTCTTGTGTACTTGATATTTTGATGATCCAAGATTTTCTTATAATTGCTAATGCAATATGCAATTACATTGTTTTAAAATCCTTATCTAATTTGGTGATTTGGTCTTTAAAACTTTGTCGAGTAGTAGCCTAATTAAAAATGCATGTTACCCATACATTAGAATTATACAAACTTGACATATTTTTCTTTATGCAATTAAATTTTAAATTGAGCTAAGAATAGGTGTTCAAGATGACTAGTTGGACTAATGGGCGGCAATAGCTCGCTTAATAATATGCTAACTTGCTTAAAATGCTAAATAAAGATACATTCTTATGTTATATCGATATATGTTGTGAAATAATATTATTTCACCATGTTTTGGGATTCCTCGTGTTAGGGTGTATATATATTTTGTGATATTTTCGTGTTTGATTTTTTGAAATGCTCTCCATAAAAAGGAGACCCAACTGAACTTTTTTGAAAAATCTGACAGAGAGAAAATTTTCATACAATTTTATCCTTTAAGGAAATAGAAAGTCATTAATCGAGTCTATTTAAATTGTAGTATTTGATAAGATAAGTTTTAGAGAGAGTCACATAGAGGATTGAGTAGTTTAAGTTTGATAGAAGATTTTTGAATATGAGGAAAGTAAGGGTATGGGGTGTATGGCGTCTTCTATATAAGAAATTATGAGGACACAATTTTCATAAGGGGATAGTCTATAACAACCCTACTTTCTACGCTAAAAAATAAATAAATTTAATTCATATAAAATAGTTCAAATTTGATTTGTAATAATTAGTAATTTTAAATAAATTTTTATTAGTTAAATTTTATTTAATAAAAGATTTTTGTTTCAATTAATTGAATTAACTTAATACATTCTTTTCAAATGTTATATTGAAATTGAATAAAATGGTTTCGTTAAATATAAAGTATTTTTAATGTGAAAATAATTTTTTATATGATAGGAATAGTTGAAAATTAAAATAAACAAGTATTGAATTGGAAGAAATTGAGAAGTTATCAAAATATAGTTATAAGATGAAGTGTAAATTAATTTATATTAGGTTGAAATTTATTTACAACCAAATTAAAAGAGTTGCTAAAAGAAAAGAAAAAAAATAAAAAACTAACTAATTCAAACCAAAGCCCATTCAAGCCCAAGCTCAAGCCCATTCTTCTTTTCTTCTTATTTCTAGAGCATCCCTTGCTTCATTATGAAAGTGTGCTGTGGATCGTGTAATATGGATATATGATAATACAGAGTGTAGTGATGATAGCTATACGGTAAATAGTGCGGAATATAAAAGCAGTATAGTAAAAATGACACCAAAGATGTTTATACTGGTTCCGAGCACCGTCCTACATCCAGTCCCGGACTCCTTCTGGAATTTCACTAAAATAATAACCCTCACTTAACCCGGAGGAATAGGTCTATACAATCCTTGAGCAGCCGAACAAGGACCTGAGCAGCGGAACAGGATTTCGCCTCAGCAGCTAAAGAGGACTTCACATGCCTGAGCAGCAGAACAAGACTTCAACAAATACAAAGGATTGTTTTGACTTTGTGTGTTCTAATAACATGGATTTGTCACTTGTAGTACACCCTTCCTATAATCTTCTCCTCGAGTATAAATATATATATTTGAAGTTTATGAAGAATAGAAAGGTATAGTATTGCTTTAATGCAGAATAATTGAAAGTATGATAGCAAATAGATTCCAGAGAGTTAGATTAGAGAGATAAGAAAATTCAGTTGTAATTCGGTGATTTGGAATCAAGTTGAAGTATGTATTTATAAGGGTTAGAAAGCAGCGACTGTTGGTGAAGAGTTTCGATTGAAGTGTTGCATCCAAATCTTTTCGTAGAGGTTTGTAACTCTTCACAAAAAGTCGTGTTCTTTCAAAAAGTAGCAGTTGTAGAAATTCGGTCAACTGAGCCTCTGGGTTAGTCGACTGAATATTCAAACGAATTTTTAAAATTTAAATATATATATTTGTATATTCGTGCAACTGTGCATGTTGTACAGATTTTCCAGTGTCGGTCGACTGAACCTCTGGGTCAGTCGACTGACCTGGTAAAATCTATGCGATATGCATAGTTTACACAGGTATAGAAATATATATAACTTTAAACACTTTTATAATTTAATATATGCTTATATATGTATAAAATATTTGGAAATAGAATGATTAAATATATAAGCTAATATATACGTAATCGAGGAGAGATTTTAACAATATTGACCTAAGACTCAAAAACAAAACAATATAATTGATGCAGCAGTTTTGAAGTCTTGTCTCCTTATAGTATATATTCTCTTTTTGTTGTAGCAGTCGTCAAATCTGTATGTCGTAGTGATAGCTTTGTGTTATGAATCAAACCAAGTCATAACACATTATTCTGACCAGAATCCCTACTATAGTTTTTCTATATCACTCTAAATCAAAATCGCGATTATATAAAATAAAAAGAGGCAAACACAATTTTTTTTTAAAAAGAGAAGAATTGAAGCCGTGATAGAGGTCTGGCATCGAAAAACGCTACCCATAGAGGGATGAGGTCGCATGTTCATGGTCTGATGTTGGCGTCGATCATAGGTCTAGTAACGACCTGGTGAAGGAGGAGTGACGACACGACTTTGGGAATCGCGAGTTGGTTGACAATGAGGTGCAGGCAGTTGCGTTTGCATATGGGTATCCTGACGAGGTTTGGCATGTGTTCTTGCGAGCTGGTGGTGAATGGAAATTGGAGGAGAAGTTTGATAGGGGTCTGGCGACTAGAAGTAGGAGCTGAGGCTTATTGCGAGAGCGATGAACTTAGAGGTAGTGCGAAGTGGTAGCGATGGCAGATGTTGCCTGCGATGTAAACTACAATCTGTTAGATGTAGTAGGTTTTCGCTCATCGATTTAGCGAGTTTTCATGCACATCTATATCGATATTGGTAGTAATATCTCATTGCTTGTTATAGATATCCCATCTATTGATTTTATTGCTAGGTCTAAATGTTTGGTGGGGTTATTAGATTGATTGTGTGATATTGGATTTGATGTTGAGATTTGTGTATGTTGGATCTTCAAAATGCAAAGGAGACTCTATCCAATTACATTATGATTTGTGTAGTTTCTTTATATATGTGTGCATTTTTTAGATGGCCGAATTTGATGAAATCAAACTCGGGCCACACAAAAAAATTTATATTGATGATTGGTGATATTTTGGAGAATTTTTCTCCATAGTATATATTTCTGGTTTCAAAGGATTTTGAGTAGCTTTGAAAAATTATTTATGGTGTTTTAAAATTAGGTTGAAGTATAAATATAAATAAATAAAATGGTTGGAAAGTAAAAAGGTTTATTGGAAATTATTTTAGATATAAAAGTTCTTTAGAAAATAAATATAGAGAGTTTCCGATAGTATTGAAATATATGTAATTTTGATTAGTATAAACGAGAGTAATAATATTTTCAAAAATGAATTTCTTTATAAAGTGTATATTTGATAAAAATGATTCAAAAGAAGTTTCAAAAAGGGATTGATTATTAATTTTTTTTAGAGTTTAGAAACATATGCCCCTATATATACATATATATATAGTTTGGTTTGTAATTGAATTGGAGTTATTAAATTTGTTAAAGATCATATTTGATTTTAGAAAATTAATTAATTATTTTATGAGTATTAATTAATTTTATAAGATAACTTTAAGATCTTAAAATAAAGAAATGAATCGTCGAAAGTTATTTGTGAACATTAAAAATTCTTATTTTGATTTATAAAAGATTGGAAAAGAAGTATTTTAACTATTTAACATTTATATAGGGTTTTATTATTATAATACATTTTTATAAATAAATATATTTCTTTCTAAACAAATATGCATGTCATGGTTATTTCTATTTCCATGTAACGAGAAATCTGAATAAACAGAGTTACAGTATCGACTAGTGTGGGGCTTTCAATAATATTTCTCCGGTTATTCTTTGGACTTGTAATATAGAATAATATTGCAAGAAATTCTAGATTGTGAGGAATTTGAGTAAACGGATTAGTAATACTATTTAGTATGTGACATTCGATAATATTATTCCAATTACTCTTTTGACTCATGGTATAGAATTTTATTCAAGTGTAATTTACGAGCTTTGAGTAAAGGAGCGAATAATACCAGGTGGTATGGGATGCCCAAGTCGATATTTGTTCAATTACTTTTTTGCGAGTAGACAATACTCAAATATAGTTGAGTATATAGGGTAGTATGTATATGGTGATACGAACTAAGAGAGCGGGCTGAAAGCCATAAGTGTGTCTATCTATTGTGTGTATACTTCTATTATAAGACGTCAAGAAAACCAGATTAGACTAGTATCCATCCTAGTGGCCTAATTATGGGGTCGCTCCTTGAATTCGTTACACTTTTTGATGAATATGGCTGAGGGCCGCCGCCCCTATGTCACATAGGCCAGCAGTCTGTTACCATTAGGGGCACTTGCAGGGTCGTGACTAGTTTTGCACTTGATGGATATTGGGTCACGATGGCCTAAGACTATAGGTGTAAACCTAGGAGCATGTGAAGAAGGCTCCTGGAGAAAGCTGAGAGCTGTCAGTCTCCCATCTGGTTATTATTGATGAGATATGTTAGCAAGATTTTTCGTCTCACAACACCAACTTAATTCTTGAAGCAATTACAATGTCGGATGCTTTCATAATCGAGAATAAGAAAATCTACTTAATATTGGACTTGTCTTGGAATAAGTGATTATGTTGCTATAGCTACACGATCATTTAGATGCTTTTTAACCGTTTGATAAAATATAAATTTCAATTTGACTGTTATTTGGTATAATTTCAATGGAATCAAATACATAAAACAAGACAGACAGTGCCGAATAGTAAAGAGACACAAATATTTATGGGGTTCAGATTTCAAGGAATCCTAGTCCACAGACCAACCCCTTCTTCTTCTCATTCATAATCCAATCTTACATCATTTCATGTCAGAGAGTATTATTTTTTACAGTATTAGGTTTTCAAAAATAAAAATTCCATCCCTATTTACTGCTACAGTGCCATTCCTTTTGTAGTAGCGCTTTCTGGTGGATTGATGATGTCAATCTTCTGCGCCCTTCCTCCTCCGCTAGATATTCACACGTGCCATCCATCTGCTGCCCGCTTTAAGCATGTGTGGATTAGTGACATGGCTTTAGGCGGAAAGATTTGGATTCAGGCGGGATGGTTTGAACTTGAAATACTATGTCTGGAATTAATGAATTGATTGGTTCGTTTTTACTTGGTACTCTACAAATCCCAAGGAGTTAACACCATACTTTGTACTTGGATTATTTAAGTCTTGTTCTAATATGAAGTGGTGGTGTAGTTCTAAGTTGTTGTAGTAGTGTAGTTTGGAATGGGTTTGGATGCTGTGATCCAATATCCACATTGCAGCGCAAACTAATTTCGATGTGGCGGCGCAACCCAAAATTGTGAGTGTATGACATGCCTTCAGGAGTGGTAGTACAGTTTTTCGCATTGGTGTGGTTCCTTCCTTCGGAGTTGTTGATGCATGTGTGCAGTGCAGTTTATGAGTACAAGGCAGTTCCTCTGTTTTGACTTGTCTTCGTGCATTTGGTTTGACATTGGTACTGGTAAGCTTTGCACAGATTGTTATATCAAGTTGGCATGCCTCTGTACTTAGCATTTGGGTGACCGAGTGAAATATAACTAATATGGTATAGAGTTTTTTTAGCTTTGTTTGGCTTAGTTAGCCTACTACTGCGTATTTTGGTTTAGCTTAGACTTGACATATCTTATAGTCGTTTGTGGGTATAGTTGAGTTGTTCAGCTTGCCTTATGTGATGTGATACATTTATACACTATGGAGGTTGCGCTATCTATTCATACATTATGGCACGTTTTGCTTGTACGATGAAAAGGTTTTAAAACTGGCAGCGCAGTAGGCTTTCCATAAAGCGTAGTTTCTATTATTGTGTCGCAATTTTGAGCCTAATCTAATTAGACTGGCCTCTTCATTAGATAGATTCTATTATTGTTTCGCAATTTCTATTGTTTTATTGTTGTTTCTATTATTGTATATGCCTTTCTCTTTAAAGTTACTATGTATTTGGTTATGCTAAGTGCTTTGGTTCTGCCCAGTCCATTTCCTGATACCACTAGCTAATCTTTAAAGAGACTACCGCGCCTTTGGTTAGCCGTTTTATTGCGCTATGCAGTTCTGTAGTTAACTGGTATGCGCACCATACCGCAGAAATCAAAAAATGAGTTGTTAACACCAAAAATGAATCAACATCCAATATTGAGTTATAGCGAACCCGTGAGACCTAGATCTAGCCGATAACGGTTGAAAATAAAAGAAAATAGAACAAAGATAGTGTAGAGAGACATAAGATTTTTATAGTTGTTCAGAAATATCTGAACTACGTCCACTTTATAGTTTTTATCGATTGATTTGATAGAGCTTGTGTTGGATTACAGAGAATTAGGAAGAGTATAAGTAACTAATACAAGGTTTTGACAAGTTCTATGGCTATGAACCGCCAATAATAGCTGCTTAGCTGACTATTTTGTAGATGTAAGAGATGAAGAAGAGGTAGAGCTTCCGCATATGAAGTTAGCAGAAACTAGATCCTTCTTTGGTTGTAGTTAGGTTGATATTTATAGGAAAACAGAGGTTCTGGGTCAGAAGTCTTCTTATAGTTGGGTCTAGACATCATCCCAGTGTCACAAAAGAGAAATCAAAGCTCGACACCGATTTAACGCCTTAACTCGATACCGAGTTAAGGATCTTGATGTGAATTGAACTATTTTACTTGCTCTTCTCTTCTATCTACTACTTGATTTGCCTTAGGCTCTTTTCTATCGACTTGCTCTCTCAGTTTCCTTCTCATCGACTTTTGAATTGGTCATCCAAATTGTGGGAAAACAGCTTGATCATGAGTAATTGGAGTAGTATGTGAGATGCATGGAGCTTGGGTGGCAAAAGAAGGTGAGAGAATGACTCATGACTCAACTTAACTCGTTACCGAGTTAAGCACTTAGTCCCATTTTCAATGAAAGTTCTCCCCGTTGTTTTTCTAACTCTTCCAAGTGTGCTCTTAAGTTTTTGAGTCGTTTCGTCTTCATCTTGATGTTCCAACTACCGCTAGCTTCTGCTTGATTAAAAATCAGATTAACACTTGCCTCATAGAGTATGCTTTTGTTGAAAACAAAGCGTGCTCCGGATCAAGACAAGTCTTGGACTGTTATCCTATAAATTCTAGTTGATCGTTCAAGCGTCTTCTAGAATCATTGCCTTAACTTGGTAGATTTGCCTTTAACTATTGTGCTTAATTTTAGTTGAAATTCCATTGCTTTGCATTGAGGATGCGATCTGCACTCTAGGGATTACTTCATGCCTTAGGTCAGCATTTTCATTCTCTGCCATGTTTTCTGGACGATGCAGAGGAGAAAAATAACTTGGCACCGAGTTAAAATCCCTTTCCCCCAACTCTATATATCTCTATACTTAGAAAATTTTAAGTTTATTTTCATTTGCCTCTTTAACCTTGCACCCGAGTCATTTACCCGAGATCTTAGTGCGCGTATCTAATTTCCCTTTGCCGCCGACCTAAAATCCTTCCAGATTCACTGCTACCATCAATCTATTGTAGTCTACTCGAACCAACCACCGCCACTCAGCTACGACCGCCGCCGCCTTTCTGGTCATTGTTTAGATTGGACTCGAATGCTCCAAAACCCTAGCACCGACTCAAGCGTTGTTTAGTTAAGGTTGGCAACTATTTGGTGAATTAGTGGTGGCAATGGTGATGGGGGTTTTGCATATTGTTTTTGAAGGGAGATGGCTGAAATCGGGGTCGTGTTTGATCGGTGGTAGAGTTGAGTTTTGCCCCAGTCGAATGCACGCGGTTTTGGAGACAAGCCTGGTTCTTTGGATTCATCCGTCTCTTTTCGAAATTTGGCTAAGTCCCAATCACTGCTTGAATTCTAGTATGATGATTTATTCTAAAAATCAGACATGGTGGATGATCCCATCGTATTGCCTTTTCATTTCTGCACTTCCGGTAATCCTAAAAAGAAAAAAAATGAAAATCCTTCCGCATCGCTCTGGACAGAGGCTCCATTATCGATTACTCATTGATAATGAGTAAGTCCTAATAATAATCTCTAAGTACAACGAGGCTTGTTTTTCTAGTAAGAGTGAGCTATCTACATAGGATGGTCCGTTCGTGGTGTACGGGACACTGAAACCACACTGCAGTTGCCTCAGTCAATGCTCAGAATCCGATTGGTCAACACACATCGACATACTTTGGATTCCGGGCTTGGTCTCACGAATTTATTTTTCAAAATAAAACATACCTGACCTTGTTGAACACCAAGTTTCATTGTTTAAAATGACTCGTCGATCACCCCATCTTAAGTTTAGCGAAGGAACGTCCACTCCACTAGAGGTTGGATCTTTTACAGCCCCTGCTTCGCCATCTATTTCCATCGGGCCAAGCCATTATGAAACTCCTGAATCCTAAAGTCAAATAGTTCCAATTAAGCCGATAATTGGCCAGTTTCCTCCAGGATTGAGAATCTTGAATGACCCACTGGAGCAGGTGCTTTCAATCCTATCTACAAGGTCGCTTCCAAACATATGTCTTCAACACGGCATCCTTGAAGATGATGTCCGTCTACCGATAAAGGCTGAATTCACTCACAATCCCTCGTTGGACTTCATAACTTGCAATCGGTATTTGTGTTTGGGCGGTGCCATCTCACCATTCAATCCCTTTCTAATGATGGTGCTGCAGGACTTGGACTAGTCCATTACAAATCCACCCAAATGGCTATTCTCTTTTGAGTTCGCTATACATCCTCTTCATGAATAGATACAATTGGCTTTTGAGATTCAAGGAGATGACTTAGCTTCTGCACTTCAAGAGGTAGCAGGATTCCCTATCTTACTTGATAATTGAAGCTTGAGGGGATGTAAAGTGATTGAAAATCTCCACAACAAGCATTCCACCTTCACGAACGAATACTTCATTATGCGATGCCCGGTCGGAGTCAACTGGCTCTGGCTATCTGGATGTATGCTCCTTTTCCCTAATCTCCCCTATGTCAGAATTTCTAAGTTTCTAACTTAATATGTGTTTCCTCGTAGGCATCCCAGCTCGAGACGAGAGTGATGAAAATAAGAGAATACTCGACACTTTAAAGGCAGTTAGACCCAACTGATGCACTGTTGCACTCGTTATTGCAAATGAAAATCTATGGTGGTTTGGTCTGCTTCGCCAGGATAGATTTGCCGTCTCTGAGTCTTTAGTGCAAAGAGGCTCTAGGGCTCATACCCGTTCCTCTGCCACCAATTATAGCTTAGACGGGAATTTTCAAGGGGAAGTTAAGGGTCCCTTTGATGAGGCACACACAGAAGAGGTCCTTAAAAGAGTGACTGTGGAGTTTAGAGGAGGAGGTATCCCAAGAGATGGAGGAAAATCAACCAGAATATCCCTAATTCCGAAGGAGGATGAACTGGTTGCAAGGAGAGAAGGCAAAGAATCGATGGCTGAGGAGGAGTAAGGAGAGGACGCTGATGATGTTGATAGCGAATACCATGCTAGCAAGGAAGGGGACAAATCATTTGGTGAGTCGCCCGGGATGAGTCTTGACCTCCCCAACTAGCCTCGTCAGGAACAAATTGTAATAGAAACTTCCAAGTCGGTCGAAGATCAATCTACACTGCCTTCAATAGAGATTTTGCCCCGATCCCACCCCATTAACAATATATTCGTCGACATAAGTGACATTGGTTAAATCAAATTCACCGTTAGCGACATTTTGGGGGATGTCATTTCAAAATTCTCTCTTTTGCCAGTGGGCTTTGTAAGCGAAGGTGGAGAGACCCTCTCTTTTACTCCTTGCCAATATGCTTGGTAGAGTACTTAAGGTGTCATTGGCAGACTATACTTCACTAGGATTACAAACACTCATTCTTTCACCGAATCTAGCTTTATAGTTTCATTATTAACTTCGCTTTTCCTTCTATTTTAGGTTCTATAGACCGTGGATATTACAAAAAGTTCTCCTACCATACCAACGAGCATAGAGGCCAAACTCCTGATCCAAACCCACCACATCGCTTTAGTCCTAAGAATAAAGGAGAAGGAGGAAAGATCGCAAGTATGATGAGGCTCGCAAGGCTGATAGAGTGTAGGAGAGGGAGCGAGATAGGGAGAGAAAGAAGAGAGATATTGAAGGTGAGCTATCTCATGACCCTACAAAGCGCCTTAGAGATTCCTCCGAGCCCCATAGGCCTACTTCTGCAGATAATTTGTCTCGTATAGAGGTGCAAACTTCTATTATCCAACAAGTTCCGATTTCCAAAGCTATGGTTATGTCAGTCCCGCCTGTCTCTAGGGGAAGGTACGCTCCCTTATTTACTCTTCCAGCCATCCTTCGCGCTTATCGGTTGCATTCCCCAATCTCTTTCTACATGGTGTCAAGCTCGATCAAGATATCTCAGACACGCCAAAAGAGGTGGTAATGCAAAGCCTAAAGAACATCGAGCAGGGAGTCGATGAAGGGTATAAATGGAAGAAACTGTTAAAATCTCTCTCTGAATTTAACAAGATAAACTATATGAACATCCAATCCTTCGAGTTCAAGAGAGCTGCATTCGAGTGAATTCTTAAGGAGCTGGAGGATAATTTGCTCAAGGTTACAAGAGAGGGACCTTGCATAGAAACAAAAGATAAGCACCAACAATCCGATGATAGAGTTGAAGCGCGTTCATGAGAAAACTGAAATGGTAGCGTGCAATAATTTAAAGCTCACATATGAGGAGGATGTTGAGCTGAAATGGTAACTTGCCGCTAAGGACCGGTCCATCCTGGCCTGGGTTATGAAAGTTGCTGAGCAAGCCGCTGAACTCAATAGACTCTGTGAGGAGTATCAGAAGCTTGTTGATGAAAAGAAAAAATTCTCTGAGATTGTGGAGGAGCTATCCATGACAAAGCTCGGTAAGGATTTGAGCTTGAACTTTCAACATAAGAGCTCAAAGAGCTTCAAGATGAGAAGTCCAAGATTTTGGCTGAGCTTGAGGCCAAATTGTTGTACTTTTATACTAATGTAGTTGTGTTCAAGAATCTAAAATGGTTAAAGAATGACTACCTCGAGGCACTTGCTGGCTCTTGGAAGGAAGTGCTACGTAGTTCAACGGAGGCTGGAGACAATCGCTCCGAAGAGGAGTTAATGACCACGTATTTTGATGTCGAAGACATTGAATCTCTTTTCATTGGAAATGCTATCATTGCTAAAGATGTTTCTGATGCTGCTGTTGATGCTCCTAAAGCTCTTGCTGGCCTAAGCTCTTCGGGTCAGGACAAAACAGTTGCTTCCAAGTCTCAAGAGCCGGCAGCAACTAACTTTGCTTCTATAAGAGTTGGCTCTGCATCAACTCACATTCTTCCGGCTTCATTAACGGGTACTCCTCTTAAATAATGCATTCCTCCCGTCGTGGTCCAACTAGGAGAGCTTGATACTAAAGTAGGTGATTTCGTTGTTTCAAAATGAGATCCTGCTATAGGTATATCTCTTGTTTCTCCAGTCTTCGAGAAACTTTAGTTCTCATGACAATCCATCATTAAATTTTATCACTATGTTTGACAACTTATTGGTCAACCACACTTTCCTTTTCCACCTCCAGCTATGCATGGTTCAGGGACCGAAGCGATCTTTATTGCATCAACCACCATTTTTGTAGGGTTTTCTGCATCTGTTCCTATCTCCAGTTCCGTCTCGGGTCCCGATTCCAACAAAATCGCCGCTTTAGAGAGTTTGGAGGACTTTTAATCTCTTATGAGGAGGATGCTTTCGTCACTGGTGCTTTTGACCTTACCGAGCATGAAACAATGAATGAGAGGTTGTAGAAAGACATTGAGAAGATCACAGTGAAGAAAGAGCTCAAGACCACCAGGCCCGCATCCTCAAAACTATCAAGTTCGAAGCAGAAAGTTTCCTTAGTCAAGATCAGGCCACTGAAGCACATTGGTGATCCTACTGTCATGTCCGGGGAGGCTGATTCTACTGTTGGTGAGGAATCCACTCACTCAAAAGGCAGCTTTCCTCCCGATGGGGAACCCAAAGGGAGAGAAAAGCACAAGACCCATCCGGGAAAAATGGGTAAAGGCAGCCGATGCAGAAAGAAGTAGAAGACTCAATAATGTGTTGACTGAGTGTTTGGTTTTTTGTATGTTCTCGAGATTGAGTATGTATTTTTTTTTGCGTTCGAAATAGGCCAATACCGTGCAGGCATTACCCCCACTATTTGTCATGTACATAAAAGATTTTAGTAGTAGTGAAAGATTTGTTTTACCTTTGTAAACTCTCTTGTATACACCTTTGCATTTTATGTACTATGGTTGTTTATGTATAACTGCCTATATATAATAAGATTGCTTGTCTAGCAATTTCTTGTATTATATAACTTCTGTTTCTATGTAATATGCTTATTTACCAAAACTCTGTGCCTGTAAATAATATTCCTGCAATTGCTTTAGTATATTTCATTATTTAGCTCTGTTTTTTTATCACCAAAATGCTATGTTTGGCACAACAGAAGTGCGTTTTCAGCCAACCCTGTTTCTATTCCTCTTCGAATTCTTTTCGACCAAGTGTTGGTGTGCGTGACCCTATCCACAAGGCTGAATGTTAAGATGCGGACATCTTAAAGAGATTGAACATCCCAAGCACTTCGCTCGGTTGCCCCTAGTCTGGTTCGCATGATAGTTCCTATCTTCGGGAAATATTGACCCCGCTGCTTGATTCCAAACATTAAATTATTAATGCCGCCAATTCCTTAGATACATTTGAATTCTTCCAAGTTGATATCATAAACCATTTTCATTCTGGATAGGTGTATCATAAAGATGCGTTATCGTCATCTTTCATCATAAAAAATTCTTCCAAGTTCAATGTTGAGACCCCAACTGTACACCAATTTCTTTCCCTGGAAACTTGTTTGCCAACAATTCAACTCCTTGGATTTTTCTTTGATGTAGCCTATCTTCGAGCTCTAGTTAATTCTTTTGTTATCACCTGTCTCTGGGAGATGTCAAGTTCCTGGAGGTTTGAGTTGATTTTTTAGTCGACTCGGTAATTTGGAGTTTCCAGGCATTGCTGGGCAACACCGGTACTCAAAAAGTAGGGATCGATTTTCACCATCGATCCGACGTTTTGAGTCAATTTTCCCCGTTGACTCGGTGGCTTCGAACCTTCTTGACACTGCCAATGCAATGGCGTTTCTTAGAAGGCTTGGATCGATTTTCCCATCAATCCTGGGGTTGGAGTCGATTTTCCCCATCGACTCGAAGGTTTGGAACCTTCCCAACATTGCCGGAGCAACGCCAGTTCTTAGAAGGTTGGGATCGATTTTTCCTCTCGATCCAGCAGATTGAGTCGATTTTCCCCATTAACTTGGCGGTTTTGGGCCTTCCCGATGTTGCCGAAGCAACGCCGATTGTCAGAAGGTTGGGGTCGATTTTCTCCGTCGACCCTGTGGTTTAAGATGATTTTCCCCAACAACTCGATGGTATTAAACCTTCCCGACATTGCCGGAGCTGCGTTAGTTCTCAGAAGTTTGGGGTCGATTTTCACTGTCGAGCCGATGATTTGAGTCGAATTTTCCCTTCGACTAGGCGGTTTGGCTTATGAAAACACAGTTCAATTGGTTCAAGAAGCTAACTTTATTGATAGGTAGAAGAAATGGTAAGTCTTGCCTATTTACAATGCCCCTAGTGTCTCTTATTTGCAAAAATAAGGAAAACTAGATATAGTAGTGCCACAATGAGTCGTTGTTCCGAGCAGGCAGGATATGAACTCCATCTACTGTAGCTAGCTTGAATGTTCCGTCTCCAAGTTTTAGTCAGGTCCTTCCCAGTTTGGGCCAAGCGCTCTTATATTCGAAAAGACTCATTTTGGGACGAGATCTCCCACTTCGAAAGTACGTTTGTGAATCCTGACATTGAAGTGGTGCACTACTCTTTTCTCGTGTGCAGCGGTCCTAAGTTCAGCTTCTTCCCACTTCTCATCGATTTGGTCGAAGGACTCGAGCAATAATTGTACGTTCTCTCTCTAATTGAAGTGCCTTCTACAATGAGAGGAGAAACTCATCAACCCAATCGCCTTTAGCTTTGGTCAGCCTCTTCTTTATAGTGGATTTGATGATTTTGTTCACTACTTCCACTTGTCCGTTTGCTTATGGGTGTACTACTATAGAAAAGTTCTTCTTTATCCGTAACGCTTGCAAAAATCCTTGAACTCAACGCTCTCAAATCGAGTCCCATTGTTTGTGATAATTTTCTGCGGTACTCCATACCTACAAATAATATTTTTTGTTACTAAATTAATTACTTTAATTAGTAGTGATTATGATAAGCGGTTCAGGTTCAGCCTATTTTGTAAAGTAATCAACTGCAACATTAACATATTTGGCTCCTCCGTTTGCTATCGGTAATATATCAATTATATCGATCCCCCAAATCGCAAAAAGCCGAGGGTTGACCATTTGCGTAAATTCTAAAGATGGTGATCTTAGAATCTTTGAGAACCTCTAGCATCGGTCACACCGTCTGGTGTAGTCCATTGTATCTCGGTTTATTGTTGGCCAAAAATATCCGTAGCGAAATGTCTTCTTCGCAAGTATCTGCCCCCTGGTGTAGTCACCACGGCTGCCTTCATGAATTCTCATAAGGATTTTTCTAGCTTCATCTTTGGTTACGCATCTAAGTAAGGAAGTGGAGAATCCTCTCTTGTATAGCACCTCGTGCTATATTATGAATCGTGGCGCCTTTTGAAGAAGCTTCTTTCATTCATTCCAGTCTCTAGGGAGCATTCCTTGAGCATGTAGTCATTTATCGGTGTCATCCATGGCACTTCCTCTTCTGTAGTCTGCAGAACCCAATCGACATCCATCTGATCTATACTAGGAGCAGTCAATACTTCTAATGGAACTAATTCCTTTAGCTGTGCTTCTCCGGAACTGGCTAGCTTGGTCAAGGAATCGGCCTTCATATTCTCCTCTCTGGGAATGTGTGATATCGTATAGTTTTCGATTTCATTAAGCATCTCCCTATCTTTCGACAAGCAAGGGGAAAGTTTCGTGTCCATAGCTTGATATTCCCTTCTGACCTGGCAGACGACTAGTTGGGAGTCGCTATAGATATGAAAAGACTTTATTCCTAACTCCTTCGCAATCTTCAATCCTACTATTAACGCCTCATATTCTACCTTGTTGTTAGTAGTGAGAAATTCCAGCTTGAGAGCATAGTAATTCGATCATCCTTCAGAAGTTTGAAGCACAACTCCCACTCCTTAGTAGAATTCGTTTGACGCGCCATCACCGAACAATTTCTAATTGGAACCGTGACCATTATTTCCTCCTCCTCATCCCAAATAGTGAACTCGGCGATGAAGTCAACTAGTGCCTGTCTGTTAATCACTCTCCAGGGATGATAAGTCACGTCATATAAGCCCAGTTCGATGTTCCACTTTAGAAGCCATCCTAAAGTTTCGGGTCGATAGAGTACCCATTTCAAGGGTTGACCTGTTAATACCTTGATTGGGTATGCCTGGAAATATGGTCGCAGTTTCCTAGATGCTATTAGCAAACAATATACCAGCTTTTCCAACTTCAAGTAGTTTTGCTCAAATCCAGTAAATCGCTTGCTAATATAGTAGACGGATCGTTAAACCCTAGCTTCTTCTCACACAAGCGCCATGCTTAATGCATGGGTAGATAAATCAAGGTAAACGAATAAGCCTTTACCGTTCACTGCCTTGGACAGAATCGGTGGTGTCTCCATATATCGCAGTAATTCCTCGAAAGCAGTCTGGCGGTCTTGATTCCATTCAAAGTTCTTCTTACCCTTCTTTAATGCAAAGAATGTTATACACTTACCCAATGTTATAGAGATGAATTGGCTCAGTGCATCAATCTTTCCATTTAAGCTTTGTGGTTCCTTCCTCATGGTTGGGGATCTGACATTTAGTAAAGCGTCAATCTGCTCTAGGTTGGACTCAATGCCCTTTGCGTTTACAATAAAACCAAGAAACTTTTTTTAAGTGACTCCAATGAACATTTAAGCGAGTTCAATTTCATCCCATACTCCTGGAGGATCTTAAAAATCTCTAAGAGATCATCCAGATGATTCCCAGACACTCGTTACTTCACTAGCATGTCATCCACATACACTTCCACCATTCGTCCGATATGGTTCTTGAATATTGTATTTACCAGTCTCTGGTAAGTAGCACCGGCATTCTTCAGACCGAATGACATTATGCAATAACAATATACCCCCTAGTCTGTGATGAAGGTGGCGATCCATTGATCTGGTCCATGAATCATAATCTAGTTGTACCCTAAGTAGGCATCCATGAACAAAAGCAGTTCATGCCCCGTAGTTCCATCAACAAGCTAGTCGATTCTAGGCAACGGAAAGCTATCCTTTGGTCAAGCTTTGATCAAGTATGAGTAATCAATACAAGTTCAACACTTCCTATTTGATTTTCGAACCAGCACGGGGTTTGACACCCACTCAGGATATGTTGTGTCATGGATGAAGCCGTTGGCCAATAGCTTACCCACTTCTTCTTTTCATGCAGTGGATCGCATCGGACCCAGACTGCGTCTCTTTTGCCTCACTGGCATGAACTTAGGATAATATTAAGTGCATGACACACTCTCTCCGGTGATATCCCATACATACTAGAATATGTCCAAGCGAACACGTCTAGATTGGCATGAAAAAGTTTAGCAATTCCTTTCGCACCTTGATTTCAAACCGCAAACCTTTCAGGACCCGAGTTGGTTCGTCCATGTCAATAGGGGCAGCCACCTAATCTCCATCAGTGCTACCCACAATTCCCCTGAACTCTTCTTCCTAGGCTCCATAAGCTTGTCGAAACGACTATGGTCCTCGAGCCAGGCAGCTTCTTTAATTGCTATGCTTGCGGCTCTTGAATGTGGAAAGTCTTCCCCATATACTTTCCCCTTTCACGGCGTTTAGCTTCACGTAATTCAGCACATAGCATTCCTTTGTAGCACTTTGGTCTCCTTTTACCACTCCCATCCCATTCTCCGTTGGGAATTTCATCGTCGGACACCATGGAGCCAAAGCGATTCTGAAATCAGCAAGGGCCGGTTGGCCCAAGAAAGCATTATAAGCTAAATACTCATCAACAATCACGAAGGTTTGGATGGGAACCACCCTCTATTCTCCTTTTCCAAGTTCTATAGGTAGGTCGATTGTTCCAACCAGCTGTTTAGGTTCACCCGCAAATCCTTGAATCTTTGTTCTGCACGCGGTCGCATCCTTCATGCTAATCTTCATCTGGTCAAACGTCTTTCGAAATAAGATGTTGATTATAATTCCATTGTCAATCAAAACTCGATGCACAATTGCTGGTCCGATCCTAACTATTATCACCGTTGGGTCAATTAAAGGCCCTTCTATGCCTTCAATGTCCTAATTTTGATACATCATGTCATCGATAATCATCCTTTATTACTTAACTGGAGGTCTGTCTTCGACGGCATAGCTACTCTTCTATGGTGCATGTTTCAACGAACTAATATATCGTTCCATCTCGCCCCTCTTCTGTACTGGGTAAGGTCCTCCAGTAATGGTGTTTATATCTAGTCTTCCATCAGTTCGCTTGGGCCCTTCTCTATTGGGTCCTGGATGATTTCCATAAGCATTCGGCGCATAGAGTCTAATAGGTTGATTAGGGTTTTGCGGTTTCTTCACATACTTCTGGAGCCTGTTGTTTCTTATCAATTCTTCAATTAAATCCTTCAATTTTCGATATTCATTTATGTTGTGCCCATGAGTCTTGTGGAAGCGGCAGAACTTCCCTGATCTCTTTTATAGCTCGGTCACTTCCCTCTTGGGTGTTTTGTTATACCGCTCAGTTTCCTAAGTGGCAAGGTAAATGTTTACCAGACTGTCATTCAACGGTGTATAGTCCTTGGGTCTCATATTCCTTAGGCGTTTCCTGTTCCCGTCATCTTTATCACCATTCTGACTCCTTTTCTTCTGATTTTCCGTTTTCCTTGCATTTCCTGCAATAGCTCCGGAACATTCCATCTTGTTTAACTGTAATATTACTCTTAATCACCTCCTTTGATTGCTCATCCCCAGGCTTGCCCTTAATCATATTTTCTTCTTCTAGTCTTAGAAACTGATTTGCCTTTCAGTGGAATTGCTCTATCACCATTCTGACTCCTTTTCTTCCGATTTTCCATTTTCCTTGCATTTTCTCCAACAGCTCCAGATTTATTTCCATCTTCACCGAAGTCAATAATACAAGCTCGGAGAAGGTCTTCCAAAATCTGATTCACCCTCTCAGTTTGGCCATCTGTCTGAGGATGATAAGCTGTGCTCAGATTCAGTTTGGTGCCCAAAGTATCCTAAAATGCTTTCCAAAATTTACAGGTGAAAATAGGATCTCGATCACATACAATACTAGATGGTACACCATGAAGTTTAACAACTTCTCTCATGTATACCTCGGCCAAACTAGAAGCTGTACGAGTGGACTTGACTAGAATAAAATGAGCGGACTTCGTCAGTCTATCGACAATCACCCATATGCTTTCGTTACCCTTTCTAGTCCTTGGTAGCCCATCAATAAAGTCCATAGAAATCTGCTCCCACTTCCAACCTGGAATCTCTAGAGGTTGAAGTAATCCTACTGTCTTTCTGTGATCAGCTTTAACTTGTTGGCAAGTGGTGCACCTGCTAACATAGGTAGAAATATCGCGCTTCATTCCACTCCACCAATATAGCTTCTTCATATTCTGGTACATTTTAGTGACACCGGGATGTTCTTAACAAGTTTGTTCTTGTTTTCATCGATGATATTCTCGTCTTCTCTAAGGATGAGAAAGAGCATAGGTCACATTTGGCTTTTGTTCTTGAAACTCTTCGCAGTCTTGAGAATTGATAATCGCTTAACTGCAATGTTACTCTGAATCACCTCCTTTGATTTCTCATCCCCAGGCTTACCCTCAATCATATTTGCTTCTTCTAGACTTAGAAACTGATTTGCCTTTCTGTGTTCGGGTAAATGCCTCAGACAAGTGCCATGAATACAAGTTCTTCCTTCGGATTGCTAACTTCTGTAATAGCGATACTAAATCAATTTATGAAGGCTTTCAATGACTCTTTGGGTCCTTGTGACAAACTAGGAAATAACATAACGTCCTTCAGCTGTGCCGTGTGGAGCTTGAACTACTCCAAAAACTTCTTTGCCAACTCATCAAAAGTGGGAATAGACTTTGATGCAAGCCTGTTAAACCACATGGAAGCGACTCCTTCCATGAAGATAGGGAAACATCTATAGAGAACAACATCAGTAGCTAGAGCTCCATATATTTGCCATTCATATTTGAGTAAGTTTTGATTGGGATCAGTAGTTCCACTGTAGGATGACATTGTTGGCATGGCGAACTTCTGGGGTTATTCTTCTCTCGAAACATTTTCAGTAAGTGGATTTCGGCTTTGTGTGGAACCTCAGTCTTCATTTTTCCTTCCTCTGCTCTCCTCCACCAATCATTTGACCATGTCAGCGATGTAATCCTCGCTGGCACGGTAATATGCAGTTCGACCATCAGGGGCTGCATCTAGTGTTTGGCTCCGCAAACGATCTTGGCTTGCCTATTGAAGTCTAGATTCTCCATTCTCCACTAGAACCACTCCTACAGAATTCCATTAGCGTCTGGTTGGTCTTGCCGTGGCAGTTTGAACTCTAGCTCTATAGTTTTTCCCTTTAGCATCAGTATTCAACCCATTATCACCGTCATCTAGCTACATGTCATCATCAGAGCCAAAAACTAGAAATGCATCTCCCTCCCGAGCATCATCAAGCAGGACATATGGTTCAGTACTGAATTTTTTGGCTTAGTACCGTTGCATCTTCTTATAAGGGCAACGCTCCTACTTCCTCCTGCAACTCCGATAGTCACTTCCTTCCGCTTTATCTTTCCGACTCTCCTATTTAAGCCAAAAACTGAAGAGTTCTCTTATTCTATTACAAGGGAAGTTCCTCTTCTAACTCTTCTTGCTGTTAGTGGCTACAAAGTTAGCAACACATCCATCTTGGTGTGAGTTTAACTATTTTACTATTTTACTTGCTCTTTCCTTCTATCTTCTATCTGATGTGTCTTAGGCTCTTTTCTATCGACTTTGAGTTGATTTTGGTGATCTTCTTGATAGCATTTGAAGTATATTGCTCTCTTAGTTTCCTTCTCATCAAATTTTGATTTGGTCATCCAAACTCTGGGAAAACAACTTGATCATGAGTAATTGGAATGGTATGTGGGATTAATGGAGCTTAGGAGGCAAAAGAAGGTGAGAGAATGACTCGAGGCGACTCAACTTAACTTGGTACCGAGTTAAGCACTTGGTCCCACTCTCGGTGAAACTTCTTCCAGTTGATTTTCTAACCCTTCCAAGTGTGCTCCCATGTTTTTGAGTCGTTTTATCTTCATCTTGACGTTCCAACTTCCATAGACTTTGGCTTGGTTAAAAACCCTGCTAACATGGGTGTAACAAGATGCTATGGACACATACTTATTCGCCTGTATGAGATCATTGTGTTTACAGTAGAGAGCCAATTAGATCATTTGTTGAAACCAATACCGAAATAGTTATTTATGATATTTAAAGCACATAGGATTGAGAATCCAGATGACTATCCATAGTACTGAGACTTAAGTGGATTTGTAGAGGTTTGGGACATCGTAAGATTATTTCATTGGCTGAGAGTCAAGTTTATTACTATGAGGTTGAAAGTTAGTAGATTATTATGTGATTATTGATCTCTTGTATAAATCTTAGGGCTGTGAGTCTATAAGTTGTGTAACCCTATACACATCGATTATACCATTATCCAAGATAGCTAGAAGTGCTGAGAGCATGGAGATGGACCCTGTGATTACCTTTTAGATTGTTATCTATGAGCTAACTTGGGCTACCGAGGGTATGCCATATTTAAATTTTACGTATGCTTAATTTAGGCGATTGTTATGTGTTTTTATATATGTTGAGCAAGATGGACCTCGGGTATGTCTAATTTATGATTATCTGAGAGATAATCTTGGACATAGCTATGTGCTTGCCCATATGGTTCTTGATGATTTTGTGTATTGATGATAGTTGGATGTGTTTGATATTTCACCCATTTGATATTATACTTTACGATGTGTTATTCGATTATTTAATGATTAAGTGATGAGATGTGCATGGTTTTTGGTATGGTGTCATATATATATATTGAGTTGTTCGCATCCCATAATGGGATATATAGTTGTTGCTATCTTTTGACACCTAAATTTTAGATATAGTTTGACTCATGTATTATTTATATAATACTCAAGTCTGTCCGAGACATTACAGGTTTAGGGACAAAGAGACTAGATGGTTATTGTTGGGGGTAGACGGAGGCTAGTTTATTAGTTTACTAGTGTATTGTTATCTATTTTTGTAGCCTCATGTATGTTGATGATGTTAAGATGCATGTATTGGATTTATACATTGTATATACTTTATATTATATGTTCTCGCTGCGTAGATGACACTATGTTTTCCGTGACTTATTTTATATTGTGTATTGTTCTATCCTGGAAACACATACGTTTATTGCTTTGTGCCGATACTGTGTACGTACAGGTGCGTTATTTATGATTTTTGAAATATATATATTGTTAGCTAATGGAATATTCATGTGTGACAACCCAGTATCGCCTTATTCTTCGTATTATCAAGTAGTATTACCTAGTAATAATGTTTGGTAGTATAGGTACAAAGGTGGATGTTGCAAAAGATAAGCAGCATCAAACAAGCATACTACATATTCCATAGTGTCATTCGAATAGCCTCCATATTCGAATTTCTCAACAAAAGCACCTATGTCAAACAAAAACACAAAAACAAAAAAACTCTTGAACGTATGATTTGTTAGCCATCATTCAAAGTGAAAAATAAAATAAAACCTCATATTGAAGAATATCACAATCATATGTATGCCATAACATTATCCTCATTTTTTGAACATCAATATCTTTTGAAAAGTCAATCTGTTTTTAAACCATTATTTTAAAATTTTAAGTTTAAAATTTGATTTAGTTGAAAACATGAAAGTTTCATAATTTTAAGTTGTTAGTAGCAAATTTTTCCAAGTCAAAATGTCAAACAAATCAAATGTTATGTCCAAAATAGTACAGTTTGTTTGAACAATTCAGAAACACTTTTTAAGCAATATACCGATATGATCGCAATTTTCTGAGATTTTATGTTATGTTTTAGTAAAATATCAAAAACTGAAAGTAATAGAATTAGTTTTTGCTTTCCATAACTTAAAAAATTTCAGAATTTAGAGTTATGATGATCAAGCTATGGTCTATTAACTACGATGGTTGTAAAAAGAATTCAAGAATGATTATTAGCTGTAGTACAAAATTGAATGCATTTTCTCGACCATTTTTGAAATTAATCACTAGAAACTCAAAGAATAAAGATTGTAGTTCTATCTGTATGGTTTCTAAAACTTCTTCAATTTCATGAATCAGAGTATCAGAGCAAAACTAATGGTCAAAATACCGTAGTTGTGTTAGAAAGTTCTGAAACAATTTTCAAACAATGTACTAGATTGTTTATAGTTTTTCAGTGGCTTAAGATCTTAATCTAAAAATATCAAAACATGAATCTTGTATATTTTTTTTCCATTTTCTAAAGCATTTGAACTTTACAAATTGGAATTTAAGAGTTCAAATTATGACCATTTCACTACAACAGTATCAGAAAAATAGATTTCAAACAAGTGGAAAAAAACTAAGAAATTTAGTTTGGAAATCTTACTTTTGCTTCCATTGAGATTACATTCATATTCACCACTATTTTTCATAGCATGTGATCTCCATTTCATTTAATTAGGCTAAGAAACATTGCAATATCGCTCGTCTAGCGTATGGAACAATTCAAAATAAATTTCCATCATAGTAGTTCCTTAGCCCATCTTCGTACCTATACATTAGAAAAAATGAGTGTCCTAGAAAAATGCTATAGGTCCATAATTCTTTATATTTGAAACCTTTGGTACCCAAATTTTAATTTGTTTGTATAACAAACTATGAATGGTATGTTAAGTGATCATTATTATAAGTTAAGGAATAAATCAGGGATAATTCAATACCTAGGCTTTCCCATATTACAAAAGTTTTCCTATTGTATAATTACTTAGGCTCTAAGTAGTATGGTTATAATTAGCTAATTATAAATTGTATTACAATCATCAAGTTGTAAGAAATTATTCACATATTCATTAAATCTATTCTCTAATTATTTTCAACATGGTATCAGAGCAGGGATTGCCCTGACTACCTTTTGTTTCTGCTTTTCTCTCATCTTCATCAACTAAAATCATGCCTCCTCTTCTAACCAAACCATAGTCTTGGACTCCTTCCTTCTCCTCCTCAACATTGCGCATCCACGCGGCTCATCAAATAATCACCTAGCCAATTCCCACATCGCATCTCCAAAAACCATAACATCACATCTCATCCTCGAACATCACTAGTAACCCATATAAAGCATCACCTGAAACCCACCCAAACACCACCCCAAAATTGCAAATCTGATCCAAGCCCCCACCCAACTTCTCTAACCCCACATTAGATCTGTATGCTTATAGAAAGTAAGCCCGTTTGTTTATATTATTCTCCTTTTACTCTATTTTCTTTAGGCTAGAGAAGAAATTCATTGAACACTAAAATAAGAAACAGGAAGAAAAAACATTCGAAAAAAAGAAGATCTAAAAAAAGAATTTTATTTTTTTGTTTAGTATTTCATTAATTGTTGCGTTATGGCTTACGAAGGTGGTTCACTTCAATGTACTGGTGTGGAAAAAATTATTCATATTGGATCTATGTAATAAAATATTTTCTTCAATGAAAAAAGCTATGGGTTATGTTAGTGGAAGTTGCAACTAGCCAGCAATAAAAATGCTTATGAAATGGATGTTTAGGAAGCTAATAACGCAAAAGTTATCACATGATTAATAATCCGCTTGAGAATGTCATCGGCACACAATTAGCTATGTATGAGATAATAAAAGAGATTTGGGATCATTTGAAAAGGTTGTGAAACATAATAAAACTTTTTAAAATTGGATCGGTTAGAAAACGACATACGGGTTCTTCAACAAAATAATATGAGCATCCAAGAATTTTATTTAGCTATGACGGATCTTTGGGATCAATTGGCTCTTATAGAATCAAATAAACCGAAGGCGTGTAAAGCATATATTGCACACAGAGAGCTGCAATGATTAGTTTAATTTTCAATGACACTTCATTATAATTTTGAAGAATTTAGAGATTTAGTATTTCATCGCTCTCCACTCCCACTAGTTAATGTTGACGCTAAAAATGGAACCAACACTAAATAATATATGAAGGCACCAGTTTAATCAAAATTAAAGTGAAAGCAAGAAGAAAGACAAGAACACACAATTTTTTTTATTGTGGTTCGGCATAATCTCTGGCCTACGTTCACTTTAATCTCTTTTATTAATTGTTCCTCTCCGGATAAAACATCTGACCACAAGTTAGTGGATCTTAGATTTACAATGGAGTTTTAGAATGTTATATGAAGAGAGTAGAAGTGAAGAAGATGGCAGCTCCTAGGTTCCAGAGTCTATGAAGTAGATTCAGAGTAAAGAGCCCAAAGATCAGGCAGAAGATCCCATTTAGTTGCAAGTAGGCTGGTATTTATAGGGAATCGAAGGTATGGAGTCAGAAGCCCGCTATCACTGAAGTCTAGAAGGCTGCCCAAAGTTGCGCAAGCGAAACAAAAGACCCACGAGTCAATGGAATAACTCAATACAGAGTCAAATAACTCGGTGCCGAGTTATTTTTACTTGTTCAAGTTGAACTTTGTCCATTCGCTAGCTTTTTTTTATCTCCTTCTTGAGTTGTTCCAAGCTCTTTTCCTTCGACTTTAAGTTAATTCTACTAATTTTTTGTTAGCTGCTTTCTTTGCTTTCTTCTTATCAATCCTTGGAATAGCTCGTTCGAATCTTTTAGAAACCACTTGACCATGAGTTGTTGGAGTAGTATAAGAGGTTTACGGTTTTTGGGAGGTAGAAATGAGAGATGAAATAGGTCGGTGCCAACCTAAATAACTCGGCACCAAGTTATTGCCTTAGTCATTTTTCCAATCAACTTTTTGGAGTTCAACTTTCTAGTACTTTTGATCGTGTTTTCAAGTTCGTGAATCATTTCGTCCTTGTTTTGATCTGCTAAATCCGGTTGAAATCTTCTTTGGCTAAAGGCGGGCTAACACTTGTCCCCTAAAGTAAGCCTTATGAAAGTAAGGTGTGCTTTTCTCAAGAACAAGTTCCAGTAATCAGTGTTCGATAGTTGAGCTCTTCGGCTATTTCAGTCCCGATGAATCATCCGGTTCTTTTAGATTCTCTAGTAAATCAAGGGTTGTTCTAGACCCGGTTTAGCTAAGGATTCCATCATGTGCTTAAGTGCCTTCCATGAATCATGATCAAAATGTCTTCTTCGGAGGGTGCCATTTCACATCCATGCCATTCTGTTCCCCCAGAATATTTCTTTTTCTATCTGGTTGTAAGATGTTCAAATCCTTTTATCAAATCTGCATCGCTCCAGGGCATGGTCTCGCCAGACCGTTCATCTTCTAAACTAGGGTTTAATCTCCCCAGATAGTTTATCATCCAATATGGGGTTTGATCTCTCTAAATCGTTGCTGACCTTAATCCACTCGCTCTCCGATGAGGGGACCCAATGACCAAGCAGTTCCATCTGCACACTCTCTGGTGAGGAGACTTACTTTTCATACAAGCCCATCGACTCACTCTCTGAAAAGGGAATTTGCACTCTGCACTTCGGTCACATCTCGCTAGACAGGACTTAAAGCGATCAATGTCACACAAGTTCATCCACTCGCTCTCCGACAAGGGAACTTGCACCATGCACAACGGTCCTGTCTCTCCAAACGGGACTTAAAGCGATCAATATATTATAAGCCCATATGCTTGCTCTCCGACAAGGGGACTTGCACCCTTCACTCTGGTTTCGTCTCTCCTTTGAAGCACCCACCACCTCCATATGTTAGATATATCTCATCAGATGGACCATCAGATTCGTCTTTCCATCGTTCATTTCCAGTGCCGAAAGCTTAAAATCAAGAGGATTCATTGCATTCTGGATATTAGAAGTAAATAGATTCCTACTCATATCCTTTAAGCTTTGATTTAGGGGTCCACCCCTAATTATCCTCCTTACCAACTCAACAACTCGGTATTTGCCATCCAATGATGGTATTCGATCAAAAGCGATATTCCGCCCCTGCTCCTGTGGGGGATCTCTTGAACATACTCTGGCATGTACTCCTCTGGCTACACATTAGCATTCTGACTTGCTCCTCTGGCTTCATTCCGTCCTCTGTTCCTACGAGGAGATTCTGGCACATATTCCTTCGGTCTTTGATCATCCATGTTCTGATCCGCATTCCTAGCTCCAGCATTATCCATTCCCAACATCCTAGCAGCTACACTAACATTGCCTCTAGTATGGTTCTCTCGACACCGAGTGAATTTGGATCGATATCGAGTTGTTCTATTCATGGGGCCATCACTCCAATTTGCTTCGTTTCAACCCAAGGTGCTCCTGGATTGGTTCCTTATTCTTGGCTCTAAATTCCAGCAGCTCTAGCTTGCGTTGTTATCCCATCCTTTGGAGGAACCCTTCTAACATTTTATGTTGTCTAGTTATCATTCCATCCTTCATCATTCCTTCCACCACTTCTCTGGTCACATAGATGGATTGATGAGAATTTAAGGACACCTCCTGGCTGCCCTTAGGCTCTGGTTGGCTTCCTCCATCTTTAGATCTAATGTTAGGCCTATTCATCTTTTTCAAACTTCAGATCCAAGCTTGCTCTCAATGAAAGCACCAAAATGTTGACGCCAAAAATGGCTCCAACACCAAAATATCAAATAAAGGCACCAGTTCAGTCAAAATCAAAGCAAAAGTAAGAAGAAAGACAAGAACACACAAGAATTTTTATAGTGGTTCGGTGTAATCTCCAGCCTAAGTACACTTTAATCTTTTTTATTAGTTGTTCTCTCTCCAGATTAAAACTTGTTTTATCAAATCTGGCCACAAGGTAGTGAAATTAAGTTTTACAATGGAGTTTTAGAATTATTTATGAAGAGAGTAGAAGTAAAGAAGATGGCAGCTCCTAGGTTCTAAAGTCTATGAAGTTGATTTAGAGTGAAGAGCCAAAAGATGAGGTAGAAGATCCATCTTTAGTTGCAAGTGGGCTGGTATTTATAGAGAAACGAGGGTAAAGAGTCAGAAGCCCACTTGCACTGAAGTCCAAAAGGTGGCCCGAAGTTGCATAAGTGAAACAGAAGACCCAAGAGTCAATGGAATAACACGATACCGAGTCATATAACTTAATGCAGAGTTATTTTTACCCATCTAAGTTGAACTTCGTCCATTCACTAGCATTTCTATCTCCTTCTTGAGTTGTTCCAAGATCTTTTCCTTCAACTTTGAATTGATTTTAATGATTTTTTTGTTAGTTGCTTTCTTCTCGTTAATCCTTGGAATTGCTCATCCGAATTTTGTAGAAATCACTTGACCACAAGTTGTTGGAGTAGTATAAGAGGTGTATGGTGTTTTGGAGGTAGAAATGGGAGATGAAATAGATCGGCGCCGACGTAAATAACTTGGCACCGAGTTATTGCCTTAGTCATTTTTCTAGTCAACCTTTTGGAGTTCAAATTTTTAGTCCTTCTATCGTGTTTCCAAGTTCGTAAATCATTTTGTCCTTGTTTTGATATGCTAAATCCGGTTGGAATATTTGGCTAAAGGCAGGTTAACAGTTGATTCACTTGTAACTGAGCTATTAGCTTAGGGAATACGTTTAAATTCATTCTCATAGAAAGAAAGTGTTGCTCCTCCAACACTTCCGTGTTGGTAGTAATTAGAAACTTAATACCTAACAATTATAATATGCATTTTTGTTGTTACTGCAAGCAAAATGGTCACCACGTAGATTAGTTTCCTACGAAACCAAAGAATAGACATTTCCACATGCAGTCAAGATATGCCCATGTGAGATCTCCTTCAAACCCATTTACCGATCCCAACACTTTGGTCAAGCAGTTTCAATACATCTTATCTTTATATCCACAAACTATATCTGCTTCTTCCGCTGCAAGTCCAATATGTAACAACTCTTTAGGTAAGTCTTGAGTTCCATCTATCACTCGAAGGCATTCAAAAGCAAATGTTCATTCAGCTAAAAGAGAATGATGATCCCTTTGTTCTCTATACATGTTCAATTCCGTGTCTATAACATCAGTATCATGACTCGGCTCATGCACATCATGTGTTCCTTTGTTGTGGACAGGAGCTACACCAGTCGGGGTTTCAATTACCACCGTTTCCAAGGCAGTATTAACAAGATTGTAACCGTTGGAGGTGGTAGGCTAGGCAGGAGTTAGATCAGCCACCAAAGGGGCCAGTGGACCAAAGGGATTATTTGAGCATCCAACCTTTTCCTTATTTCATCTATTTTACTGGCTATCCTATGATTTCCTTGAAGTACACTTTGCGACATGTCATTACTCGGCCCAAGGATGGGATATGCAGTGCTGATAATAGTGTTATCATTAGTATCATGGTTATTAGATTGATACCTTCATTATCACTATTAGGATTCATGACGACAACTAGAATATAAGTTTAGAAAAGAAATAAGTGATGAAATTGAGGGCTTTTAGGGGAGGCCGTCCTTCTAGCACTAAAATAATGACTAAAGATTTAGCCAACCTCGGAAGTTTGATAGTGCATTTGTATTAGTAAAGGTTACTTACTAACAGTAGGCTTAAAAATTGAAAATGAGGTGTGAATAAGCAATTAAAGTAAAGTAACACAAAATGTATAGTGTTCTGCTAAGCTTGCCTACATCAAATGAGAAGATTTCTTATTATATTGATATCTTACAATTATAAGAAATTACAAGAGAATAATAAGAAAATAAAAGCATTTAAGATTACAATGTTACTAACTTAAAAGCCCTTATATTTTCTATCCTTGGAGATAAAATTCTTAACCCTTATGAAGTTCCATAGCAAGAGGTTTTTATAGCAGCTGGACTTGGTCTTCGAATGGATGAGATGCGGAATTGAAGAGCGGGAATCACTTTAGGCCATTAATTTGGTGGCTTTGGACAATGGGGGAAAGCATAATAGGTAGTATGATTGTGTGGCTAGGATGCATGCCGGTTGTCGTTCCATACTAGAGGCATGCTACGTAGAGTAAGGCGACATGACACAGGAGTAGGTATGTTGTTATCAAATTTTCCATAATGGTAAAGTAGTAAGCATGCATAGTTGCGGTTTTGTCATATGAACAGTATCATATAGTAACTTTTCCAAAAGATAAGGTAGGAGAGAAGCTTCTTTTGCACAGTAACAGTTAGTTATTACTAGTTAAAGTCTATAGTGTAAAGACAAGGCAAAAACAAGATGGGACGAGTGATGTGCACGTAAATGTGCATATATTTGCATCCATATTTTATCTATTTTTATTTAAATAAATGTCATATTTGGGCATTTTAACATGTTTAAAACCGAAATTCAATTATTTTCAAATCATCATATATTCATCTTCATTCAGGGGCAAAATGATCATTTTTGTGCATGTGTCAATTTGAGAATTTTTACTTGGACATTTTTTATGATTTTTATAGGAATTTGGATGCATATGGAAGAGGCTTTTATGAAGATACATGCATGCACAAATGAATACAAAGGAATGAAGAGGGAAATAATTCAAGCTCATAATCATCGAGGACCCCACCCACTTACCTAAATCTACAATTAGAAGCTAATGGACAACTAAGTGGAGGTTAAAGCTTTATGCACATTTAATGATGGATTAATTAGTGGTTAATGGTTACTTGGTGGCCACACTTCCTAAAGGGCATTTCGGGAAGCACCCTAAAAATTGAATTAGGGTTTTATGCATGTATAAATAGCCCTCTTATGTACATGTAAATAACTTCCTACTCTCTTATTTTATGTAGGAAAATTAGCAAGCAAGTTGTAAACACAATGTTTCATGAAATAAAAATGGCTTCCAAGCCTCTTTCTCTTTTCTTTTCTACATGCTTTTATTTGCTTCTATGTTAATGTTTATTTCTATGTTTTCTTTCATTTCATGTTTATAGCTTAGATTTACATTCATGCAAGTAGTGTAGCTTTAATTTTTATGAAAATAGTTAGTAGTTAATCTCTTTTTTATCCTTTGCTTAGTTTCTATTTCTTTACTTTTTAATGTTGAAATTTACAAGTGTTGATTTGATAACACAAATGAGTAGCTAAACCCCTTCAATTTAGGGGTAATGAAGCTCTCTAACTTTATATAAATTCAACAATTCTATGATTTATGGTCTCTTTATTTGTGTTTCATAAGAGTGGATGTTGACGTAAGTTTATATAAGTGGGTTTGATAGCTTATGTTGCTTTTGCAAATGAGCTATTCTTATTCAACATAAGCACAATTTACATCATCATTTGCTAATTGATTTTTGATTTTGAAATGCAAGTAAAAACAAAATTTGATGATCTACATTACTAATTACAATAGTAATTAGATCATACTTAAAATAGCTTTTGCTTTGGCTTCATTTTCATGAGAATTGACAAGTGGTGTATTTATTTTATTATAGTTTGATGGTTTAAGTTATGTTAATTTAATAACATAAATAAACCATACTTATGATAAATACAACAATTATTTCACTTAATATCACAATAGAGATCATAGATTGTTTGATTGTTGATTTACAAAAATATGAGAGTGGATTTGCCTCTAAATTGTTCTCTAATCTCATAGTTTTCTAACCTCATTTTAATTCTATTTTTAGCTTCATTTTGCTTGTAGTTAACAATTTCGTCTCTCATTTTGGACTAATTTGATTGACTAGAAAATTTTAAAATCTTAAAAATTCCCTGCGGATCAACCCGTACTCTCCACGTACTAACTTTTGTACGCCGTGCGCTTGCAGTTAAATTTAATTTGAAATTTATCGACGATTTTCTAATCCGATAGAAAAATCATCGTTAAACAACGAGCTGCTTATGTTATGACGGGATGAGCTATACTGAACCAACCATAGGCAGGTTGAGATAGAGCCGAGCTAAAGACTGGTCACTTTCGAACTGAGTCAAGTCTAATGAGTTGTTTGTTTGTTAACTTAAGCCAGGCCAATCGACTAGGGAGAGTAGGCGATTGTATCTTTGACTTATGTAACACCTTTAATTTATAATAACATTATTCAGGAGATTTAATTAGGTAAATTAAATAGAATAATGTAAATGTTAAGTGATAAGGGGATTGAGATTTGAATAAATACTAAGTGGTCGTGCTTAATTAATTAATTAAATGGGCTTAAGAATGGCTTATAGACTAATTAGTTTACACAAGGGTATATTGGGTATTAGTCGCACCTTATCTACAACCCTTATATATATCCACGACCATCTATTCACCTTTATTTTCTCATTTTCACAAAAACATAAAACGCAAACATAAAAGAGGAGCCGCCATTGTTAAGGAAGAAAAGAAGAGAAATTCAAATTAAGCCAAGGAATTAAAGCAAGAGGAATAAATCTCAATCTCAATCCAATCTCCTTATCTTAATCAAGATGAATAATAATTTATACCATCTCTATTTTGTTTTATGATCATTTGTTTTTGGATTTAAGATTGAATTCGTTTTTATAATGATTTGGATGAAGATATACTTGAATTATAATTTGTTCGATTTAAACAAGATTGTTTGAATGGGGATTTATGCGGTTTTAGGGCAAAACCGATGGTAAATAATCTTTGAATGCCATGGACAAAAATTTATGTTATGTAAAACATGATTTTGGAGTTGGGTTTTAATTTTGATAATTTTCCAAGCTATGGAAAGATTATTATGTATTTTCAAAGGAAAATATAATAAAATTGGGTTTAAATTTAATTTTGATTATTGCAGGAAGAAATTGGGTCTGGAATTTTTGTATGTTAGATAACATGATTAAAGTGAATTTTTGTAGTTTTTGGGGATTTTTCCTAAGAGATTTACTAAGGAAAATAAATTATTTTAGGAGAAGGATTTAAGTGCAATTTTGGTTTTGCATAATGGAAGGGCTTAATCGTTAAATTTTCCATGATTTAGATCTGATAATAAGCGGTAGTTATTTTGTAAAGAATTTAAAAAGTTGAGGCGACCAATCACATGTTTACACGTTGGCAGGTTAGTTAGAAACTAATTGCTTTTATTGGCTTTAATTCAGCCTTTACCAGAAAAAGTATGTTCCGCCTCTTTTAGAAGCTGCCTTTCGATCCTATGCTTCCACCTCAACCAAGTCAAAACCATCTCAGTCAAGACCAACTTAGGCCGAAACCAATACACAAGGTATAACTTAGATGTAACGTAGTGGATTGAAGAAAGGCAGAAGGCAGGGTGTCGAAAGCATTGCTTCCGATGGGGTCGATATCTTTGTTTTAAAAAGTTAAGCGCCTGCCTTTGCTTTACTAAAACTTTCGAAGGAATCAAAACATATGCTTTCAAAAGGATTTTCTATTAGCTTTCGAAGGGGTTGCCATTTTATGTTTTAAAAGTAAATGCTTACGAATGAGTTCCTTCATTTGTAAAATAATGCTTTCGAAAGTAGGGTTTCCGACCTATTCGAAGCCCTACTGCCGTTCTTTTGCATTTCGAGTATATTGAAGTTATCAATGCTTTCGAAGGGTAGTTTTTTTTAAAAGATGTTCTAAGCCACTTCCTAAATGCTTTCAAAAGGGTCCAAGGGTTTTGAAGGTAATGGCTTCGAAAGGGGGTTTCGATGCTATCCTTCAGCGTTTTGCTTAAATGTTTTGAAGCTTTCGATAGGGATGGTGCCAACGCCATCAAGTTTTCCCCAATACTTTTATATAATAAAGAATGGTTTCGAAAGAGATATTTTAGTTTATATTCACTTTGAACCAAACGATATTTTTAAATATAAACCCAATGGTTTCAGAAGGGATACTTCCAAAGGTTTCGAAAGGGGTACTTTCAGTGGTTTCGAAGCTATGCTTCTAAGAGTTAATAAGTAATACTTTATTATATTCAAAAGGTTTCAAAAGAGTGGTTTTAAAGTGTTTCAAAAGCAGGGGCCTAATGTTTTGAAAAGAGATTTCTATGCAGTCGAAAGCAAGGTTTTAAAGGGTTTGAAAGCCTTAGTTTTTCAAAAAAAACCCAATCTCATTTTAAAGGAAAAACCCATGGCTAAGTAAAGGAGTTTTGAAATGGTTTTAAAAAGAAGCTTTCCTTGATAAAATATTAGGTTAAAGGGATTAACCATGTTTTATATGAAAATATTTTCAAGGATATTAAACCCACAGAAGTTGTATTGTTATGTTATTATGTTTGCTTCTTAATATATATATATATATATATATATATATATATATATATATATTCACATTGTAATAAACCCATAACGGTAATTTGGAGAAGGGCAGAATAACCAGCTAGGTTGACCCAACTATTGAACATAAATTAATTTAATTAAAGATATTGGCAGGGGCCAATAGGTTCATAGTAAGCCTATGAAAACTATGTATGAATGAAGATATCAAGAAGACAGGTTCATAGGCAGCCCATGAAAACTATGATTTGATATTGGCAGGGGCCAATAGGTTTATAGTGAACCCATGAAAACTATATCTGGATTAAGATATTGACTTCCTAGTCAACCCATGAAAACTAGGAAAAGAGAAAAGATATTGGAGTTACTAATAGATTCAGGGAGAACCATGAAATAATAAAGATATTAGCAGGAACCAATAGGTTCTTAGTGATCCCATAAAAACTATGAAACTGAATAGGGTCCTTAAACATTAAACAGGTTATTAGTCAGCCCATGAAAACTAATAGGTTGCTAGTGAACCTAGAAACTATAACCGAGATAGATAGTCAAAATGAATGGGGATGGATAATCCAGAATTGATTTACTTGTTTTGCATATCATCATATTGTTTTGAATTGTTTTAACCATTGTGGATGCAGGTGCATAGTATATGGTTTTATAAAGCTTTTAGGATACTAGTGAGGGGAAAACCCATTCCGCTAAGCGGCGTGGTCTCACTAGATATCTAAATGGTTTGAGATGGAAGATTATTATTCATACCAGGCTTTACGTCTGACTCAAAGTTTATGTTTTCCCCTTAAACTCTCGGGTACTCAATTGACTTTGAGTAGTTTGAGAGTTGAGGTTTTCAGGTACCTCTTTAGACGAATAAGCTTCCGTAGACGTGCAGGAGGCAAGATAGCTATTTATAGTTCTCTTTTATTTTGATTCCGCTGTATTGTTATTGTAAAGGAAAAGTTGTTAAATTGCCTATATATACTTTGATCATCCAAGGGGGCATCTTCATATGTCGCTTTTGGCGTATGTTGTAATAAATATATTTTCTCTAAACGTGGTTAATGATTGTAGGATTTGTATGAATTTGAAATGTTTTGATATGGAATGTGGAACTTGTTTGATGCTTTAAATTTTTTTCCATATTCATGTGTTTATGTGTATCAATGTATCTAACATTACCGTATTTGGTCGTCGATGATTAATAACTATGATGACTGCAGCATCCGTAGCCGTTAGTTTTAAGCCTCCAAGTAGGGGTTGTTACAAGTTGGTATAAGAGCATAGGTTTATGAAACTTAAAAGAAATTTTTAACCTAAAAGCTTTTTGAAACATAATCCAATGAATCTAAAAGTAAGATTAGGGTTGGGTTAACGTTATAGTAACGTACATGTATTATATATATATAAGTACACAATCCCCTCTCTCTTTGACCGTTCTTCTGTATCTTACTAAGGCTCGTATGCAGATTTATGAGAAAGAAGATGGAAGCAGGAAACGGAAGAGGAAATCTCGGTGGAGGAAGCACCATAATCAACGGAAATGTTCGACCCAATACCAGGAGGAACCAAGGTCGATAGGCTAATGCTAACCAAAATGTTGTTGCCAATGTGGGTGCTGGAAATCCACCAGTAGATATAGGGGTGATGTAACAATTCTTCATCAATATGATGCAAGCAGGAGCTGCTGCAGGAGTTGCTGGTAATGTTGGTGGAGCTAATCCTGTGGCTCCAGTAGGAAATAATTATGCTAAGCTGAGTAGAGATTACACCAGTCTTGGTGGGAAGCCATTCATTGGAACGGAGTATGCCATAGAGGTAGAGAATTGGCTATTGCATTGTGAGCGTATCTTTGCTAATTTGGATTTAAATGATGAGCAGAAGAGAAGGTTGGCCTCTAGGATGTTGCAAGGGTCGGCACTTCATTGGTAGAATAGTGTCACTACCGGGATTCCAGAGGAGGAGTTGACTTGGGCAGATTTTAGAGGAAAATTTGAATAGAGGTTTTTATATGAGGTTGCTAAGTCAGCATTGCTGAGAAAGTTTATGGATTTGGTGCAGGGAGAGATGTCGGTAATCGAGTATGCTACTAAGTTTGATGAGCTGTCCCGATATGGACATACTACTATAGACACTGGCATTAGGAGAAATGAGAGGTTCATTAGGGGATTGAGACTTGAGCTTGCTAGGGCGACCCTGACACATATCAGTGATCCTTGTAATGTGGTTGTGGAACGTACAATCCGCCATGAGGAGATGCTTGCTGTTTGTGCCAGAGAGAAGCCAGTTGAAACCCAGGGTTCTCAAGGAAAGAAAAGAAAGTTCTTTAAAAAGAAAGAGCCCAGAAGGGAGATGCTACCAAGAAGGCAAAGGCTAATTTAGTTTGCTACAATTGTGACAAGAAGAATGATTATGAAAATGTGTTCCGGTCAGGCAAGGGAAAGAAGGCTGTAGATAAGAAGAATGTGAAGTGCTTCAACTGTGACCAAGTTGGGCATTATAAGAATCAGTGTCCAGAACCGGTTATGGCGGACAAAAGAAAGGTTTTTGCTGTTGGACCATCATCTGCTAAGCCAACTGTAGCTGGAAAAGGGAAGATTGTGATGGAAGGTACGTTTTTGATTCAGAGTATACCAGTTAGGATACTATTTGATATTGGTGCATCACATTCATTTATATCTCAGTGTTTGGTTGTTAGGTTATGCTTAGAACCCAAATACCTTGTTTCTTCCTTAAGGGTTGCGAATCCAATAGGAGGGTATGTGACTCTAGGGATGAGATGTGACCAGTTAGAACTTGATTTGTTAGGTCATAAGTTTGCATGCAGTCTGTATGTTTTCGATTTTGTAGATTTCAAAATCATTTGGGTATGGATTGGTTGAGAAGGTATGAGGCTAGGATATTTTTCTAGGATGGGGAGATATCACTAAGGCACCCAAATAGCCATAATCGAATCATATTCTCAGTGGATAATTCTGACCGGAGTAGTCGTGCTTTGTTAAGTGCAATGGAAGAGAAGTGTTAAGTCAAGTTCGAGTAGCAAGAGAGTTTGCTGGTGTCTTTGAGCCAGTCACAGGACTACCACCGAAACGAGCTGCTGAGTTTCAGATAGATCTTGTGCTAGGAGCTAAACTTGTGAGTAGACTACCTAGCAGAATGACACCGATCAAGATGAAGGAATTGAAGGTGCAGCTAGTGGATCTAGAAGGAAGAAACTTTATTAGACCAAGCAGTTCGCCTTGGGGATCAGCCGCGGTATTCGTGAAGAAACCAGATGGGTCGTTGAGGATGTGTATCGACTATTGTAAGTTGAACGAGAGGACGATCAAGAATAAATACCCTTTGCCGAGAATTGAGGATCTATTTGATCAGTTCTAGGGAGCCAAAGTGTTTTCCCAGTTGGATTTGGCGATAGGTTTCCATCAGTTAAGAGTGGCAGTGGAAAGTATTCCTTTGACAACATTTCAGACTAGGTATGGTTTGTACGAGTGGCTAGTAACGCCATTCAGGTTAACGAATGCACCTGGTTTCTTCGTGGATCTGATGAATCGAGTTCTTCGAGAGTATTTGGATAGGTTCATGTTGGTGTTTATAGATGACATTTTGATATACTCTAAGGATGAAAGAGAGCATGAAGATCATCTTAGAGTTGTGCGATGCTGAGGCAACATCAGCTAAAAGCAAAGTTCTCCAAGTGTTAATTTTGGAACAAAGAGGTTAAGTTTCTTGGTCATGTGATTTCAGATAAAGGGTTGTCAGTCGATCCAGATAAGATCGAAGCTGTTAATAATTGGAAGAGACCAGAGATGGTGACTGAGATTAGAAGTTTTCTTGGACTTGCTGGCTATTACTGGAGATTCATCAAGGATTTCTCGCGGATAGCAGCACCTTTAACTAAGATAACCAGGAAGGATGTGAAGTTTGTCTTGTCCAACAAATGTGATGAAGCATTCCTTAAGTTGAAGCATTTGTTGACCAACACACCTGTGTTAGTAGTTCCAGATGGAAACCTAGGGTTGGTGGTGTATACCGATGCATGTGGAACTGGATTGGGGGCTGTGTTGATGCAGAAAGGTAAAGTGATTGCCTATGCTTCATGGCAGCTTAGACCACATGAAGTGAGATGTCCTACTCTTGGAGTTGGCTGCGGTGATCTTCACATTTCAGATTTGGAGGCATTATCTCTTAGGGGAGAGATTTGAGCTATACACATATCACAAGTCTTTAAGGTATTAGTTCTCTCAGAAGGAGTTTAATATGAGACAGCAAAGGTGGTTGAAGTTTTTGGCAGCTTATGATTTTGGTATAAAGTATACACCAGGGAAAGGTAATAAAGTGGCAGATGCTCTTAGTAGAAGACATCAGAATGTGGTGTTAGTTATGTTGGCAGAATGGAAGGATTTAGAAGCTTTGACTACTTGTAGTGTGCAGTTAAGATCGACTTCTAGTTCTAGTCAGAGTACTGCCATGTTGTCCTATTTAGAAGTTCGACCAGTGTTGATCGAGAGAATTGCTTCTAAGCAGAAGGAGGATCCATTATTGGCCGAGAAGATCATAAGGCTTGAGGTTGGAACTGAGGTCGATGATCTGAAAGACTTTGGTCTTGAGCATAGAGGATGGTTGAGAAAGAGGGGACGGTTGTGTGTTCCAAATGTTGAGGAATTGAGGAAAGAAGTTCTTGGGGAATGTCACCGATCCAAGTTTACAATTTACCCTGGAGGGACCAAGATGTATCAAGATATGAAGAGGAGTTTCTATTGGGAAGGTATGAAGAGGGATGTTGGCTTGTAGGTTAGGCAATGTGCAAACTGTCAATAAGTGAAAGCCGAACATCAGAAGCCAAGTGGATTGCTTCAACCTCTAGAGATTCCAGTTTGGAAATGGGATTTGATATCCATGGATTTTACAGACGGGTTGCCAAGGTCAAATAGTGGAAATGCAAGTATATGGGTTATAGTGGACAGGTTGACCAAGAGTGCCCATTTCATTCTAGTTAAGTCAACCGGTACGACACCTATTTTAGCTAAGTTGTTCATGAAGAACATAGTTAGACTACATGGGATTCCAAGTAGCAAAGTTAGTGATAGAGATGCCTTGTTCACTAGCGAATTCTTGAAGAGTCTACAGGATGTATTAGGTACCAAGCTCAAGAGAAGTACAACATATCACCCTTAGACGGATGGGCAGACAGAGAGAGTCAATAAGGTACTCAAGGATTTACTAAGAGCTTGTGTATTGGACTTTGGTGGATCTTAGGAAGATCACATACATTTGGTTGAGTTATCCTATAATAATAGCTATCAGACTAGTATAAGACGCCTTTTGAAGCTTTGTATGGAAGGCCATGCAAATCACTAGCATGTTGGTTGGAGACTGAAGTCATAATAGTCTTAGGTCTAGAGTTGATTAGGGAGGCGTCAGAGAAGATTGAGTTGATCCGAGAGAGGATAAAGGAAGCTCAGTCCAGACAGAAGAGTTACAAAGATAAGAGGCGTAAAGATCTAGAGTTCTCAGTTGGAGATAAGGTTTTCATTAAAGTATCAACGATGAAGGGTGTGATATGGTTTGAGAAGTCATGGAAGCTGGCACCGAGATATGTTGGTCCATTCCAGATTACAGAGAGGATTGGAAAGCTCGCATACGGAGTAGAGTTGCCGAGCAGTATGACAGGTTTCCATAATGTATTCCATGTGTCTCATCTTCGCAAGTATGTGCATGATCCAGAGACTACTATTCCTCCAACAAGGTTGGAAGCTTTGGTAGTAGAGCCTAATTTGACTTTTGTTAGAGAACCTGTTCGGGTTGTAGCAAGAGATGAGAAAAGATTAAGAAACAAGACAGTCAAGTTGGTGAAAGTTCAGTGGAGCGACAACGAGAAGGACTGTACTTAGGAGACTGAAGACATGATTCGAGATACTTATCCTAATCTGCTTTGAGGGTATGTCTATATTAGCTTTATACAAATAATTCCTAGTCAGGTAGACAGTATGGTTGTTAGAAGAATTTCGAGGACGAAATTCTTTTTGGAGGGGAGCCTGTAACACCCCTAATTTATAATAACATTATTCAGGAGATTTAATTAGATAAATTAAATAGAATAATGTACATGTTAAGTGATAAGGGGATTGAGATTTGAATAAATACTAAGTGGTCGTGCTTAATTAATTAATTAAATGGGCTTAAGAATGACTTATAGGCTAATTAGTTTACACAAGTGTATATTGGGTATTAGCCGCACCTTATCCATAACCCTTATATATATCCACGGCTTGCCATCCATTCATGTTTATTTTCTCATTTTCACAAAAACGTAAAACGCAAACATAAAGAGGAGCCGACCATTGTTAAGGAAGAAAAGAAGAGAAATTCAAATCAAGCTAAGGAATTAAAGCAAGGGAAATAAATCTCAATATCAATCCAACCCCCTTATCTTAATCAAGGTGAATAATAATTTATACCATCTCTATTTTTTTTATGATCATATGTTTTTGGATTTAAGATTAAATTCATTTTTATGATGATTTGGATGATGATATGCTTGAATTATAATTTGTTTGATTTAAACAAGATTGTTTAAATGGGGATTTATGCGGTTTTAGGGCAAAACCGATGGTAAATGATCTTTGAATGCCATGGAAAAAATTTATGTTATGTGAAACATGATTTTGGAGTTGGGTTTTAATTTTGATAATTTTCCAAGCTATGGAAAGATTATTATGTATTTTCAAAGGAAAATACAATAAAATTGGGTTTAAATTTAATTTCGATTATTTCAGGAAGAAATTGGGTCTGGAATTTTTGTATGTTAGATAACATGATTAAAGTGAATTTCTATAGTTTTTGGGGATATTTTCTAAGAGATTTACTAAGGAAAATAAATTATTTTAGGAGAAGGATTTAAGTGCAATTTTGGTTTTGCATAATGGAAGGGCTTAATCGTTAAATTTTCCATGATTTAGATCTGATAATAAGCGGCAGTTATTTTGTAAAGAATTTAAAAAGTTGAGGCAACCAATCACATGTTTCCACGTTGGCAGGTTAGTTAGAAACTAATTGCTTTTATTGGCTTTAATTCAGCCTTTACCAGAAAAAGTATGTTCCGCCTCTTTTAGAAGCTGCCTTTCGATCCTATGCTTCCGCCTCAACCAAGTCAAAACCATCTCAGTCGAGACCAACTTAGGCCGAAACCAATACACAAGGTATAACTTAGATGGAACGTAGTGGATTGAAGAAAGGCGGAAGGCAGGGTGTCGAAAGCATTGCTTCCGATGGGGTCGATACCTTTGTTTTAAAAAGTTAAGCGCCTGCCTTTGCTTTACTAAAACTTTCGAAGGAATCAAAACATATGCTTTCAAAAGGATTTTCTATTAGCTTTCGAACAGGTTGCCATTTTATGTTTTAAAAGTAAATGCTTTCGAATGAGTTCCTTTATTTGTAAAATAATGCTTTCGAAAGTAGGGGTTCCGACCTATTCGAAGCCCTACTGTCGTTCTTTTGCATTTCGAGTATATTGAAGTTATCAATGCTTTCGAAGGGTAGTTTTTGTTTAAAAGATGTTCTAAGCCACTTCCTAAATGCTTTCGAAAGGGTCCAAGGGTTTTGAAGGTAATGGCTTCGAAAGGGGGTTTCGATGCTATCCTTTAGCGTTTTGCTTAAATGTTTTGAAGCTTTCGAAAGGGATGGTGCCAACACCATCAAGTTTTCCCCAATACTTTTATATGATAAAATTGGGTTTAAATTTAATTTCGATTATTTCAGGAAGAAATTAGGTTTGGAATTTTTATACGTTAGATAACATGATTAAAGTGAATTTCTGTAATTTTTGGGGATTTTTCCCAAGAGATTTACTTTGGAAAATAAATTAATTTAGAAGAAGGATTTAAGTGCAATTATTTTTGCTTAATGGAAGGGCTTAATGTAACGATCCTCTTTTCCGTACAGTTTAAGCTGACAATAAACCACACCTGTCCAACCCAAATTGAACTGGAAAGCAGATAGTTTGAGAAAAGAAAGAAGAAAGAAGAACTAAACAACAAAAAATCTCACAGCGGAACGAATAATTTATAATATATAACAATCCTTTACACAAAACAAAATAATAATTTATAATAATCGTACTCATTTCAATAACTATCAATTAGAGTACACTAACCTATCTCAGCACAGACAGTTATAACAACCTATCCTCACAATTATTGAATAATATACAACAATGTAAGCAACGGAAATATAATCATTTACGTGAATATGTCACTGAGCCTCCAGCTCCTCTCCTGAAGCTCCAAATATCCATCTAATCCTGAAGAATATGTTCGGTCTGACCCGAGCATATAGAATAAACCACGCCCGGATTAGTCTGGTTAAACCAACGTGAGAAAATACAATCAACTTGATTCTTAAAGTATAATAACCTTTTCAAAACAAAGGTATCTCGTAAGACCTTACTGCAAATAAACACGGATGGGTTTTTACTTTACAATAACCAAAACTCCTTTATAGAAAAACATATGATATTAAAATAGTGTCTAATCGCCAAAGTAATAATAACAAGTAGTTGTGATGCATGTGCTGTGTACATCACAATGATACTAGTTATAAAATCAAAATCCGATAAGGTTTGTTCGCTAATTGTGTAGGATTTCCACGGAGGTGCCCTCAGTACTTCGAGAACGGTCCTCTTGCACAAGGCTAAGAGTTATCCTTCCGAAGCATCATACCCGTCTAACCGGGGTATCATAGGAAAAACATAACCGGTCTCGCTAAGACCGAGTGCATCGCTCCGACAAGCCAAAAATAACCGAAGGTATCCGTATTGCTAGAAAAGGAGTCGAATACACCCTATGGGTTTGCCAACCATACTAGCCATGCCTCCTACATCTGGTTTAGTCATTTACGCCGATGAGGCTACGTCTAGCATTCCAGCTTACGCACCGCTCCAAAAATTGATCACGGAATCCCATATGGATTCCCACACCACAATGGCCTCGGAATCACATACAAATTCCCACATCTCAAATAGATCTTAGAATCACACACAGATTCCCACACTCCAACGAGTCACAGAACCACATATGGATTTCAACATCCCAAAATATAACGAATCTCCTCCATTTAACCGCATATAGTTTCAGAGTAGGTCATGGGTTCCGAGTCATCTCTTACGAGTACACTCTCCATTTCTTGGGTGCTCCAAAAACAATTTGTCGATTTTCGGAATGCTCAAGACCGGCTCTTTAGGAAATAATCAGCCAATACATAAGATCGGGGATCACCTCTTAACTGTTTAAGTGGACGGATCTCCTTATCATTTGTACTAGAAGATACACAAGTTTATATGTATGGTATAGTAACCCGATAGTAACTGTAACATATAATTCCCGCATTTCTCCTAGATATTTCCAAAGTTAAAATCCTTCGGTGTTAAGTAGGGAATAATTCCGTACCACCAAAATTAAGAAGGATTACATATCTGGGTCAAGATTTTATAGTCGGTTATTTAACTATCAAATAAACAAACATTCAAACAAAGATTTCATTTCCCACTAAAATCACTAAGCCTCATATTATTTATTTCGATGAATTAAATCTCTTTATCAAAAATAGTCATATACTTATCTCACCGGAATAAGTATATTAACAAATCATATCTTCCAAAAAATACTTGGGACATTTTAAAATAGATATTGGAAGTACCATTTGGTATCGACCGTGGATCGCAGCTCAATGGTTACGTCTCTATCCCAGAAAAAAACCAAACTTAAATTAGGCAATCTCTTCCTCCCGATTTCCGCCATGCAATCAATCATAGTTCACAGTTTGCACAATGGTTACGTCGCTATCCCAACGAAAACATCCCAAACTATAGGCAATCTCTGCCCTCGAATTACGCTATGAAAATATACCATTACTTCCTGAAATCTTTTTTTAATAAGTGTCTCAAAATAATTCTTATAAAGTTTCTATATAAATTTCCAAGTTTAATTTTGGAAAATACTCTTTCATAAAAGTTTACTATATAATATATTATTTTAAAAAATAATATTAATATTTGAAAAAATTATCTTTGAAATAATAATATTTTAATACTGATTTATTCTTAAATAATAATCAACTAAAAATCAAATCATTATAAGATAACTTTAGTTAATAATTAAAATATACTTTTAGACATTTTAAATATTTAAATAACTTTGAAAACAATAATTAAATACCTTTAAATAACTTTTGAAAATCATAAAATAGTTAACCTTAAATATTATCAAATAATTATTAATTAACTGTTAAAATATCATTAGTAAATAATAATCATCCTTAAAAAACTTTGGTTCAAAAGTGAACTTCCAAAATTGGAAAGAGGCTTAGTAACTCCAATGGTACTTAATCAAGTCACCATTAATTTCAATAACTATCTAAGTTATAATTCCAGCATTTACATAACATCAAATATGTTAATTAAACTCACCATTAACAATTAATTGTTAATACCACACTTATCCAATACTAATAAATTGAAATGTAATTAAGTGTCCATACTAATGTAATAGCAGAACGGGGATTATTTCTTCTAAACAAATGTCCAAATCTGACCTATTCCATTAATAATAGCAGAGTGGTGATTTATTCTGCAAATCGATATCCAATTAAATCAATTAGCGGAACGGTGTTTTATTCCGCTAAATAGACGTTCAATTTACCACCTTCAATCCAAGTATTTTATTTGACCAAATAAACATCAATTATTAAGGTATATACATTTAAACGATATTATTATTTAAATAACGAAATTCAGAATCCGTCTGTTTAAATATGCCACAAATTTTCACATGGACAAATTCATCAACAAATCACACTATGATGTTGTACTTGTTCATACGAGCACAATGCAAAAAGAATCAGGTCAATCAGATTGCGTATGAGTAAAATATGATATTCTAAAATTTTAAATATTTATATAAAGAAATTTTTTTAAACAAACAATTAACTTTATCACCCAATTTCCATATGGGCTCGGCCCAACCCTATTCAAACCCACCTAAATAAGCACAGTGCCATCTCCTCCTCCCTCTTCCTTTCAATGCCTGGAACCTATATGTGCACGTTTACGCGTGCACGTGCACACGTCTCGGAAGCCCAGATCGACCATTTCGATACCCCCCACGTCCATCATGCCCCACACTACACGATCGACCACCATTACGACTCTCAATCCACCCCCATCCTCTTTTCAACCACAAAGTCGAATGAAATGAAACAACAGGTTTGTTCAAATCCCTCTTACCACCACCTCGGTCATCGCCAGACATCGCCACCGTCACCATCATCATCGCCCAAGCCTATGCTACCTTTGAGCCAAGCACGACCAAGCTCGGTTGCTCCCTCGTCCCCTATAGCTCGCTTTCGCATGCGCCATAAGACCAACCCCGAAACCCTAAATTCAGCTCGCCTAGCTCACACAAGAGGTTAAAAATTCTTGTTCCATTTTTCTCGTATGCACCATCAACCAAGCATCCTCCACGCCAAACACCAAGTCATGAAATCGACTAGATCATCGAAATTTGGCATCACACCCAATTCCGTCCATCTCCACTTTTCTTCCTTCCCACAGCACTAAAAATCATGAAACCACTCTTAAAAATCATGTTTTTCAACAACGATCACGACTATATGATCTATTCATTAAATTATGAAAGTTGAATTTTGACCCTTTTTGACCCATTCACTATTATTTGGAATTTTCTTCCTCTATGCTTGATGAAATTGCATGAAGTAAATTTTAATATGTTATATACTTAAAAACAAAATAACTTTTGTTTTGAAATCATGTTTTCAAACAAATTGGTCGTTGATCTATTTATTTTTTTGAAGTGGGAAGTTCCACTGTTTTATCCAACAACATGACAGAGAGATTGTATGGGAGAAGTACAGTGCTTCTATGTGTTGCAGAGTGAACTAATCATGTGTGACACACATATGCATCTACATATTAACATAACAATCACCTATACATTTGTTACAGATCAAAGATGCCTCCATACTCACAAATATATACATTTATAAGTAATAATTTGTTTACAAAATAAAAGTGTTTTACTCACTGCTTTTATGATGGATGACAAACTGCTGCTTGTTTTAATCTCCTCTAAGCTTTTGAACAAATTGATCTTTTTATTGTTTAATGGCAGATTTTTGTTTTGCTTTTTTTATTCTTATTTTATGATGCGTGAAACAACTATGGCCATGTATATATATAGAAGAATGGAAGAAGGCAGTGAAATACTAGGGTGGCTGCTATGCACTTATAAGGTGGCTGAAGAATTTGATTACAGGCTTCACATTTTTCATATTTTCTTTTTCCTTTTCTTTTTACTTTTGTTGGCTGATTTGATTTCATTTTGGGCTGATTTGATCTTTGGCTTGATTTGATTTTATATGTGTTGATTTGAACCCTATGTGTGCTTGATTGTATGTTTGTGTGCTTAACTTTGAAATTTTGTCATGATGAAGCTTCATGTGTACACACACACATATATAAATATGTTCACAAGAAATTTTTACCACATACATATTTACATTTTTATTATAAGTTTTGAAGTTTGACATCATGAAGCTTATACTTGTATATATATATATATAGACTTATATATATTTTTTCATCAGTATGAAAGTTGCCATCATAAATTTCTAGATATATATATTTTCATGTACTCTATTCTTATAACATATACACTTATATATATTTTTAAACATCACAAAGCTTTGTGTATATAAATATACATATAGATTTATTCTATCACAAATTTGAAATAGTGAAGTTTACATACATACATACATATATATATATATATATATATCTATTTTATTATTTTCAGAATTAGAATTTTAAAATTTAAATATAGTCTTCAGAATTTATATATTTAGATATTACCTATACCAGAAATTTAATATATTCGACTGATAAAAATTAATATTTCAATATTTAAAATTAATTAATTATTCTAATAACAGATGGCTAAAAATCCAAGTCGTTACATTCCTCCACCCTTTAAAGAATTTCGTCCCCGAAATTTCCAGTATAAGAACACTCAATATTATTCATAAGTCTGCATGATATCCACGGATCATACATATACAGAATCTGATTCGATCACTACTCGAATACATGACTTCATTTTCAAACTAGTATCACTCACCTGATTTTCTAGTGCGGACTCTGATCAGGCTCCTTGAATAGGAACCTCTGCTCTCTTTGCATAGCTGTAGCTATGATAGAAAACCTTAGTTCCATCCCAAAAATCCTCATCAAGTGCTCGCTGTCAAAAATTGAGTAATAGATCCTTATTCGGAACGCTGTGAAACACCTCAGAGCCTTGTACTCTACTATTAGATCAAATTATATGGAAAGAAGAAACGATCTATGTCCATCTCACACACTTATTTAATTGGTTATCCCTAATACCAATTATATTACCTCTAATTTTTTTATGAAAGCATTTTTATAATACATAGCTTAACTTATAAAATTCCCTATCCTCCTCTAAGGGTATACAAAACTATAAATTAAAATTTTATTTTGTATTCACTTAAGAATTAAAAAAACCGGGTTTTTATTCAAAACACTCTTTGAAACGTTACTTGATATTTTAATCCATAGAGAATATATATATATATACACACATATACATATAGCCCGAGTAACCCTAAAATTATACCAAGGAACTGGGTACTACCAAACAATATCACATATTCCCTTACTAGAAGGATTATACTCAAGAGAACGTTTACCATTTGAACGTATCTCTTACCCATTATAGTTATTTTCGAGCCACTCGAACTAGTTAACTAAAAGTCACTTCTTTCTTTCAAACCATTTTGAAACAATATCATAAATATATTTCTAGCGAAATATTTCAACAAAATATCCAATTCCAATTTTCTTTGGATTATATCGGGTTCAAACTCGTCCCGACCGCACAATGACAAAGATAATAATTTACTAAGCGCAGAATACCGTTCACCTTAGCAAACATCCGATCGTCACTTAGAAGATTATTTCGATCATCACAAAACGAATCAGAACTTATTTCCAAAATATTATTTCAAATATTCCCAACTTCCTTTTAAATAAATAAAATTTATTTAAACTTAATCAAATCAATCTTTATATTTCTAAAATATTCATACCAGAATATTAAATTCTCTTTTTAGATAAACACCCTTAGAAATCAAATTTTAACCCAACTATTATCAATGAATGCCTTATATTCAAATTGTGAATTTAATCCACAAGGTACTCATTCTAATGTTTCAAAAATTCCTATTCTATCCAATTCAGATTTCAAAAAGGAAGATTCAAGATAGATTTATGGATAATAGTCAATGCTCAAAAATGGACGAGCATGACCGATCAAATTCTAGATGATAATGATGGAATACTATCACTCTTAACAACCAAGCACACCCAAGAATAACTGTGGAAAACTTTTCTTTTATGTAAAATATATTTCCTAGTAAAATTATTCCATTTACCCATTTTTGAAACAATATTGTGTCATTTGGTCTTGTTCGAGTGTTTAGGAAATCCTTATCGATAACGTTGGCTAAACGCACCGACTAGAATTCTTAAGCCACTCAACATATCAAACAACACAATACAAAACATTTTTATATCACTAACAACTACACGCTCTTATATATAATACACTCAAACTCATTCTAGGGCGTCACTTACCCTATCTCTAATGAGTTACTCATTCTAGGGCATCACTAACCCTATCTATAATGAGTTCTATCCAACCAAAGCCTAGGTATTCGCTCAACCTAAGCTCTGATACCACGCTGTAACGACTCACTTTTCCGTACAGTTTAAGCTGACAATAAACCACACCTGCCCAACCCAAATTAAACAGGAAAGCGGATAGTTAGGGAAAAGAAAGAAGATAGAAGATAGCAGAACTATACAACACGGAATCTCACAGCGGAATGAATAATCTATAATATATAACAATCCTTTACACAAAACAAAACTGTAATTTATAATAATTATACTCATTTCAATCGCTATCAATCAGAGTACACTAACCATCTCAGCACGGACATTTATAACAACCCGTCCTCACAATTGCTGAATAATATACAATAATGTAAGCAATGGAAATATAATCATCTGCGTGAATACGTCACTGGGCCTCCAGCTCCTTTCCCGAAGCTCCAAATATCCATCTACACCTGGAGAATATGATCGGTCTGACCAGAGCATATAGAAAAAACCACGCCCGGGTCGGTCTGGTAAAACCAGCATGAGAAAACACAATCAACTTGATTTTTAAATTTAATAACCTTTTCAAAACAAAGGTATCTCGTAAGACCTTACCGCAAATAAACACGGATGGGTTTTTACCTTACGATAACCAAAACTTCTTTATAGAAAAACATCTGATATTATAATAGTGTCTAATCGCCAAAGTAATAATAACAAGTAGTTGTGATGCGTGTGCTGTGTACATCACAACGATACTAGTCGTAAAATCAAAATCCAATAAGGCTCGTTCGCTAATCGTGTAGGATTTCCAAGGAGGTGCCGTCAGTACTTCGAGAACGGTCCTCTTGCACAATGATCAGAGTTATCCTTCTGAAGCATCATACCTGTCTAGTCTCGGTACCATAGGAAAAACATAATTGGTCTCGCTAAGACCGAGTGCATCGCTCCGGCATGCCAAAAATAACCGAAGGTATCCGTATTGCTAGAAAATGAGTCGAATACACGCTATGGGTTTGCCAACCCTACTGGCCATGCCTCCTATCTCTAGTTTTAGTCATTTCTGTTGATGATGCTACGTCTGGTGTTCCAGCTTACGCACCGCTCTAAAAATAGATCATAGAATCCTATATGGATTCCCACACCACAATGGCCTTGAAATCACATACATATCCCCACATCTCAAATAGATCTTGGAATCACACATGGATTCCCACACTCCAATGAGTCATGGAACCATATATAGATTTCAACATCCCAAAATATAACGTATCTCCTCCATTTAACCGCATATGGTTTCGGAGCAGGTCATGGGTTTCGAGTCATCTCTTATGAGTACACTCTCCATTTTTTGGGTGCTCCAAAACAATTCGTCGATTTTCAAAATGCTCAAGACCGGTTCTTTAGGAAATAATCAGCCAATAGATATGATCGGGGATCACCCCCTAACCGTTTAAGTGGACAGATCTCCTTATCATTTGTCCTACAAGATACACAAGTTTATATGTATGGTACGGTATCCCGATGGTAACCGTACCATATAATTCCTGCATTTCTCCTAGATATTTCCAGAGTTAAAATCCTTCAGTGTTAAGTATGGAATAATTCCATACCACCAAAATTAAGAAGGATTACATATTTGGGTCAAGATTTGATAGTCGGTTATTTAACTATCAAATAAACAAACATTCAAACAAAGATTTCATTTCCCACTGAAATCACTAAGCCTCATTTAATTTATTTCGATAAATTAAATCTCTTTATCAAAAACAGTCATATACTTATCTCATCGGAATAAGTATATTAACAAATCATATCTTCCAAAATACTTGGGACATTTTAAAATAGATATTGGAAGCACCATTTGGTATCGACCATGGATCGCAGCTCAATGGTTACGTCTCTATACTAGGAAAAACCAAACTTAAATTAGACAATCTCTGCCTCCCGATTTCCACCATGCAATCAATCATAGTTCACAGTTTGCACAATGATTACGTCGCTATCCCAGCGAAAACATCCCAAACTGTAGGCAATCTCTGCCCTTGAATTACGCTATGAAAATATACCATTACTTCCCAAAATCTTTTATTTTAATAAGTGTCTCAAAATAATGCTTATAAAGTTTCTATAAAAATTTCCAAGTTTAATTTATGAAAATACTCTTTTATAAAAGTTTACTATATAATATATTATTTTTAGAAACAATATTAATATTTGAACAAATTATCTTTGAAATAATAATATTTTAATACTGATTTATTCTTAAATAATAATTAACTAAAAATCAAATCATTATAAGATAACTTTAGTTAATAATTAAAATATACTTTTAAATGTTTTAAATAATTAAGTAACTTTGAAAACAATAATTAAATAACTTTTAAGAATCATAAAATAGTTAACCTTAAATCATTATCAAATAATTATTAATTGACTGTTAAAATATCATTAATAAACAATAATCATCCTTAAAACAACTTTGGTTCAAAAGTGAACTTCCAAAATTGGAAAAAGGCTTAGTAACTCCAATGGTATTTAATCAAGTTACCATTAATTTCAATAACTGTCTAAGTTATAATTCCAACATTTACATAACATCAAATATTTAAATTAAACTCACCATTAACAATTAATTGTTAATACCTCATTTATACAACACTAACCAATTGGAATGTAACTAAGTGTCCATACTAATGTAATAGCGGAACAAGGATTATTTATGCTAAATAAATGTCCAAATCTGACCTATTCCATTAATAATAGCATAACGGTGATTTATTCTGCAAATCGATATCCAATTAAATCAATTAGCAGAATGGTGTTTTATTTCGCTAAATAGACATTCAATTTACCACCTTCAATCCCAGTATTTTATTTGACCAAATAAACATCAATTATTAAGGTATATACATTTAAACGACGTTATTATTTAAATAACGAAATTCAAAATCTGTTTGTTTAAATATTTCACAAACTTTCACATGGCCAAATTCATCAGCAAATCACACTATGATGTTGTACTCGTTTATACGAGCACAATGCAAAAAGAATCAAGTCAATCGGATTCCGTATGAGTAAAATATGATATTATGAAATTTTAAATATTTTTATAAAGAAATTTTTTAAACAAATAATTAACTTTATCACCCAATTCCCAAATGGGCTCGACCCAACCGCATTCAAACCCTCCCAGATGAGCACAGTGCCCTCCTCCTCCCTCTTCCTTTCAATGCCTAGAACCCATATGTGCATGTTTACGCGTGCACGTGCACACGCACACGTCTCGGAAGCCTAGATCGATCATTTTGATACCTCCCCACGTCCATCTTGCCCCACGTCCATAAGTCCTTTGATCATGCGTGTCATTTAGCTGTCCGTGGAGGGAATGTGTAACACCCCTAATTTTTGATAACATTATTCAGGAGATTTAATTAGATAAATTAAATAGAATAATGTAAATGTTTAGTGATAAAGAGGTTGAGATTTGAATAAATATGATTAAGGGCGAGCTCAATTAATTAATTAAATGGGCTTAAGAATGGTTTTTTGGTTAATTAATCTATATAAGGGTATATTAGGAATTTTTCACACATAACACTTACCCTTATATAGTCCCGTTCCTAACATTTCATTCCCATTCATGTCATTTTGAAAACATAAATAAAAACTTAATGAGGAGATGACCATTAAGAGAAGAGAAATTAAATCAAAAAGTAGAGATCCAAGCTTAGGGGAAATCAATCTCAATCCAATCTCCTTATCTTAATCAATGTGAATAATAATTCCATCTCTATTTTGTTTTATAATCATATGTTTTCAGATTTAAGAGTAAATTCGTTTTTATGGTGAATTGGATGATGATATGCCTGAATATTAATTTGTTTAACTTAAACAAGATTGTTTAAATGAGAACGTACACGGTTTTAGGGAGAAACTGATTTATGTTGATGCTTAAATGCCATGGAAAAATTATATGTTATGTAAAACATGATTTTGGAGTTTGGTATTCCCCAATATTTTTATATGATAAAGGATGGTTTCGAAAAAGATACTTTCGCCTATATTTACTTTGACCCAAATAATATTTTAAGTGTAAACCCATTGGTTTTGAAAGGGGGACTTTCAATGGTTTCAGAAGGGTAACTTCAAATAGTTTCGAAAGGGGTACTTTCAATGGTTTCGAAGCTTTGCTTCTAAGTGTTATTAAGTAATAGTTTATTACATTCGAAAGGTTTCGAAAAAGATGTTTTAAAGTGTTTCGAAAGGCAGGGGACTAATGTTTTGAAAGAGATTTATATGCTCTCGAAGGAGGTTATCCAATGAAGTCGAAAGCAAGGTTTTGAAGGTTTCGATAACCTTAGTTTTCAAAGCAAATAACCCAATCTCATTTTTGAAAGAGAACCATGGCATAATTAAATAAAGTGTTTTGGAAAGGAGTTTTGTAGAAGTTTTCTTTGATTAAAATGGTTAAAGGGTTTAACCAAGTTATTATGTATGCTTTTTCATATATGTATATATTCACAATGTTTTGGACCCATAACTGAACTTTAGGGAAGGGCAGAATAACCAGCTAGGTTGACCCAGTAGTGAATATAAATTGATTAAACTCTTGGATGAGTAGAATTGCATCCAAGAGGTCAGAGAGACTAGAATATAGGATGCCTAAACATGGAAGTTGTCAGGGAGACAGTTTCATAGTGCATCCATGAAAACTATGATTAGGATGTTATTGGAGTTACTAATAGGTTCATAGTAATCCCATGAAAACTATGTTATAAAGAGTGGTTAGCAGGGGCCAATTGGTTTGTAGTGCACCCATGAAAACTATATCTGGATTAAGTTATTCATAGTTGTCAGTAGGTTCCTAGTCAACCCATGAAACTAGGATACGAGAGAAGTTATTGGAGTCACCAATAGGTCCAGGGGAACCCATGAATTAATTAAGTTAATTGGCAGGGACCAATAGCTTCATAGTCCACCTATGAAAACTATGAAATAGGACAGGGAGTCCATATATTACATAAAGGTTATTAGTAATCCCATGAAAACTAATAGGTTAATAGTGACCCTAGAAACTATAAATATGATAGAGAGTCAATTAAATAGAGGACGGGAAATACAGAATGTTTTAACTTGTTTGCATATCATCATAATATTTTGAAATGACTATGTTTTAACCATTGTGGATGCAGGAGCATAATATATATAGTTTTATAAAAGTTATAGGATACTAGTGAGGGGAAAACCCGTTCCGCTAAGCGGCGAGGTCTCACTAGATATCTGAATGATTTGAGATGGTAGATTATTATTCATACCAGGCTTTATGCCTGACTTGAAGTTTTGTTTTCCCCTTAAACTCTCGGGTGCTAAATTGATTTTGAGTAGTTTGAGGGTTGAGGTTTTTAGGTACCTCTTTAGACGAATAAGCTTCCTGAGACATGTAGAAGGCATGATAGCTATTTAGAGTTCTATTTTCTTTTGATTCCGCTGTGTTGTTTGTAATGGTAAAGTTGTTACATTGCCTATATATACTCTGACCGTCCAAGGGGGAATCTTCATATGTCGCTCTTGGCGTATGTTGTAATAAATATATTTTCTCTGAATACAATTTGCGATTGTGGGATTATGGAATGAATTGGAAATGATTTGACATGGAACGTGATCTTGTTTGAAGTTTTACTTTTTTTTTCCATATTCATGTATTTATGTGTATCAATGAATCTAACACCGTCGTATTTTGGTCGTCGAAGATTAATAACTATGGATGACTGCAGCATCCATAGCCGTTAGTTTTGGGCCTCCAAGTAGGTGGATGTTACAGAATGTCAATCTCCGTAGTTTTTGTCCTCGGCTTATAGCATGGGGCATTTCAAATCTCCAATGGAACCCAATGGGTGGCTTCATCTGGGTTGCTTACCATCTTGACTAATTAGTCGGCCTAGGAATTTTGCCACTTGGGTATCATCTTTAGTTAAACTTTGAGAAAGTGCCGATTATTTTCCTGACCATGACGACATAAAGGACCAGTGTCTGGTTTTGACTTGGAAGCATTTGCCAATCTGATTGACAACTAGTGACGAGTCATTGAACACAGAAGTGGATTCTACACGCCACACCATTCTGAGATTGGCCGAGACAGCCTCGTATTCAACTTTGCTGTTTGTTTCCTTGATTATGAGGTGGACTGCAAAACAAAGGTCTCTTCCTTTAGGGGTGACAAGAACTAAGTCGGCCCTTGCACCTTTCTTGTTTAAGGCCTCATCCACATATAGGGGCCAAGTTTATTGAAAGGTGACAATTTCTTCTTCCCTGCGTCCGTTATTAAGCACTCTACAATGAAATCAACCATAACTTGGCCCTTGATAGAAGCATAGGGATGGAAGGAGATGTGATGTTGCCCAAGATCAATGGACCACTTTAGGAACCGGCTTATAGTGTCGGACCGGCTAAGAATCTGTTTCAATGGCTGGCTGGTCAAGACTATAATGGGATGAGCTTAGAAGTACGGCTGTAGTTTCTAGGCCACCATAAGTAGGCAGAAAGCTAGCCTTTCCAACCTCTTATATCTTGTCTCTAGTCCTAACAACCTTTTTCTAACATGTAGTTTGGCAATTGAACCTTATTACCTTCTCTTATCAATGCAGCGCTGCTCGCATGGTCAGTCACGGTAAGGTATAAATACAAGTCCTCCTCGTCGATAGGCTTTGACGGTATCAGAGGAGTAATCGAGTGCTATTTCAATTCTTCAAACTAATTTATGCAGTCGTCGTTCCAAGAAATTGTCTTTCCCTTCTTGACGAGGTCAAAGAAGGGGAGATACCTATTGGTGGCATTGGACACAAACCAGCTTAGCGCAACCACCACCCCACTTAAGCTTTGTACTTGTTGTATGATCCTAAGAATTTTCATGCTTTGGATGGCTTGAATTTTGTCACGGTTGGCTTCATTCCCCTTGGCGCTTATTACGTAAACAAGGAACTTCATAGCAGATGACAAACGAGCACTTCTTTGGACTTAGCTTCATGTTGTATGAGCATAGAATATTGAAAGCCTCGGCCAGGTTCTATATATGCCCCCCGGGCCTCGTAGACTTTACCGGCGTGTCATCCCCATACACTTCCATTCATCTTCCAATATACTTAGAAAACATATGGTTAATGAGTTATTGATTGGTTTCTCTTGCATTTTGAAACCCAAATGGCATGACCCGATAGCAATATAGACCGAAATTGGTGATGAAAGAATTATGCTCTTGGTCTACGTTATGCAAAGCAATTTGATTATATCAGGAGAAAGCATCCATAAAAGTGAGGAGCTTGTGCCCACTAGTTTCATCTACTAGCTAATTGATGCGAGGCAGTGGAAAACTATCTTTGGGGCAGGCTTTGTTGAGATCGGAGAAGTCGATGTAAGTTCTCAAAGACTCATTTGGTTTTCTGACCATCGCCGGGTTCGCTATCCAGACTGGGTATTCTACTTCCCGGATGAAGCTATTAGTTAATATCCCCATTAATTGTCTTTAAGAGCTCGATACCTTTTAAGAGTGACAGTTCCATGTTTTTGATGGAGGGGGTAGCCTTTGGATCGATGTTCAATGCATGGAAAATGATTCCTTGATCAATGTAGGTCATACCAGCATGCACTAAAGCGAAGACATCTTTGCTTTGTTTCAAGAGTCTGATCAGCTCATTTCTAACTTCTGGGCTGAGCTAAGTCCCGATCTATAAGACCATGTTAGGGTCATCTACGTCTATAGATATTAACTCGAGTGGGGTATTTGGGCTACCATCGGTGTTTAAATCGCCTATATGGGGGTCGACTTGGTCACTTTTGAGATTAGAGTTAGTTCAAAGTCGCACTGGTCCAGCACGTAAATCATGTGCTCTATGACGTCCTCATCGAAGGAAGATGTCTATGCTCGAGTTGAGGGGCTTAAACTGAAACGACCTGTATTTTACGTATTGAAGGATCGTAAAACATTTTTAGTTTATTCATATGAGGTCGTATGATTATATAATTTTGGTATATGACTCTTAGGGACATTTTATGCGCCTATGATTTTTCCTGAATTTCTATGTGACCATTTTGACCCTGAAAATCTTGTTTGGGCTATAACTTTTGATAGGAGTCAAATTAGGGTCTTAAACCAGTTTCAGTGCTTAAGGATGATTGTTTCCCATTTTGTAGAATGGGCATAATAGAAAAAGAGATTTATAGTTAAGCAGTTATGTCTGTTTCAAATTTTAACAGCTGCTAGCCAGAATTAGCGTGTAATTAAGTAAGCACATTTATCTAATTTGAGAATCACTTAAATAGAGGGCTGGAAAGTCAAATTAAAAATTTTCGTCTCTCCCAAATCTGGTCTAAACCCCCATTAACCTTAGATTCTTCCAAAATCACCCAAATTACTTTCTATATCGAACCGAATAGAAGATTGGTGAATAGATCATTGATTAGAAGATAGCGATCATCGATTTGGTTGATTTGCGTTGCTTTTGATAACTGTCCATATTGGATCTACACACAAATTGGTTGAGTTTGGTAATTGGTGCGTGGTTTATAACTTCTCACTATCATATGCATGTTTATATAATAGAATTATAGATTTTGACATGATTTTTGACTATAAAAATTCCTTTTCTAACTTTAATCACATGTTGACATATGTTTATGACCTAAATTTAGAAATTCTAATATGATTTGTAGAAATGGCTTTCAAATCCATCTTGTTCAGATTCATATGTTCATCGATTGTTTAGATTTTGGTTAGAATTTGTTTGATTGCTTCAAGTCTACGAATTGCTTATTTAAATAGATGTAATTGCATGTTATTCTATGATTGTATGTTGTACTTTGATGTTGTTTGCTAGTGTTTTGGATGTTAGGAAGATAGGTTGGTGAATTTGGCAAATCGGAGGCAAAGATGGTCGAAACTGGACGACATTTAAAGTGGAGGCTCTGGAGATTGGAGGAAGCCAGTAGCTTAAAGCGGAAGCTCCAATTTGTTAAGTGCACAAGTCGGTGCTGACTTATTTATGTTAGTGCAGACATGTTTTTGTTGGTCAATTAACTCGGTGGTTTTGGTAAACTCAAGGGCAAGGCTAGTATTGCTAACCTAAGGAAAGAGATAGGTGATTGGCTAAGGGTTGGAGGCTATACCAACTTATTTCTAGAATGTGAAGTTAAATTCTTTGGAGAGAGGACCGAGATATTTGATGGATAGGTCGAGGTCCAAAGCACTTAGAGATGGAGTACTAGAAGCCAGAAAGTGGCGTTTGCCGTAGATTGGCTAAGTAGACAAGTTGGTACCGACTTTTTCATGCTGGTACCAAGATGTTCTAGTAGGTCCAGTGATGATGGAACTTTTGAAGGTTGAAGTAGAGGTCGTGTAGATCATGCTTGAGGTGTTGACTCATTCGCATCGAGGTTGGATGGCGATGTAACAACATGATGAAAGCTATGTATCTTTGATTTGTGAGTCATGGTGGGAGTAGGTACCGAAGATAGTAGCTCGATAAAGGAGAGAGCTATAGAATGAGGAACGTGGTAGGTTCCTGGATAATGGAAATTGGATTGAGCAATAGAAGGGCTCGAAATCTGAATGAAGCAAAGGAGGGCTTGGATGTGAATATGATAAAGAATCATTGGTAACTCAAAATGTTTTCTGTTGAACTTGAAGCAGGGGTATTGCAAGTGGGGATGCCTATGGGTCAATAGAGGGACATGTATACCCTGGACTAGTGGCTTTGGGCCTAGTGTTTAGCTTTGGGCTATGAGACACGTATTGATCTTTAGGCTGCGTGATACGAGAGTACAACGAAAACTGGGATTTCCATTAGTCCCTGGCAATAAGGAGGCCATACGAGTTATCATATATTCATGGCACATGGATGAGTTATGATAGGTATTGCTTGATGGATGCTATGGTTGCTTTGGTTTCTTTATTTTGTGGGCTATCACTCAGGGATATCATTAGGAGTAGGTACTGGAGATAGAGATATCTAGAGATCTATCATTCTAAGTTGTACAGTATCTTTATGATATTATAGAGTAGCATATTACAGTGTTATGTGCTAACTAGTTGGTTGTAGGGACAGACTAGGTATGGTTGGTATATTCTTGTTCTTTACCGTATTTACCTATATAGTATTTTGACATTCATTTACCACTCACACCAGACTATTGTCTGACCCAAGGTTTTATGCATTGCTTCTTAGTATCTTGGGTACTCTTAAGTGAGTAGATTTGATAACAGGTCTTAGTGATGAAGTAGCTATTCGGAGGACGAGCTGAATGGAGCTATCTCGTATTATATACATATATGGGTTTCTATGCTTTTCCGCTAAACATCACTGTGAAAACCGTGGCAATGCTTGCTTATTTCTATTTGTAGAGACAATTTATTGAGTTGATCCCGTTGTATACTCTATGACATTCAATGTATAAGTCTATGGATATTATACAATGATGATTGATTCACATTGTTATTACTGTCTCTTTTGTTATATTTGGGATATTATATTTTATCCATACACTGTAAGATATACCACAAGTTATATATTATGTTAGTTATTATTCATCTTAATGACCGTCCTATATTGGCAGGACATGACTGTAGTGCACTATTTGTATACTATTGGTACCGGTGGTATAGGGCGATCATCACATTTGGTATCAGAGCTTTAGTTACACGATTAACCAGAGTTGATACCACGATCCAGTAGAGATGTTAGTGCTTTAGACTAGATCGAGAGTGTATATATATATACACTAGAGAGTGCATACATGTTATGTACTTTGATTTCCAAATCTATATAACAATATTATATAGTATAAGTTGATGCACATAAGCACTATGGACATAGTTTTCTTTATGATAGTCTGATCATTCTTGTTACACATAAGAGTGAGCCGACATACAAGGAATACCATGAGATCTACTTTAGGAGTTAAAGAAAGAGTAGGATCAGGAGCTGCAATGCCTGATTTTCAAGCTATGTTCAATGCTATGATGGCAACGATGATGAGGAATGCTTCTAGTATGGCTGTTGGTGGAGATGCTCTGGTGCAAGTGCTAAGGGCTGATTTCGCCAAGTTGAGCAAATATTACTCTACTTTAGGAGGAAAGCCATTTTGTAAATGAAATCAACCATAGAAGTGCAAGATTGGATTGATACTTATGAGCGCATCTTCATTGATATAGAAGTGGATGACGCTATGAAGAGAAAGTTAGCTTTTAGGCAACTTTAGGGGCGGGCCATGAATTGGTGGAACGACGTGACTATTGTTACTCTTGAAGACCGGTTTAGTTGGGAACATTTTAAGACAAGGTTCGAGGAGAAGTTCATTCCAGCTATCCAGAACTCGGTATTGTTTAGAAAATTTGCAGATCTTAGGCAAGGAGAGATGTCATTTTTTGAGTATGTGGCAGAGTTTGATGCTTTGTCAAAGTATGGGATGCCATTCATTGACACTCCCTTAAGGAAGAATGAAAAGTTCATCATTGGTCTGGATGACTATCTTGGAGAGAAATTGGTAGACCACATTGATGTACCGTTTGAGAAGCTTGTGGAAAAAGCACTTCATCATGAGAATCTGTATCCGAAGATTAGGACTTGTTTCCACCAAAAAGGAAGAGCCAAAACCATAGCATGGTGGTGGAGGAGGCAAGAAAAAGTGGAATGGAAAGAGAAAGCAGTCTCAAGGGAAGAATGACCAGAAGAAGGGTAAGGGGGAACCTACTTGCTATGGGTGCAAGGAGGAAGGTCATTTGATCAAGGATGACAAAATGAGCAATAAAAAGAAATGCTACAATTGTGATAAGCCTGGGTATTTGAAGAAGGTTTGTCTAGAATCGATGAAGGATAAGCCGGTCATGAAAGCGTATGATTTGGATGCAATCTCGACTTCGTCAAATGCTCCCTCAGTGAAGGAGAAAGGGCAGGGAGTCATCATTCAAGGTATGCTTTCTACTGGTGAAGTTTTTGTTCGAGTTTTATTTGATACTGGGGCTTCACAATCATTCATATGTAGTGGTCTAGTAGACCGATTAGGATTGATACCCAGAGTAATATACCGGCCCTTGATTGTGATGAAACCTATTGGGGGCTCTACTAGCCAGTGCATAGTTTGTATTGGTTTAGTCTTATCAAATCATAAATGCTCTTTTGTTTGTGATTGCTTTGTTTTGAATTTCATTGGGTTCGGGATAATCTTGGGAATGGACTGGCTAAAGATATATGCGGTTATAGTGGATTGCGAGAAGCTATTGGTGAGAATTAAAGATGTGAAATGGTGAACGACAATGATTAGTTTCCTACCAGAGGATGGGGTGATGGTTAGCTTTCTATATTTGCTAGAGGTTCCATAGGAGGGGTTGTCATCTATGCTGATCATTAGAGAATATCCGGATGTCTTTGAGGAAGTGACTGGATTGCCGCTGCATAGAGAGATTGAGTTTCGAATAGACTTAGTGAAGGAAGCCAGACCTATAGTTATGCCCTTGAGGCATATGGCACCCAGAGAGCAGAAGGAATTAGAGGTGCAAGTGAATGACCTACTAAGAAGAGGGTTCATTCGAAGGAGTATATACGAGTGGGGTGCACTTGTAGTATTCACAACTAAGGCGGATGGCTCTTTGAGCTTGTGTGTGGATTATCGTGAGCTGAAAAAGTGACAAAGAAGAACAAGTATCCACTCCTACGCATTGAAGACTTGTTTGAATAGCTTCACGGTGCGAATGTTTTCTCTCAAATGGATTAGGTGATGGGATTTCACCAGTTGAGAGTAGCGAAGGAGAGTGTGCCTATTACTGCATTTCGTGCGCCTTCGGGTTTTTATGAGTAGTTGGTGATGCCATTCGGGTTGACCAACGCCATGACATACTTTGTGGATCTCATGAATCGGGTTTCCAGAGACTACTTGAACAAGTTCGTGCTTGTGGTTGTGGATGATATTTTGATCTACTCTAGAACTGACTAGGAGCACAAGATGCACTTGAGGATTGTGCTAGAGATATTGAGGAAGAACAAGTTTAGATCGAAGTTCACTAAGTGTTAATTCTAGAGAGAAGAAGTGAGATTCTTAAGTCATGTCATTTTGGGACAAGGTATAGCACTGGATCCTGTGAAGAGTGCAGTGGTCCAAGATTGGAACAATCCAAGAATGCTATGGATGTGAGAAGTTTCTTCAGACTGGTGGGATATTATAGATGCTTCATTAAGGACTTCTTGAAGGTAGCGGCACCATTGACCAATTTGACGAAGGGGAATTAGGTTTTTGTATGGGATGTAAAGTGCGAGCACGCACTTGTGATTTTGAAAGATAGGTTGACAAATGCACTGGTGTTAACTATTCCAAGTGGAAATGAAGAGTTGACAGTATACATAGAAGACTGTGGTACTGGATTGGGTGCAGTATTGATGCAGAAGGGAAAAGTTGTTGCCTATGCTAGTCAACAGCTAAAGCTGCATAAAAGGAATTATCCGACTCATGATTTGGAATTGGCGACGATAGTTTTTGATTTGAAGATGCAGAGGCATTATCTGCTAGGAGAAAGGTTTGAGCTATTCATGAACCACAAATCATTTAAGTACTTTTCTCTCAGAAGAATCTCAACCATCTTCAGCAACGGTGGTTGAAGATCTAGGCCTCTTATGATTTTGTTATTTCCTATACATCGGGAAAAAGGAATGCGGTCGTTGATGCATTGAATAGAAGACATGCTACTTTGAAAGCAATGTTTTTAGGATGGAAGCAAATTGTGCTGGATATGGTTTTAGGCCTCATTACGAGCTGGAACTAGATATTTTGGCAAGTCTATCGATCAGACCTACTCTAATTGAAGAGATCGGTGCTAGTCAGAAGTGAGATGCTAGGCTAGCGAAGATCATAACGAAGATAGTGGACAGAGTAGAATTTGTAAACATAAAGTAATATGAACTCGACCGAGAAGGCTGGCTTCGTAAGGGTGGGAGATTGTTTATTCCAAATATTGATGGATCATGAGATTAATTGCTACAAGAGTATCACCATTCCAGGTCGACCATTCATCCCGATGGTAACAAGATGTACCGAGATATGAAGCGAACTTATTATTGGGAAGATATGAAGAGGGATGTTGGGGCATTCATCTCGAAGTGTATGAATTGCCAATTGGAAAAGGCAGAGCAGAAGATGCCTAGTGGACTGTTGCAACCACTAGATATCCCTTAGTGGAAATAGGAGCAAGCATCGATGGATATTATTGATGGAGTTCCGAGGACTCGAGCAAGGTACGATGGAATTTGGGTCATAGTGGATCAATTGATCAAGAGTGCAAGATTTATAATTGTCACGTCAAGAAGAACGACATCCAAGCTGGCAGAGTTGTATGTAAAGTGGATAGTATGATTCCACGGTGTGCCGAAAAGCATTGTGAGAGCTCCGAGACCCGATTTTCACTAGTGAGTTTTGGAAGAGCTTACAAGAGGCATTAGGGACCGAGCTGCACCTTAGTATAGCTTATCACCCATAAATGGATGGGCAGACCGAAAGAGTAAATCATATATTGGAAGATCTCTTGCGAGCATGGATTATAGATTTTGGAGCACCATGGGTTGATCATTTGCATTTGGTAGAGTTTGCGTACAACAATAGTTTTCAGTCTAGTATTAGCATGGTTCCATACGAAACATTGTATGGTCGACCATGCAATGCTCCTTCATGTTGGTGGGAAGTGAGTGATAAACTGATCCTTGAGCTAGATATGATTAAAGAGACATCAGAGAAGATTGAGGTCATTCGGCAACGAATGAAAGCTGCTCAAGATCGATAGAAAAGCTATGTTGATAAGAAACGAACATATTTATAGTTTTCTATCAAGATTTGGTATTCGTAAAGGTTTCTCCTCTGAAGATTGTAGTTTAATTCGGTAGAATGGGGAAGTTGGCATCGTCATTCGTAGGTACTTTTTCGATAGTTAAGAGGATTGGGAAGCTAGCATATAGAATCGACTTACCTCAAAAGATGGCGAGTATGCACAATGTTTTTCATATCTCTTATCTATGGAAGTTTGTGCATTAATCAGGCATGATAATTACACTGGATCAACTAGAAGAAGTTGAGGTAGAACCATAATTTTTTAAGTCTCGTAAGCTGCTTCGTATTATTGGGTAAGATACGAAACAGAGGGTAGGAGTTGTGTTGGACGTCCCTGCTTGCCAACTAGTTATGACTTTTTCATTCCATGTTGAGCTCCTTTTCTCTTTAAGGAGTGGCTAAGGAGACAGAGTCCTTGTCATTCCATTCTTTACTACAACAGGCGGTCCTGGTATGAACCAGAGCAACGAGTGGCTCAAAGGTTCTCTTGGGTGACACATGACTAGTTATTGTAGCTTCACTACTTTGGGAGGTCCCGACACAAACTGCAGCGCAGATTGGCTCGGGATTATTCCTAGGTGACAAATCGTCGATAATGGTTTCTTCAGAGTTATGGACAGTCCCGTCAAAAGTGGGAGAACTGAATGGCTTGAGCATTCTTCTGGGAGACACATCATTGATAGTCGTGACTTCATCAGTTATGTCATCTTGACCCTCGACTTAGTCAAGTGCATTGGGGCACTCATATGTCCTTAAGAGGGCAGTTGTTGAAGTGGATGCCTCTACTCCTAAGTTGGGGTGTAACGACTCGCCTTTTCGACCCTCACAAGGACATATAAGCACAATATTGCTCTTGACCAAATTGGGGGCTAAGATGACAAGGACATATGTACTTATATGAGATGACTCGATCCCATAACCACTTTAAATCTCATATAAGTACACTTTCTCAGCTTACTAGATGCTTTAAAACCAGTCGATGAATTTTTGGTTCACTTAACCCTGGTCTTTTTAAAAATAAATAGACAATACATAAGGGTGGAGATAATCTCCTAACTGGACGGACTTCCTTATCATGTGTCCTAAAATATCAAGACAAGTTTATATGTATAGTATAGCATCTCTGAAGATAACTATACCATATAGCCCTCGTATTTTTTCTAGATATTTCCTAAGTTATTTTGGTCAATTCCAATAGTCGACTATCAAGTACAAGATAGATGATCATAAATGGAAACCAAGTCTCGTATACTTATCACAAACGAATAAACAAACAAAGCACGATTAAGTCACACTATTGACCTCTAATCCCTTTTTTATTTAATAAATACTTTTTATGAATTTAAACCTCTTTTATCTGTAAAATTACTTTTATTTAATAAAAACTACGTTTATCAATCACTACTATTTACTTGTGCCCTTTTAATACTTCAAAAATTATTCATATGCTTATCTCATTTAGTATAAGTATATTCATAAATCATTAACAAGATGTCTTACTTTAAGCCTTTACTTTTTCTAAATTTTTTCCAAAAGATTCCATACTTATAATTTACTTCAAAATATCCATTTTAAGGCTCAATGCACTTTCATAGATCCATTCAAAAGGTTACTTAAACATTGTAACCACCAACCCAAAACTATTTCACTTAAGCTTACCTTTAAAACATTCTTTTAAAGATCTATTTAAATTCATAAGTTTAATAAAAAAGGGTTAAAGACGATGTGATTAACATATTGCCACAACAAACCCAAAACCATTTCACTTATGCTTATAGAAATTAAGGATCAGATACTTAACTCGTTTATGACATTCCAACCTATACTATCCCTTGTTCAAGAGTGAAGCAGGTAAGTTAGAGCATCGGTTGCAAATCAATTCCCTGCCTAAACACTTCATTCTTGACTCCTAGAGATAGATAAGTCTACCTCGTCGACTTTTAGTGTTAAGTATAGTATTAATGACTTTCCATAAACGAGTAAGTAATCAACACGATTAACATGTTACCGACATTCCTGACTTAAATATTCCTCTGTTAAGAGTAAAGCCAGTAGGTTAGAGCTCAATTGCATCTATCCATACTCGAACATCAATCTTAACTCTCATAAATAGACAAGCCTACTTCATCGGCTTTTTGCGTTAAGCATAGTTAATTACTTTTCAAACAAGTAACTAAACAAAACACAGTTTAGCCACTAAGCAATTCATAACCCCTTTCTAAATCCTTTGTTTATAATTTGAAACCCTTTTAGAAATAATATATATATGTATAGTAATTTATTTACAAAACTAGATATTTAATAAAACAATTTAAAAGATATTTCATTACATAAGATATTTATACTTTGATAAAATAGTCAACACATTTTCTATAAACAAAATATACTTAAAAATATTTATAAAATACTTTAAAATACTTATAATAGGTACTAAAACATTCACCCAAAATATTACTTGAAAATAACATGTTTATAGTTCACTTAAAAACATGGAAAAACCATGTTTCCTTTATATTTAAAAGTAAACCCTCTTCTTTAAAAATTCATAGCTAATTCTTAAAAATTATAAAAATGTCAAATCACTTTTAAAATACTCTAATAAGAGTTAGCAAACACTTGCAAAATGAATGAAACCAAATAATTAATTTAAAATTCCTTTCTAAACCTTTAAATTTCTAAAACAAAGGCTAAACGGGGCAGTTTTGCACAAGCGGAAGTTTGACCACATTTCGATATGTTACTTAACCTTTTATCATCCAAACCTTTTATAAAAATAAATTACACAATATATACAACAAATATGGCAAGAAAACCCTAAGAATCTCTCTACCAAGTTCCACAGAAATTACCGAGCAAAAGGAAATTCCTGAGTGCATCTATAACAACTATTGCTATAAGAGCACTTTGAAATCCAAGTCCAATCTAAACCAAAGTTCAACTACAACCTATTTTCTTTATTTCAAGGCTATGCTACAAGTCATATAAGTCCATTCAAGTCCATACATATGGATTACATACGACATTTGCTTTCATAGCAAGAACGAATCAATATTACAACATATATCAACATCCATTCAATCACAAAGCAACAAATCAAAACAAGTAAACACAAGCATATATACACAATATTTTCAGTCAGGGCGATGAGTTAGCTCACCCTCAACCAATCTAACAAGCAGTCCAAGCCTCCACTTCCTTCCTCTAACTTGCAAACACCAACTTCTTACTCTTTGCTTTGCACTTGTTTCTAAGCTATATTTAACCTATTAATGCTCACGGCCTTGCTTGGAAGGGGGAGCTTGGATTTTGTTCTTCAAGATATAACTTGATGGGAGGTGTTGTGGTGTTGTCCTAAAGCTCTAGTCCAAGTTTGAGTTGAATTGGAGTTGTTTCAAAATTTATTTTCTTAGGAAATTTTTGTAGAGAAAGAACGTAAGATAGTTAATTTTATTTTGTGAATTTGCAAAAGCGATTTCAAGATGTATCCCTCCTCTTATATAGGCTCAATATGGTTTTCTTAACTTTCTCTCACTCCCCATCATGCCATGGAAGGCTCACCCATCCACACGCTATCACTTTTCCTATGCACCTCTTACCTTTAGCAAAATTACCCTTTTACCCCTTACATAAAAATATCTCTTAAGCTTCTAGAATGTTCCATTTACTTTATGAATCAAAGTGTGTTAATTAGTCCATAATGTGTTCATATGTTCATTAACTTAGCATAAAAGAGTTCGAACTACTTATATTGATTAAAAAGCTATTCTCCGAAATATTTATTTTTTTAAACAAACTTCAAAAACAAGTTTACCATCATTAGTTATTATAATAAAGGGGGTTAACAAGGTTATTAAATCAATTTATCCCATTTAATCCAAGATTCAAATATTTAAATAATTCAAATATTTAAATACCAAATGTCCAAAATTCCAGGTCGGTACATTCTCCCTTACTTAGAATATTTCATCTTCATTCCAACAGGAGCAACAAAAGAAACAATCATATAGCAATACACAACAATATTCAAAATTACTAGCAAACATAGCTCAGGTTTTCACAAGTTCAAAAGTCTTCTCATCGCACAAGGATGATAAGCAATCTACTAAGAACACCTTATGCTCAACAGCCTAAGGTTATTATTTAATTGATCATTCATGCTACCTCCTAACAATCGAAGACTTATCATATAAACTCCCTATAAGCCAACAAGAAAAAGTATGCTATATACTAAAATTTGTACAATATACATGGATCATCCATATACAATATTAAATCTGATCACTTGCTCGGTCATATAAATTTCACTTCCAAACTAGTATAGATCACTTGACCTCTCTATTGCGGACTCCGATCTGGCTCCTTGATGAGAAACCTCCGTTCTCCTTACATGGCCATGTACTATGATAGAAAACATCAGAATCATATCAAGAATCCGTATCAAGTGTCAAGAATTGAGTGACAAATCTTTGTTTGGACTGGTGTAAATCACCTCGGAATCATGTACTCGAACACTGGATCAAGACAGTCATGCGAATAAAACGATCTACATACAACTTACATATTAATTCTACTTGTTTCTTAACTATACCAACATCCTTTAAATAACATTCTTCTACACAAATAGTATCTCACTCCATATTAAAATCATTTATGGATCATTTTATAAAAACATTAACTTCAATTTTATAAGCGTTTTATAACTTAAGTTCATACACGTATAATACTCCACTACATCCTACGAGTGTATACGAAACATAAAATTATTTTACATAACAAGAATTTTCAACAAATTTGAACTTGTTTTAACTTATTACCATCTCAATTCAAGAGTTACAAAAACTCACCTATATATTTTCACAGAACACTTAGCTTCAAGTTCTAAAACGATTTAGAAGTTTTCGACTGTCCAAAATCACAAAAAATACCATTTGATTTTAACAAACGAAAACTACCAGACAACATATCATATCATGATGCATATACCATACCATCTAATGCATAGGTTACATGTGTCCTTGAAATAACTTAACAAGAAAACTTTAGAATTAAACACTGGGTTTCATTTCAAACCATTTTGAAATGATGTATACATATGACTTTTGTATATCAAATCATATTTTTGGGATTATATCAAAATCCATTTTTGCTAAAACAATTGTGTAGCAAACTACTATGTTAGCATACCCCACATTAAAACCCGAAAATGAACACCGATGATGCTGAAGTCATCACTCGAATTATTTTCAAGCGACAGAACCGAGTTCAGTACATCTTAACCCATATTTTCTGAACTTAATTTTTTTTATTTCAAAGCGGTTTCAAATATTTCATAAATTTTTCTATGTACCATGATCTTAATTTCATAAACAAATTTCTTAATTATTTGCTTTCAAATAATACTACTATCATTTTTCCAAAATCTTGAAAAGCATATTCAAAGACACCGAGATTTAAGTTCTTAAATTCTCAGTTTAAACCCTCTTTGTTTATAAACCATATTTTATAAACCATACTTATATAGAACTACTTTCTTATATAAAATCTTTTCATCAATGTTTATTTACAAATACCTTATCTTTCCTTTAGATTATAATAAACATATTTTACTAAATCTAACTTTTAACCCAACATTTTCACCGGACGCCTCATAGTCGAGCTGTGAAACTAAATTCACAAGGTGTTCATTTCAATTTTCCCACAATTTATTATCTACCCAACCCATGATGTAGAAAGGTAAAACTTCTCATAAACCGGTCGAGCACAAATCAGTAATCAACAGCAATAGTCAATGGTCATAAATTGACCAAGCATGGCTAAGCAAATTAACGAGGGATAATAGATAAACATCGTTAATCCCCACATGAATTAGACTACACTATCAACTTACTATATATATATATAACTAATATAGCAAACACATATACGCTCTCATATATATAATACACTCAACTCATGCTAAGGCATTCAATTACCCTATCTTCTAATGAGTCATAACTAACCAAAGTCAAGGTTCTCGCTTAACCTTTAGATCTGATACCACAGTAACGACTCGCCTTTTCAACCTCCAAATGTCAATACTAATATGTCCATGGTATTCATGTGCCAAGCACTCAAGTGCTATGAAGATGAATTGATAGGGTAAAATTAAAGAAAACGAAATAGAACAAGGAAGAGGAGAACACAATATCAGAATATCACAACGGAACGATAGCATTAATATCAAAAGATAATACAAACTATCACTCTTAGATACCTAGCATTTTAGAGCTACAATCATAAGTACTATCATCAGCCTAAATTGTTATAATAACCTATCCTCACATATGCTTATATATCGAATGAAGTAATGCAACAAAAATAAGAATACTACGGTTAGACATAAGTCTGGTGTGAGAAGCTCCAAAGAACATCAACGAAAACCTGCCTTTCTCAGACTACTCGAAAGATCATTCATGGAAATAAGGGAAATATAAAACCACAAGTTAGACATAAGTCTGGTGTGAGAAACTCAATAAACATGTATGACCTATAACAGCTCCTTTTGAGACCGCATGAAATACCATAACAGTTATCCCCTTAAAAGAGCCAACCATCTATCAAGTACGTATTTCGATATAATAGATAATGTCTAGGGTGTAGAATATAAGTAAGGAATAACTGAGGTGCGTGTACACCACAAAAATAACCAAGTATACACTCAAGACCCGCTAAGGCGCGTTCCTTTAAACGTGTAAGATTTTCGTAAAGATGCTCCAGTAAACTGAAGCGGATCTCTATGACAAGGATAGGAAACTTTCTTTCAAGCATTATATATCTCTATATAGAATATACTATAAGGTTAACATAGCTGACCCAATAGTGAAATGCGTGGTAGCAAGTAAAACCAACTCCCAATGCCCAACAACCGGAAGCATCTCTAGATTTGGGGTTTTAATACCCTTATAGATTAGCTAAACTTGAAATTGTGCATCCTACTTTGGTTTTAGTCATTTCCGATGTAGAGGCTATGTTTGGCATCTCTCAAGCGAGTCTTCATCACTCGAACATAATACGAACCCCAAAATGGATTCCATCATCTTGAACAGATCACATGTCGCTACATGGATTCGAGCATCTCGAACAGATCTCAAATCTCTATATAGATTCTAGTATATGTTCTCTAACGTTGTCCTCTATCTTGGAATACTCCTCAAAATAGACAGTCCCATAAGATAGTATCATTCGAAATGTTAACATTGACTTCTCCCTTGGACTTAACCTTAGGACAAACAGTTCAACTCTATAACATTTCACTTCACAACCGCTTCCAAAACATAGATCACATACATGGTTTTGAAGTGGTTACAGTTTTGAGTCATGTCATATAAGTAGACTTTTCCTGCTTACGGGACGCTTCAAAACTAATCGATGAATTTTCAGTAAACTTAACCCCAGTTTTTTCAGAAATAAATAGACAATACATAAGGGTGGAGATAATCCGTTATCCGGACGGATTTCCTTATAATTTGTCCTAGAAGAGCAAGATGAGTTTATATGTATGGTATAGCATCTCCGAAGATAACTATACCATATAGCTCTCGTGTTTCTTCTTGATATTTCCTAAGTTATTTTCTTCAATTCGGATAGTCAACTAATCGACTATCAAGTACAAGATAGTTGATCATAAATGGAAACCGAGTCTCGTGTACTTATCAAAGACGAACAAACAAACAAATCATAGTCATACCAGTGACCTCTAATCCTCTTTTTATTAATTAAAACCTCTTTTATTATAAAACATCTTTTATCTAATTAAACTTCGTTTATCAATCACTACAATTCATTTTTCTCTTTCAATACTTCAAAAAGTATTTATATACTTATCCCAATTGGTATAAGTATATTCACAAATCATTAACGAGATTTTTTACTTTAAACCTTTACTTTTTCTATCTTTTTCCAAATGATTCCATACTTATAATTTCCTTCAAAATACCCATTTTAAGTATCGAAGTACTTTCACAAGTCCATTGAAAAGAGTTAAGACTAATGTTACTTAAACATTGTCGCTATAAACCCAATTACATTTCATTTATGTTTATCTTTAAAACATTATTTTAAAGATCTATTTACATTCATTAGTATAATAAAAGAGGGTTAAAGATCGATGTTATTAAAACATTGTCACAACAAACCCAAAACCATTTTACTTATGCTTATCTTCAAAACACTCTTTTAAAGATCTATTTACATTCATAAGTATAATAAAAAAGGGTTAAAAATGAATGTTATTAACACATTATCACAACACACACAAAACCATTTCACTTATGCTTATAGAAATTAAGGTTCGTATACTTAACTCGTTTCTGATATTCTAACTTATACCATCCCTCATTCAAGTGTGAAGCTAGGTAAGTTAGATCAATAGTTGCATATCAAAGCCTTACCTAGACATTTCATTCTTGACTCTCACAGATAGATAAGTCTACCTCATCAACTTTTAGTTTTAAGTATAGTATTAATGACTTTCCACAAACAAGTAAGTAATCAACACGATTAACACGTTTTTGACAAATTCTACTTAACTATTCCTCGATCAAGTGTGATGCCAATAGGTTAGAGCTCTATTGCTTCCATCCCTACTCAAACATTGATCTTAACTCTCACAAATAAAAAAACCTACTTTGTCTACTTTTAGCGTTAAGCATAGTTAGCTACTTTTTGAACAAGTAATTAAACAATACATGATTTAGCCACTAAGAAATTCATAACCCCTTTCTAAATCCTTTATTTATAATTTAAAACCCTTTTAGAAATGATATGTATAAGTGTTTGCACAAAAATGTGGCAGAAACACTCAAAGAATTAGATTGGAGAAAAAAAGCGAAGAAAGTAGATGAAAACGTAAAATAACAAAACACACAAGATTTATAGTGGTTCGGCCAATCGTTGCCTATGTCCACTTAACTTTTTTTACTGATTTGGTTGGTGTTTACAAGAGGCGCTTTTATGGATCGGGAATGATCCCTGAGATTATAAGAGAAGTATTGAAAATTGTTAAGAGAGCCAAAAAGGCCCTCCAAATGATGCCCCTCCTCTTCTAATTATAGCTGAAGGACGCCTAAATTTTCTCACCCATGTTCTTGCTCACTTTCTCCAATTCTAGGGAGTGCTAACCGAAGAAGATCGTGTCCATTTCATTAATGTTGAGAAATCGGTACTGATCTATGAACTTTCTTCCTGCAATGTGACCTTCCTTTTGCGAATACTTAGTTGACTTATGTCTTGGTCCTTAGCATCAAGTTGTGTAGATATGAGCTCAATTTAAGTGAGTTCCTTGGTTCGGATGGTGGTTAAAGCTTTTAGTTTGCTCACAATCGTTTGAGTTACACCTTGATAGCGTACCATCATCAAATCACATGTTTGCGTTGATGAGGACCTCAGTTTTGCATTTCATGAAGATCAAGAAGTTTAGGGGCGGCTTCAATGGATTAATACCGATCCATTACTTTGAGTAGTATTTGAGCATGGATCTTGCATTTGGGTTTGTTTAGGATGCCTGCTATTTTAGGAGTCTTTGGCAAGTTGGTAACTTTGTCTCTTGACTTAGTTTGATATCCAAAATTGGCAGTTATCATTCTGGATTCAGGCTTGGTAATTTCACTGTTTAATTGACCGAGGTCATCAAATACAGCATGTTCACAAGGATGGATAAAATTTCCCCCCCAAAGCACGCCTTGCGAATGGAAGGTGTGCTTTGCTCAAGATCAAATATCGAAACTAATGAATCATTAGTGGTTAAATTATCTAACTATAAACCCACCAAACTGCGATGAATATCCGGTTCCTTTAGATTCACCTGCAAATCAAAGACCACTTCGGAACATTATAGCCAAGAAATCGAGTCCAGGATTGAGTGCTACCCACAGATAATCATTCCATGTTTCCCCAGAATTATTATATCGTGTTTTGTGTCATGAATCAGAGTCAGTCTGTGTTCATTCTTAAGTTAGCAATCATGCATTAAAATCAATGGTCGATTTGATAGTCGCTAACGAATCATTAAGGTCAAATAGAGTTCAAAACCAAAGTCTAAATCTCAATTTCTCTGGGTCATGTATTCGATGACCAATTCAATTCCTGATTACTTCGGGTCGTTAGTTAAAATTTCAATCTCTTCGGATCGTTTACAAAATCCCCATCCTTTTCGGGCTATTAGTTAAATCTCAATCTCTCTGGATTATTATTTTAATCCATGATCTTCCTGGATCATTTAAAATCCAACTATGGCTCGACCCCTCTGGATCTTTAATGAGTCCAATCCAATTGTTTTCCGGCATAAAGACTCAATGATCGAAGCAGGTTCATCCGCTCAATTGTTTTTCGGACCTACTCTCGTACAAACCTAATCCATTTTCCCTCCAACAAGGGGGCTTTTATCTTATTTTTATTGCCTCGTCTCTTCGAGTAGGACTACCACGATCAATATCAGTCATCACATTCTGGTGGATTCTAAAAATCAAGCACTCATTTACAAAGTTCAAATTCAAAAATTAGAAACACATCACGACATCTATCCGGGGATTACAGCCTAACATCCAACCTAGAGCATGCCAAGAGACCGATCGAGGTCCCATACACGAGTAGATGGCTTGACAGTAATACCACATCATTTATTAAGGACAAAGAAAAAGTGCAGGAAATGAACCATATTCCCTGTCATCTCGATCATAAGATAACTATCCTTGACCTAGATCCAAGGCCGCTTCCATTTGCTGCAGATGATAGCTGTTCCAGTTCCATCACTACAGCTTAGTTTTTCATGTACTACTATAGCTGGTTGTTCCTAACATGCTCCTTATTCAAATCACAAAGATGTCTACAGTCTTTTTTTATGCCCTTCCAGCCCATGGAATATGAAATACTTTCCTGATCTTCTTTCTTGGTCGGTGGGTTCTCCCTTCACTGGTTTTTGACAGGTAATACGCCCCTTAGTATCAAGGTAAATCTGCTTCAGGGTCTTATCCAATTTTGTGTAGGAGGAGAACTTCGGTTCCCTTCTTTGCTGCTTTGGCCCTCCATAGTCATCATCAGCCTTTTATTTTCCTTTGTTTTTACTAGATCCTGCTTTGGATGGTCCTCCACCATCTGCAACATTAACTTCTTCAATTTTAGCTTCGGTTTTCTCTTGATGCAAGTATCTCTCAGCCTCATGGTAGTGTTCTACGAGATCTGCTGGTGGATCCCTATCCAAGGCAACCTTAAAATCTGTCTTATTGGCAACTCCTAAAACTACCACCATCAGAACCATCGATGGATCCAGATTATGAACCACAGCGGCAATTGCATTAAACCAAGTCAAAAAACTCCTTAGGATCTCTTCAACACTTTACTTCACGCTCGATAGCATCATCACATTCTGTGGTCTTGAAATGCGAACTTTGAACCGCCTCATAAATCTATTCACTAACTTAGTCCACATGCTGATGGAACCATTCTCCAGCTATCTAAACTACGTTGCTGCTAAGCTTGTCAAATACAAAGGGAAACACCATCCCATTACTTCTTTAGAAGCATCGAACACCTTCATATGTCAGATGTATCTCATTAAATGAACCGTTGGATCTGTTTTTCCATTGTACAAACCCAGTGTCGACAGCTTGAAATCAAGCGGATTTCTTGCATATTGGATATTAGGTGTGAATGGGTTTCTAGTTTCATCTTCCAGGCTCTTTTCCGGTGGTCTACCTCTTAATAATCGCCTGACTATCTCAGCAATTCTATCATCATCATCTAACAAAGGTCTCCGCTTCATATTCTTGTTCTGCCTCCCATTCCTATGAGGAAATTCTAGCACGTACTCTTCCGACAGCACAATCGCATTCTATTTCATGTTTTGGTGTTCAGTAGCATTCCTCAAACGAGCATCTCCAAGTTTTGGGTTTAAGTCAATATTTCCCTCATGGATTCTTAGATCGGTACCAATCCATGTCCATGGATCGGTACTGATCCAAGGTGTTTCTACGGGGGTTTAAGCTAATAGAGAAATTTTCATTCGTTGTTCCATTCTTCTGAAGAATCCACCCATCAATTTTTCCTGATGGGCTATCATTTTCTCCTGCATTCCTATCATCATTGTTTCCATTTCATCTCTGGTTATGTGGATGGAAGAGGGTTAAATCCTAAGGACACTTCCTAGCTGGCCCCATGTCCTTGTTGGCTTGCTCCAGTAACGGTTTTTCTGGTCGATAGTCTCATCATCCTTTTCAATCTAAAGTCTCAAGTCATTAAATTCGAATATTTCGCAATGAAAGTACCAAAATGTGGCACAAACACCTAGAGAATTAGAATAGAGAAAAATGCGAAGAAAGTAAATGAAAACGTCATATAACAAGACACAAAAGCATGGTTCAACCAATCTTTGCCTACATCCGGTTAACTTTTTTACTGATTTGGTTGGTGTTTACAAAAGGTGTTCGTACGTATCGGTGATGATCCCTGAGATTATAAAAGAACTATAGAAAATTATTAAGAGAGCCAAAAAGGTTCTCCAAATGATGCCCCTCCTCCTCTATTTATAGCAAAGGACTGCCAGAATGTTCTCACCCATGTTTTCGCCCACTTCCCCACTTCCAAGGAGTGCTAATCGAAGAGATCGTGGCTACATCATCAATGTTCAGGGATAGGTACCGATCCATACCAGGGATCGGTACCGATCCATGAACTTGCTTCCTGGACTACGATCTTCCTTTTACGAATACTTGGTAGATTTTTATATTGGTCCTTGGCATCAAGCTGTGTAGATATGAGCTCGAGTTTGAGTGAATTCCTTGGTTCGGATGTTGGTTAAACCTTTTGGTTTTCCCATCAATCATTTGAGTTGCACCTTGCGAGCGAACCATCATCTAATCGCATGTTTGAGTTAACGAGGACCTTAGCCCTGCGTTTCATAAAGATCGAGAAGTTTCAGGCGACTTCCAAGGATTGGTACCGATCCATGGTCATAGATTGGTATCGATCCATGACTTTGATTTGTATTCGAGTGTGGATCTTGCACTTGGGTTTTTTTTGCATGTCTGCCATTCTGAGAGTCTTTGGTAAGTTGGTAGCTTTATCTATTGATTTTGTTTCGGTATCCAAGTTTAGCAGTCATCGTTCTAGATTCATGCTTGGTAATTTGTCTATTTAATCGATCAAGCTTATCAAATACGGCCTATTCACAAGGCTTGTAACAATAAGTATAGTAATTTATTTACAAAACTAGATATTTAATAAAATAATTTGTAAGATATTTTATTACATAAGATATTTGCACTTTGATAAAATAATCAATACATTTTATAAAAACTATATATACTTTAAAATACTTATAATGGGTTTTAAAACATTTACCCAAAATATTACTTGAAAATAACAAGTTTATAATTCACTTAAAAACTGGGAAAAACCATGTTTCCTTTATATGTAAAAGTAAACCCTCTTCTTTAAAAATTTATAACTAATTCTTAAAAAATAATAAAAATTTCAAACTACTTTTAAATACTCTAATAAGAGTTAGAAAAACATTTGTGAAATAATGAAACCAAATACTTAATTTAAAAGTCCTGTCCAAACCTTAAGTTCAAAAACAAAGGCTAAATGGGGCAGTTTTGCACAAGTGGAAGTTTGACCACTTTTGATATGTTACTTAACTTTTTATCATCAAAACTTTTTATAATAGTAAGCATACACAGTATAAACCATAAATATAGCAAGAATCCTCTAAAGATCTCTCTACAAAGTTCCATAGTAATTGCTGAACACAAGGCAATTCCTAAGCGCATCTGTATCGACTATCGCTAGAAGAGCACTTTCAAATCCAAGTCCAAACTCAACCAAAGTTCAACTGCTACCTATGTGCTTTGTTTCAAGACTGTGCTACAATCCATCTAAGTCCATTCAATTCCATACATATGGATTATATATGACAGTTGCTTGAAAGCAAGAATCGAATATTACAACAAATATCAATATTCATTTAATCATAAAGCAAAAAATCAAAACAATTAAACACAAGCATATACACACAATATTTTCATTCAAGGTGGTAAGTTAGCTCACCCTTAAACAATCAGAAAAGAAAGTCCAATTGTAATGACCCGTTTTTCTGTACCATTTGAATCAACAATAAACCACACATGTCCAACTCAAATTGCATGAACAAGCGGTTCATTAAGGGTAGAAAGAAATAAAGATAGAATGGAACAAAAAATCAGAATCTCACGTGAATGGAATAACATATATTATTTCAATAATAATCTTTACAGTGGAAAATCTTAAAACGTATAACAGTGTATAACCTAGATTCAGCCTGGACAGTTATAACACCTACCCTTATAAATGCCGACAAAACAAATGAAATAGATGCATCGGATAATAGAATACATCCATATGATGATGAAGATCTCCAGCTCTCCTTTGGAAACTCCAAGCATCTTCAGCTAATCTTGAAACTATTCGGATCTGACTCGAGTATTAAAAATACCCGGATCAGGCTTGATAAACCAGTGTGGGATACTCGAAATTTTAAATGTATAGCTCGTTACGATGTTATCAAAACATTTGAAAAGATGGGTATCTCATAAGACCACGCCCACACATAAATACGTACGGGTTTTTACCTTGTGATAACCAAAACACTTTTATTACCAAAATAATTTGATATTATCTTTAATGACATTCTTTTGGAAAACATCTTTCAAATAAAATTATTCAAATAAGGTATCAATACCCAGACTAAGTCCAAGAGAATATATCCGGACTAGGTCAACGGAATATACCAGATGGAATATATGATACCAAAAGGGATAGCCGAAATGTTTGCAAGTCATTACAGTTATATTGGGACTACAATCAAAAACTGTAAAGCTCGTATTGGAATTGGATTTCCAACATGATAGGGAACCTCGAAAACCACGCATACCAACCGGAACCCGGTGGTTTTTCGTGCAAGGACTCACACACCACTATTCCTCATATTGCCATACTTCTTGATATCCGGTGGCTTCTCATGCAAGGACTCACATGCCACTACACCATACAATAAGGGTCCCGTTTGGACACCTTGGTGACCTAGATCATACACTGCCAGTCAACTTAAGGGATCATATGCCACCCTCGTCATACTAAGCCTGAAATATGTAACATAGTTCCCATATCATTTTCGAGATGTGAGGCTTGGGAGTGAGGTTACACTCAACTTACACAAAGCCACGCTTTTCATACAAAACCATGCTTTGATCATAACATGTTCCACTTTGAATGCCACATTGCAATTCCTTAATCATACAACTGATTTCTACCAATGTATAACTCCTGAGCTCGTACGTCTCAGAAAAGGTGTTAAGCTAAGAGAAGTTGCCTTCTCTGCCACCAAGTAGATAATACGTTGATAGAGAACAATTTATGTGATAAAAAATGCACTGTCAGACACTCATATGTACAAGTTCGTTCTGGGACTGAACGAAACCGAAGGCACTCCTCCTACTACCATTAATAGTGAGTAGTCCTCGCAATCCGAAGATTTTAAAACATGATATAACCACTGCTATAAATGTCTGTATATTGGGAGCTACCCAGAGACTGTCAACAAGCAGTCCTTCCACTAGAAGATCTCCTATCTTCAATAATCATCATCTTCAACACGTCTTCACTTTCGAACGTATACATTGGTTTGAAGTGGTTTTCGGATAGGAATCACCCAAATCCGACCCCGGTTCCTTTGAAACCAATTATCGATAAAAGATGTTTAGTTCATATATGGATATCAATCATCATTCAGTTTTATTTATCTTTTTATTCATTCATATATATATCTCTTAGAGATATGTTCATTAAATTATTCCTTTATCTTTTGAACAACATATGGAACCATTAAACCTCATTTATCAAATCATTTGGTCTATTCAAACCTTTCTTAAATCTTGGAATAATTCCAAATTATTTTCTCTTCAACATAGGAAAACATTTCAACATTATTTCTTTAAATCTTTCATTTAAAACACCTCTTTAATCTTAAGAAATACCAAGTCATCTTATTTAAAATCACGTTTAAACCTTAATAAAGAATTTATATTTCCAAATCCTCATTTAAATGGATTAAAAATGATGTGATGTAAAACATCGTTACAACAAACCCAAAACCATTTTATTCAAATCCTTGTTTAACTCTTGGAAAACTCTGCACTTTTTACTTTGGGAAAACCTTTTTAGAGCATCCGGGCTTTCCGTTCGATTTGTTCCACCCGTCGTCTAAAAGGGAAAACAGAGGCCAGGTAAGTTCAGGACACTGGTTTCTCCATTCCAAACCTTAGTTACACACCTTGTTTTACCGTTTATATCTCACAAGTGGGACAAATGTACTATTCGTTTTCGCATACTCAGTTTGTTATTACATTCAAGGAAATGATTTTTATTATATTGTTTAAGTGTTATGATAACCATTTATTTAAACTCTTTTCAAAAGAATTATAAAACTTCCAATTTATCTTTAAAATGCTTAATTATTTATTTAAAAACATTTATAAATGATTCTAGAAAGTATCATTAAGTTTAAATCTTTATTTGAAAAGTTATAGAAACTGCAGTAGAAAAGTGCTGCGAAAAGTGCTTAAAATAGCTTATTTGATTAAAAAAACTTTTTAATGTTTGAAAATTCTTATTTTCCAATTAAAAACTCTTTCAAACCATTTTAATAGATTTGTCAAATTTATTTCATATTTTTAATCATTTAAAAATATCATTTATAAGGAAATTCCTTCTTGAATTCCGAACTACAAAACCGCGATGTTTTGAGAAAATTGTTTTGGACATATTTCAAAATCTACCTAATGAAATCTTGGTTTTCTTTCTTCGTTGGAAAACTATGGATATAATAGTTTGGAAATTTTTTATCTCGAAGGATTCTGAACTATATTTCACTTTGTACACTTATTTAACTTTTATGGCGCGAAATCGCGAACTACCATTACACGACGCGCCTACTTTTGACTTGTTTTTCAATTTCTTTTCAAACTTCATGGAAACACTTTTAAATGTTCAAAAATCATTTCTAAATCATTTTAAACTCATTTAAAATAATATTTTTCATATTTTAAATCCATTTTCCATTTCATTTCATACTATAATATTATATTATTATAATATCATTTTCGACCTTATTAGATATTTTAAAATCATTAAAAGGCTAAATAATTTCCATACATATATTTATATGGATTTAAATTCTCATTTAATTATCTAGGATTAATTTCTAACCATTTCTCTTATCATTTATCAAACCAAGTAATCATCCATATTAACAAAAACAACCAACTTTGTATCCAAGTTATCGAACATATTAATCATCTAAGATATTTAACTTTCATATTATTAAACTTGGAATTATTAGTTAATTCAAAAATGAGTACTCACATTTAACCAAATTGATTAACTTCCTACCAACATTCTTATCCAACTACACTTCACTAAACTAACATATACTTCACCAATACATCCATAAACAACTCCATCATCTTGCTTATGCTCATGACCATCTTTCCTCCTCTACTTTGCTCTCGGCCCAAACCTTCCTCCCACCTCCATAGCTCACGGCTATAGCCACCCCATCCCAATACTCATGGCCTAAGACCATTTAAAGAAGAGAAGAAGAAGAAGTGAATGAAGAAGAGGTTAAAGAGTAATTAGTGGATTGGTGCTTAAGAACTCCACTATTTTAACCCTCCCACCTCTCTTAAAGAAGAGAAGCCATTGATGAGCAAAAGAAAGCTCAAAAATGAAGAAGAAGAATGAGAAGTGTGAAGAAAATGAGAAGAATGGATGGATATTTATAGGAAAAGTAAGGAGTGGTGAATTACAAAATTAACCCTTTACAAAATTACCAAAATATCCTTACTTTATATTACTTTTTCAACACTTACCATTACTTTGTCACATCACTACTTTATATCTTAATCACTTAATGCATAAGGAAAATAAAGTAAAGATTTTATTTGATTTGATTTGACATGATTTTGTCCTTTTATGTTTACTTTTTCTTAATGATTTTTTAGAAATTTCTAATCTTAATTGGCAAAAATAAACCTGATTAGTTAATTATTAATACTTAACATATTTAAAAATGTGTACATGTATATGTACATAAAGGTGCAACAAGGTTGCGGCAACTTATGTTCGACAAAACGTTGATTTTCGATAAAATATTTTATAGTCACATTTTAACGTTTTTATTAAACTATTTATTCATGAAAACCAAACTTAAAAATAAATTTATTATCATCTTTAAATAATTAAAACTAGTGTACTTGACTTTTAAAATAATATAAAACAATATCAAAATTCATTTGCAAATATACGACATTGATTTTGTCAATGTGCGATGAAATTTGTCACTAACTATAACATAAGTATATATACAGTTTTCAAACTTTTATTAACCAATTATATAATGATTTTAAAAGCAATTATTTATCTTTTAAAACCATTATTGGATTGTATATCCAATTTTATCGAAAATCGGCTTTTGTCAATTTTGTCAATGTTACGGTAAAAGTCCAAAAACTTTATTTAATTCTAAAAATAAGTTCACCATTTTTATTTATCATATGAAATACGATTATTTAAGTTTGAATATTCCATTTTCAAAGTGGTAAAATTACGGATCGTTACACCAATCCTCCATTTCCTACCTCAACCGTGCAAACCTATAACGACCCAGAATATTAGTCATTCGAGATTGGAATATTTAATTGATTTTAAATATTTAAAAATTAATTTTATAATTTAAATCATTTATATTCCAAATATAGCGTTTTATTTGATAATAAAATTTGATATGTGAATTTTTTTTAAATTATTGAATCTTGAATTTAATATGAATGAAAATGATTTCTAAAGTTGATTTAAATTCTATTTAAATTAGAATGGAGTTAGCAAACTTTTAAATTTGAATAATAGTGATTAAATTGATTTTGGAAATAACTCATTTTAATTAACATGTAAAAATAGCTTTTTGGGCACTGTCTCGGATTTCGACGAAACCAGTTTCATTGGATTCGTAATAGTGAATTATTATATGCTATCGAATTTCATGGGGACTGGACGTATCGTTTGGTCGTGCGAGTTCGAAACGCATAGAATTTAATTAAAATTATTTTATTTTAACAAGTTATCTTCTGAATATGATGGAATTGGCTTCCGATATATATTCCATTGTGTTCGGAATAGGGATGTAACATATAAAACGCCAGGTGGCACGTTTCGTTTGGAGTTCGAAATTTTCAGGATGAATAGTGCCATAAAAATTTTCTATATAAAGGCCATCATCCTTCCTTCATTTGCAAACCCTAGCCCTAAAAATAATTTTAGCCGCCATTAAAATAAAACCATCTAATGGTCATCGTTGATCGGAGCCTCCAGGGGCCGAATTAGCCTTCGACTTCAACTAGGAAAATGTAGAGCACGTCGATACGAGGAAAACTATCGGTTGGATTGAGCTATCATCAACCACGGTGACGGTAGTGGGCCCCTGTTCGTTGCAGATTTTTGGGTTCATCTCGCATACGCGCATGCAAGAGGCAAGGCAAGGCGAGGTGGGTGCAGGCGGTGGCGCAGCGTGGCTCGGTGGTGGGTCGTCGGCATTGGCATGGTGGTTGCCGCACGATTGATTTCAAAAAAAAATTACGTGAGCTGGAACTGTGCATGTGAGGAAGAGGGAAACGAGAAAGGTTTAGGTTTAAATTAGTTTAAACTTTAATTTAAGTTAACTATTTAAATTAATTTATATTGTATGTTAATTATTTCATAACTTTCTCTTACGAGGTCGGTTTCAAACGCGACAAGTTGCGTTCGTATCAGTGAGCACTATGCTATGGAGTTGGATTGGACGAATACGGAGCTAGTAGGAATTCTGGGTTAAATTGAACGACCATTTAATTTTAATTCAGACTGGAGCGCTTTGGCGATTTCTGGCATTTTTGTAAGTAAACTCACCTCACTGGACTAATTATTTTTATATAAGTGGGAATAATTTTATTTAAGCTTTTTGTTGCTTGTTTGGATGATTCCCTATAATTATTGGTTAGTTTGGATATATATTCCCGCCTGTTGGAGTGGATGAGACCCTATTACATTCCCATGTAAGAGTGAATGACCCTTTATATGCGAATACCGCCTCGAAACGGTTGATTTATATTTTTATGATTATATGTTGTCTGTGATGCAGGGGGACAGGTTGGAGAGATCCAACATGATTCCTCACCACTGTTGATTTTACTTTTCATATATATATATATTGATATATTAATGTGTTGGATGCCATATTGTTGATTATGACATGATTTGACTTATTTAGTGCTTTAGTAACACTAGGCCTTATTTATAGTATTTTGAAATACTAAAAACGATGATTTTGATTTAAAAAGTATTTCAAAGAAATTTTGAAAGTATATATGTTTTAATAATTTTTAAATTATTAAAAGAAATGGATTTATTTTTAAATAAATAATAAGTTATGATTTTTGATGTTATAAAAGTATAGTTTTGAGAAATACTTTGAATAGAGATTTTTGAATAAATTTATATAAAAGGATTTATAGAAGTAATATTTTATAAATAAAGGAGTAGATTTATAATCGGAATTAATAAATGTTTAGTAAATGGATCTGAAGTTTGTTTGGTAAATGGATTTATAGATGGATTTTATAAATAAAATTGGTTTATAAAGAAATAAAATTATAAATGGAGTTTGATTGTAAAATTAGTTTTTATAAAAGATTAATTTATAAATATAATTTTGTAAATAAAGAAATTTTATAAAATAGAAGTTTTATAAAATAGAAGTGAAATTTATAAACATAGTTTATAAATATAGAAATGATTTATGATGAAATTCAGATATGGAGTTAATCGTGTTAAACATGGATTTTTATTTATAGGAATGTTTGAAAGAAATATTTTGATGGAGTTAATTGTTTTAAAAGTAATTTATCTGTTTAAAGAAAATGTTTTGGAAGTAAAAATGCCAAATGGAATTTATTAGTTTGAAAATGATTTAAAATGTGATACGTATGGAAATCATAGATTACAACATCTATTGTTGTAATAGATGTTTTCGGAGAAGTAAGGGAGGCATGGACTATAACACTATTGTTATAGTAAATGATTTGTAAAAGGAAATGTTTTATATAGTATATGAGATTATATATATATAATTGATCGAATCTCTAAACTAATATTTTTGGGTTGTCGTAACGATGTTTTATTCAACATTCGTTTTGATCCAATAAATGATGTTTTGACCTTCCATCGTGAAATACATGAATCGGTTCTTATGATCATACTAAAGACTTGGTTGTGTAGGAGCATTGCTTCCTATACTTAACACCCGTCTGGAGGCGTACGAACTCTGGAGTTGTACGGTTATAGAAATCTATTTGGCATGTCTCCAAATGGTAGTGTTATTAACTATACTTATACCATTGATATAAGTATATGGAAATATTTTTCTAAGTGTTGAAAAGGAAATGATTTGTGAATATGCTTATACCATCGATATAAGTATATGGAAATGTTTTCCAATATAGAAAGATCGAGATGGTTTTGAGGATATATATTTTTAAAGATAATTTGAAGTAAATATTTGGAAATTGGTTTAAGTAATAAAAGGTTAATTAAATGGGCCTAGTGATTGCTTATGTACTAGATATTGTTTGTTGCTTTGATAGTTAAATAACTGACTATCAAATTTGGCCTCTTTATCGTTGTTGATCGGAGAGACCGGAATCAGATTTATCCAAAAACCACTTCGGACCAACGTGTATGCATTCGAATGTGCACGTGTTAGAAGACATTGATATTTTGGATTTTCATAATGAAGGACTGCTTGTTGATCATTTGGGGATAAACTCCCAATATACATATAGTAGTAGGGGTCTCTTCATTTATGAAGTATCCAGTGCAAGAACTAATCTTTACTAAACGTAGGGGTGACTCCCGACAAGATGTGGTAGGAGAGTGTCTTCGGTTTGTCCTATTCCTGGACAACTTGTATGGATGAATGTCTGACGTTGCATTTCTAATTACATTGATTGATCTCTATGAACGTATTATCTGCTTGGTGGTGGAGAAGGCAACATCTCTTAGCTTAACACCCTTTCTTGAGACGTATGAGCTCAGGAGTTATACGTTTGTGGAAATCAGTTGTGTGATGATCGAATGGCAATGTGGCATTCAAAAGAGTGATATGTGCTATATGAAAGGTAATCGTGACCTTAGGCCTCACACTCAAAAATGACCGAAACAGGGTAGATGCGACAAGGCTATGTGGTTCTCAACCATTAGGATATGGCCATCCCCTTCTAGATATATTTATTCCTCCCATGATGTTCGGGTTTTAAATTCTTGTGGATTTATGCGATGAGGGCCCTCAGATAGATCAGTAGGGACCGGGGTGATGACATATTTGGTACAATCTAGGAAGAGGTTGGCCGGTCTTATGTTGGTAGAGGTGCATATGTTATGTAGGCCTCGATACATTCCTCTAGAGATGTACTGCCGGAAGGTAGTCCCTTCACCTGGTCATCTGTATGGAAATCCACTGTCCACTACGTGCCTGCCATTTTGTTTGTAGAACCCACTTTGTGGCTATTATGCTGGAATTTAATCAATGCAACAATTTTGGCTATGATTAATATTATTTGTATACTAGACACTAGTATAATATAATAGGATTTGATATGAAATGTTTTGGTCATCGTAAGGTATAAACCCATTCTTGTTTATGTATGGGCATGGTCTTACGTGATACTTTTTTTGATAAAGAAAAGTTTTTATAAATTTAAAATTTAGTTGGGATGTGTTTTATTACGCTAGTTTACCAGATTGATTTGGGCGTTCTTACCTTTCAATGCTCGGGTCAGACCTAGCATATTTATATATTTGGATTTGGATGCTTTGGAGCTTCAAGAAGCGTGCTAGAGGTCTTCTGGTCGTATTTACGTATATGTTTATTTTTCCGCTGCATTGTTGTTTAAATTATCAGCAATTATAAGGACAGGTTATTATAACTGTCCAGGTTGATGATTAGTGATTGATTTTTCTACTCTGATGGATGTATGTATATTACAGTTTCTGTTCTGTAAAGTTTATTGATATTATACTATATGATGTTCCGCTGCGTATGAGAGATTATGTGATTGTTTTAGTTTTCTCTCTTCTTCTAGTTTCTTTTTCTTCCTCTTTTCTCTTCTTTTTCTTCATTTCCCCTCTTCTTTCTTTCTTTCTTTCCCCATAATGATCGATTTTTTCGGCATTTGATTACTCGGCATGCAATATAGTGGACGTATTCGTGTTCATTTTCGAGGGTCGAAAATACCCGTCCGTCAAAAAACCCCAACTTCCTACCACTTCTTTTACTTTGCACTTATTTCTAGGCTCTATTTAGCCCATTATTGCTCATAGCCTTGCTTGGAAGGGGAGCTTGGCTTTGGTTCTTCGAGATATAACTTGATGGAAGGTGTTGTGATGTTGACCTAAGGCTCTAGTATAAGTTTTAGTTGGATTGGAGTTGTTTTGAAATTTATTTTCTTAGGAAACTTATGTAGAGAAAGAAGATAAGAGAGTTGATTTTATTTTGTGAATTTGCAAAAGTGATTTTAAGAGGTATGCCGCCTCTTATATAGGCTCAAGATGATGTTCCTTAATGTTTCTCTCACCCTCCATCATGTTATGGAAGGCTCACCCCTCCACTTACCTTTAGCAAATTACCTTTTTTACCCCTTCTATAGAAATCTCTCTTATCCATTAGAAGCTTCTAAAGTGTTCCATTTACTTTATGAAGCAAAGTGGGTTAATTAGTCCCTAATATGTTCATATGTTCATTAGCTTAGGACAAAAGAGTTCGAACAACTCATATTGATTAAAAAGTTATTAATCGATAAACCGATTTTGGTCACATTATCCATATTTCTTTGAAGTATTTATTTTTGTAAACAAACTTCAAAAACAAGTTTACCATCATTATTTATTATTAGAAAGGGGTTAACAAGGTTATTAAATCAATTTAATCCTATTTAATCCAAGATTCAAATGTTTAAATAATTCAGATATTTAAATATGAAGTTTTAGAAATTCCAGCCCGTTACATACAGGTAGTCTTCGTATGAATTAGAGCGCTAAATGACTCGAGGATTCTCTCGAGTGACTTGCCATTGGATGTTGCATGCTCTTATTATAGCAGGTGAATACCCTTTTTTGCATGTATGAGGAAGGTCCTATAACACACCCTAGCTTTTTGTTGGTTGCCCCGATCGACCCTAAATTTGATGGGTAATTTCATAATGAGTTGATTGTTGAGATAATCACATCTAGCTCCATCTGGCCGGTCAACATTTCAGTAGCTTATAAGTATATGGCAAATCAACCACTATAAAGTTCACCTGTATCTAGGGTTTCTCTGAAAAATTGTCATGAAGGAAGTAGTTCGCATCAGAACAGTGCCATCACCCCAAAGTCGTAGATGGCCAAGGCATGGGTGGAGGCTGGACGTAAGAAGCTTGAGTGCCTCGAAAACATAATCGAACATGACGTTGACTGAGCTACCCCCATCCACGAAAGCTCTGTCTACATTTGAGTTTTCCACTACAATGGTGGTAACAATGGTGTCAAGATTATAAGACTGCGTTCTTATCCTTGACAGTGAGTTGATCCGCCTTTAGCCTGGGTGCTTTGGGCACTCGATGATCCAACGAATAAACTGGACCGACTGTACCTACTTCTCTATGCTTCCAGAACTGCACTCTCCGACTGTTTCCAGCCACATGCGGGCCTTTATAAATAGCCAGAATGTCGGCTATATCTACAAGATTATTATTGTGTCAACCAGGGTTAACACAACTGGTTATTATGAGTCGTTTCGTAGTCGACCTAGTGTTGAACATAATCCATTGGGATTCCTTCCTAGATCAGCCTCTCGATTTCATCCTTCAGTATATATAGAACTTATTGGTGGAGTGGCTGTTGGTTTGGTGGAACTTGCAATACTTGCCATTGCCGCAAAGCTCCTCCTTTATACTGCTTTTTATGGTGGGGGGTCTTTGAAATGGTAACTGGTCCCTAGTTGTAAGGTATATATGTTTCATATCATGATTCAAAGAGTCTTAGTTTGTATACCTAAGCTTGTATTGAGTGTCGTCTTTTGTGCACCTTTAGTTGTTATTTTGTCGGCTACTGCTTCAACGGTCTAAATTTTCGTGGGGGCTGGCTATGTGAGACTGTCCAGCCTCGTCTCCTCTATCTGAGAGATTCACATCTTCCATTCACATGATGTCATTCGTCCATTGATAGAAATAAGTTAGGGACGTGACCGACTGCTTTTAAAGTTGTTTCCACATCCTTGACTTGTATCTTAACTCTAAGAAGATGACCATGACTAGGCGGTTATTCTCAATGCTCCTAGCCCAAGTGGACTCCTGTTAAAATGATATACTTACGATAGAAGTTTCTCGGTCAGGCCCTTTTTGATGTTACCTAGCTTACTAGCCATCATGACATGGGTCTTTGAGGGAAAGAACCTAGGGTTGAAATTTGCATAAAGCTGGGCCCAATCGGTTGTAGATGTAGATACTAGTAGTAGGCCAGTCCTATGAGAGTGGAGAGAAATAATAGACATTTTGCAGGAGTAGAAAGCTAGCCGCCCCATGTGATGGAACTAAAAAACAGTGATGTAGTCCGTGGTTCAGTACTTTGCTCGTATTTGTCGTTAGGTAGTAAAGCATGCCGTTTATGGATGTGTGTGCTTAGGATTTCTTTCGAGAACGGCTCTTCATTCACTTGAGTTTGCTGGCGAAGACGAGCCATTTCCTCCCATAGGCTAGCTTTTGCCTATTGCGGATGTGTTTGGCTCCTAATCGAAGATGGGCTTAAGCGGCATCGTTTATGCAGTAGGAGATCGATCACGATGATGCGATGGAGAGCGATGACAACGACAAGGGATTGGAGAGGGGTACCTCCTCTCTCTATACACAGAAGGAAACAATGACTGCTTGGCTCACTTTTCCTTAATCTTGGCATATCCGCACCCCCATAGGATGGGTAGTGCGGTGAGGGGGCCCTATGCTCTCTACCGACAATGTAAGCACCATCGCTAAGACGATCAAATCTCAAGTCTCAAGTTCCAACTATCGCCCAAAGGCATTCAAGAGAAGATGGTCGTTCTGCTGAAGGGGAACAACAATTCCTTTGTTCTTTGTACATGGCCAATTCGGTGTCCATAACATTAATATCATGACTTGTCTCACCCACAACATGCATTCTTCTGTTGTAAATAGGAATAACCCTAGTTAAGGTTTCAAGCACAACCCTCTCCAGGGCGGTATTAACGAGATTGTAAACATTAGGGATGATAGGTTGGGCAAGTGTTAGATGAGCCACCGGAGGAGCTGGTGGACCGAAGTTTATGTTCGTTAAAGCATCAAGCCTTATCCTTAGTTCGTTTATTTTACAAGCTATCCTACATTTGTCAAGCCTCGAAGAACACTTTGCAACTTGTCATTACTCAATCTACGGATGTGACAAACAACGCTAGCAAAAGGGTTGCCGTGAATGTCGCAGTCATTTGAGTTGATACCTTTGTTATCACTGTTTGGATTCGGGTGATAACTAGAACATATTTTCAGTAGAGGAAAAATTGAAGAAATTGAGAGCTTATAAGGGACATCCTCCTTTTGACACCAAAATGTTGACTATAGATTTAGCCAACCTTGGAACTATGATAGTGCAATTGTATTAGCAAAGGTTATTTGCTAATACTAGGCTTAAAAATTGAAAATGAAGAGTAAATAAGCAATCAAAGTAAAGTGACACAAGATGTATACTGGCTCGGCTAAGCTTACCTACATCAATTGTGAAAATTTATTACTATATCAATCTCTTAAAATTAAAAGGAATTACAAAAGAATAATAAGAAAATATGAGCAGCTAAGATTGTAATGTACTAACTCAAGGGTCCATATATTTTTGTATGCTTAAAGATAAAATTTTGAACCCTTATGAAGTTGCATGGAAAGGGATAATTATAGCAGCTGAAGTTGAACTTTGAATGGTTGAGATTGCACAGCTGAAGGGCGGGAATCACTCTGGGCCATTAATCTGGTCTCTTTGGCTGATGGTGGACAACGGGAATGGTGGTATGATTATATGGCAAGGAGCATGCCAACTGTGATGACCACCCTACACCTCCAACACTCAATATACCTTTATAGTGCACTATAACAGTGTCTGACCGATTGTATGATGATTGTCAAGTGCTAAAGTAACTAAAACAATCACAAACCGGTCGTGTATCTCATCGTGCAAGGATAAAATATATAATATCAATCACAAATATAAAACAAGTGAGATAGAAATATAACTAAATGAACCATCATAGATCAGAGCATAGGTTCAATAATGCTATATAAAGTAGCAATAAAGTTTATACAACTGATAAATAAACACAAATAACTATCTCTAAATAAAATAAGTCAAACACTATCAAGGCTCCACAGTGTCGCACGGTGGAATAAGCAATAATAAGCTCGAAATATAAGTATGAGAAGACCTCGCATGTAACACCCTACATCTATACCATACTACCAAAGTGTATTACTAAGTAATATTGTCATATAATACAGTGAATGAGGCGATAATGGGCTACTATATGTGAATATTCCCTAATAACACTACTATGTATCTTAAGATCATATATAATTTGAAATATGTGTACTCGATATCAACACAAAGTAATAAACATACATATCTAGGATAGAACAATACACAATGCAAAATAATGCATAAATACCACAGAGTCAAACGTTCCACATTTAGAAGCGGAACTGGTGTCACAGACCTCGCGAACAGTAGATCATTTTGCGTTAAAATACAAAATAAGTCACAAAGCTATCTACAATACTCAACACTTTTTGAAACTCACAATTGAAGGAATAAAATATAATAGTAACCAATAATGCAATTCCCAGACAAACAAAACAATACGGTATCAAATAAATCCAACTGCAACATCTCCCTATATAGGTAAAGAAAAAGCATAATGTTTGGGAATAAAACAAAATAGTAGATACTAATAAAAAATTATGCGTCTCCATCGTACCATCACGCCTCCAAATCACCACCAGTCCTCTCTATCGACTTATCAAAGTACATTTAAAAAAAAGAAAATGACAGCGTGGGTCAAACATACATCTAGTGAGTGAATAACTTTATGTAAGCATATAATACTAATAAGCTAGTAAAACGATGCTTATGCTTGAAAACAGTACCGTTACCTATGTCACCTGCACCCAATAAGTCAACTAAACACAATATACAGCTATAATGACATCGTATGCTAAGATTTTTCTAAAACCTTTCCTATGCCTAACCATATGCACACGATTAGTGGCCAAAATCCCAACCTACATACTGAAAACATGTGTGACTCACTACGAAGAACTTATATATCTTAATCCACTGTCACCAAGTCATACACCGAGGACTCTGCTTCTCTAAATGTACCGTGTTGCTATCATTAGACGTTACTAGCTACACCAAAGAACTCATTTCCTCAAAAAAATATCGTAATGCCTATCCTCGTAATCGTCATCGATATATGTCGCCGGTTACACCAAAGAACCCATTTCCACTGAAAATGTACTGTAACGACTAAGCTATCGAAATTTTCGTTATTATAGGTCACTGGACACACTGAAGAACTCATTTCCTCCAAAAAGTGTATCGTATTCATCATCATCAAATTGTGTACAGAGAACTCAGTTCCTCTGAAAAATGCATGCAACGCTATAACCATGCATTACATTTTACACTGAAGAACTAATTTCTTCTGAAAAATAAACTATAACGCCAATCCTTTTAATTGTCTTTGTTAAACATCATCAGTTACATCGAATAACTCATTTCATCTAAAATAATAATGTTATGCCTTTGCTATCCCATCATTAGAGGTCACCGGCCACGTCGAGAAACTCATTTCATTTGAAACGTGTACCGTACCCTTTATTGTCATATTATGCATCGAGAATTTAGTTTCTCTAAATAATTCATGCAACACCGTCATTAAAAGTTATTGGCTATACCTCATTTCCTCTTAAAATTTTTCCATAATAACAATCCTCATAATCTTCATTGTTAGACGTCACTGGTTACACCGAATAACTCAATTTCTTGGAAAAATGTACCATAATGCCAATACTCGTAATTGCTAGTCGAAAAATCCACAACAAACCTACCCAACTAGGAAATTTTTTAAAGTATCTCAAAACACATCAAAAAACATACCATAACATTCTTCGTCTTGCCATGATCGAAACCACGCAAATCGCATGTGATACGGTGGTCATATGCGAAAGTTATACGCTTATGAAGATGAGGGCAATATTATAATTATTAATTATTTTATTTTAATATATAACTTTTTTCAAGTATCGTATAACATACTTTGTTCACCTTCCTCCGCAAGCTACTATGAGAACCCAAAATTCACGACATCATTTCCAACCACCACTATTTTTGCTCACCGCCGCTGCTACAACCACCAATCAACTAATCAGGCATCACCAACTGCTCTAGCATGCTCTACCAAGTCCAATGCCATCCTCGACTTAGCCCGCGATGCCACACCATGACCTACGACTGGCGTCAATTTTCTAGCCAATTTCGACCAACCAACGGCCATTTGCCTTGATCAGAAACCATCACGAGGATCTGCTTAACCACTCTACACATCAATACTCTCTGATAGCCGTATCGTCGTCGTTTCACTATTGGATCAAAAAGAACAATCTACGTTGGTAAACTTCTGGCATGTTTACTGATTAATTTATACATTTAATCGACGAATGAACACCACCAGTGGATCCATGTCCTCGAGAACTAAAACTTTGATATATAATATAAATGATTTGGAACACTTTGTATTTTGCATTTTTTTAATTAAAAGGAGATTTTCTCTTTTGCTAATTACAATCGATAAAAATTATATTTTTAACATCTAACCATGAGGGCAATATCGTAATTATTAATTATTTTATTTTAATTTTTTTTTCAAATACCATATATCATACTTTACGCATCTTCCTCCGCTACAGTAGGAATCCAAAATTCATAACATGATTTCCAACCGCCATTATTTTTGCTCACCGCCACTGCTACAACCACCAATCCACTGACCCGACATCACCAGTCGCTCCACCATGCACTACTAAGTACAACACGACCCTCGATTTAGCATGCGATTCCCTGCCATGACCTGGGACCGTCGGCCGCTTTCTTGCCAATTTTGAAAACCCATGACCTTCTGACTTGACCAGAAACCACCACGATGACCTGCTTGACCACCTCAACACATATATACTCTCTAATCGTCGTATCACCATCATTTCACCGGTGGATCAAACGAACAGTCTATGTTGGTCGAACTTTCGATACGATTTTTGATTAACCCATACACCTAGTCGACGAACAAGCACTACCAATGATTCATGTCATCGGGAACTAAAATTTTGATATATAATTTGCAAGGTTTACAAATCATTTATATTTCACATGTATTTAATTAAAAGAAGATTATCTTTTGCAAAATGACAATCGATCAAAATATATTTTTAACATCTAGCCATGGCATACTACATCCAAATCAGTTTTTATTATTAACCACATCATTTATTAATTTAATTTAAGATCATAGGGGATGAATTACTATGTCTTATCAATATATACACAAATATGATAAATCCCATTCACCGACTAGCCGTGCGTCTTCTCCGTTCAAAGGTGAGTCCTCATACCCCTTTGTTGTTCAGAAAATCCCCCGCCTTGAAAATGCTAAATCTCTGAATAGCTTCGATTTATTTGCATAGCTCACTTCGTAGCGATCGGTTCATATATAAATTTGTTTAATTTGGATTTGATTTGGTGGATTTGGAATTGATTTAGTGAAAGTGGAGTTGAGATTTATAAATCGAAAGAAATAGGGTTAGTGATATACTTATAGGCTTAAAATAATAACATCTAGGCCATATTTTTGAATTTAAAATATTACAAGCCAATGAGTTTGACTACTTCTCATTTCTAGCATGTTTAACCAAATTCAATAGGTTATATATGTTTTCTGACTGTAAACAACATTCTGAATGTGATGGAATAGGTCCCTAAGCCTAGTTCGAACTCCTGTAGAAATTTACTATTTTTCCCTTATGCAAAATTATAGTTTTACCCTTTTTAATTTAATTATTTAATTTTGTAAAATTACGGGATGTTATACTACAAAGTATTAGTATCTAACCCACTGCTTAAATAACATTATCCCTAATACATCATCATAAATACATAAATGAGGCTACAAAATCACATAAGGGAACCATCACCTAACATGTATACTAGCCTTCGAAAGGTATCCCCCAAGTCAAGTAATCTACTTCGTACCTGGATCTGAAATATTTCGAACTGACTTGAGTATTATAAAATAACATACGGGTCAGACTATGTCTAAAATTAAAATGTCATTATGTGATTGTAAAGGTGTGGTATAACATATAGCTCATAAAGTGGCATATGATTTATCTTTGGTATACGACCATAATCAGATCCATATGCACATCATTTCCCATACATAATAACATCATATAAGTAAACATCTTCTCAAGGGTAAACCAACCAAACATTCAACACACAACCGTCACACAAAATGAATCAAACATGGGATGGAAAGCACTCTGCTATGCCATTTTAGCTCCCAACTATACAACTATGAAGGGATTGATACAGAGTTACATATATTCAATGGACTGCTCTCATCAGTGTCAAGGATCACCCTACTGATGATTGTTGTAACAACCTGGAAAATTAAACTATAATAATTAATTGACGAATTAATTAAATGATAAAATAACTTTGTAAAATTATAAGAATTGAGCCATAGGAGTTTCACCATTGTGTCAATGGTAATTTTCTGCTCAATTTCCGTATATAGAACGTCAAAATCCAAGCTAATATGAGCGAGATACAAAGCAAACAAGAATCAACGAAAAACATAATATATATATACACACACACACACATATAAATATACACACACACACACAGATATATATATATACATACACATACAGGGAGGTCGATCATCCCAAGGCCAAGGTCGACCTGGCACTATGGGCGGTCGACCCATAGGTTAACCCGCCTACGGGTTTGAGGCGAAGGAATTCCTCCTTCGTCCTGTGCGATTTTAACACGTCAATTTCCCTACTTCGCTCAATCTGGTCTCTTCGTGCTTCTATCCGATGGCTCCTATTCAGCATATGATGTGGTTGCATCTTATTCAATCCCCAAATCCAACGGTCTGAGATCTACTTCTACACCTATAAATAAGACCCTAGGCCTAACATTTTTCTAATTCTAGGTTTTCTCCAATTGGGTTCACCTTTTCAGGAAGGACCCTAAACGGAATAATTTTCCAAGGAGAAAATCGTTTAAAATTAAATTATTTTACAACCCCAAGTGGATCCGGGAAGGCCTAAGGAAGAGCTAAGGACTACAGGTAAGTGATTGTAATTATTTTAGATTTTTAAGCAATTTAAAATAGTGGAAATTAGCCACAAGGGCCTCTCTAGCAAGTGGAATTAGTTTCTAGGACACACAGCTGAAATAATTACTTTTAAGGACAAAATGCAAAATAATTAGTTTCTAAGTCCAAAAAACCTATGAAATTATGTCCTTGAAAGTAATTGGACTGCTGACTTTGTCCTTAAAAGTAATTATTCTGCTGACTTTGGCCTTGAAATTAATTTCTGTGTATGTGTGTCCTAGAAACTAATTGGACTGCAAAGTTTGTCCTTCTGGTGAAATGCCCCTTTAAAATAATAGGGTTTCCAATAGTAGTTGTTTTACTACGATTTTTGGAATAACCTTTTTAGTAATTTATTTACAGTTTTTAGAATTATTTTCAGTCTATTTCTTTTAGCTATTCTTTTCAGTTAATTTTAGTTTATTTCTGTTAATTATAGCTTTTCCATCTATTTACAGTTTATTTACAGTATTTTAATTTATTTACTGTTATATATGCGTTATTTACATCTTTTTCCTACGCTTTGGATTTTCTTCTATTTTCGGTTTTCTTTTATTTCTCTTTTTTCTTCGCGAATGGATTAGAATAGATTAAACGCGAATATGGATTAAATTATAAGAATACTAAAATAATGGAAATAAGATGTAAATTGTAAAGACTGTAATAAAAATGGAATTGGACTGAAATTGAGCCCAATGATGATTAGAATTAGGCTAAATTAAAGATATCGGTCTAGTTATAACTTAGAATTATAACTAAAAAGAGTAAAAGATAAAAGAAGCTTATTTTTACACTTAGACCTTAGGTTAAGTAATAGCATGATTATAACGTAGGTATAATAAGAAACAGAACAAAATGAGGCTTATTTTAAGACTTAGGATAAATTAATAAGCAAAGATAGTAAAGATAATAGTAGAGGCTTATTTAAATAATTTATCTAAGTTAATAAGCAAAGATTAAAAGGAAAGATCTGTACCGGCAACATTTCCCTTATGTTGTTTAGGGTAGATAAGTGGTCAACAGTTAAAAGAAAAGATCCATACCAGCAGCATTTCCCTTATGCTGTTTAGGGTAGATAAGTGGTCAATAGTTAAAAGAAAAGATTCATACCGGCAGCATATCCCCTGAGACACACTTACGCTGTTTAGGGTAGATAAGAGGCCAATAATTAAAAGACCAAATCATGGGGATTTGGACAAGGGGCGCAACTAGATTTTGTTTGACAGGGACCAATACGAACAACATTCCCTATTTTCTATGGACACGGTGTCTCACAATAGCCTGAAGTGAGATGAGGGTACGCTTATGCTGTCTAGGGTAGATAAAAGTTCAAAAGAGGGAGCAATAGATAGTGTGAACCCGCGGTGACCGAGCGTGCGACATTGATTAAGGGAGATAAATCGCTATAGAGTTCCAAGCGCTTAGCGTGTGTCTTTTGTAGACACCATTGCCTTCTGTGTAGGGAGCTATCTAGCGTCTAGTCCACAGTAGGTACTATGGAGTAGCATGCCAATCAAAGGGTAGAATTAGGATTTCAGCCTAATTATAGGATTAGGAATTCAACATAATCAAAGAAACGATCAAAGACAAGAGCAAACAATCAAAGTTAATCAATCATATTTAATAGTTAATTCATATTTATTTCCAACTTATTCCTTCTTCTATTTCCTATGTTTCTTTTTATATACTAGAACTACTGTAAAGCCTGTTACCTTTACTTTACTTAAAGATTCTAGTAATTACTATCATTCACCAGACTTTTAGTCTGACTCACTCCTCTATTTTCCCCTTTACCCCCCAAAGGCAATCAAGGAAGAGGACAGTAGGTTGTAGTTGCTTAGAGGTTTCTTTAAAGGAGATTCCACTATGTACTTCTACTTCTTTATTTCAGCCTTTTGTTCTTTATTTGTACTGGCACATTTTGGGGAATAGCTATACTCTGATTTTTAAGACTACGGTTTTCTTTGATTTCATAAGACATATATGTATGGTATTTTGACGTGTGATGTCTTTGCTATTTGGTGACTTATTTGGTTTTTAGAGCAATTATGAAGTTCTGTTCTAAATAAGTTATTATTTAAACTGTTCCGCTGTTTTTACCTATTTCTGTCTTGTGAATCTTAGTCTCTACTAGTTTTAGTTTATACCTACAACGCACCATGCCTTCTAGTGTGTCCTTTTGGGTATACTAAGGGATGTGGGGTGTTTCACTTGGTATCAGAGCCTAAGGTTACAGGATTCCTAAAATTTTGTTTTAAAAAGTAAAGTATTTTTCAAAATAACTTGTTTTAAAAGTATTTTTTTAAGAAAGAAACTCTTAGAAATAGTTTTTAAGTATAAAAGATTTTTTATAAAAATCCCCTCAAAAGTCCAGTTCAATCTCCCTTCGACCCTTTCCTAAACAATCTTTTTTCTTTTCGTAGAATGGCGGATGCCCCAAACCTTCCCGAGGCCATTCCAGTCCCAGCCTGTTTTCGTAGGTATCTATAAGCCACGACTCCAGAGGTGCAAGGGCAAGCACCCATTCCAGCACCAGCGGGTGGGAATCCCATCAACCCACCTACAACAGTTAATTTCTCTAGGCTTTGTAAGGATTTTACAAATTTGGGTGGAAAGACCTTTTCGGGTATGGAGACTTTTATGAAGGCTCGGGCTTGGCTAAGAAACACGAAGAGGATATTGGGACTATTGGGATTGGACGATCAGCAGCGGGTTCAGCTAGCATCTTGGCAGTTGATAAAGGAGGCTTCTTACCGGTGGGAGGTTATTGGGTTGGAAGGAAGAGAAGTTACTTGGAATGGGTTTTGGGAGCGATTTGAAAGGAAATTTTATCTCAAGCAGAAGAGAGTGTTCAGTTGGAGCGGTTTATTAACTTGAAGCAAGGAAACTTGTCTGTGAAAAAGTACATCAATCAATTTAATGAATTGTCGTGGTTTGGAATAGAATTGGTGAATACACCGCACAAGAAAGCTATGAAGTTCTCAAAGGGATTTAATCAGCCCCTTCAAGGTTTGTTGTTGACTCACGTACCGATGGGAGCTACATATGAGTCACTAGTAGAGATGGCACTTATGTCCGATGTAGTTAAGGAAAGAGAGTTTAAGGAGACCCCTAAGTCGGAAAGTTCTAAGAAGAAGTGGAGGAAAGATAAGAAGGATGAGGGTAAAAAGAAAGGAGGAGGAACTCAAAAGTAGATCAAGAAAAAAAGAGAAGTGCAAGAGTTGTGGGATGGTTGGTCATTACGCCAAGGATTGTAAGAAGGCAGCAATGAAAGGGAAGTGTTTCAATTGTGGACAGCCTGGTCACTTTAGTAAAGCCTGTCCTCAGAAGACGAGGCAGGGAGCTTTTGTATCTCTATTTCACTACATCAATAACTAGACAAGACACCGACTGCTTTTAACTTGCTTTAGAAGCCTTCCTCACATGATCTCAGCGCTACTCCTATAGTCTTTAGTTACCCGACGACGATCGTGACCTAATATACATCGAGTGCAAGACAACTCTATGCAATAGTCAAGACCCTATAGTTGCCATAGATGGTAATAAACTATTGGCCTTTGTGACATAGGAGCAGAGGTTCTCATCTTTGGCTCTCGGCCATACAATATAAGGTATGTCATGTATTCAGGGAGATATCCCACAGTCAGGTCACTAGGATGGATACTAGCCTTATCTAGTTTACTCTTCACGAAATAATAATAGTACACATAATAAATAGACACATTCTTCGTTTTCAGCCTGCTTACTCTCATTTTGCAACATCATATATGTGAATAACCCATGTTATTAAACCCCGTATGAGTGATGTCTACTTACAAAAAGAAATCAAACAAATATTGACTCAGGGTCCCATAAGACTGGTGATACTCACCCGTTTTCTTCATGCCTATAAACTACACTCGCATCTCCATATAAACAAGTTCAAGGAATAACCGAAGAAATAATACCAAAAGTCCCATACCAGATGGTTTTAAATCTCTGTTTATTCAAATTCCCGGTTACATAGAAAATGTAATCAAACTACATCCAATTCTCATTTACAAAAGATGTTTTATTTATAAGGAAAAACTATTTATTTATCCCAAAAGCCTCTATAAAGTTTCAAGTAAAATGTAATATTTCCTTTATTTATTTAATTCTAAAATCAAGGTTTTACTAGAGAAATAGTTTTCCAAATCTCTTATAAATTCATCAAATCATGGAAAATACTTTTAAACTCATGTAATAATTATTAAATTCCATTCTATCCTTAATTGATGATTGTCTTATACAACCGAACTGATATTATTCAGCCTTTTTGGAAACTTTTCTTAACTGTTCTCTCATGCTTCTCATGTTGTTTATAAGCATATCCCAACCATTAACACTCTCATGCTTCTCTCGTCTTTTATAAGTGTATCTGAACCCTTAAAGTAACTTATATGTTAATTTCAAACAAAATTTAATCACATATATCTAAACAATTCAAAATAATAAATCTAAACTTATTATTTTCTTTTTAAGTATAGATCATCTTAGTATTGCTTATTATAAGAACTATTCTTTCATATTATCTCAAATAGTATATACTCTTCAAATTGATAATATACTAAAAAATATCCTTTATTTTCAGTATATTACTTTAAATATTTCAAACATCATTACTAATCCAAAAATAATATTTTTCGTAAAATTTCCTTCAAAACAGCAATATTATTATCAATTTACATCAAGAAATAATATTTATTTAAATTGTTTTTTCTACACAAACACTTTATTATTATCTAATTAAAAAACAATATTTTGTATTAAATCCCAAAAATCCTCTTTTTTGTAAAATTTTTTGATTTATATCAAAAATAGTAATAATTTATCCTAAAAATGTTCATAGAGAATATCTCTTTATTATTATTATTATTATTCTCAAAATACCTCTTGTTTTTATTACTTAAACAATAAACTTGTTTGTAAACTCCATAAAGTAATTATATCATTACTTGCTCAAAGTTGGATAGTCTTTAAGAAATCATATTACTATTTATTAAATTCCACCTTACTTAGTAAATAATAGTCAATTCTCGATCCAAAATAGATTTTTCATTATTGTTTCAGTATTTTCCTAAATTTATAAATAATACCCTCATAAATTTTCAGTACAAATCCCTAAATCACAAATTCATAACATTCATTTCTAGTAAGTTCTTAGCACACTGGCATATCGATATCCTAGCTACTTCACCACAATTAATTAAAACTTTATAGGCTATGTAATTTTTCTAGCTCCAATCAACTTTCAATTGAAAATACCAATAACTTTTCAATTCAGTTTTTAAATCAAAATCGTTGATCCCAAATCTTATGCTTCACACAACTTGTAAGATTTGGAAACCATAAAATTCTCTTTTAATTTTAATAAACAGTTAATAAAATCATAACAAATTCTGTTTCAAATCAAATTAATAAAGTTCCACCTAAGTAAATTTTCAATTTATTTACCTTAGACTTTACATATTAAACCATTTCATAAGAAATCGTAATTTTTCTCAAGTTAGTCGCTTCATATCAATTCCTAAGTCTCATCATAAAAAAATAATCTAACTTTAAATTCCAAAGCTAATTTATTTTCAACATTTCTTGTAAATATCATTAACGGAAACATTTAACTTTCAAAACTCAATTATTTATGGTTTAACCAAATCAATATTAACTGCTTATAATTATTTTCTAAATAACTTCGATTACTTTCAGTAACGCTCATGCTTTAAAAATAATTTCAACATATATAAGTATTTATCATATAATCTATAACCAATTTATCTTATATAAGTATTTATCATTTTTGTTTTATAATTAGCCAATGTCCAACATCTTTAAATAATACATCGTGTATATTAATAAAGGTATACTTTTAAATTCATTTTTTCATTTAAATTCTAGCCAAAATGGTTCAATATGAATTAGAAAAATAAGCATATATAATACACCATTTTAAACTTTATCTTTATAAATTATAAATTTCTAAAAAAATGTAATAAAACTGTAACATTTAAAAAAAATTCAAAGTGTGACAAAAATATTTATAAAATATCCAAAAAGACGCATCTTGCTTACTTTTAATTTACCTTTAAAAAGTTTCTTTCGTCGAAAGCAAAGTACATATCAAAATATAAGTATGGAAATGTGCCTTACACTAAATTTCAACAAAAATAAAACCTTTAAAATATTTTTAGAAAATTACACCTTATTAAATTTTCTTATGTTGAAGCTTATTTAAATGGTTATTATTTCAACATATTAAACAAACTTCAACTTCTTTCTTTTACTAAAAAATCTTAAATACGATTATTTCAAACTTTTTAGGGAACATATTTAATTTTATTTAGATATTTTATCTGGAGTAGATCATAACTGCACAACCCCAACATGGTCATAAAATCTAAAAAAATGCTTAAGTGCCTTCATTACGCCTCATCAACATCACACTATTTCCTATAAACTTAAGGGCACTACTCTTCTTCTTATACATTCCTTGTCCCACAATTTACTCTCCTGCTAATCAGTTTAAAGACCCTCCATTAGCAATCCTTTATGGAGTAAATTACAACAAATGTGATGGATTTATTTTCCACCCAAAACTATTTAAATCTCAACATTTATTTAACTTGTAGTTATTTACTTCTATAAGGGATAAGTCAACAACTACCTCTATGAGTCAAAATATACGGGGTGTTGCACAAAAATAAGATATACATATATTAAATATAGTATAATATAAATTAAAAAATACACTCCACCACACGTGTCAATTTAGTAGGAATCGCCTAACCTAGCTCTGATACCAAAATGTAACAGCCCGCCATCTACGACATCTTGATCCACGTTTAGAAGGCACTTACATCGCAGACCTCGTAAAAAGTGGATCATTTTTTGTTAAAATATAAAACAGATTATAGTGCTATTTTGAATATTCTACATGTAACACGCCGTAAAATTAATGACAATTAATAAGGCTCCAAAAATGGAAATTGCACAAACGACGAAATTTAGCCACGAAACTTACACCATTGTGTTCGTGATGATTTTCTAAGCAACTATCATATTCGGAGTTTCGCGATCGGAGCTCAAATGAATATATTATTAGAATTTGAATTTCCCAGAATGAAAATAAATAAAAAACGAAATAAGGAAGTAAATAATAATAAATGCGGGACCCCATGGTCGACCCCCTTACTTAAGTCGGTCGACCACTAGCGGTTGATCGCTTATAGGGGGTGGTCGACCGGTTGGGGGAGGCAGCTATGATTTGAACCTTGGCCAAACGGTTTGGATTAAATTATTTTAATCTAACAGTTATGGTTGATCCAAGTGCCTATAAATATAGGCCTAACCCCTCAATTCTCTTTTCATATTTTTCGGTCCATGCATTGAAGCACTATCATTTCCCTTCTCCACTATTTCTAAAAATTACAAAATGTTAGACACACACACATATACACATAAAAATTAGAGAAGGGTGGAAAATAAAAGAGAGGAAGAGAAGAAGCAAATCAACGTTGCAAAAGAAAAGGCAAGATTTTATAATTATAAATTTATATTCCCCTCAATCCCAAATCTCTTCTCAGACCTATAATTCTAATAGTATGTGTATACCTTATGATACATATTCTTTTAGGTTAGAATGGAAAAGGGGTCAAGTAAAGGAATGTATTCCAGTTTGGGAGATTTAGAAAGCTAAACAGGTGACTGAGAAATTATATAATTTATTCAAAACATTGAAATATATCATTGATTATTTAATTATTATACCTGTACTAATCTGATGAGTTGTAGGCTTATAAATACGTATAGGATTATCGCTTACATATTCAATAAAATATGTAATTGGAATAGGAATAGGATGCACAACCTAATCTGAAAATTTGAAATCTGTCTTAAATATTTATTATTGTAGAACGTTTATAAAGTTTATTCCAGATTTATAATTAGGCCGTAAATTAGGTTTCCTTAGTTGACTTGAAATGTGAATTTCTATATTTTAATTTATTTAGAGTAGGATATAATTCAATTATATCTATTTTCGTGTAATTTTATCCAATTCCAAAATATGTGTAAAGTATGGATATTATTCTCCGTAGTTTACACTGCCTGTTTCAATAAAAGAAGAGAAATAATTCCTTATAATTTTAAACAAAGCAAGGCCTCACTTTTGGTTAATTTATGGAAAGCTATAAAGGTAATCCTTTTTGGAAGGATAGCTCTGATAAATTAAAATGGGGAAATGAATGTTCTAATTCAGGAATTCATAGTTTGAAATAGGAATATATATATATATATATATATATATATATATATATATGTGTGTGTGTGTGTGTGTGTGTGTGTATGTATATGTAACCGTGCCTAACAATTAAAAATAAATAAATACACACACATAGCGTAATTACAATGATATTCGTATTAGTTGTTAATAACATAATAATTATAGGACTAGGAGGTTGCAAAAGGAAGAAATGGTAATTCCTAAATTTATGGACAATAACCACAAATTTAACGGCCAATAAATTTGTAATTAATAGAGAGTTAAAATGAATTGAATGATGACTAGTTAGAGAATTTAATATGGAATTTATGCGGAAATTGAATAGGCATAATAGGTGGATTTTGAAACAAGTAAATATATATAATTAAAGATTGTCCAATTTTGAAATTAATGACCAATTACTTCGGAAAGTTGACATTGATTAGACATGAGAAGGAAATGAGGAAACTAAAACCAAAGCATATAAAATAGGAATAATTACATAGCGAACAAATAAGTATTAATAATATTAACTACACATAGAAGGCAATATAATTTTCATACTAGGAAATTATATGGCTTCAATTATACGTTTAGAATAAGCATGGATTATTGGGCCTAACCCAACACTTAAGCTTTCTGTGTTTGGTTTGGTTTAGTAGGTTGGGATGCATGGTTAATATAGTTACGCAATAGAAGTCTACCAATCACTTAAAGGCTACAAGCAGTTGTGTATACTTACCATTGATATGAGACATCTCCAACCATAAGACCCGTAGGAATGGCATACAAGTTGAGGATAAGTAGGGGAAAATATATCGAGAGTTCGCCTTGGATTTGAGTATTAAATGGCCCAATACTTTTAAGGAAATGAGGTCCGCTTCAGTTCCAATAAGAGGTATTAAGTAACCAAAAAGGGCATTTTCCTTGACTTAATTTGTTTAGTCAAACGGGATGTTAGCTGTGGAAGGTCGGAGGGCTATGTTAGTATTTTGTAATGGTATTTAGTAGCAGGCTTGGCATATAGGCTATGATCACTTGTCGTCCCGAGCGAGTGGTAGAAAAGACTTGGGTTATGCCCTGATGGATTTCGCTTCCTACTAGTATATAATCTGTATGGAAGACGCATAGACCTCAAAGTAGATGGTTAGACAAAAATTCGTTTATTGATGGTAGGCTAGACAACCCTTAGATGGGCCTTTGAGATGCGTTTGTAGTACGACAATTAATTTATACATTATAGAACCATATATTGGGGTCATCGATTACTGTAGCTAGAACCGATTGACTAGCGTTTGCATTGGAAGGCCTCACTTTGGGGATTTAGGTATTAAATGGCCATTGGGTCCCTATTACAGAAGTGTTAAGTGGCTGGGGTTTGGGTGGTGAACATTTATATTTTTACCTTGGAGAAGGTTAGGTTAGGTATATCACGCACATTAGATTAAAATATTAGTAGTAATTACAATACATAACACATAAATGGAAATTAATCAACATAAATTAAAGGTGTAAGTAAAGTATGTAATTTTCCAATAACCAGAATATTGTTCTGACCCCTCCCTATTACAACCCACATGATAGATTTAGAGAGACAAGATACTGGAGTAAGATGGGAACGGTAGATTGAGAAGTCATCTTGTAACAACCCATCCTGAAATGGATTTAAATACCGACCTAAAAAAGTCCCATCGAAACTTAGACCTGTTCCAAAGCTGGATGTTGGTTGGTAAAAGAACAATACAGAGCTATTTATCTACACATTCAGATCTCAATGCGAAAGGATAAAATATAATAATAACAATGCATCCATTTTATTATAAATTCAAAATCTTATAAAAACCATAACACAAAAACAAATAATAAATGTTACATATTCATGATACACTGTATTTAAAATACAACAATTTCCAATGGATATATCTAAAAATAACATGAATAGAAACATAAATAGACTGCCACAAGCTCTCTTCATGCCTACGCTTTCAACAACATCATCTTTCCTAACCTATGTTGTAATGAGGAGGGAGTCGGAACAAAATATGTCTGATGAATAAAAATCATAAGCCTTACTACAATAGTACTTATGGACTATAATTTAAATAGGAATATGTCTTTTACATTTTATTTACATCCTAAGTCTTTCCAAATATGAGTCAAAAAGGCTTTCCAAATATATGCCCATAGCTATCTCGCTTTAATCCAATAACTCATATCTATTGTCAATAATGTCCTATCAATGTAAAAGATAGTATCTAAGTCACTTAATACCTTTTAATAGGAATTAGGCAGACTCTAACCATTTAATACCTTTTTTAAGGCAGGTCCCCGTCCTTTAATACCTATCCCAAGGCGGACCCTTCTCTAGTAACCATCCAGCTGACATTGCATGGACGCTCTTCAGCCACTTATTACTTCATATCGAAGCGAGCCCTTTCCCGAGATATCATATACCGTGCCTAACCAACAACCCCGACCAGTTACTACTTCCAAAAAAGGAAGATGCGGGTCCTCACACAACCATTTAATACCTTCTATCCCCGAAGCAGGTCCTTCGTATTATAACTTGTACACCACATCGACGTCTCACATTATTCCGACTATTCGTAGGTACTAGTAGCCAGATTAGTTGGACAGATTTACCCTATAGAATTTGGGACTAACCTCAAATATCTGTATTTACTTATTATAACAGATGTCTCACATTAGTCCCAAAGTCACATCGCTGGAAGCCAGATTAGCTGGGCAGACGTCCGTGTGCTTTTGACTGACCTTGCATCCATATAACTTTGTCATATCTATAACACTCTCTACATACATTATCACACATCTTACCGTATTAAATATGAAGGCTTTATAAGAAAACACTTATTTCTCCTTTATAATTAACTTCTTTCCTAAGAGGGATTTAATAATAATTAATAGCTTATTAACTACGCAATTAATACACTATAATTATATGACTTTTACGCATATATATATATATATGTGTGTGCGTGTGTGTGTGCGTGCGTGTGCGCGCATATATATATATATATATATATAAACACAAAACACCCCAAGACATAATTCAATCCAAACTACACTAATCAATTACTAAGATGGAAAGACTAAGATTTCCATTCACAGTAGGTCCTCGGCTTTGTCTCCATTTGTATTTGACTCGCCTTCAATAATCTCTTTTAGACCTCTTTTTTTATATACAGCAAGGGATTTGTATATACGTTAGACTAAAAATTAAAGGTTGGAGGAGAAAAGGTTTATAAAATAAACAACAAATAAAAATAAACATGTAGGATTTCTTACCTAAAACCCTAAAGAAGTTTTGTGAATCTTAGAAGAGATGAACTGACAGAGCTTCACTAGGTTCCTAAAATAATTTGTGAATAAAAATGTGTAACATCCCCCTATTTGGAGGCCCAAAACTAACGGCTATTGATGCTGCAGTCATCCATAGTTATTAATTCTCGGCGACCAAACACGGCGATACTAGATACATTGATACATAGAAACACAAGAATATGGAAAAGATTTAAGCAACAAAACAAATTCCATATTCCATTTCAAAATATTCCAAATTGATTACATAATACCAATTCGCAGACCACGTTCAGATAACATATATTTATTATAAAATATGCCAAGAGCGACATATGAAGATGCCCCATTGGTAGATCAGAGTATATAGATAGGCAAGAAAGCAGTTTGCCTTTACAAACAAAACACACAGTGGAAATAAAAGAACTATAATAACAAGCTTGCCTCCTACACGTCCTCGGAAGCTTTATTCGTCTAAAAACACCTGGAAACCTTATCTCTCAACGTGCTCAAAATCAATTGAGTACCCGAGAGTTTAAGGGGAAAAAAAACTTTGAGTCAAATATAAAGCCTGGTATGAATAATAATTTACCATCTCAAACCATTTATATCAAGTGAAACCACGCCGCTTAGCGGAACGGGTTTTCCCCTTACTAGTATCCTAAAACATTTATAAAACCATATACTGTGCTCCTACATCCACAATGGTTAAAACATAGTATTTCAAAACATTATGATGATATGGAAAACAAATAAATCAATTATGGATTACCCATCCCCATTCATTCTAACTATCTGTCTCAATTATAGTTTCTAGGGTTACAATTAACCTGTTAAATATTAAGGACTATCTATCCAATTACTTGGTTTTCATGGGATCACTAAGAACCTATTGGTATCTCCAATATCTTTTTTCTTATCCTAGTTTTCATGGGCTAACTAGGAACCTGTGGCTGACTGCCAATATCTTAATCCAGATATAGTTTTCATGGGCTAACTACAAACCGACTGGCCTTTGCGAGTATCAAATCATAGTTTTCATGGGCTGACTATGAACCTATTGGCCCCTGCCAATATCATACAGTTTTCATGGGCTTACTGTAAACCTATTGGCCCCTGACAATATCTTTAATTAAAAATTCAACATCTGTTAATTTATATTCACTACTTGGTCAACCTAACTGGTTGTTTTGCCCTTTCCTCAAAATACAAATATGGGTTAATAACAATGTGAATACCATTTCAAAATCTCTATTTATGCCATGGTTATTACTTTAAATTGAGATTGGGTTTATGTTTTGAAACCATAAAAACATCTCTTTCGAAACCTCTGGATAGCCTCCTTCGAAAGCAAAGACTTCTTTTCAAAACATCGTATACATACCTTTCAAAGCCCTTAGTAAACATTCTCTTTCGAAACCTATTATACCATTCTATGGTATCAAATCATCTTTTTAAAATATAGAGCTTCGAAACAAATGAAAGTACCCCTTTCGAAAGCATTGAGTTTACTCTTTAAAAATAATATTTGGCTCGAAACGGTTATATACGAAAGTATCTCCTTCGAAACCGACAAAAATTAATTTGGGGAAAAATTGATGGTGTCGAAACCATCTAGTCGAAAGCAAAACCTTTAAAACAAAAACTTTGAAGGACAGTGTCGAAACCTCTTTCGACTCCATCACCTTCAAAACCCTCAACCCTTTCGAAAGCAATGAGGAAAAAGGCTTAGTTTAAGGTAAAAACAAGGATACCTTTCGAAAGCATTACTGGTCAATATAGTCGAAAGGTAGATTAGCGGCAAGGTCGGAACCAACCTTTTTGAAAGCAGTTATTTAAAGGAAATAGGTACTCCTTCGAAAGCAAATACTTTAACACAACATGACAACCTTCTTCGAAAGCTAATTATAAAACCTTTTCAAAAGCATATGTTTCGCTTGTGTCGAAAGCTTTAGGTAAAACAAGGCAAGGATTTTAACTTATGAAAACATAGCAGGGTTTCGACCCCATCGGAAGCTACCCTTTCGACAGCAATGCTTCCACCTTCCTTCCAATCCACTACATACCATTTAAGCGATATCTTGTGCATTGGTTTCGACTACATTTTTTTCGACTATGTCAGTTTCGACTGGGATGAGGCAGAATCAAAGGAGTCGAAAGATACTTACTAACAGAGGCGAAACACCTTTTTCTGTTTTAAAGGCTGAATTATAGCAACTTTTAGTAATTACTTTCTAACAACTTGCCTATTTGTAAATTATTGATTGGTTGTCATAAAAACTTTTCAAATACTTTACCTTTAAAACTTTCGCATTTATATTAGATTAAAACCATTAAAATGCAACGTTTGAAAGGTTAAACCCTTCTATATGATAAAGCCAATATTTGTCGAAAAGTCCTTCTTTAACAATAATTTATTTTCCCAAATATATCAACTAGGAAAAATCCATAAAAATTACAGAAAATCAAATTCATCATGTAATCAAACATGTCAAAAATTTAGATCCAAATTCTTCCACGAATATTCGAAATAAATTTTTAACCCAAATATTTCATATTTACCATAAAAAATCATAATAAAATTTCCATAGCTTGGAAAATTCTGAAAATTAAAACCCATCTCTAAAATCATGTTTTACTATTTGACATAAAAATTTTCCATGGCATTTTAAAATCAATAAACCATGGTTTTGACCCTAAAACTGTACGGAATATTCATAATTAATTTGTTTACATCAAACAATCCATAATTTAAGCATATCATCATCAACGTTTCATAGAAACAAGATAAATACTCAAATTCTTAAATCACATGATTATAGAACCAAAAAGAGATGGAATGAATTATTATTCACCTTAGATTTGATAAGGAACTTAAGATTTGTTGTTGCTTAATCCTTCCTAGCTTTGAGCTTATCTTTTGATTGAAATTTCCTCTTTTTCCTTCCTTGTTAATGGCCGACTTTAGTTCACCGTTGCAGAAAACCCTAGCTATCACAACCTTCACCGGTCGACCGCTTTTGGGAACGTTAATTTTTGTCATTGTTTAATTTATTTTATTTCTTAATTACTTTTTAACATTATCGTTAATTTTGATGATTACTAAACCCCCAAGTCTAAATGTTGTTAACTTTAAAATTTCAAATTTAAGTATTATTTTTTTATCAGAATTAGGATTCCATTTAAATTATTTGAATCCAAAAACTTCAAACGTCCATAACTTCTCCGTTTGTACTCCGTTTTCAACATATTATATACGAGAATTGATCAGAATTTTGCCATTAACACAACAGCATAACTTTCATGGTCAAATTCTAACTTTTGCAAAATTTCCATTTGTAAACTTATCTTATTTAATTAATTTATCTAGTTTATTTAAATTTTTTGGGATAATACATTCTCCGCTTAAAAGGATTTCGTCCCCGATATCTTTCAAGAGGGGGACAATGTAACATGCAATGAACATCGATATTATACAACCATCAACTCAACTATAAGTGCAATGTGATAATGTGTGTAGACATACTGTAGGCGAGCTTAATCCTAACATGAATGCAAGTGTCATGACATATAGGCACATATGCAAATATCTTAACCATGCAAAAGGGTTCTATACGAGTGCAAAAGTGATAGTAAAAGTGTAGTAACCATCTCCAACCATCCAATCTAGCAACCATGATGCAACCAAAACCAAATTTTAGAGAGGAAAGTTTGCCAGTGAAAAGCTTAGGATGAAAAGTCCTCATGCTATCCATCGGGTTTCCCTCCAATGTACTCAAATCAACCAAATTTCTTTATTGCGGAGATTCCTAGTTCCGTGCTCCATACTGCGTGAGGTGGCACAATATGCTACTGCCTCCGCCTTAACACCCCCAATTGATAAGGCTCTACAACAGTGGTAGTGCTATGAATTCATTTTCTCAAATGTGAAACGTGAAAAATGATGTGGACTCCAGCCAATCTATCAGTGTGCTCCATGCGGTAAGAAAGTCTTCCTACTCTTTCCAAAATTGGGAAAGGCCCAACAAATTTTGTTACCAACTTTCCCGACTTTCCATATCTCACAACATTTCTAAGAGGGGAAACTTTGATAAACACCATATCCCTAGCTTCAAACTCTAAATCTGTTCTTCGCTTGTACGCATAGTATTTCTAGCGATCTTATGCGGCATTCATTCGTTGCCTAATCAATTATTTCTTTTTCGTTTTAGCACGTCAAACACCCAGTGGAAAATTCTACGAGCTTCTTCTTCATCCCTATCCTATCGAAACTTCCCTTCATACCTTATCCATCTTACCTTCTCCGAGATTATGGTCATCCTTGAATAGTGCCACTTCGCAAGCTAAAAATTATTTTCCCAAAATCCTAATTTTTTTGGGATTAAAGCATATTTTATTCCTAGTTAATAACCTAATTTCTTTATTAACTTCTAGCCTTACCTACGGTTTATCGCTAGTTAAATGTCCTTATGAAATTTTCTTATTTACACTATTCCTCCATATATACATTTGTTTGACGGTCTAATCCCATTCATAAAATCAACCAATTATAAAGAGGAACATACCTTATACCATATCATATGCTTTTACATTAACCTAAGGCAGACAACTAGCGATAACAATTCCAAAAACTCTAAAAGAAAATTTTGCTATGAGTTTCCATTTATCATTACCCGGTGCTACTGATGTTAGGGCCTTAATACTCCTTACTAAATTAAGATGAACATTCTTCGTATGTCATTCCACTTAATTCAACATCTTCCTTAATTTTTCTTCTTGATTTCTAATAAATATGGTCCTTTCATTTCTTTAGTTAATATAACCTTAATAATTGATCATTGTTGACAAAGTTGGACCATCTCTAATCAATCCTCATTTAAATCCCTTTAACCTTTGTACCAGTTTCAAAATCCATCTATTATGCCAATTCAATTCCTTTATAAGTGCCACATTAAAATCCCTAATCGGTCCCCACTAATTTCCTTTTAATTCTCTATTAATTAGAAATTTACTGCCCATTAAATCTCTAGTTAATGTCCACAAATTCTAGTCCTATAATAATTAATACGAATATCCTTGTAAATCACGCTATTTATATATTTTTATTTTTATACGTTAAGCGCGGTTATACGTGTGTGTGTATTTCTTATTTTCAATCATTAATTTCGAAACTAGAATATTCCTTTCCACATTTTAATTTATCAAAGTTATCCTTCTAAAAAGGATTACCATTATAATTTTCCATAATTAACCAAAAGTGAGATCTTTGCTTTGTTTGAAATTACAAATAATTATTTCTTTCCTTTTAACGAAACAGACCGTGTAAACTATGGAAAATTATATTCATATCTTACACATCTCTTTCCATTTGGTATATACCTTATTAATTCAAACGACATGCTTTTTTTTACATATTTTGGAGTTGGATAATTTATGAAATTTACATGGAATCCGCTCCAAATAAATCAAACATAGAAATTTACATTCCAAGTCTCTAGGGCAACCTAACTTATAACCCAATTATAAATCTGGAATATCTTCACAACATTACCAATATTCTACCACTAAACATTTGGGATTGATTTCAAATTTCTAAATCAGGTTGTACATACTATTCCTATTTTATTCATATCTTAAAACCTTTACACGGTCTTGCCTAGGTCGTGATCCCTGTCTACTGCGCAAAATTTTTGATTTAGTCCTTACCATTCTTAAAACTAAAATTTCACAATTATGAATTACCTCATATGAAACCTTTATCATTAAAAATATAAACTTGAAAGCCCTTTTTGTCAATTTCAAAAATTTCTTAGTTCCTAAATGGAACACGAAAGATTTTCCTTTTTCCCACCAACTTTTCCTTTTTAAGTTCTTTCTTCAACAGACTAGAAAGACTTACTTCTTTGAAAGTTGAACTTTATCAAAACATTTAAAACACAATTATTAAACCAAACTATTATTAAATAAAAAATTAAAAAATTTCTTAATTCCATAAAGGTGCAAAATAATTTACTTTCTCAAAGTCTTTCTACAACATACAAAATAATTTTCAATAAGTTATTTTCACACAAATAAATTTATTAGATTAAATTCGGAAGCAGCATTTATTACTCCATGAAATTATGGCCGATACTTATGAAAGTACATTGACCATAATTTCAAGGATCTATTATTATTATTTTCCAAATTTAACTCGCTTTAAATCTATTACAGAGATCACATTTCAAAATAATAGATTTTCCTTTATTAGACATTTCTTATTTAAAAGATATTTCTCGTTACAAGACAATTATTTTAGTAGACTTTAAATCACAATTTATTCACATGCATGCCAAATTCCTAATTTCAAATTGTTATATTATCCTAAAAATGTACATCAACATCTATTTTTTTATTACTCAAAATGAACTATCACTTAACTAAATACTTTTTATAACTTTGTTTAAGCCTTATTTAAACTCCTATAACCTTTCGCAGTCCTTTTCTTATCAGTACCAATTTATTTCTCTTTTATTACTATTTTAAATTCAGTAATATTGTATTCTTTTTTAAACAAATCCTAAATTGAAAAATGCATATATAAAATTCTCATCTTCACATAAATGCTTTTCCTTATAACGTGCAAGAAATTATCCCAACTCATTTATTAATTATCATCATTTAATTCCATCCAATTGTTAAATTTTTTTTCACAAAAATATCCTTTATAACCTTAAACAATGAAAAGTGAAGTAGATAAGGATAACTTCTATCCTACTAATTTCTAACTAGATTACCGATCCTATTTTATATAAATTTCTAATGCTTTTTCTCTCCAAATATTCCAATATTGCTGTGACGCCCCACCTCTATGCTCATAATAACAAAGAGTATTAAAAGAAATACTGTCTATTATTACGAAGAATAAGGCTGGATAGGAGTGACCATCCGTAGTTGGCCTTACACTAGTATTGGTTATTTCGATAGGAGTGATATATATTTTTATTTTTCATCTCTTATTTATTTACTCCCATCGACATACCCAATTCCAGTATAAAACAAGCTACGATGGTTCATAATAGTTTAGGACAATATATATAAAAACAACACAGATGCACAAAGAATGCGGAACACAAATAACAAATCTCATATATATATAACTGATGTTAGTTACAATATAGTTGACACAATACATATGATACAACTACAACTGTCGACTCTGGAAGTTATATATACAAGTACATTATCAACTAATATACATGAATACATATCATCCTATACAATGACACAACTTCTACAAAATGACAAAGACAACTTCAAAAGATGTGGAAAGTCTTCATAACCCGAACAGCAACTCAAAGAAGGAAATATACAACCTGAAATAACTCGGGTCTGACCCAAGTATTAAATTCAAAAGAAAATAATACACGGGTCAGTCTAATTCAAACTCAGTTATTAATGCACAAAAGCAATAATAATCAACATCAAATAGACGACAGTCTCAGAAATCTCGTATATCCAATCTCTCGATACGAGAATTGGATAACGGCAGATATAACACTAAACAGTGTTAAACGACAAATCAACAATCCAAATCATAATACAACTCCAAAACATTGAAATTAACCAACGAAACAATTCAACAATCGAAACATCAATTTAAAACTGTCAAAACTAATAGGGCTGCAGTACACGCACGTGTGTACTGCCTCGCCACTATTGCAGGAGATACGCGAAAGCTCAATGAAAGTCACAATGATCGCAAGGTCAAACCCCGAAATCGGATTCAATTCAAGCGAAATTGAAAATAGACCCAAATGCATTAATACAATGCAAGCCAACAAGGGCAAAACTGCATATAAAACTAAACTGCAGTCACAAATGAATACGAGGGGTAAACTGCAACAATACATATATGAAACATAAACCAGATATGATCAAAGAGCCCAGGTTTATAATGAAACCAGATATGATCAAAGAGCCCAGGTTTATAATGAAACTAGATATGAAAAAATTTCATAATTGCAAAGGACCATAAATGCAGATATATAACAATATCTAGTGAACATTAACAATCAGTGACAAATGCAGTACTCAAGTAATGGTCAAAAGCATCATGTACAAGTCTACAAATATCACAAGTAGTTCAAGTAAAACAATGTCTCGTGAATGACTCAAATGATCAAGACTACAGTAACAATACAAAAGCTACAGTGCAGACACCAGTTCAAAAATGCATCAGAAAACTCAAGTGAAGCTACATGAAAATGCAACTCAGGTCTGCACATCAAACCACAAATGGTCAAGCTACAACATGAAGCACTGCAATTCAAATAGCAGTACAATTGGAAGTGAGCACATGAACATATGCAAATACAACGGTGAAGTCTAAAGACAAGTAAAGTACATTAGTGAATCATCTACAGGTTTAAGTCCAAATGGACCAGACTTATGAACATGTACAAGATGAAGAAAGTACCCAGGTGAAGGCAGGCAACAGACTCAAGAGTATACAAGTCAGAGTGCACAGGGTACATGAGCAACATGTCATATATGAAGTATGTACAAGTCAGGAAGCCATATATCATCATCGAACTCAAAACAACAATGACCAGTGCAACTATACTGGATTATGAAAGACACAACAGGGAGAACTTCAGGATCAACAAGGTTCATCAGACTCAAGACAGTCTGCTAGCAAATTCAAAGTGGAAAACCACCAAAGACTCAACAGTAAACACATGCTCAACAAAGATCAGGCTACAAAAGCATATGAGATGTAGACTACAAATGAGAGCAATCACCAAGTCCAATGAAATAGAATGGAATGCAAATTGCAAGACAGTAGTGAGTGCAGACAAGACCAACTCGATGCAACTGACCACAAACAACAGGCAAACCGAGGAAGTGACAGTAAGGAAGTGCAACAGAGAAGAATGCAGGAGAAATGATTCGCAGAGAAATCGAATTCAATACAAATGCCAACAAGAAATTCACCAAAACAATAATCAGAGTACACAACACTACAATGAACATGAGGAAGTTAAGGCAACTTATAGTGCAACATGACAACAAACAGTGGAACAACATTATCACGATGCCAAGTACAACAAAATCTCGAGTATCATCAACAAAAGGATACAACATATATGCAAATGTAACACTAGACAGTGCAAGTGACAATGCAAGCAACAGGTTGAACTCGAGTGCAATTGGATATGCATAACAACTACACCAATTCTATCAGGAGCAAATCCAGTGTACAGTGCGTGACTGCAAATGCAACAGGTAGGTACAAAGTCAAAGTGAACAATGGAATGCAAGTGACAACAAGACTCAATTGTACTCGAGTCCAAATGCAACAGTATGCAAACGCACTCAGGCCAAAGCCAGGTGAGAAATCACATATTTAAGTAACTGAAGTAGCAAGTTATACCAAAGACCAACAGCAATACCAAAAAGGCCATCCACGAGGCAAGAACAAATGACAACGAGTGATACAAGACTCTATATATGCAGGCACAAAATCATAAAATATGAAACTACAAAAGTCAAAAGCAGTTTCACATTTTAAAATCAAGGCCGAGATCGACAGTTATTGGCCCCAAGTAAATTAAGGTACAAGCCGAGACCAACATAAATTCCAATGCAATCAAATTCGAAACAAGTGAACACGGAAATCAACATCACAACAAAGTAATCTACAGAATCAAAGTGACCGAAGTCTACAAGAAATCAAAAATCCCAAAGCCATAAAAATGAACTAGTAAAAATCTACACTGAGAGAATCAAATGCCACCACTGTTCAAATTAGATGTGAGTGAAGTTTAAATCACTCACCTTGGAACGAAGCGGCAACGAATTTGAACAATCGAGGAGCAGCCGTGCAAGACGAAGCAACCATCGATCGACCCAAGAAACAAATGCCAAAATGAAGCATCTGAAGTCGAATGAATGCAACCGGCTGAATCCCTAGTTTATTTTTTTTCTTTTGAACGAGGCAGCCACCATTTTTATGTTTTTGGTTTAGGGTTTGAAATCGAATCGTGAATAAGAGGGAAACGGGCTATCCACTTTGATAAGTATCACGTCAAACAACAAGTATGGGCCATAATATTTTCCTTAAAGCCCGCTTCAATATTTACAAAATTTAACAAAGAATTTCAGATCGATTAAAAACTGCAATAGCAATTAACCAACGATTTTTATCGTCATTAGATGATAACAAGATAATTGCGAAATCTCGGGTTGTTACAGACTCCCCTCCTTATAAAAATTGCGTCCCCGCAATTTTCATAATTAAAGTCGTCAATAACAATTATTTTTCTAACATAAACTGGTTAATGCTAGAAAATAAAGTCGGAAATACAAACGCCAAAGAATCTTTTAATTTCAGAAAAGAAATTCCCAATATCTCAACACATTTCAATTATCAAAAGATAATCAGAAGACATCAAACGGAATAAATGCAAACATCAGCAATATTCAATTACCAATAGATAATTATAATATAGAAATCACAAAACAACAATATCTAATTATCAATACGATCATTAGAAAACAACAAAATCTAACTATCAACAAAGATAATTATGAAACACAAATCACAATTCGCAAAACCACCAATATCTAGTTATTCAACAATTAACTAGAAAACACAAACTCCATATCAGTAAACTCTAACTATCAACAGAGATAGAAAGAAAACAGCAATTCAACAAAAATCAGCATAATCTAGATTCAATTAATCTCGTATCAATAAAATCAGCAAACATCCAATTATCTAAATGATAGTCAGAAAACAAATCAACAATTATCAAATTATCAATTATCTACTTATCAAAAATGACAACAAATATTCAATTATCAAAAACGATAATCAAATTTCAAATCAACAATTATTCAATTATCAAAAGCGATAATCAAATTTCAAATCAACAATTATTCGATTATCAAAAACGATAATCAAATTTCAAATCAACAAATATTCGATTATCAAAAACGATAATCAAATTTCAAATCAACAAATATTAAATTATCAAAAGCGATAATCAAATTTCAAATCAACAATTATTCGATTATCAAAAGCGATAATCAAATTTCAAATCAACAAATATTCGATTATCAAAAACGATAATCAAATTTCAAATCAACAAATATTCAATTATCAAAAGCGATAATTAAATCTCAAATCAGCAAATATTTAATTATCAAAAGCGATAATTAAATCTCAAATCAGCAAATATTTAATTATCAAAAGCGATAATTAAATCTCAAATCAGCAAATATTTAATTATCAAAAGCGATAATTAAATCTCAAATCAGCAAATATTTAATTATCAAAAGCGATAATTAATTCTCAAATCAACAAATATTTAATTATCAAAAGTGATAATTAAATCTCAAATCAGCAAATATTTAGTTATCAAAAGCGATAATTAATTCTCAAATCAACAAATATTCGATTATCAAAGACGATAATCAAATTTCAAATCAACAAATATCTAATTATCACAAGCGATAATTAGAAATAACAAATATCCGATTATCAAAAACGATAATCAGAACTCATATCAACAAATATCTAATTATCACAAGCGATAATTAGAAACAACAAATATCCGATTATCAAAAATGATAATCAGAACTCATATCAACAAATATCTAATTATCACAAGCGATAATTAGAAACAACAAATATCCGATTATCAAAAACGATAATCAGAACTCATATCAACAAATATCTAATTATCACAAGCGATAATTAGAAACAACAAATATCCGATTATCAAAAACGATAATCAGAACTCATATCAACAAATATCTAATTATCATAAGCGATAATTAGAAACAACAAATATCCGATTATCAAAAACGATAATCAGAACTCATATCAACAAATATCCAATTATCATAAGCGATAATTAGAAACAACAAATATCCGATTATCAAAAACGATAATCAGAACTCATATCAACAAATATCTAATTATCACAAGCGATAATTAGAAACAACAAATATCCGATTATCAAAAACGATAATCAGAACTCATATCAACAAATATCTAATTATCACAAGCGATAATTAGAAACAACAAATATCCGATTATCAAAAACGATAATAAGAACTCATATCAACAAATATCTAATTATCACAAGCGATAATTAGAAACAACAAATATCCGATTATCAAAAACGATAATCAGAACTTATATCAACAAATATCTAATTATCACAAGCGATAATTAGAAACAACAAATATCCGATTATCAAAAACGATAATCAGAACTCATATCAACAAATATCTAATTATCATATGTGATAATTATAAACAACAAATATCCGATTATCAAAAACGATAATCAGAACTCATATCAACAAATATCCAATTATCACAAGCGATAATTAGAAACAACAAATATCCGATTATCAAAAACGATAATCAGAACTCATATCAACAAATATATAATTATCACAAGCGATAATTAGAAACAACAAATATCCTATTATCAAAAACGATAATCAGAACTCATATCAACAAATATCCAATTACCTGCAGATAATTGGAAACAACAAATATGTAGAAATCAATTAAGAAGACTAGAAAATCAACATAAAAGCTTGGATCGATCTCATCAGATGGCGAGTTTTTAATTCGCCGCACGTGCATCAACAAATGGCCGAAGCCTACCAAGTACTCAACATAATTTTGGCGCCCATCAGATTGACCCGAAGGTCCGCAGAGTGACCCGAAGGTCTAGTACTGGTATTTGACCCGAAGGTCCATCAGAGTGGCCCGAAAGCCCAACAAATGACCCGAAGGTCCTCATAGTGGCTCGAAAGCACACGAAATCATCAAATATTTCAATTAACGAGTCCAGAATTAACCGAAATAGCAAACGCACATGTCCCATACCACGTGTTTTACTAAATCGTTTGATTCTCTTCATCGTTTCCTTGAAAGTGCAAAATCATCAAAATCATCAAAACAGCAGATATTTCAATTAACGAGTCCGGAATTAACCGAAATAGTAAAAGTGTGGTTCCATACTCCGCACTTTTGCTAAATCGTTTAAATCTCTTCATCATTTCCTTGAAAGTGCAAAATTGTGTATTTTGTAAAAATACACTTTACATTCTCAAACGGACAAGTCCGGAATTAAGCGAAACAGTAAAAGAAAGAGGTCATAATCCTCGATTTTGCTGAATCATTTAAATCGCTTCCTCATTCTTTTGAAAGCGCAAACTGTTAAGTTTCTAAAAACAATTTTATTTATTTTAAATAACAATTCACATTCTCAACTGGACAAGTCCGGAGTTAAGCGAATCAGTAAAAGAAAGGGGTCATAATCCTCGATTTTGCGGAATCGTTTAAGTCGCTTTCTCATCCTTTTGAAAGTGCAAACTGTTAGAAATTTATAAAACAACTTTCATTTTAAAACGATTTTCCAATCACGTGATTAAAGCAGCAATATTAGTAACAATTTCAAAAAGGAAATTGTACTTCTCAAAACATCATAAAATGAATCTCAAAATCAGCATTGCGGAATAACCGCTTGAAAATCCACTTTTAAAATTTGACGGTTACTGAAGCCAAAGCGACAGTAATTTTAAAACGTCAAAATCACATCAAAACAATTTACATCAAAATGTAATGTCAGTGAATTTTCATTCATCAAAAATGCCATAAAACACTGTGCTACAAAATATAGCATTGGTGTAAAAATCCTGTTATAAAAATAACGGCAACAAAATACGTTTCAAAACCAAACATCGGTTCAACGTAAAATTAATGCAGTAACGTGCAATTCATATTTGCACGCACATTACAATATAAACAAAGAAATCATTCGAATATATCTTCAATGAAGACAATTCAAAACAGCAAAATCTAATCAATAGATGATTAGTACAAAAGAAAGCCAGCGGAAATTTCAACAAAAATCACATAACTGTAATTTCTTCGAATCCTCAATTCGGATTCGAAATTCTCAAAGAAACAAAATAAACACAGCTATGTAAACAACAAATGAAATCTATTTCAATTTCACATTTTGATTTTTAAATCAAAAAGATTATCATCTGTATTCAGCGAAGACAGTTTCACTGTTCCCGCTGCGCACTCTGATAACAAAACACAAATCAATCAAGTCATCAGAACACAATTTCACTTTCATTTTTAAATAAAGATATTTAAAAACTTTCATCAAAATTTTAAACTTTAGTTTTGACTCAAAGTACAAATAAACATCGATAATCAGTTGTAACACATGTTCCATCTAAGTTATGTTTTATATTATGTCCATAAACCCCAAGCTTTGATACCAACTGTGACGCCCCACCTCTATGCTCATAATAACAAAGAGTATTAAAAGAAATACTGTCTATTATTACGAAGAATAAGGCTGGATAGGAGCGACCATCCGTAGTTGGCCTTACACTAGTATTGGTTATTTCGATAGGAGTGATATATATTTTTATTTTTCATCTCTTATTTATTTACTCCCATCGACATACCCAATTCCAGTATAAAACAAGCTACGATGGTTCATAATAGTTTAGGACAATATATATAAAAACAACACAGATGCACAAAGAATGCGGAACACAAATAACAAATCTCATATATATATATATAACTGATGTCAGTTACAATATAGTTGACACAATACATATGATACAACTACAACTGTCGACTCTGGAAGTTATATATACAAGTACATTATCAACTAATATACATGAATACATATCATCCTATACAATGACACAACTTCTACAAAATGACAAAGACAACTTCAAAAGATGTGGAAAGTCTTCATAACCCGAACAGCAACTCAAAGAAGGAAATCTACAACCTGAAATAACTCGGGTCTGACCCGAGTATTAAATTCAAAAGAAAATAATACACGGGTCAGTCTAATTCAAACTCAGTTATTAATGCACAGAAGCAATAATAATCAACATCAAATAGACGACAGTCTCAGAAATCTCGTATATCCAATCTCTCGATACGAGAATTGGATAATGGCAGATATAACACTAAACAGTGTTAAACGACAAATCAACAATCCAAATCATAATACAACTCCAAAACATTGAAATTAACCAACGAAACAATTCAACAATCGAAACATCAATTTAAAACTATCAAAACTGATAGGGCTGCAGTACACGCACGCGTGTACTGCCTCGCCACTATTGCAGGAGATACGCGAAAGCTCAGTGAAAGTCACAATGATCGCAAGGTCAAACCCAGAAATCGGATTCAACTCAAGTGAAATTGAAAACAGACCCAAATGCATTAAAACAATGCAAGCCAACAAGGGGAAAACTGCATATAAAACTAAACTGCAGTCACAAATGAATACGAGGGGTAAACTGCAACAATACATATATGAAACATAAACCAGATATGATCAAAGAGCCCAGGTTTATAATGAAACCAGATATGATCAAAGAGCCCAGGTTTATAATGAAACCAGATATGAAACAATTTCATAATTGCAAAGGACCATAAATGTAGATATATACCAATATCTAGTGAACATTAACAATCAGTGACAAATGTAGTACTCAAGTAATGGTCAAAAGCATCATGTACAAGTCTACAAATATCACAAGTAGTTCAAGTAAAACAATGTCTCGTGAATGACTCAAATGATCAAGACTACAACAACAATACAAAAGCTACAGTGCAGACACCAGTTCAAAAATGCATCAGAAAACTCAAGTGAAGCTACATGAAAATGCAACTCAGGTCTGCACATCAAACCACAAATGGTCAAGCTACAACATGAAGCACTGCAATTCAAATAGCAGTACAATTGGAAGTGAGCACATGAACATATGCAAATACAACGGTGAAGTCTAAAGACAAGTAAAGTACATTAGTGAATCATCTATAGGTTTAAGTCTAAATGGACCAGACTTATGAACATGTAAAAGATCAAGAAAGTACCCAGGTGAAGGCAGGCAACAGACTCAAGAGTATACAAGTCAGAGTGCACAGGGTACATGAGCAACATGTCATATATGAAGTATGTACAAGTCAGGAAGCCATATATCATCATCGAACTCAAAACAACAATGACCAGTGCAACTATACTGGATTATGAAAGACACAACAGGGAGAACTTCAAGATCAACAAGGTTCATCAGACTCAAGACAGTCTGCTAGCAAATTCAAAGTGGAAAACCACCAAAGACTCAACAGTAAACACATGCTCAACAAAGATCAGGCTACAAAAGCATATGAGATGTAGACTACAAATGAGAGCAATCACCAAGTCCAATGAAATAGAATGGAATGCAAATTGCAAGACAGTAGTGAGTGCAGACAAGACCAACTCGATGCAACTGACCACAAACAACAGGCAAACCGAGGAAGTGATAGTAAGGAAGTGCAACAGAGAAGAATGCAGGAGAAATGATTCACAGAGAAATCGAATTCAATACAAATGCCAACAAGAAATTCACCAAAACAATAATCAGAGTACACAACACTACAATGAACAGGAGGAAGTTAAGGCAACTTATAGTGCAACATGACAACAAATAGTGGAACAACATTATCACGATGCCAAGTACAACAAAATCTCGAGTATCATCAACAAAAGGATACAACATATATGCAACTGTAACACTAGACAGTGCAAGTGACAATGCAAGCAACAGGTTGAACTCGAGTGCAATTGGATATGCATAACAACTACACCAATTCTATCAGGAGCAAATCTAGTGTACAGTGCGTGACTGCAAATGCAACAGGTAGGTACAAAGTCAAAGTGAACAATGGAATGCAAGTGACAACAAGACTCAATTGTACTCGAGTCCAAATGCAACAGTATGCAGACGCACTCAGGCCAAAGCCAGGTGAGAAATCACATATTTAAGTAACTGAAGTAGCAAGTTGTACCAAAGACCAACATCAATACCAAAAAGGCCATCCACGAGGCAAGAACAAATGACAACGAGTGATACAAGACTCTATATATGCAGGCACAAAATCATAAAATATGAAACTACAAAAGTCAAAAGCAGTTTCACATTTTAAAATCAAGGCCGAGATCGACAGTTAATGGCCCCAAGTAAATTAAGGTACAAGCCGAGACCAACATAAATTCCAATGCAATCAAATTCGAAACAAGTGAACACGGAAATCAACATCACAACAAAGTAATCTACAGAATCAAAGTGACCGAAGTCTACAAGAAATCAAAAATCCCAAAGCCATAAAAATGAACTAGTAAAAATCTACACTGAGAGAATCAAATGCCACCACTGTTCAAATTAGATGTGAGTGAAGTTTAAATCACTCACCTTGGAACGAAGCGGCAACGAATTCGAACAATTGAGGAGCAGTCGTGCAAGACGAAGCAACCATCGATCGACCCAAGAAACAAACGCCAAAATGAAGCATCTGAAGTCGAACGAATGCAACCCGCTGAAGCCCTAGTTTATTTTTTTTCTTTTGAACGAGGCAGCCACCATTTTTATGTTTTTGGTTTAGGGTTTGAAATCGAATCGTGAATAAGGGGGAAATGGGCTATCCACTTTGATAAGTATCACGGCAAACAACAAGTATGGGCCACAATATTTTCCTTAAAGCCCGCTTCAATATTTACAAAATTTAACAAAGAATTTCAGATTGATTAAAAACTGCAATAGCAATTAACCAACGATTTTTATCGTCATTAGATGATAACAAGATAATTGCGAAATCTCGGGTTGTTACAATTGCCTCTATTAATATTTCTCCTAACTAATTGGTTCGTTCTTCAGCTGTTATTCTCTGCATTTTCCCTATACAGAAATGTTCCTCCTATCCTAGTTATTTTTATCCTTCTATGTTCTATTCCTTAATTTAGTTAGGTTCCATTTCCATTTATTCCCTTTTTAGAGAAAATTAAAAAAAAAGAACTTCGAAATTTTTGATATAGAAGAAAAATCATCAAGTCCAACCTATGCTCTATTTTACATTAATTTTAAAAAAGGAATCTCTTTCTCCACAAATAAAAAACTTTTTGACTCAACCAATTCTAAACTAGAATTTTAAAAATGAAAAATCATTTTTTTTCATTATGAGTTTCCAAATTTCCTTACTTTTCGAAAACAAAAACTTCCCAATAAATCCTTTGAAAAACTAATTCAAAACAATTCAAGGAATTTTCCAAAAATCTTTTATCAAACTCTTTCCTAAGGGGTTGGATTTAGAAATTGACTTTAATTGTCCTTTCTTTTAAACTTTCTTTCTTTCCTTACTTAATCTTTATAAAAGTCTGATTATCTCCTTGTGTTGGTTAATGTATACCTTCTTGCAGGAACTTGCTCCACTACATCTTCCCATCTTGCTTCACTCCTATCATTCCTTACTTCTAGTTGTGTACAACACATAGATTCTTATTTTCCATCAATTTTTCTGTATTAGGCTAGACCCACTAATCTTTGTCTGTATAATCAAGGTTATACAATTTACCCTAATGACAATTATATTGCCTTATAATATTTAATTATTATCTAACATGATTATTTGCTATTTCTATAAATGTCAATTGTCCGTAATAAATGATTATTATTCGAATGGACAATTTTTGAAGGCATTTATTTATTCATTCTAATTGTTTTCTTTCAATTATGCCTTTCTTATCTCTCCATAATTAATAATCTCTTTAATTAGTTCATTAATATCCTTATTAAATTATTATAACTCCCTATTTATTGCACATTTATTGCATTATTAACTTTTGAGTTACAATTTTTTCCTTCTACATTTCCTAAGATAGTATTATATGTTGAAGTAAAGATTTGCCTAGTGTTTTTGCATACGTTTAAAATAAGTGTGTGTGTGTGTATGTATGTATGTATGTGTGTGTGTGTGTGTGTGTTTTGTAGGATATTTCAAATTCAAATTCAAATTCAAAATAACAAGTGTACCTCTCATACGTATACCTATCCCCATTGTTCGGGTAACCTAGGCTCCGTAACCAAATGCAACAATTTGCCCTAAAATGGACCTAAATTCCAACGCGGAAAAGGCCCATCGAAACATAGACCTATTCAAAAGCTGGCTATTGGTTGGTAAAAGAACAATATAGAGCTATTTATCTATATCTCAGATCTGATGGCGGAAGGATAAAATATGATAACAACAACATAATCCATTTTATTATAAATTCAAAATGTTACAAAAACCATAACACAAAAACCTATAATAACTGTTACATGTCCGTGGTACATCATATTTAAAATACAACAGTTTCCATGGGTACATCTTATAATAAAATGAATAGATAAATAGATAGACTACCACAAGCTCTCTCCATGCCTTCGCCTTCAACATCATCATTTTTCCTAATCTATATTGTAATAAGGAGGAAGTCAGAATAACACATGTCTGGTGAATAAAAATCTTGAGTCTTACTATAGTAGTACTTGGGCAGTATAATTTAAATAGGAATTTGTCTTTCATTTTATCTACATACCAAGCCTTCCAAATATAAGTTAAAAAGGCTTTCCAAATATAAACCCATAATCATATCTCTTTTAGTCCAATAACCCATATCTATCATCAATAATGTCCTATCAATGTAAGAGACAGTATCCAAGTCACTAAATACCTTTTAGTGGGAACTAGGTAGAGTCTTACTATTTAATACCTCTTTTAAGGCAGGTCCCTATCATTTATTACATATTCCAAGGCAGACTCCTCTCTAGTAACTATCTCGCTGACATTGCACATAATCTCTTCAGCCACTTAATACTTCATATCAAAATGGGTCTTTCCCTGAGAAATCCACTACCGTGTCTAACCTATAACCCTGACCATTTACTACTTCCTATATAGGAATGAGGCAAGCCCTCACACAACCACTTAATACCTTCAATCCCTACAGCAGGTCCTTCGTATTATGACCCATACCCCATAGTGACATCTCACATTAGTCCAACTATTTATAGGTACTAGTGGATAGATTAGGTTGGCAGATTTACTCAACCGAATTTGGAACTAACCTCGCGTCATCTATAGTTACATATCATAGGCGATGTCTCACATCAGCCCTAAAGTCATACTTATGGTATCCAGATTAGGTGGACAGACTTCCGACTGCTTTTGACTGACCTCACATCCCTATAACTTAGTCATAATCTAACACTTTCTACATATATTATCACAAATCTAACTGTATTCCGTATCAAGGCCTTATAAGAAAACTCTTATTTTGCCTTTATAATTAACTTCTTTCCTAAGGGGTATATAACAAGAATTAATAGTTAATAACTACACAATTAATACTTTATAATTATACGTCTTTTATGCTATATATATATGTGTGTGTATATACACACACATGCCCTGGAATTTCTTAGTATGCGAAGTTTATGCCCTAAACTAACGTTTAAATGTCAACTCTTTCAAAACTATACAAGTCTCATTTCCATATTATTAATATTCCATAAGTCCAATTTCCAAAAATCTAATCAACAGACTTGTATACAAAATAAAATTCAACTCAAAACAATAGCATAAATGAATAAACTTACAATTTTAATTCCTTTTTATGCTCTATTCAACTTCTTTTTACATGAAATTACACAAAGGAAATTTCTACTAAAATTTTGGAAATAAGCGATGTAAACTACGAATAAGAATTTGTACCTTACATGCCGTTTCCTAATCAAAACCCTTAATCAAATCGAAAGAAAAAGAATAAGAAGTGGAGTAGAAAGTAAAAACATTAAAACTGCAAATCTATATAACTTCCATTATTTTAGTATGAACAATTAAGATTCCAACCTCGAATTAACATTTCGTTTTGGGGAAAGTTTGGGGATTTTTAGTATAATGTTTTTGTAAACCAAAACTCCCTAAGGCATAATCTAAATCCAAACTACACTAATCAATTACTAAGATAGAAAAATAAGATTTTCACTCACTGTAGGTCCTTAGTTTTACCTTCTTTTGGATTTGACATGCCTTCAATAATCCCTTTCAAATCTCTTCTTTTATATATACGAGTGGTACGGCACGCGCTTCGCGCGTGATGATGGCATGCACAGATTGTTTTTTTTATTACAAATTATCTATGTTTAACTTGTTCGAAAAAATATGATTTACAAAAATATTTAACCATATTTTTGCGTTGAAATGATATGGAGTTGGTTTTAATTTTACTTTCTAAATTGTAATATCTAACTTTTTATTAGTTTGAATTTTTATTTATATTATTAATTAATAAAGAATGAATTTAATTTCATTTAGTTCGAATTTTTATTTTTGCTATTAATTAATTAAAAAAGACTTTGGAAAAAAAATTATATGTTAGATCCTATTTTTAAGTGATACTAAGATTTTGATAATATCAATATAGGGGCGTTTTGAATTGGTAAAGGAAACTTATCCGTTAGATACTATTTTTAAGTGATATTAATATTTAATAATGTTTGTAGAGGGGTTTTTTGGTAGTTCACGTTGATACCAAAAAAGTGTGACACCAAATGTATTACAACTATTAATAAAGATATATAGCAAGGGATTTGTATATTGTTAGATTCAAAAAATTAGAGATGTGGAGGAGAAAAGATTTAGAAAATAAACAATAAATTAAAATAAACATATAAAATTTCTTACTTGAAACCCTAAAGAAGTTTTCTAAATCTTGGAAAAGATAAACTGACAGAGCTTCGTAAGGTTCCCAAAATAATTTATGAATAAAAGAGAGGAGGTTAGGCTCTTATTTACAGTGGTTGAAATGCACTAGGACCGTCGAATTTAAGTCGGTTTAAAATAATAAAAATTCGGATGTTCACTATTGGAGAACACCCTAGTTGCCACAACCTTCATCGGTAGACCGCTGCTACCCACTGGTCGACCACTAATGGTCGACTGGTCTTCTTCTTTTGGGAACGTTAATTTGTTATTGTTTAAATTTTTTATTCCTTAATTACTTTTCACATTAACGTTAATTTTAACGATTACTAAGCCCCCAAGTCTAATTGTTATTAACATTCAAAATTAAGAATTACTTAAATTTGAATTCCATTTAAATTATTTGAATTTGAAAACTTTAAACGTTTATAACTTTTCCGTTTGAGCTCTGCTTTCATGGTAAAATTCTAAATTGTGCAAAATTTCCATTCTTAACCTTATCTTATCAATTAATTTATCTAATTTATTTATAATAAATTTTTACGGGGTGTTGCACTTCTTATTCATACTCGGTGCTAACAAGGCAATTAGACATCCAAGGAATAATATTGATTCCAAGGTATTAGCCTTAGTCGGTATATATGTTCTATTATATTTTTCAATTGCGCTGTGAGTTTTTATTGATCACTCTTAGATATGTTTGTGTTTATTACAGGTTACCTAAACCAAACGATCTATACCTTAACGGACTTAAGTTTCGATTTCATCGAAATTCGAGCCCATTAAGATGTGGGTTGTTATATATGGTATCAGAGCTTAGGTTAGTCGATCAAAGAAATTAGGATACACTGAGAGAACGTACTTGTATTTTTACCTATAATTAGATATATATATATATATTAAGCCAGCTCTATAAATTCTGACTATAGAAGTAGTTGCGATCATAATTTGAAAGGATGGACAATGTGACTACGAGTTCAAAAATAAATAGAGCTAAATTTAGACTCCTACCCTCATTACTGCATGGGGCGGAGGTCGTGCCATAAGGAGTGGACCAAAAAGAGCATGAGCACGACATATAAAAGAATCCTGGAGGCTGAATGGTACAAGACTCCTTTGTTGGGCATAGGCCGCCTTATGATTGTGGATTTTGATGGATAGCCGATTGAGGATGCATATTTAATCTAGAAAAATGGGAAGTAAGAAACTATATATTGCAAATATCCAGAAGTAGGGAATAATAGGAGTGGGGGAAGTTCCCGTAAGAAGGTGTACATTAATCACAAAGCTAGAAGATGTAACGACCCAGGATTTTGGTTAATTGAAATTGGAATATTTAATTGATTTTAAATATTTGAAAGTTAATTTTATAGATTAATAACTTGAATTTCAAAGGTAGTGATTTATTGGCATAATTTAATTATTGAATTTAATAATTGAAAATCGTTTAAATAATTTAAATCTTGGGTATTGTTTGGATAAAAATGATTTAAAGGCTTATTTAATTTCTAGTAATAAAAATGAAGATAATAAAACTTTTAAATTTGATTTAAAGGTGAATTAACTAATTTTGAAAATATCTCGTTTAAATTAACATATAAAAAAAGCCTTCCGGGGCACAGTCTTGGATTTCGACGAAACCAGTTCCATTGGATCCGTAATAGTGTATTATTATTGGATTTCAAATTTTGTAGCATTTGGAATTGTCGTTTGGTCGTACGGGATAGAAAAGCGTTGAAATTAATATCGAAAATTTAATATATTAATTGGGTTCAAAAAGCTATCTTCTCCATCCGATCGAACTAGGACTCGAAACTTGTTCCATTGGGTTCGGAAAAGGGGTATAACATTAGGAACACCAGGTTGCACGTCTCGATCGGGGTTCGAAATTTAATAGCCTGATATTTTGAAATTAAATAAAATATATTCATCTCGATTTAACCCTTCAGCCAAATTATTTCATTTCAAGCCCACCAAAACTTACCATCAGCCACCTTAGGCAGCCACCCTATCCTATCTATGTTATCTATCGTCGCTTCCTTCTTATATAAACTCTGCTATGAACAGAGGATGAAGAAAAAAAGTTTGAATTTAAAAATCAAATTCTCAAAACTTACTGAACAAAAAAAAGTGAATCAAGCTTTAAATTTTTTGTTTTGGCGGAGGCTTCGCTCTGAGATATTTATTGAGGGGCGCGACTTCAATTTTGTACACGACAGTAACGGGTGTAGCAGCTAGGGTTTTATTTATCTCAAGTTTTGGTTTTCGAGTGGGAATTTTGATATCGAAATTGGATTTAGAATGTCAAGAAGCTTCGGAGGGACGAATTTCGCGGAGTGCGGCGTATGTTTAGTCGTTGCGACCTGTAGCTGGTCGAAGAGGGGTTGGTGAGGTTGCATTTTGATTGGAAGGTTCGGGCTTCAACTTAAAGGGTCCGGAAGGTGGAGATCGAGAAGGGAAGCTCGCCGGTGGGATCGTCTTTGGAAATCGTGGAATTTGGAGTGGCGTATTGGTCTGTGTGCACAAGGAAAGATACGGCCATGGTTGTGCACGTTCAATCTGGGAAGAAGGAGAAGCTTAGTTGGCTTTGTAGGCTGGGTTGCGTGAGTATTGAAAATTAAATTGAAATTAAGTAATATAATTGTTTTTAATAAATTCAAGTTCTTATAAATTTCATAACTCGTTCGTTTTAGATCCAAATCCAACTTGGTCAGTCGCGTTGGATTCGTATTGACGAAATCTTCAACATGGAATTGGATTGGCTAGATTTAGAGGTTCCATAATTTTTAGCTAAATTCGAACGCCGTTCGAATTTAGTCGAAATTAGAAAATGGAAGCGACAATCAAAGGTGAGTAAATCTCACTCATCTTGGATAATTGGTTTTAGTTTAAATAACTAAAAATTAATTATTGGATGATTGGATGAATTGATATATTAGTATCAGTTGGATGTTATATTATATAATTATATATTAGTATATATATTAGTAGTTGGATATATTCCCGCCGATTGGAGCGGATGAGACACTATGCACCCCGCATAATAGCGGATGACCCTATATTACCGCGATATCCCGCCTCGAAGCGGGATTGGTACTTTATGTTATATAACATCTGTGCTTGCAGGGATCCAACTGGATTCTCAAAATTGTTGATTTTAATTACATATATTATGATATATGATGTGACTGTGATTTGAATTTATTGGATGCTATAGTAGCACTGGCCATAATTTTGGCATTAAAAATTCTATAAATAATATTTTTGAATTTTAAAAGAAAATTGAAAGGACGATTTTGGAAATGAAAATAATTATATTGAATTTTGAAATTGTTTAAAAGGAAATTGATTTGGATAACATAAACGATTTGACTTTAGAATTTATTAGCTATTTCGTAAAAATGATTTCAAGTAGAGCATTTTAAATTGAGGATTTTTAAACAATGGAATTTAAATAAGATTCTCAAAATATGAAACGGAAGTTGAAATTGGGATTTGAATGGTTTTGGAATATAGTTTGGATTATTTAAGAAATAAATTTATAAGTGGAATTTTAATTAGAAATTGATTTGTCGATAGATTTTTGTAATGTAAACCGTTGTAAACTAGAAATGAGAATTTGAAATTTATAAACAATGTTTATAAATAAAGTGAAATGATTATCATTTGATAAATTGGGGATATAAATTCATGGTGAGAATTTATATTGAAATAGGGTAATCGATTTTAAAAGAAATGGTAGATTCTATATTTGGAATGCGAAAAAGGTTATGAAATTAGGAATTTGGTCGATGTGTTATGAATCGAGAGAGATTATAAATTGAAGTTTGTTATATTGGAATTTTAAAAATATATTTTTATCGAGAAGTTAAGTTTGTTTTAAAAGAGGATTTTAATTATTAAACTATGTAATTTAAAACTGTTTTAGCATTGAAATATTTTAGGAAAATTAGTTATATAATGTAACAACCCATATTTTTAACAAATAATTTTAAATTGAATTTATTTGAAACTTTGATTTTAAATCATTTTAAATTGAAATATTGGAATTTGCCAATGTAATTTTGGATTTTGTTTATAATTTATTTTCCTAATATAATAAAATAATGATTTTCTGAAAATTTTATATTTTGGTCAACTTTAGTCAAACTTTGACTTTCAGTTGAAATTTTTAAATTTGAATTTGAATTTCTAATATTTTTTCTTTGAAGCGGTATTTGTTTCTGATATTCGTTCTGATATTCGTTCTGCTTTTCGTTTTATCAAATTCTGTTTTATAGTTTTTAAATTCGATAAAATTCAGCGTTTTACACACAATTATTTTCAGCATCTCATTGTTTATTTTCTATTTTTATTTTTCCATCTTTTAGTTTGTTTGGGCTTTGTTTATTTTGTTGTGTTGAGTTTGTTTTGAAATGGGTTTGATATTGGGCTTTGGTAATTCAAAGAGACTTAAGTTAATTTTGTTAATTGGTGCCTTTTCCTTTCTAGACGTTCATTTTCTTGCCGTACAAATTCTCACTTTCTTTTTCATGTACAAAACATTTCATTCTTCCTCACGTTTCATTTGCATCACCTGAGAAAAATTGGGCATTAAGTTTTCATTGTTTTCCTCCTCCTTCTTTCTCTTGTCTTTTTAGTCTTCCTCTTTTATTTGCATGAATGCTCGGCCTCTACCTCTATCGTCACCAGCCCTTGCCGACCATGTCCTCCTCCTCCATCACCACCTTCCACGGCCAGCACCACTACCTCCACTGACCAATAGCCATGACCACTTGATCACCAAAACATGCAAAAACCCCTAGCCGAACTCCATTTTGTTCACCATCTCCACCTTGTTTGCCTTGGCCTCCACCACCTACTCCTCCTCCAGCCCCTTGCCGTGACTGACATGACCACTGGCCTCAACTTCTGATCTGACCTGACCATGCTTGAACCCAGATCGAGACCTTTAGCCTAGGGCCGAACCCAATGCACTTGAACCCCATGACCATTCACCTACCTTGCCTCTTTGTATTCATGAACTCCTACCTCTTCACATCCCATTGCTTTGCCTTCTATTTGCTGACCATTGGCCGAGCATTTTAGGCAAGATCAAGTCATGGCCGAACCATGTGGTGATGGTTGAGCCCTATTTGGAAGTGGCCGAGCCCATTTATCTTGGTTAAGTCATTTTAACATCGTTTGTTCATTTTTGTGCATTTGTTTAAGTCTAAATTTTGTGATTGAATTGAATACTTATATATGTTGTATATTTGTTGTTTACAAGACTTGGATCTTGGCTCTTCATCCACTCAAATCTATTCGTGCTTTGTCGTGCTTTGCAAAGTTTGTTCGTGTGTCTCGAAATTGTCATCTCTAGCTTTAGAAGGTGAGTCTATCACTCTCGACATTCGTACTTATATATTTGTGAAACGATGACAAGTGGATATGTAGTAGTTGATATCTTATATTGATTATTTCATATATGCCTGTGATATGATGATTATATGATGTTATAACCTGATTATATATATGTTACATCACCTGATATGATATGCTATGCTATACTATTTGTTTTATATTCTGTTTCTCACACTGCAAGTTCCCTTTCACTATGGGTTGAAATGATACATACCCGAACGGACTTTAGAATAGGGAAAAATCGTTATGAGCTGGAATGATAGGCTTGAGCGATTTTTATTTATTTTGAAATGGGATTGCGGGTTTGAAATGATAGAACCCGGGATTTATATATTACAGATTGAAATGATACATATCCGGACCACTTGACCTAGGTTAGAAAATATTATACAGACCCGTGGTTAATTTTAAATATTTTCTAAAAATTTTAGGTATATGGAATTTAAATTATATGAGATTTTAACTTAAAAAGGGATTTAAATGATTTAAATAAATTTTAGTGATTTTTCTATAAGTTAAAATTGTATGAATTTATAAATGATTAAAATGTAAAATTTAAAAATGTGATTTGACTTAATAATTGAAAATTTGATGTTAAATGGAAATTTTGGCTTAACTTAGAAATAAAATATTTTATTTATGAAATGGATATTTTTAAAAGTAAATAAGGTATCAAGTTATACAGTTAAAATTCTCAAGGTTCAGTCCCTTCATGTCTGCCCCCGTTGACCTTCCCCTTACCCACTACGTCTTTTCAGCAGTCCCTTCCCTCACCTCCTCTGACATTACTGTTGTACCTCCCCCCTCCACCTCCAAAGTCTCTGTCCTTACCTCTAATCCATCGCCCCCGTCCCCCAGTAAATCTGTTCCTTCTACCATCATCTCTGACCACAATCCTCCCACTCTGCTTCCGGTCCACTCATTTAGCTCCCCGCTTGTCCCTCCTGACCCTTTCCCATCTCGACCACCTTCCTCATCACTCCTACCTCAACCCGTCGTTCCTCCATCTCCCACTCAAGGTGAACGGAAATGGACTTCGCTTTTTAAGCACAAACCCAAGAATGCTAGGAAGTACATCCCCGTTGACCTGACTCCAGAGTATGAAGATAATGTTTTACTTTCAACCCAGGCTGTTCTTGATGCTGGTGCTGCGATTTGGAATGAGACACTGGTTGGCTTTTTCCTTGACAAACCGTTGTCATACACAGCTGTAATTTCAAAACTTAAAAATATCTGGAGATTAAAAGGCTCTGTTATAGTTAAGTCAGATGGCACCATTTTCTTATTTAACTTCTCCTGTACTCAGGATAGTATTAAGATTCTTCAAAGTGATCCTATAATTATGAATAACAAGTTGTTCATAGTCAAACCATATGATGCAGTGATAAGTAATGTAACATGCTCTATCACTGCAGTTCCAGTATGGGTCCATTTGTACAATCTCCCTATATTTGCATGGTCGCCTCTAGGGATCAACTGGCTTTGTAGTCATTTGGGGAAAATGCTGTGTATGGATGAGATGACGGAAAAGCAAGAGAGATTGAGCTATGCGAAATGCTTAGTTGAAGTTAAACCGGATAAGGAGCTTCCTGACGAGTTTATGATTAAACTGGTCGAAGGAGGGTATAAAAAATATACGTACAATATTTGTGGAAGCCATATGTTTGTACTATGTGTAAAAAATTTGGCCATATAAAAGAAAGATGTGAGATTAACGATAATAGTCGAAGAGATAGTGATAAGGAAATAAGAGTAGGAGTCAGTAAAGAACACAAAGCAGTAACAACAGAGAAAGCCCGAGTTAATAGAGATGACAGAGCACTTCAGAAAAGAAATATCAAGACATGGCAACGTGTGAGCAAAAAAAAGACAGTGGCAGTTGTTAAGGAAAATAGAATGGTTCAAAATAGAGGAAGCAATGAAAAAAATGAGAATGAAACTGATAGAGTTAGAACTGAAGAAGAAAGAACGGATGATGAAAGTAAAAGAGAGGAACAAGAAAATGGACAATGTGGTAATAGAGAAGTAAATAATGTAGAAGCAAATGAAGGTGATACTACCAAATCTCAAAGTCCAATTGACACTGAGAGAAACGACAACTGTCCTGAGAAAGAAAGGAAGATTGACGAAAATGATGCAGCTGAAACTCTCTTAATGTCTAACAAATTTGATGCACTACTTGATCTGGATGAGGAGGAAAACATGAATGATATGCAAGATGATAGTTTGAGAAATGACACTCAAGGACATGCTGCACTTGAAAACTCTAAAGTGGAGGTTCAAAGTAATGCTCAAAATCATACATACCAGGAGGAAGAAAAAAGTAAAAGATGAAACAAGGGAACTATGTTGAAGTTCAAGAAGTGACCAAGAAACAAAGATGTAACAACCCGCATATTTATCGATTTTATATTTTTATATTTAAAATCGTTAATCGGATGTTAGTCCGAAAAGCTACTTTTTGCATACGGTCAAATTAGGACTCGAGACCACTCCCATTGAGTTCAAAATGTCGTTTGCGATCTTTTTAAGTGTAAACTTCAATATGTTTGGAGCTAGTCAAAAATTCGACCATTTTCACTTTGGGTTTGGGTTTGGTTCAGCCCTATGTTTTAACTTAACACTCCAAACTGAAACCCCCTCTTCATTCACTCCCTCCTCCTCTTCATTTCAGTTCTAAAGAGATTAATGGTGAGTGGAATGGGAAATTAAAACTCTAAAACCCTAGTTTCCATCTACAAATCAAGTTCTAGCTCCAAATCAATAGAAGAAGCTTTGGTAAGTCTCCTCTTCTTCTTCCCCAACTCACTCTCTTATCAATTTCAGAAATTCCTAAACCTAATTTAGGAAATGTTTCTTTTTTTAGCTTAGAATCAAGCTTGTTGAGTTGGGATTGAAAAGAGATTGTCATTGCCATTGCTCTATAGCTCCTTCATACTTGTGCTTGTGTATAAAGGTGAGATTTTTATCTCACATCTAAGTCAATAATTATCTTCGATTGTTAGGTATGAATTCCTAACACTTATCCTTGTGCAATTCCTGAGTCGTTGTTGCTCGACCGATCGTTATCGATGTCGTTTGGCCATTTTTGGCCTAGGTTCAGGGAATGCCCTGAATAACAGTTTCAGCCGTCTGAACGTATGGTTCAGACGTCTGAATGGAATACTGGGAATTTTCTTCTCCCAGCATTAAGACGTCTGAATCAAAATTTCAGACGTCTGAATTGGTTCGTTTTGAACCAGAAAAGGAATAGGCTAAAAAGTGCCTATTTCAGACGTCTGAAATCTAGGATTCAGACGTCTGAATTCTGTTCTGGAAAATAGTTTATTTTCCAGATTCAGACGTCTGAATTCTTGATCTCAGACGTCTGAATCTGCTGTGTTTTGCCTATTTGCCTTTTTAGCTTGAATATCCAACTCTAATCAAGTCAGGTTGATTCCGTTTTTGTTGTTATCATTTATTATCGGCCACTTTGCTAAGTCGCCCGCCTTTTTAAACTAGGTCGAACCCCGTATTACTCTGCGTAGGCAATCTCTTCTAAAAAACATTTATCAGAATTTCTACTTTGATGGTTTTGGGATTGACTTCTTTGGACTTTACTCACGTCTTCGAACGTGAATTGATTTGTTTCTACAATCGTTTTATGACTTGTCACTTTAAAGATATATGAAGGTTTCATTACCAATAGTAAATATCAAAACTCTTTCATCAAAGCGATTTCAACACTATTTTAAATATCAAAAGTTCGTTTTCTCAAACCGATTTTTCAATCTACTAGTATATACAAGCCTTTACTTCACTCGAATGAGAAATCGACTTAAACGACTTAGTAAAACGAGTGGTATGAAACGCTTGCGTTCACTTCGTCGGTTAGCTCTTGGACTTGTTCGATTGAACCCTTTTTGTGACAATTTCCTAGTGAAGATTTACAGCTTGTTCGTAAATATTTAAGTTAAGCAAGTGGTTATGGGACATGAAGCTAAACTCATATATTTACTAGCTTGGTGTGATTGACACTTCCTTATGATCATGACGATCATTTTTGTGATTTAGACTAGCGATTGAGCGATGTCTCTTTGTCTACGTGGGAGACTATACCCCGATCATGTGATGTTTCTCCATCACATTTCTAGGGTAGCACCCTACGGTCTTCGGGCCATTCCTGTGTGAAAATTTAATGGATAGCTTCCATGAGATAGCTTCTCGTCATGTGTTTACGCGTAGGTGAGTTTTCATGCTCCCATTCATGTGTTAGGCCTCCCCCTTTTTTTTATGTGTTTTCTGGATTTCTGATGATGATTTCTGGAATTTTGTGCTTCACCAATTTTCATGATTTTCATTGATATGATATCAGTTTTTGTGCATTGGTGAATTCATGTGTTATTGACTTGTTATGAATACAAGTTTAGGGTATGATACCCTACCTTATCTTTGAGAAGATTCTTGTGATATTGATTAATCTTTTGTTGATTATCATTTACATACTTATAGTAGTATGTCGTAATAGTTATTTCATGTTCATGTCATGCCATTTACTTTATACCATATCATCTGATATTTATAGTTAGACTGATCCGTTTATTATTTTCTTATAAATAATACTCGGGTCAGACCGAGATGTTACAGGTGCTTCTGCTTGACTTCTCTTCAGGATATTTCTGACTTTTGGCTAACTACATAGATTAGTAGTTTATGGATGTACACCTTTGAGATATAGACTCTATGTTGTGTACTTATTCTTTTGTATAGCACGTGATGCTATTCTTTTGTATTATCGTGGATCTTTCTGACCACTACTCTGATGTACACTTTCATGTGTTATATATTTATTCATATCTTCTTCCGCCTTTGTGATATGGATGTCTGTGACTGATTTATGTTATGATTATTTCTATGTTTGTTTCCGAAGATTATATATAGCCACCGTGTGATAGCTTTGTGTTTGTATCGGTATGTCGGATTTCCTCCTTAAAAGATATGCATTCTATTTTATCTGACGTATCGATGCTCGCACAAAGAAGTTACATGGATGGTCGCTCCTCCACAGCCTTATTCTCCGCGCTAATTGACAGCACTACATCGTAGTGTTCTTGGTTAGCGTGGGTATAGAGGTGGGGCGTCACAAAAGACCTGAAATAATCGATGCTGGAAACGATCACGAGGGATCAGGTAGAGAGAATAATAAAGGAGAAGGAACAATCTGAAGTGGTAGGAGAAATAGAAAAAATACAAACAAAGATTCCAAACATAGAAGTGAAGCTCAAAAGAAAGAAGATATGCACAGTGAAGATGTCACATGCACAAAGTATCAGTCTGATAAACAACATACTTACTCTTCGCCACCAGCAAATGTCTCTTCTTCTTCCAACCCTTCCCCTCAACACATATTCCAAACCTCCCTTCTCTAACCTCCTCTCCAAAGACTGAAGAAACGAATAACAATGAAGCTACCCCCCTTTCAGCCAGAATTCCTAATTACTTGTCCTCGAAGCAGGCAGTAACAAGGAGAATGAAAATAGAACTACTCAATGCACGTGTTCTCTAATGATGACACACATTGGAGCATGGAACATACGAGGAGGCCACCATGTTATCAAGCAAGAGCAATGTAAACAACTCATCAAAACACATCAGCTATCAGTCATAGCAATTCTTGAAACAAAGTTAAATCTCTCCTTGACTATCAAGGCAGCTGAATATATTAATCCAAAATGGGATTACATCCACAATCTGAATGAAGCATCGTATGGTAGAATCTTGATTCTGTTCAACCCCTGTCATGTTCAACTCACTCCCATTCTATCCACCTCCCAAATGATACACTGTCAAGCTATTGATCTTTTTGATAATTCATCTTTCTACGTATCCTTTGTTTATGCTTTAAACTCGGCAGCTTCTAGAACCTCCTTCCTATCTGTCATTCCAGCTCTAAGACAGTCCACCCATCCATGGATAATTCTAGGGGACTTCAACTGTAGTTTTTCTCTATCTGATAGAGTTGGAGGAAATCCCCTCTCTCTTAATGAAATTAAACCTCTTGCCGATACCCTTATTGATGCGGATCTAGTTATGGTCAAATCTGTAGGTATGCAATACTCGTGGAACAATAAAAGGAAACATGGTTGTAGAACCTTTTCTAGGATAAACCATACCTTCTCCAATCAATGCGCTCTTAATAAATGGCCTCTCCTCTTCAACCATCTCCCTCCTCCTCTCCTATCTGATCACTCACCGTAAATTATACACCTTCGAGGAGCGGACAAGAGGGGAAAAACAAATTTTAAAATTTTTAATTCTTGGGTTCTTGAACCTGACTTCAAAAGTACTGTAATAGCAGCTTGGAACAAAACTAAAAATGGTATCACTTGTTTGTTTTGCAGGAAAAAATTAAAGAGGTGAAGATAGTCTTGAAACAGTGGGCGGCTAACAGATTTGGCAAAGGTGATAAAATGAGCTCTTTGATTAAATAAAAGCTTATCGAGGTCCAAACAGCTATGATGTCTAATGTTAATAATGCAAATCTCACATCATCTGAAAGTACTTTGTCTCTTCAATACTATGAAGTGTTAGCTAAAGAAAACGATATGATAAGGCAGAAATCGAGAATAAAATGGAGAGAAAAAGGGGACAGAAATAGTGCTTACTTTCATGCTAGTCTCAAGAATAAACAGAGAAGAGAAAACATTACTACTATCTACGATATGGAAGGCAAACTACACTCAACACCTAATGAAGTCCAGAAAGCTTTTGTTAATCATTTCTCAGCCATGTACAGCAACACTAACAATTTCATCCCGAGTATTGATCAGATCCCTTCTGACATCCTGCCTAGACTTAATGCAGATGATTATAGCTTCATATGCAATGAAGTCTCCCCTGAAGAAATAAAACAAGCTATGTTTTCTCTTAACTCTAATTCGTGTGGAGGCCCTAATGGGTTGAATGCTCTTATCTACACTTCATGTTGGACGATTGTCTCAGCTGATGTTTACAATGCTATACTCCTATTCTTTAAAAAGTGTAAAATCTTCAGGTCATACAATTACACCAATATAGCCCTTATTCCCAAACTCAAGAATGCTCACTGTGTTAACGAATTCCGCCCTATTTCGTGCTGTAATATAATATATAAATGCATCTCTAAGGTTATTGCAACAAGACTTAAGCATGTCCTTCCTAAAATTGTCTCCAAAAATCAAGCTGCTTTCCTTCCAGGAAGAAACATTCTAGACCATGTCCTTCTCTCTCAAGAACTTATTAAAGGATATAAACGTAAGAATTCCCCTCCGAAAGCGATGATGAAGCTTGACATCATGAAAGCATTTGACATGCTTCAGTGGGACAGTATTGTTCGAATTATGGGACACATGAACTTCCCACCTCACTTTATATCTTGGATATATGAATGTATCTCCTCTCCTACCTATTCTGTCATTGTCAATGGTATGGCAGAAGAATTTTTTGAAAGTAAGCAAGGCATTAGGCAGGGAGATCCGCTATCTGCTTATGTTTTCATTCTTGTCATGGAGCTTCTTACGAGGATGATTGACAAACTTATAGACCAAGGAAAATTTAAGCTTCACCCAACTTGCTCTGAACCTCAAATCTCTGCTTTAATGTTTGCTGATGATTTAGTTGTGTTTTTTTCTCCTAACATCTACACCGTCCAGAACATTATGCATACTCTTGATCAGTTCTATTCTATGACGGGATTAAAAGTTAATCTCAACAAATCTGACATCACTATGGCTGGAGTTAGTGATGTTCAGTGTGCTCAAATTACTCAAATTACTGGCTTAACTCTTAACTCTAACACTATTTCTTACCTGGGGCTTCCACTCTCTACATCAAAAATCACAACACCTCAATGCCTTCCTCTTTATGAGAAGATTATTGCGAGACTAAATTGCTGGACCACCAGGTCTCTTAGTCAAGCAGGAAGACTAACTCTAATAAAGTCGGTAATATTTTCAATGCAAGTGTATTGGTCAAGGACTTTCATTCTCCCCTTTAAGTTGATAAAGATGATCAGAAGTGCCTTTATGAAATTCCTTTGGAAGGGCAAAACTTCGGGAAGATACATAGCTCCAATAAAATTTGCTACGGTGGAGAAGCCAATTAACAAAGGGGGTCTTGGTATACTCAACTTAAAACAATGGAACATAGCAGCCTTTGCGAAACATATTGATACCTACTATAATTGTCCAGACAACCTCTGGGCAATATGGTCTGACAGAAATGTGATAAGAGGTAGGAGTTTGTGGAATATGACAAAGCCCCAGAACTTAAGCTGGACGCGGCAGTGTATATTCACGATAAAGGAGAAGTTTCTTCCTCTTATTCAAATGAACACCAACCCAACTTACAGTGTGAGTTTCTGGGATGACCCGTGGTTAGACAAGGGGTTCATTCTTCATCGTCACCTAACGTATACTGAGTTTCAGCTGATTGGGCTTCACTCGTCTACAATGGTCAGGGATGTACTCTATAATTATCAAAGCACACGTCATTTATCTTCCAATCAGCGAATACAAGATATATGGAACAAAATGAGATTGTTTGCCCCGCTGTCCACTACATCAGTTTGTCTGGTTTGGGGTGACAAAAGGACAAGATTCAAAATTGGAGATGCATTTGAATACATGATGAAGAATAGTTCTTGTCCAACTTGGAGATGGTGGAAGCGGACATGGAATAACGATAGTAGTATGAGAGAAAATTTACTGTTTTGGAAAGTTCTTAATCGTGCGTTACTGACCAAGGCAAAATTGACTTGCATGGGCATGAGTGTCGATATTTATTGCACTTACTGCTGTAACCAACCCGAAACGGTAGAACACTTGTTCTTTGAATGCCCATTTATTAAGGAAGTATGGACTGAAGTGATGGCGAAGCTTCAAAGAACTAAAGTCTCTAATGATAACCATGTTGAGTGGGAAAGAATCCAAGCGAGATCAGGATACAAACATGGAGGAAAGCGAATATTTACCGTGGTGATGAAGAGTTTCATTAGCTTAGTATGGAGAGAACGAAACACGAGATTGTTTGATGCCATCAATGCAAAATCTGATGTTGTGTTCAGAGTCTTCAGACAGTGGATAGTCCATGAAATTAATTCCTCTATGAGTATGCTCTCCTTCTCCTTTGATCCGGGCATATTTGCCGCGTTCCAAATGTGTTAGATGTGTGTGTACTTTCTTTTTTGATTTCCTGTTTTTTGTTTCCCTTTGTGCTTGTTGCGCCTAGTCTTCCTCTGTCTTCTTTGAGCTATGCTCTTTGTTGTAAGTGTTCTGTTCCAATTGGTGTAGCAATAAAATGGTCGGGGACCATCTAACCCCGTCGGCCTTGCCAAAAAAAAAGGTATCAAGTTATTTGTTAAAAGTAAAGTTAAGCAATATAAATGAAATTTTGACTTGATAAATGAATTATGGTTAAATTTGGATATTTTATTTAAAAAATTTATTTTAGTTAATCATAATTTAAATGATATCCAAATAAATATTTCTGAAAAGTGAGATATATTTTATAAGTTAAAAATGGCGAAACTGAAATTATAATATTGTTGAAAGGTTATAATAAATCTTAGATTTGTACTGGCAGCATTTCCAAAATGCTGTGGTTTAAGGTAGTGTTTTCTTAGTGCTACCATTTCTGAAAATATACTGTTTTCAAAATACTATTAGATCTGCAGTAACATTTTCTAAGTGCTGCTGTTTTCGAAAAGATAATATTTTCGAACTGCTACTATATATATATCACATTTCCAAGTGCTAAGAATGCTAAAATACAATGTTTTGAAATTGTTATAATGAACTTAGAAATGGTACAACTTTGGAAAAATGGATATGTTGTAATAAAATTTATTTAACTAAAATCATAGTTTAATTGATATCTAAATAAATGATTTTGTGAAGTAAAATTTGATATTATAAAAAGCTATGATAAATTTATAAGATATGATGATTTAAATATGTTATAGTAGAAATGTAATAGAATTTGTAGCATTTGTAAAATGCTATCGTTTTAAGGTTATGTTTTAAAGGTGCTACTATTTCTAAAAATGTAACATTTTCAAAATGCTATTATATAAGGGTTACATTTTTAAAGTGTTGTCATTTCTAAATATCACATTTTTCTAGGTGTTGTGGATTTTCTAAATACAACATTTGTAAAGTGGTATAATTTCAAGTGTTTTGGTTTCGAAGTGTTATAACTTTGAAAGTGCTTTTATTTTTGGAAATGAATATATATATTTGAAATAGAAATGATATTGTATTTGGTTTTTTATGTACAAATGATATCGTTTTGATTTGGTTTTCGTAACAACCCAAAATTTTTGTAAATATTTTTAAATTTAATTAATTTGAAAACTTTGATTTTTGGTCATTAAACTTTTGAAATTTTGGAATTTTTCCAGTGTAATTTTGGATTGGTTTGCAATTTATCTTCCGATAGAATAAAATAAACAATTTCTGAAATTTTTTATATTTTGGTCAAACTTTGACTTTTATTTGAAAATTTTAAAAATTTAAAATTTTGAATTATTATCTTTTTAATTGAAGTTGGATAGGATGCTGATATCCATTCTATTTTTTGTTTCGTTAAATTCTGAGTTATACTTTAAAATTTGGTCAAAATTCAGCGTTTTATACGCGATTAAATTTTGTATTTTATTTTATATTTTCCTATGTCCAACTCTTGACTTTTATTCATCTATTTATTTGTCTAGACTTTATTTTTATTTATTAGATGTTTCTTATGTATATCTTTTATTTAATAACTTGGAAAAAATCAATTAGACATACGTTACCTTGTTTTAATTGGAGGTACGTTACATTTGCTTTATTTCTTGCGTTTTTATTTACCTTTCTATTTAATTACCTACCATAGCCGTGTATTGCAAACCCTAGCCGCCTCTTACCCTTATCAATTCACGTACAAAAACACTTTCCCACATCTCATTTTCATTTGCATTCTCCTGAGAAAATACAGTAAGTTTTCAATGGCTTCTTTTTCTTTTTTTTCCTTTTATTCTCTTTGTTTTTTCCATGTTTTGCTCGGCCTCCACCTTGTCCATGCCTTGCCGACCATCACACTACCATGATCACCTCCACCAACCATCTCCACCATGTCATGACCATAGATGAAGATCCATCACCAAAAGCACCAAAATTATCCATCACGAGCCTATATATTCACCACCTTCCTTCTATTAGCCTCGGCCACAACACCAACCCCACCACCTTGCTTTGGCCATGACCTATCTCCACCTCCTAGCCATGATTTAGATCTAACTTGACCAAATTAGCACATAGGCCGAGCCCACTTGTGATTTAAACCAAGCTTTGTTTCATATTGATTCATGTTTTTCATTTGTTGAATTCATATCTTGTTTTGTTAAAACCATATACTTATATTTTTATTTATTTATTTGATTACAAGATTTGAATTTGGTTGTTACTTCTTCTCGAATCTTATCGTGCCTTTTCGTGCTTTGCGGTGTGTGGATATTTTTGTTTGAATTTGGTCTCCAGCTTTAAAAGGTGAGTTTATCACTCTCGACATTCGTACTTATATAAATGGTGAAACGATGACAAGTGAATGTGTCATAATTGATATACTATGTTCATATATGCATGTGATCTGATTATATGATGTATAACCTGATTTTATACCTGTTACATCACCTGATCTGATATTATATGCTATACTGTTTATTTTATTTTCTGTTCCTCACACTGCAAGTTCCATGTAGAATAGAATCATTAAGGGTTGAAATGATACATACCCGAACGGACATTAAAATAAGGAAAAATCGTTATGAGCTGAAATGATAGGATCAGCGATTTTTATTCATTTGTATTTGACCTAGGATTGCGGGTTTGAAATAATAGAACCCGGATTTTTCTTTTAAATTACGGATTGAAATGATATATTATCCGTATCACTTGACCTTGATTTGAAAATATTATACAGACCCGTGGTTATTTTATATATTTTCTGAAAATTATTAAGTATGTTAAAATGAAAAAATTATGATATTTTAACTTAAAGTTGGATTTAAATGATTTAAATAAAGTTTTAGTTATTTTCTATGAGTTAAAATGTATAAGTAAATAAGGGAAAAAGGTATTTTGAAAATATGGCTTAACTTGATAATTTGGGAAATTTGGCTTTTAAAGGGAAAATTTTAAGTTAAGTGAATAAAATGGAAACTTATTTTTATTATATGAAATGGTATTTTAAAGTAAAGTATTAAGTAAATTGTTAAAATACAAAAGTTAAGAAAATAGTGCACTTTGGCTTAATAAGTGAATTACTGTTTAAAAATTGGATAATTATTAATGAAATTTATTTTATAAAATCATAAGTTAAATGATATCCAAATGAACATTTTTGAAGCGAAAAATATGATTTTATAAGTTAAAATGGCAAAAAAATTGAAGTTCTAATGTTTCTGAAATTTTATAATAAATATGGAATTAGTATTGGTAGCACTTCAGAAATGCTGTAGTATTAAGACAGGATTTGCTAAGTGCTATAGTTTCTGAAATATAACTAAGTTCTGAAATAACTTAAGGGCTACTACCGCACTTTGTAAGTGCTGTTGTTGCTGCTAAAGCTAACTAAAATCTGAAGTAATAAAGCTACTGCAGCATTTGGTAAGTGCTGTAGTTGTTTAAAGTAAACTATATTCTAAAATAACGAAAGGGCTACAGTAGCACTTGGTAAGTGCTGTTGTTGCTGAACTGAACTGTTTTAATACTAATATACCTACTGTAGCACTTTGTAAGTGCTGTTGTTTTTGAAATTTGACAATGTTTTGAAATACTACTACATCTACAGTAACACTTTATAAGTGCTGCTGTTTTGAAAATACAATGGTTTGAAATTTTGTAATTAAATGAATGAACTCAGAAATGCTATAATTCTGGAAATTTAATTTTTGATTTGAAAGTATAATGACTTCATATTTAAATGGCTCAAATGAATATATATATATATATATATTTGGAAATAGAAATGATATTGTATTTGGTTTTTGAAGTAAAAATGATATTGTTTGATTTGGTTTTACAAAGGTTGGTTTTTGAAATAGAAGTGATATTTTGGTTTTAAAGTATAAACCTTTTTGAAATTTATAACCACGAGTTATAATAACGATTGGTTGTTAAAGAGACCGGGATCGGATATGGAAATACTCTCTGTCGATACCGAAAACCACTTTAACAACTGTGTACGCGGTGGAGATTCCAGAATGAAGTAGGATGGTGGTGACGTTCTATTGAGATATATACGCGGACCCAACTCCCGTGAGTTGGCATAAAGTGACCAAAACATGAGTGATTCCCAGGCCAATGAGGTAGCCCCTCTGATCGGACACACTTCTTCGTATGCCATTCTATTACATTGTGATTGATATGGTGCGCTCCTTTGATTTTGGGAGTGTGGCTTGAGCTGGGCCGTAGCTGCGGCTATGTGTTACCACCAGTCCGGATAGCTATTGGTATATCTACCCTGGAATTGCCTAGTTGTGCCGTGTCACCTACCCTAGCGAGCCTTGTACGATTTTGGATTTGTGCCGTAGCCCATGTAGTATCCTCTGGTGGCTTCCCGATCAGGAGGGACCATGATACTGGATGGACTACTGGGACTATTATGTGTTAAGGTGGAAAATGTAAAGCCTTAATGCTATTTAAAAGTAAGTTTATTTTGCTATAGACATTATTATATTAGCGAAATATTACTACATAGTAAATAGTTTAACGGATCCTTAGAGGATGGGCGGTCCCAAGCATCCTTTAAGTTACTTATACCTTTATAATAAATCTTAGATTTGTATTGGAAGCATTTCAAAAATGTTGTTTTTTAAGGTAGTGTTTTCTTAGTGCTACCATTTCTGAAAATGTACTGTTTTCAAAATACTATTAGATCTGCAGTAACGTTTTCTAAGTGCTGCTGTTTCCGAAAAGATAATATTTACGAACTGCTACTATATATATATATATCACATTTCCAAGTGCTACGAATGCTAAAATACAATGTTTTGAAATTGTTATAATTGAATGAATGAACTTAGAAATGATACAACTTTGGCAAAATGGATATTTTGTAATAAAATTTATTTAACTAAAATCATAGTTTAAATGATATCTAAATAAATGATTTTGTGAAGTAAAAATTGATTTTATAAAAAGCTATGATAAATTTATAAGATATGATGTTTTAAATATGTTATAGTAGAAATGTAATAGAATTTTTAGCATTTGTAAAATGCTATCGTTTTAAGGTTATGTTTTAAAACTGCTACTATTTCTAAAAATGTAACATTTCAAAATGCTATTATATAAGGGTTACATTTTTAAAGTGTTGTCATTTCTAAATATCACATTTTTCAAGGTGTTGTGGATTTTCTAAATACAACATTCATAAAGTGGTATAATTTCAAGTGTTTTGGTTTCGAAGTGTTATAACTTTGAAAGTGCTTTGATTTTTGGAAATGAATATATATATTTGAAATAGAAATGATATCGTATTTGGTTTTTGAAGTAAAAATGATATCGTTTTGATTTGGTTTTGAAGTGGAAATGATATTTTGGGTTTTAAAGTATAAACCATTTGAAAATAATAACCACGGGTTATAATAATGATTGGTTGTTAAAGAGACCGGGATCGGATATGGGCATACTCTCTGTCGATACCGAAAACCACTTTAACAACCATGTACGCGGTGGAGATTCCAGAATGAAGTAGGATGGTGGAGACGATCCTATTGAGGTATATACGTGGACCCGACTCCTGTGAGTTGGCATAAGGTGACTAAAACAGGAGTGATTCTCGGGCCAAGTGAGGTAGCACCTCCGATCGGGCACATTCCTTCAATATTATCTTCTGACCTTGTGATTGATTTGATGGCCATCCTCGATTTTTGATTTGGGAGTGTGTTCCGAGGTGGGCGATAGTGGCTGCTATGCGTTACCACCATCCCAGATGCATAATTGGTATATCTACCCTGGCATTGCCTCGTTGTGCTGTGTCACCTACCCTAGCGAGCTTTACTACGAGTTTGATTTGTGTCATACTTATGGAGTATCCTCTGGTAGCCTCCCGATCTGGAGGTATTACGGTACTGTATAGACTATTGGCACTATATATGTGTTAAGGTGCAAAATGAAAAGCCTTAATGCTATTTTTAAGTAAGTTTACTTTACTTTAGACATTATTATAATAGCGAATATTACTACATAGTAGATAGTTTAACGGATCCTTAAAGGATGGGCAATCCCAAGCATCCTTTAAGTTACTTGTGCATTTCTATTTCAGTTCACTTGAGTTGCTTTACATTGTATAAGTATGTATGTCCTGACTCGAGTGTTTTGTGTTTTGCTTTACGCTCGGGTCAGACTGAGTTGTACCAGTATTCGAGACTCACCTTTGGAGTTGGATATTTGCTTGGATCCATCTATTGATTCTGCTTTCAGTCATTCAGTTGATTCCAGTGATGTATTCAGATCTTGTATTTGACTATTGTGTTGAGACATCTTTGTATTCGTGATTTCTGTTGTATCTTGCTTAACTCTGTTATATATATATATATAGTAGCCTCATGAACTACTATTCTTTTGTTTCCGCTGCATTATTGTTATATTACTATGTGTCTGTGATTCTATGATTATTTATTTACTGTATATATTGAGTTTTGCCAAATTTAAATTAACAATCTGATATTTTGAGCAATTCAAATCCGACATGTATGGATGCGAATGGTTGAAAATTTCAGGATGTTACATATAAATATTTAAATTTGTTGAAATAAATTCTAAGATTTATAAACAAGTTTTGTAAATCGATTAGAAACTTTATAAATAAATTGGAATTTAGTTATTGACATTTATTTTAAAGGTGTTTTGATATTTTAATAATTATTTAACTATGGTTTGAAAATTATTATTATCACTATATATATATATAGTTTAAAGTAAGTGATTGCAATTTATTTATAAATACTCTCAAGATTGTTAAATTGGGTTTTATTTAATGGATGTGATTTTATAAGAGAAAATCTTGTAATGGAATTCGGGAACTTAGGAAAATTTGAGTAAAGAAAATTCCAAATTGTCTAGATACGAAAACTTCGAAAATGAATCTGAATCCATTAAAGGAGTTATAAATTGTTAGTTGGATTATAAATAAGTATAATTGATAATTTTTGGGAATTGCAAAGGGACTTAATAAAATTCCGGAGATTTATGAGCTAAGTATGGAATATTTCCTAAATATGAATATTAGGAATGATTTTGGGAAATAGACTAATAATGTTTTTCATAAGTATTGGAATTAAAAGGGTTTGGAGATATTTTAGCGACAAAATGATTTATATAGAAATATTTTTCTAAGTAATGGAATGGAAGTTGGATTTGGAATATTTCTAAGTGTTGATACAGGTTGAAATATCCTGGTATGGATTTAAGTATTTGAAATCGTTTTCAAATATTGAAATATTAGAAGAAATTTGAATATATATCTTTGAAAAGATATTTTGGAATGAATGTTTGAAAGATTTATAATATGGCCTAGTGATTGCTTATGTGTGTAATTTGATAGTTAAATAACTGACTATCAAATCTAGCCAAATTCGTTGATCGTTTCGAAGAGACCGGGATCAGATTTAATTATCCGAAAACCACTTCGATCCGATTTGAGCGTTGTGAATTATGATATCGTGAAGATAATGAAGATGGTGTTTTTGGAGATTCGGTTTGTTCAGACCCAAAACAACTTGTATGGAGTAATGTTATCAGCACATTGTCATTGGAGAACAATGAGTATTCTAAGTGTAAAATTCTTGAAAGGTAATAAAGCCTCATCAACCGGGAATGACAGAAGATCGGGGGAGATGCAGTAAGACTAAGTGGGTCGCACACATTAGGGTATGTTGTCACCTTTCTATATATCCTACATCTACATATTTATGGATTGGTTGTGCATCAGATCTCGATAAAAAGGGTTGCAAAGCAACCGAGGTGATGACATATTCGGTACTATCCAAGTTAGTGGTAGGCCGGTCTTGTGTTAGCAGGGGATCCAGGCGAGGTCATCGGTACATTTTCTAGATGCGTACTATGATAGGTGGTACCCCAGTGCCTAGTCATTGTATGGAATCCATTCTCCAATACGTGCCTTACGATTTTGATTGTAGAGCCTAGTATGCTGGAATTTAATTAATGTAACAATTTCGGCTATTTTAATAAGTATTTGTACGTAGACACTATTATAATATCACAAGATTTTTATATAAAATGGTTTTGGTTATCGTAAGGTAAAAACCCGTCATGTTTATGTGTGGCGTGGTCTTACGAGATACCTTTGTTTTTCAAAGGATTTTGATAACGGTAATGATTCAAATTGGGTGTGTTTTCTAACGTTGGTTTTCCAGGCTGGCTCGGCTATTATTTTATTATAATACTTGGGTCAGACCGAGTATTACAGATCAGGTTAGGATGATATGGAGCTTAGGAGACGAGCTGGAGGAGTCTCAGGTGTATTCCACGTACTTGATTATATTCCGCTTTGTGTGTATGTTGTATATTCAGCACTTGTGAGGGCAAGTTATTATAGCTATCCAGATTGATTGTTGACTGTTGTACTATGATGATTATATGTATAATACAGTTACAGTTTCTTGTATAAAGATCTGTTATTATATATTATATTTTGTTCCACTGCGATTGTGAGATGCTGTGTTATTGTTTTCTCTTTTCTTCTATCTCTTCCTTTTCTTTTCCCCTAACAATTGGGTTTTTCCGGCATTCGATTTCTCGGCATGTAATACAGTGAACGTATTAGTGTCGATTTTCGAGGGTTGAAAATCACGGTCGTTACAGAAGATAACTAGATTTTTATAACGATTGAGTAGAGAAGAAGGAGGGTCCAAAAGAAAGGACAATAAAAGTAATTTCTAAGTCCGATACCACTAGAAAAAATCTGTCTAGAAGATTTTGAAAGTTTCTTGGAACATTTAGAATGAGTTTTTCAAAAGATTTATTAAGAAGCTGTTGTGTTGAAAAAGAAAGGATATTTTGAAATTCTTACTTTAAAATAGGTTGAGTCAAAAGTTTTCGATTAAAAAAAGTTTTCGATTAAAAAAGTTTTACATTTTTGAGAAGAATGGAAAATAGAATGGAAATTTGACTCGATGATATTCCCTATTTTTGTAAGTTTGAAGGTTTTTAAAATTCTTTCTCTAAGGGATGGATAAATGGAAATGGTACTTGATTAAAATGGGGTAAAGAGAATAAAATGGTAAAAATGCCCGATAACTAAGATAGGATGAATATATTATTAGAGAAGTGAAAGCCACTTGAAGTCAATTTAGGTAGGAGAAATTTTAATAGTAGTAGTATTAGAAATTTAGACAGAAGTAGCATTAGGCATTTATATAAAATAGGATTAGTAATCTAGTTAGAAATAATACAGGAGAGAAGCTGTAGGAATAGGATGGAAAGAATGGATAAATTCCATAGATATGTAGTAATTGCATATATATTTTAGATTGACACTTAGATAGATATAGCAATTGTACGTATATTTTTGAAGTCCCCCTCATATGCGATTAAAATCTCTGCTAAAGGTTGAAAAAAAAATAGCATGAATAATTGGAAAATAATAAAATGGAAGTTATCCTTGTCTAATCCACTTTTCATTGTTTAAAATTATAGAAGATGTTTTTTGTAGAAAAAAGGTTTGGTGATAATTGACTTTTTGAATGTTTTGAGTTGAAAAATCCCGCTTTTAAAAGAAGTGAATCGCTGTTGAAGAAATTCCTTAAAAAGGTAAAGTTGGAAAATGTTTCATATTTCATTTTTTTGAAAGAAAGCAATTTTTGAATTTGGTATAAAGGTTTCTTAGTTTATATCTTTAAAGATAAAAGTTTTGGATCAAGTACTTCATGATTGTGAAGTTTTATTTTTATAAAGAATGGTGGGAAGCAAACTAATTTTTAATATGGAGTAGATGAGGTTCACTGCCTAGATAAGATGGGTAAAGGTTTAGGCAATGAATAAATAGCTAAGAATGCTCATAGGGCAGTAGCAAAGAATCCTTGTCGAATATAAAGAAATATCTGCAACTCTATTCCAGTAAACTAATTTTTAATATGGAGTAGATGAGGTTCACTCGTATTCGTTCTTCAACTCTATTCCAGTTTGTATCCAGCATCTGAATTATCTGCAAAATAAACACTGACGCGGTTGAAAAAGAAATATTTTTGTAGTGTACAATGAAGTGTGTGTTTTGAAAATGTTATTTGCCTCAGTTATTTGGGTTGTTCATCATTTATTTCTTTTGAATCCATCTTACACGAACAGCTTGTAACATGCACAATGTATCACTGTACATGTCACAAGGCGGTGCACACCGATGTACACTTGATAAAATTGCAGGGACAGGTCAGCACAAGGTCAAACCCAACCAAATGGTGTATTCAACTCAGGTGCAATACAAAACAAAAATAAAATGGTCAGGCTTACGAGTTCAAGTGCATAAGCAGACTACATGACGCAAATAGGCCAAACATGAAACCAGAGAGATGAAGATCAATATGAATTTCAGACCAAAATACAAGGCAACCTAAACTTGTACAGACCATTCAAACTTGAGACAACATGAATTCAAAAACAAATCCAGGCATCAAGTACGCAAGAACCCAAGCATGGAACAAGACCACATAAAATCAGATTCATATAAACCAAACACAAGAAAGAAGGCAGCAGGGAACAAGGTGCACCAACAACAGTTCAAGCATGAACAAGAGAAAGATGCACCGGGTGTGAACATGATATATACATACAAATGAACTCAATGAAGCAGTGGTACAAACTGTGCATACAAGCAAACAAATGGTCAGGTACAATGAAATGGAGCAACCAGCAATAAAACAGCATACGTGTATACATAGAGCAAGGCTGACTAGGCCGCTTGAACATGACTACAAAATGAACTAAACTCAAGTGCAGACTTAAAATGAACACATACCTCATAATGCAACACAACAGTTCAGAAGTGATCAGACCCCAAGTATAAAGTGGAGACTTCACAACACCAGACTGTGCACTGAAGTGCAATCACACCATACATATATGCATATATATATGTATACACATATATCACAGTCACAGTGGAGACTCATGAAGCCTCATCTAAATGGTCGAGTACAAGTTCCAGTCAAATGCAAGGGTAACAAGACCATTCAAACTTGAGGCAAGAACAAGATGAACTTAAATGACCAGACCACATAACAATGAAGGCTGCAATAACCATATCATATAACACATGGTCAGTCCAGAATGAATGCAAAACAAAATGAACCAAAGGACAGAGTAGCCATAGAAACCACATACCAGCTTCAATATTGAACCAGACCAGATCAATGAAACTGCCTCAACATAAAGGAACCACACAACATACATATATACACATGCATCTCATATATATGCATGTATATACATGAATATGTGAACCAAACCATTTCTACATATGCAATGGTCTCTACATTCAGACAACAGGTTCAGAAACAAACCAAGAAAACAGTGATTGAAAAAGACTTCAATAGCCAGACTCACAACAACCTGGAGTACACAAGTATTCAAATGGAAGTAGTCAAAAGTGCAGACTTATATATGAATGACCACAAATTGATACAAGTGCAATCAAATCAATCACACACATATATACATACATATATGTATGTATATATGTATGGAGACAATCAACCAAAGCAGTATAACATGAATGAATTAACTCGACTGCGTGAACATCAACACAACAATCAGACTCAACCAAATGTACGACCAGAAAACCAAACAAATATGCAGTGACAAAGATTCCAGTTACAAAGGCATGTACAAATATGTACAACCAAACCTAAAATGCAAATATATCTTGAAGCCAGAGAATCATACATATTTACAGTAAATAGCCGTAGCATGAATTGAACAAGTTGTGAGTCATGAACAAAAATCAAGGTAGCAGAACAAGTTCGAACATAACAAATCAAGTTCCGAAAATCCAGTGGTGTAGTTCGAACAAAAATCAAGGTAGTAGTTTCATAACAAGTTAAGGCCGAGATGAAAAAATTCAACAAAAGTCAAAAATATTTGAAAAAGGAAAGAGCGTGATGAACAAGCATCACAGATTCTAAAGTCAAACGCAAGCCATGGTGACCAAGCATAGTATATCAGAAAAATATTCGAATTGAACCAGTCAAAATAAATCATAAGCATTTAAACAAAATCGAACGGCCAAGCAGAATTATGAAGAATTCAAACATATTTATACGAACGAAAATATAGGGTGTTCGATCCCAATAAAACCCTAATCATCATCATTGGCAATTTATCGTTCGAGTTCAAGCAAATGCCAGAGCTAGCTGAATCACGAACAAATCTATAACTCGAATCAAAGTCGAGCAAATTCAAAATCAAACAAGAAAATATTGTACCAAATCATACCATTCAAGCTCGAAGCAACTTGAAGCCGCCGCATATTAATCGAAGCTAGGATCATTTGATGAAGCAAAGCCGAAGTGAATTCATCACTCAATCGATCAATTTTTGAATCGTCGCTTCAAATTTCACAAATCCCTAATTATTGAAGAGAAACAAAGAAAGAACGGCCGAAGTTTTACACAGAAAAGAAAAGAGAGGAGATGTCTTTTTTTAATTAGAATTGGGTCGGTCTCCAATTTTTTATTAGGCTATAATTTTTATAATAGGGTTTTGTTTAATTTTATTTATTTTGTAATTTTCCTTTTTAAAATTGTGTAACTCTCTAGTCGTGTGACTAGGTTACGAACACGGTGGTGTAGTTCGAGAATTCGCAACTCAGTGGCTGATTTGTGGCAGGGTTTTGAGCGTAGAGTTAGGTTAGTCGTTAGCGGGTGCCGCAAGTTTACGTGTGTAAGCGTCTAACTACTTAATTTCTAGTAGAAACCTTAGGGGCAGCACGTAGGCAGGGTTTCGCCGAAGCTGGGTAAATCTGTGTTGTTCTATTTCGGCTTTTATTATTCGACTATTATTTGTGCTGCAATTATTATATTTATTTCCGCGTTATTTTTATTATTATTAGTATCACCTATTCACCCCCCTCTAGAGTAAAATCGATCCTACAAGTGGTATCAGAGCTAGGAACAAAAACATTTTTTTTTGTTTTAAAAATTTGATTTTTCAAAAACTAATTTTTGTTTTAAAAGTTTGATTTTTTAAAAATGGCTTCTTTTAATAATGCATTTGCTGACGGTCTGTCCATAGTTAGACCACCTATGTCCAATGGTGAATATGCTTACTGGAAAAATAGAATGAAATTTTTTCTGAAAACCATATATGCATGGAATATTGTTGAGACAGGATATAGGACACCAACTATAGTGGTAGATAATCAAGAAATTGAAAAACCGATGGATCAATGGACAGATCTTGAAAATAAACTGCAGAATGCTAATGCTAAAGCTATGAATTCTATTATATGTTCATTGGATCAAATTGAATTTAATCGTATCTCGCATTGTCTAACTGCGCAGGAAATTTGGCACACACTTGAAGTGACTCACGAAGGAACCTCCCAAGTCAAAGAATCTGGCCTTGCCATGCTCGGTAGCGAATACAAGAACTTCACAATGGGCAAGGATGAAATTGTCAAAGAGATGTATGGACGACTTTATAATCTTGTATACAAATCAAAAGCTCTCGAAAAACCATACACAGAATTGGAAATAGTCCGAAAAATCCTCAGAGTCCTTCCACGAAATTTTGAAGCAAAAGTCACTGCCATTCAAGAATCAAAATATTTGAAACAAGTTAAAGTTGAAGAACTCATCTAAAATCTCACCACTTATGAGCTATAAATCAAATTAAAGGAAGAACGCGAAGGAGGTGATACGCGAAAGAAATCAATAGCTCTTAAAGGAACAACTAAAAGTGATGATGATGATGATGATGGTGCAATAGAACTGGCGCTGATAATAAAGAAATTCAATAGGTGGAATCACAAGTATAGAAATCCAGCTCTAAATCAACAACTGAAAAGCAGAACAGTCAAAGTTCTAGACAACCCAGAAGAGCAGGAGATCATCTGTCACAACTACAATAAACCCGGTCATATCAAGCTAAATTGTCTTCAGAATCGACTCAGCCGAGGAAAGAAACCGAAAAGGTGAAGCTTTGCAGCTACTTAGGATGAAACTGGTGAAGCTGATAAAAGCACAGGCAGTGAGAGTGAAAAAGAAAATTTGTGTCTTCAAGGAGAAACAACTGATAGTGATGATGACGAGCTAAGCGAGGTATGAAAACTTACTCATTCTGAATTACTTATATATTTTCATGAAGTAAACGACTGTTTTGAACGGCTTAGGGAGAAGTACGCTAAAATTGAATCACAAAGAAATAGTTTGATAGAATTAAATAAACAGCTTGATCAATTGGTTAAAAACTAATGAAATAAGAGCCCTAAGCGTGATAAGTGTCCATCATTCGAAGAAGAAATTAAAAAAATCAGAAATTAAAATTAAATCACTTGAAAATGAAATTCTGATTTTGAAAGAAAGTGAAAATACCAGGAGAGAAAATTATATTAAAAAGTGCACTCTATTATTGAATGAAAATGAATCTCTCGAAACACAAGTCCAACAATTGTCTACAACTTTAGGAAAATTTTCAAAAGGAGAAAGATCACTAAATATGTTATTAGGGAAACAAATTGTTAATACTGTTAGACAAGGACTTGGGTATAATCAATCTGAACATGTTAGAAGCGAAATTAATCAAGTCAATTCCAGGTGCACGATTTCTGGAAAAACTGGACACAATTACAATAATGTCTGGTATAGACCCAAACACGTAAAAACCATACCAGTTTGGGTTCCAAAAGGCACAAATATAAATTGTCTTGGGTCTACACAAACATATTTTTCAAAATCTTTTGTCACTAACCACCATGGACCTATAAAAACAAATAGGTCACAAAAATTTTTCTCATGCAGATGTGGTGGCAGGCTAAGGAATAACAACAATGTTACCTGGATTCTGGCTGTTCCAGGCATATGACGGGCAACAAATCAAAGTTCCTTAGCCTAGTACAAAGGTGGCAGAGTCACAATGGGTAACAAAAAAGAATTATCGGTAAAGGTAAAATAAGTAACGGTACATTTATCTTGAACGATATATTAAATGTTGAAAATCTGCACCGTAATCTGATTTAAATCAGCCAGTTATGTGATAACGAAATAAATGTTGATTTTGATTCTGATTTGTGCAAAAATGTTGACCAATGATCTTTTCATTCTTGAACTATTTCATATAGATTTTCTAGGACTAACTATATTGCAAGTTTGATATGAGAGGTTGTCTTGTATTGATTGATGATTACTCAAGATACACGTGGATATATTTGTTTATTTTACTGATTCTAGACCTGACATTATGTTCACTGTTTGTTTATTTGCACGGTTTCAATCAAATCCTTAAGGAATCACATTTTAGAAGCTGTAAAATGATTATAAGGTATTTGTTGCACACTTCACAGTTTGGTCTATGATATCTGTCTAATGATAACTTTGAGTCAAAGGGGAATACAAATGCAGATTACACTAGTAGCCTAGTTGATAGAAAAAGTACTAGTGGAACGTGTTTTATGTTGAGACATTCATTAGTTGCATCATTTTCAAAGAAAATATCTGCATATTTTTCATTTCAACAGATTTTCAATTAGCATACATTTTTTTATAAAACACCTTCCAAAAAACAGTTTTTGTTGACTTTGTTTCAGATTAGACATTTTAGAAATTTGATTTTATATTTGTTTTTGAATTTGATCTTAAATGACTACATTAACTAGTCTAACTCCCTACTGATTATTGAAAAGATAAATAGTAATCGAAAAAGTGACGAGTGTTGATATTAATCATATATTATGACTTGAGACAGTATATTTAGTAAATTTCTTTAAAATTTTAAACAAGATTTATATAACTTTTGTGGGTAAAAATTCCATGACTGTCTCTATTTCTATCATATTTCTAACGACCATCACTCAACAGAATCCAATATAGTATGTCAAAGTGTGGTATTTTAAACGGGAAATTATTCATTTTTATTTTATTTTATTTTATTTTTTAGCAATATAAACATCCAAAGTATTCACTCTCATTTAAAAGTCCTCACGGTTATGCATGGGTGAATTACTTGGAATATTTGTTTATGTGCTTTCATGCTGATTTAAAAGTCCTCACGGTTATCCATGTATGGAACACATATCAAAATTGATTATTAAATAGACGATTTGATTCTAATCCCATTTAAAAGTCCTCACGGTTATGCATGGTTAGAAGATGCTTAAAATTCATTTTTTATATAAAAATTGGGAATACTACTAATCTCATTTAAAAGTCCTAACGATTATGCATGGTTAGTAGATATTCAAATTCCTGATATAAATATACCAAAAATAGACACAACTATATGGTTTTATATGTCGACATCACCCCTATCACTCTAAAGTGGAATATGTGCCTAACAGAGTATTTATGATTTTTGTTTGATTTTTTTTATTAAAATTTAATATTTATACTTGATTGGGTATTAATGTTATATTAACGTCTATCACATTATCTCTATTTTTCTAACACTATTACTCTTTTGCTGATAATAAAAGGGGGAGAGAGAAGTTAAGATTTTGGCAAATAAAGTTCAAATATTTTATTTTTTATTTGCATATTTTATTTTCATGCATTGCACATTTTTATTTATTTTCATGCATAAATGAAGGGGGAGATTTGTTGTAGAGAGGGAGCATTCAAATAAGGGGGGAAATAGATTTGATCAATGACCAAATACATTTAATAAATTCAAAATCTTGATATATGTTTGTTATCATCAAAAAGGGGAGATTGTTGAATATGCTAGTATATGATTTTTGTTTGATGATAACAAACATATATATATATATATATATATATATATATTCGTTTGAATGTACTTGTTATTGTACTATTTTATTTTTCAAATAATTAAATAAATATTGTTGAATAAAATAAATAACACAAAATTTAAATTCAAACAAATATTTTATTACAATTTTGAATAGTACAAATTTGAGCTCTCACTACATATATACATTTTCAATTACAATTCAATTTCGATTAAATCACAAATTTCATTTTACAATTTATCATCTCACTACATATCACTCATTCACTCGTATTTGTTCTTCAACTCTATTCCAGTTTGTATCCAGCATCTGAATTATCTGCAAAATAAACACTGACGCGGTAAAATTGAAAAAGAAATATTTTTGCAGTGTATAATGAAGTGTGTGTTTTGAAAATGTTATTTGCCTCGGTTATTTGGGTTGTTCATCATTTATTTCTTTTGAATCCATCTTACACGAACAGCTTGTAACATGCATAGTGTATCACTGTACCTGTCAAAAGGCCGTGCACACCGATATACACTTGATAAAATTGCAGGGACAGGTGAGCACAAGGTCAAACCCAACCAAATGGTGGATTCAACTCAGGTGCAATACAAAACAAAAATAGAATGGTATGGCTTACAAGTTCAAGTGCATAAGCAGACTACATGACGCAAACATCCCAAACATGAAACCAGAGAGATGAAGATCAATATGAAGTTCAGACCAAAATACAAGGCAACCTAGACTTGTACAGATCATTCGAACTCGAGACAATATAAATTCAAAAACAAATCCAGGCATCAAGTATGCAAGACCCCAAGCATGGAACAAGACTACAAGAAATCAGATTCACATTGACCAAAAACAAGAAAGAAGGCAGCAGGGAACAAGGTGTGCCAACAACCGTTCAAGCATGAACCAGAGAAAGGTGCACCAGGTGTGAACATAATATATACATACAAATGAACTTAATGAAGCAGTGGTACAAACTGTGCATACAAGTAAACAAATGGTCAGGTACAATGAAATGGAGCAATCAGCAATAAAACAGCATACGTGTATACATAGAGCAAGACTGATAAGGCTGCTTGAACATGACTACAAAATGAACTAAACTCAAGTGCAGACTTAAAATGAACACACACCTCACAATGCAACACAACAGTTTAGAAGTGATCAGAGCCCAAGCATAAAGTGGAGACTTCACAACACCAGACTGTGCGCTGAAGTGCAATCACACCATACATATATGCATATATATGTATACACATATATCACAGTCACAGTGGAGACTCATGAAGCCTCATCTAAATGGTCGAGTACAAGTTCCAGTCAAATGCAAGGGTAACAAGACCATTCAAACTTGAGGCAAGAACAAGATGAACTTAAATGACAAGACCACATAACAATGAAGGCTGCAATAACCATATAATATAACACATGGTCAGTCCAGAATGAATGCAAAACAAAATGAACTAGAGGATAGAGCAGCCATAGCAACCACATACCAGCTTTAATATTGAACCAGACAAGATCGCTGAAACTGCCACAACACAAAGGAACCACACAACATACATATATATATATATATATATATATATATATACATGCATCTCATATGTATGCATGTATATACCTGTGTAGTTAATGCCCCGCTATATCCCCGCTATAACTTCGATATATCTTATAGCGGATTCCTACCGCTACGATTTTTCCATATATCCCTAACATATATCCTTTCCGCTTTAATCCCCTCTATTTCCGCTATATCCCGTTATTTCCGCTATATCTTCTATAAAAAATTGGCTTGAAAAATGATATTTATACGCTATAAAAATTATGAAATTAATTAATTTCATTGAATTTTTGATATATGTTTAGAAATGATAATACTCTAATATTCTACTAAATTAAATTAAGTTATATAACAGTTTTACGTTCATTTACAATACATTTGCATATATTTTTATTTAAAATTATTTTTGAATTAATTATAATTCAATTGAATGTTAATTTTTCACATAATTACTATCTCTATATTTGTAAAAACAACAAGTATGGGATTCATATGCTATTTTAGAGTAATCCGATATATCCCGCTATATCTTCGCTAAATCCCCGCTATGAGTTTTTGCACCTCTACCACATTGAATCCACCGAGCGCTTTAACTGCACAGGTATATACATGAATATGTGAACCAAACCATTTCTACATATGCAATGGTCTCTACATTCAGACAACAGGTTCAGAAACAAACCAAGAAAACAGTGATTGAAAAAGACTTCAATGGCCAGACTCACAACAACCTGGAGTACACAAGTATTATAATGGAAGCAGTCAAAAGTGCAGACTTATATATGAATGACCACAAATTGATACAAGTGCAATCAAGTCAATCACACACATATATACATACATATATGTATGTATATATGTACGGAAACAATCAACCAAAGCAGTATACCATGAATGAATTAACTCAACTGCATGAACATCAACACAACAATCAGACTGAACCAAATATACGACCAGAGAACCAAACAAATATGTAGTGACAAATATTCCAGTTACAAAGGCATGTATAAATATGTACAACCAAACCTCAAATGCAAATATATCATGAAGCCAGAGAATCATACATATTTACAGTAAATACCAGTAGCATGAATTGAACAAGTTGTGAGTCATGAACAATAATCAAGGTAGCAAAACAAGTACGAACTTTACAAATCAAGTTCCGAAAATCCATTGGTGTAGTTCGAACAAAAATCAAGGTAGCAGTTTCAAACCAAGTCAAGGCCGAGATGAACATATTCAACAAAATCAAAAATATTTGAAAATGGAAAGAGCGTGATGAACAAGCATCACGTATTCTAAAACCAAACGCAAACCATGGTGACCAAGCAAAGTATATCAGAAAAATATTCAAATTGAACCAGCCAAAATAAATCACAAGCATTTAAGCAAAATCGAACGGCCAAGCAAGAATTATGAAGAATTCAAACATATTTATACGAACGAAAATATAGGGTGTTTGATCCCAATAAAACCCCAATCATCATCATCGGCAGTTTATCGTTCCAGTTCAAGCAAATACCAGAGCTAGCTGAATCACGAACAAATCTATAACTCAAATCGAAGTCGAACAAATTCAAAATCGAACAAGAAAATCACGTACCAAATAGCATTCAAGCTCGACGCAACTTGAAGCCGCTGCATATTAATCGAAGCCGGGATCAATTGATGAAGAAAAGCCGAAGTGAATTCATCACTCAATCGATCAATTTTTGAATCGGCGCTTCAAATTTCACAAAGCCTTAATTATTGAAGAGAAACAAAGAAAGAATGGCCGAAGTTTTACACAGAAAAGAAAAGAGAGGAGATGTCTTCTTTTAATTAGAATTGGGCCGGTCTCTAATTTTTATTGGGCTATAATTTTTATAATAGGGTTTTGTTTAATTTTATTTTATTTTGTAATTTTTCTTTTTAAAATTATGTAATTCTCTAGTCGTGTGACTAGCCTACGAACTACGGTGGTGTAGTTCGAGAATTCACAACTCAGTGGCTGAGTTGTGGCAGGGTTTTGAGCGTAGAGTTAGGTTAGGCGTTAGCGGGTTCTGCAAGTTTACGTGTGCAAGCGTCTGACTACTTAATTTCTAGTAGAAACCTTGGGGGTAGCACGTAGGCAGGGTTTCGCCGAAGCTGGGTAAATCTGTGTTGTTCTATTTCTGCTTTTATTATTCTGCTATTATCTGTGCTGCAATTATTATATTTATTTCTGCATTATTATTTTTATTATTAGTATCACCCTATTCACCCCCTTCTAGGGTAAAATCGATCATACAGACTCAAGGTTAGAGAATGCAAGATAGGTGGTAGGAAAATTATTCCACCAAGCTAATTTTTTAAAGAGTTATTCTAAATGTACATAGTTTATATTTCTTACCCATTGCATCGTAGGAATGCGTAATTTATCCCAAAATAGGGTGTAATAATTATAGTAAAGGATGGACCTTATTATTAGAAGTGAGGACGCAAGTTAAGGCATAGTTGAATAACATATTAGAAATATCCATCTAAATTAAGTATGGAGTGATAGGGCCACAACATCATTGACACCAACTGATGATGAATGGAAACTTCCAGCAAAATTTTCTTTCGAGGTTTCAGGTTGTAATCGCTAGTTGTCTCATTTAGGTTATTGGAAAAGCGTACAATATGATATGAAATATGTTCCTGTTTTGTTACTGTGTTGATGGCAAGGTTTTAAATATCGGATTTCAGTCACATTTCGTCTTGAAATTTTTACACAAGTTATCTCGTATCAGGGGAGATCTTGGACAAGATGAGTACATATCGGGTGTACATCTCGGATTGACATCTCGGGTCTTATAATACATCTCGGGAATATCTCGGATGCACTTATGTGTCTAGAATTGATGTGTCAAATTTTATTTAACGGTTATAACTTTCTTAGTAAAACTAAAAATGGTAACATACTTGATTTACAGGAAAAAAGGAATATTTTTAGAAGAATAGTAGCTTGATTAGCTTAATTGATTTGGTAATGATTGAATAACATCCTTTTATTTGAACATAATAAAGAAATGAAACCTTTTGCTATGACTCATTAAGATAAAAAGTAAAAAATACGTTCAAGAAGTTGGTAAATTATAATTGGAATGAATAGTTTCTTTTGAATCAATATGAAAATAAAAATATTATGCAAAATAAGAAAATTGTATAATTTCGGGTGAGATCTCGAATTGAGATTTTAATCCATATTTCAGGTGAGATTTGAATATCTCGGACGAGATGAGTGTCGAGGGAGATATGGAGGAAATTTGATGTCTCGTCTCGTTTAAGTGTGAAAAGGAGATCTCGGGCGATATATAGGTGATTTAAAACCATGGTTGATGGTTCAGATGAGCTTTGATCGCTATATAAATATATTGAAAAACATTGTAAATAAGAAGATCTCATATAGACACTTAACTAGCGATAAAATGTAGGTAAGACTAGAAGTTTATAAAATGAATTAGGAAATTAAGTAAGCAACCAGAAATTAAAAATGCTTAAATCAACTTAGGATTTTGGGAAGAATAATTTTTAGCTAGCGGAGGATAGGGAAAAAGGTTGTTGTAAAATCACGAGTCATATCTCTATGCCTTAAAATCTAAAATTTATAAATATGCTTGTAGGTAGTTTGTTGTTTTAGAATAAAAGAAAAGTATCCTGAATTCTAAGAATAACTGCACAATGTTAGGGCCAATCATATACATTAACTTATAGACTGAGTCCCGATTACGTTTACACATGGTCTGATTTATTTTAAGGATAGAGCAAAAAATGTTTTGAAAAATTATGTTCAAATGCTTCAGAAATTTTTTGTTTAAATGCTTCTAAGAAGTTGGGTTCAAATGTTTTCGGAAAATTTTGGCCAAGTGCTTTTGAAAAGAAAAATGGTATTCAAATGTTTTTCAAAATTTGACTTTTCAAACTATTCTGCAAGATTGATTGGGAAAGGAAAAGGATTTTTGATAGAAAATGAAAAAAATTCAATTTTCTAGTGCCACATGCTTAACATAGGGCGGGTCGACATGTTAGTGAATATGAACTTTATTGTTCGGCAAGGGTGAATAGTGTACTAAGTATGGATAATAACAAGGGAAAAGGCGGTTTTAGCTTTGGAAATTCTATTTCCATACCTTGTTGATATTAAACCAAAACTTGTGCTTAGGATAATTACGTTTTAACATCCAAAAATAAACCTCTTTATGTAAATCGTACTTGAAAAGGTAAAAAAAGTTATGGGGATAAAAGAGAATGTCCCATGGTACAACGGAATAGGTATCCAAAAGAAGGGTGGAATTGCAAAATTTTCCATATAAATTCTTTTTCCAACATAGGAGTACGGATTTAGAATAATTGGATTTTCAAAAATTTGGATGATAGAAATTTTGTGCTAAGTTTTAGATGATAGAGATTAGATGCAAAATTGGTTGAACCACACTTATACTCGCGGGACTGTGGAAATTTTTGTGTGCAAAATGAATTTTGAATTTTGAAAAATTACATACATATAGAACTGCCAGTATATCTATGTTGTTTGCATCATATTTTCAGCATGTTTATAAAAGAATGCGTTCATATATGAGGCGTATAATCATTCTACATGCATGTCTTATATGTTGTGATATGCCATGCACTTGTACACGTTTGATTGCAAAATTGGTTGTACATTAATTGGTTGGATAGTTTACATTAGTTGTGCACTATGTTACGTGACCCAACCCTTGGGGAACTTCTAAGATGAAATTCTTTTAGGGGGAGAATGTAACACCCCGTAATATTAATGATAATTAATAAGTCTCCAAGAATCGAATTTGAGCAAATGATGGAATTTGACCATGAAATTGGCACCATTCTGTTCGTGGCAATTTTTTGAGCAACTTTCACATTTGGAGTTTCATGATCAAAGCTCAAACGAAGAAGTTATTAGCATTTGAAGTTTCCAGAATGAAAATAATTAAAAAAAGAAATAAGGAAGTAAATAATAATAAATGCGTGACTCTACGGTCGACCTCTTACTTGGGTTGGTCGACCGCTAGCAGTCAATTGCTTATAGGTTGGCGGTCGACCGGTTGGGGGTGGCGAAGAGGGTTTGAACCTTGGCCAGATGGCCTTGATCTAATTATTTTAGTGCAACGGATATGATTGATTCGAGCACCTATAAACATAGGCCTAATGCCTCACTTCTCCTTATTACGATCCAAGCAGCAAAGCTCTGCCATTTTTCCTTCACCACTATTTCTAAAAATTATAAAATATTATATATATAAAAACCGGAGAAGGGAAGAAAATAAAAGAGAAGAAGAGAAGAAGCGAATCAACATTGCGAAGGAAAATGGTAAGCTTTTATAATTATAAATCTATATTCCCCTTAACCCCAAATCTCTTTTCAGCAGTAATTCTAATTGTATGTATATATCTTGTTATACGTATTCTTTTGGGTTAGAATGGGAAATGAGTCCAGTAAAGATATGAATTTAGATTTGGGAGATTTAGAAAGCTAGAAGGTTAAATGGGAAATTATATAATTTATTTATAGCATTGAAACTTATAACATTGAATTTTATTTAATTATTATGCCTATATAAGATCTGATGAGTTGTAGGCTTGTAGCAAACGTATAGAATTATCGCCTACATATTCAACAAAATTGGTAATTGGAATAGGAATAACATGTACAACATAATTTGGAAATTTTAAATCAGTCCTGAATAATTATCAACGTAGAATGTTTGTAAAGTTTTTTTCAAATTTATAATTAGGTTGCAAACTAAGTAACTCTAAATGACCTGGAATATGAATTTCTATGTTTTAATTTACTTGGAGTAGGATATAATTTATATATATATATATATATATTTCCAAGTAATTTCCATAAATTATCCAATTCCAAAAGTATGTATAAAAGTGCATCATTTGAATTTAAAAAGAATATACTAGAAAGAAAAGAGATGTGTAAAATATGGATATTATTCTCCGTAGTTTACACTGTCTATTTCAATAAAAGAAGAGAAATAATTCCTTGTAATTTAAAACGAAGCAAGGCCTCACTTTTAGTTAATTAAAGGAAAGCTACAATGGTAATCCTTTTTGGAAGGATAGCTCTGATAAATTAAAATGTGAAAATGAATGTCCTAGTTTAGGAACTAATAGTAAGAAATAGGAATATATACATTTAACCGCGCCTAATGATTAAAAATAAAAATATATATACATAGCAGGATTGACGACAATATTCTTTTAAGTTATTATTAATGTAATAATTATAGGACCAGGAGTTTGAAAAAGGAAGAAATGGTAATTCCAAAATTTATAGACAATAACTACAATTTTAACAGCCAATAACTTTGTAGTTAATAGAGAGTTAAAAGAATTAAACGAGGACTGATTAAAGAATTAAATATGGCATTTATAGGAAAATTGAATAGGCATAATATGTGGATTTTGGAATAGGTAAATAAATATTATTAGGGATTGTCCAATTTTGACATTAGTGACCAATTATTACGGACAATTAACATCTATTAGACATAAGAAGGAAAATAGGAAACCAAAGCCTAAGCGTATAAAATTGGAATAATTACGTAGCGAACAAATAAGTATTAATACTATTTAATACACGTAGAAGGCAATATAATTTTCATAGTAGGAAATTATATAGCTTTAATTATATGTTTAGAGTAAGCATGAATTAGTAAGCCTAGCCCAACACTTAGGCCTTAGGTATTTAGTTTGGTTCAGTGGGTTGAGATGCGAGGTCGGTTGAGTTATACAACAGAAGTCTGTCCTTTACCTATAGGCTACCAGAATTTGTGTATACTTACCACTGATGTGAGACATCTCCAATCATAGAACCCACGGGGAAGGGATATGCCTTTTGGACAAGCAGGGAAAATATACCGAGGGTTCGCCTCGAATTTGAAGTATTAAATTTCCCAGTACTTTTAAGGAAATATGGATGCTTCACTTCCAATAAGAGGTATTAAGTAACCGAAATAGGCATTTTCCTTGACTTATTTAGGTTTGTCTGAACGGGATGTCAGCTGTGAAAGGTTTGTGGGCTATGTTAGTATTTTGTACCGATATTTTATGGTAGGCCTGGCATATAGGCTATAACCATTAGCGATCTTGAGCGAGCGGTAGCAAAGACTTAGGTTATGCCCTGACATATTTTGCTTCCTACTAGTGTAGAATCCTTATGAGAGACGCACAAACCTCAAAGTAGAAGGTTAGATGAATTTTTTTTATTGGAGGTGGGCTTGTTAATCCTTAGATGAATCTTTGAGATGCATTAACAGTATGATTATTAAATTATAAATTATAGAGCCATATGTAGGGTTCATAGGATACCAAAGCTAGAACGATTAACAAGTGTTTGCATTGCGAAGGGCCCGCTTCGGGGATTGAGGTATTAAATGGCCATTGGGTCTACTTCCTCCCTATTAAAGAAGTATTAAGTGGCCAGAGTTTGGGTAGCGAACATTTGTGGTTATACCTTGGAGAAGGTTATGTTAGGTATATCGTACATGCACATAAGATTAAACACATTAGTAGTAATTACTAAACATAACACTTAAATGGAAACAAATTGAAATAAATTAATGGTATGGGTGAAGTATGTAATTTTTCAAATAATAGAACGTTATTCCGACTCCTTCCTCATTACAATACAAATAATAGATTTAGAAAGACAGGATATGGAGCGACGGGAATGGTAGATGGAGAAGTCTTCTTATTCATGTTTGGCGTTGACAAGGCAATTAGACATCAAAGGAATAATATTGATTCCAAGGTAGTAGCCTTAGTCAGTACGTATATTCTACTATATTTTTCAACTCCGTTGTGAATTTTTATTGATCAGTCTCTAATATGCTGGTGTTTATTACAAGTTACCAAAACCAACGATCTATACCTTAACGAACTTGAGTTTCGATTTAATCAAAATTCAGACCTATTAAGGTGCAAGTTGTTACACTACACTTTTCGAAACTCACAACGGAAGGAATAAAATATAATAGTAATTAATAAAACAAATCTCAAACAAACAAAACAATACAGTATCAAATAAATCTAGCTATAAAATCTCTCTATATTGGTAAAGGAAACTGCATAATGTTTGGGAATAAATGAAATAAAATAGTAGATAGCTAATTGATAACCCGCCTTTTGGAAAGGCAGTACACAGGCGGATTTATTCCAACGGACTTCATGATCATCAAGGCAGAAAGCTCAGAGAGATGGTTACCAGGATTGGAGATCAATTATATTTGAATTATGGACTACAGTTGAATTGATTCGGGTAGATAGCACTCAAAATATGACTATGTATGGAACTAACACTTCCCCTAGTATAGGGATCAGAATAGAGGGATCGAAATAAAGGAATTGGATTAAACAGGATTCACACAATACAACTCAACGATGATCGCTCCATAACTCAACAACCACAAGGCTAATTGAAATAAAACTTTGGAAACAAGAAACGTAGGGATCGACCCTCTTCCCTCCATATCCCTCCATAGGGATCGGCCCTCTTCCCTCTTAGGGATCGACTAAACCCAACTTTATTGCAAATATCAATTGATATCTCAATATCTACACATCCAATTGACATGAAACTTAGAGCACAAGCTAACAACAACATGTGGAACACTCGATATGGATCGCACATCATTTAGAGCAGGTTGAAGGGATCGACCCCTATCCCTCCATAGGGATCGACTATAATCAGCCTTTGCAGCATATTGCAATAAGATCGATCAATAACTCAAGTTCTACTAATCCAGTGGGCATGAAACTTAGATGCTATAAATAATACAACATGGAGAAGTTCCCTTAGGGATCGCATGTCATTTGGAGGAGTTTGGAGGATTCGACCCCTATCCCTCTAAAGGGATCGGCTAAAATCAGAATGTATGCAACACCACTTCATGGAAAATGATATCTCACAAACCGTAAGTCCGAATGGCATGAAATTTGGAGAGTAAGTAGCTAACATCATAGGGAAACACCCAGAGGGATCACACCCCATTTAGACACCGAAATAGGGATCGGTACCGATCCCTATTGTGGGCTCCAATGGGCTTGAAAATTCTTAGGTGGCCACGTCATGGCCTGGAGTTTCTTCTGTCGAAATTTTAGCCCGGTCTATGCACGTCTTCCCCTATAAATATAGTAGGCATGGCGTCAGAAAAAGGATCTTCTTTCTACTTCTCTGTATATTTAACCTAGGCTACACTCTACCAATTTTATTCTCGGATTTTGAGTTGTAACTGTAAACAAACTATAGTATAATAAAGGGGATTATTCTGGAGTGGACATAGGCAGGAGTTACCCGAACCACTATAAATCTTGTCTCTTTTTACCTACTTTCATTTTTAATTTGTTTGTTCTTCATATTATATTCTCTACATTAGATACTATTTGAGATCTGTTACCGGATATTGGTGCTTTCATACAACTAGGTGTTGGTGGCCAATTTTGCCGCCAATACTAATAAATAAATATGCATCTCCACTATACTATCATGCCTTTAAATCACCACCAATTCTCTCTATCGACCTATCCGAGCATATCTTAAAAATAGAAAATGATAGAGGGTTAGACATAGGGTGAATGAGACATATCTTTAAAGTGTATAACACTAGTACACTGGTAAAACAACATTTATGCTCAAAAACCATACCTTAACCTGTGTCATGTGCACCCAACAAGGCAGCTAAATAAAATATACTACTATAATGACATTATATGCTAAGGTCTCTCTAAAACCTATCATATGCCTAACCATATGCACAGCATTGGGGCCAAAGTCCCAACCCGCATAACGAAAACAGATATGACTTGCTACTAAGGAACTATATGTCTTATTTCACTATAGTTAACGGCTATACCTCATTTCCTTTTAAAAATGTACAGTAACGCCAATCCTCATAATCGTTGGCGTTAGACGTCACTAGTTACACCGAAGAACTCACTTCCTTTAAAAAATGTACCGTAATGCCTATATACTCGTAATCGCCAATCGAACAATGCGTAACGAACCTACACAACTTGGAAACTATTCTTAAGTATCTCAAGACACAAAAAAATACTAAAACATTCCTCTTCTCACCACGATCGCAATGCCGCAAACGACACGTGAAATAGAGATCATATGTAAGAGTTATAAGCGTATGAAGATGAGGACAATATCGTAATTATAATTATTTTATTTTAATATTTTTTCAAATACCGTATACTATACTATACACATCTTCCTTCGCAAACTACAGGAACCCAAAATTCATGACATAGTTTCCAACCGCCACTATATTTGATCATCGCCGCTGCTACAACCACTAATCCATTGACCCGACATCACCAGTCTCACCATTATGCTCTGCTAAGTACAACACAACCCTCGATTTAGCCCGCAACGCCCCGTCATGACCTGGGACCGTTATCCACTTTCCTGCCAATTTCAAACAACCTATGGCCATTTGACTTGATCGGAAACCACCACGATGACTTGCTCGGCCACCTCAACACATATATACTCTCTAATCGTCGTATAATCACCATTTCACCATTGGACCAAGAGAACAGTCTACGTTCGTCGAGCTCTCGATGCATTTTCTGATCAATTTGTACACCCAATCGAAAAACAAGCACTACCAATTGATGCATGTCATCGAGAACTAAAATTTTGATATATAACTTACATGATTCAGAACTCATTTGTATTTTGCCTTTTTTAATTAAAAGGAGATTATCTTTTGCAAATTGCAATTGATAAAAATTATATCATTAACATCTAGCCATTGTTTACTAAATTCTTATTAGGTGTAAGTAAAAAAATTAGTTTTTGTTATTAATTACATCTTTTGTAAACTTTATTTAAGATCATAAGGGGTAAATTACTACGTCTTATCCATATTTACACAAATAAGATAAATACCATTCACTGTGCCGTGTATCTTCTTTGATCTTAGGTGAGTTCTACTCCTCCTTCACTATTCAAAAATCCCCCATCTTAAAAATGTCAGAATCTCTCGATTGCTTCGATTTATTTGTGTAGCTCGCTTTGTGATGACCGGTTTCATATATAAATTTGTTTACTTTGGACTTGATTTGGTGGATTTGGAATTGATTTAGTGATTAGAGTTTTATATGTAGAGGAAAGTACTAAAAAGCAAAATAAATGGTGTTAAGATCTATTTATAGGCTGAAAATAATAATATCTAGGCTATATTTTTAAAATCAAAATATTACGAAAATATCATTGGGTTTGACTTATGATATATATATCATTGGGGTGTAATAGGCGGTGGCCTTGCCGGAGCTCATTTTAGGGGTACTTGTTTTTTCTTTGATTTGTGCATTTAGATTAGCTACCTGCCAGGCTGTTGGCAGCACCTTGTCTTGTGATATATATATATATATATATATATATATATTATCATGTGTGTTATCCTCTATTTTAGAGGATCACACATTTATCTCAAAAATCATTGGGTTTGACTTCTTCTAATTTCTAGCCCATTTAATCAAATTCAGGAAGTTGTTTATGTTTTTTGATTATAAACGACATTCCAAACGCAATGGAATAGGTTCCAAAGTCAAATTCAAACTCTATAGAAATTTACTATTTCACCATTTGTGCGAAAATACGATTTTACCATTTTAAATTCAATTATTTAATTTCGCAAAATTATGGGGTGTTACACTACAAAGTATTAGTCTCTAACCCACTACATAAATAACATCATCACAAATACATCATTATAAATACATAAATGAGGCCACAAAAACATAAAAGAGAACTTTCATCATAACTTGTATACTGGCCTCCAAAAATATCCCACAAGTCAAGCAATCTACTTTGTACCTATAATTGAAATATCTTGGACTAACCCAAGTATTATAAAATAATGCTCGGGTAAGACTATGTCAAAAATTCAAATGTCAATATGTGATAGTAAAGGTATGGTATAACATATAACATATGAAGTGGCATATGATCAATCTTAGGTATAAGATTATTACCAAATCCATAAGCACATCATTCCCCATACGCAACAATATCATATAAGTAAACATCATCTCGGGGGCAAATCGAACAAACATCCATCATGCAACCATCACACATAATCAACCAAATAGGAGATGGCAAGCTCTCCCTCATGCCTTGTTTAGCAACTAGCTAAACAACTATGAAGGGATAGGTAAGAGGTTACATATACACAATGGACTGCTCTCATCAATGTCAAGGATCACCTACCAATGATTGTTCATTCAATTCGTACATAGGTTGATTGCCTTATATACTCTTAGTTATGTAAATAATCCCTTCAGCCCTTGGACGTATCCTTAAGATGTCGTATAAGTGTATGTGTATTCCACTACATCAATAACTAGACGGAAGACTGACAGCTCTTAACCTGCTCTAGCCTTCCTCACATGCTCTCATCGCTACTCCTATAGTATTTAGTTACCTTGACGACCTTTATGATCCAATATACATCGAGTGCAAGACAACTCTATGCAATGGTCACAAACCTATAATTGTTGTTTATGTCAAAATGTAGCACAAAAACCCAAAAATATTATAGTAGAGAAATAAGTAAAGAAATTAAATGAAAATGAGTAAAAACGAGACACACAAACTTTATAGTGGTTCAAGTAAATGTTGCCTAGGTCCACTTAGCTTTGTTGCTGACTATATTGGTATTTGCAAAAACTATTCTTGGGGACTGATAGTGACCATCAGGATTACAAGAACTCTATGGAAATTCGTAAACAACTGGAAGGGATCCTTCAAAATGTCACCCTCACCCTCTATTTATAGTTAAAGATCACTGGAAATTCCTCCACCACGTTAATAGATACATTCCCCACTTCAAGAGAGAGATAAGCTTGAAAGATCATGGCCACGTCAACCATTTCCAAGGATCGGTACCGATCCATAATAGGAAATAAGTACCAACCCATAAGATGAATGGATGATTCTTTGTCATGTTCTTAGGTAGGTGTGAATTTCTCATGCCTTTATATTTTCCATCTTGATTGCTTTGCTATAAGCTTTTTCCTAGTTGAATTAGCTGGACTAGTGGTGGAATGGAGTTCCAAGCTTCATATGTTAGAGATGCTTGGTGTTTATTACATGTGAACGATCCATTAAGGCTTAGAATAGTCTGCATTCATCATAGTTAAGGGATAGAAGGGGTGATGGATGGTTTTGCTCAAGATGTGGGGATCGGTACCGATCCTCGAACAAGGATCGGTATCGAACCTCGATTCTTCCATTTTATTTCTTCTCAACTTTGGTTCGTTGATGCATTTGGCATTGTATTTAGTTGGAAGCTAGTTGCTGTCATCTTGGCCTTGTAATCTTGGTTGTACTTGTCATCTAGGTTTGCTAGTTATCACTCTAGGCTCTCTGCTCTATAATTTCTTAGTTCGACCAAACGGATTCATCCAAGTACGTCCTGGTCAAAATGCTGGATAACAGTTGCCATGGATGGTAATAAATTGCTAGCTTATGTGGCTTAGGAGCCATGACTTTTAGCTTTGGCTCCTGGCCATACAATATAAGGTATGTCATGGATTCGGGGAGCTACCCTGATAGAGTTAGGGGTATGCCCTAGGGGTAATTATGCAATTTGGTACATATATCTAACTCGTTGACCAATCTTGTTCGAAATAAAAGGGATTTCCTTCCTATTATATACTTGATATAATGTGATTATATTAATTGATTAACTTAATTAAAAGTATATTTAATAGAAAAATCCATAAATAGTATATTTTGTGATAGTAGTTACAAAGAGTTGTAACCGTGAGTAATTTATCACAACGAAACTAATATACCATTTTAAATGTTCCTAGTCAAGATGTGTCGAGACTGGATATCGATGTATCCATTGAGACTGGAGTACGTAACTCTCTCCAAATGTTGGGCAGTGAATTACTCATGACTGCTAGGGGCACCTAGGGGTTACGTACTAATAGTTATTGGATAACTATGGAACAAATCACTCTATAGTTTTCTGTTGGTTAATATAACTAAGGTCAAACAGAAAATATCGATGTGACTGATTTACACAATTCTCTCGACTTGAGAATATTGTGGATCTTCATTATGAAAGCTCCGCTTTGATTATATCCAAATCATGGCATGGCGTCCATCGAGTGACTATAGTTGGGTCGGGTGAAAGTATTGGAAGTGAAGCACTATTCAAGAGAGAATTCGTCTCCTTAGGTATATGCGGTTAGTATCACAGTCAACTCAAAGTCAAAGTCTCTGGCCAGAGCATTTTGGTTAATAAAAATCATTATTATTAAACCAAGGACTTTGTATTTGGACTATAAAGTTGAATGTGGATGAGGTTGGAATTTTGACCATTACCAAATTCCATAAGTCCGAAGTGATATAGCTTTGACGAAGAGAATTGGTGTAAACAAATGTCACAACTAGGTAACGCTTATTTAACTAAAATTGGATTTTTACTGAAAATGAGTAAGCGTTAAATTTGGCCATAATGTCACACCACCTGCTAAGTGACGTGTGAACGTTAACATTAGAATAGTTCGATGTTAATCGCGGACCAAATTTACACCCAAGAGTTGCACAGCCGAAATGATGAATTCCCTTAATACAAAATGATTTATTTAGTTTATAATTGTTATAAATTAATTAATATTTATGAAATATTAATTATAGAATTTGAATATGATTTAAGAAATAAATAATGTTATATATATTTATAACAGTTATAAATATATCGATCGATATATAATATCGACAAGCGATTAAATTAGATTTAATTGCATAGTATTTTGGTTGGGCTAAGATCGGTTTAAGGCCCATCAGTAGGGCATATATATATAAATTCATATATATATATATATATATATATATATTAGTGTATATTTCTCTCTCGAAATAACATATATGCATATATAAGATATATATATATATATATATGATTTAAAAGTTTTAGTACACTTATTTATATATAATATGAATTTACAAATTCGAAAATTATTTATCATACATATATTCATATTTTTAAATTAACATTTATTAAACTTTTATATTGTTTATTATATATAAAATAATTATTACATTAAAAATTCAATTTTAGATTTTTTAAATTTTTTATATCATTTCTAAAACATATAGAAAATATTTACGAAGTTTTCAATAAAGTTTATTATTTTTAATAATTAATATTATTTTGGAAAAACTATTTATGATTTATTAAAAATAATAACTTAATTGAAAAATTATTCAAAAATTTTCCTAACCTTTCATTCATGATCCTAGAATTTCTAAAATTATAAAATTTGAATCTTTAATAATATATTATTTTATATCAAATAATTATTGTCGAAATCAATGTATTTGTTTTTAAATATAATATTACAACTTTGAAAAATATCCAAAATTTTCCTATATCTATTTTATGATCCTAGCTTTTCAAACCTTGTAAAATTTGAACTTTCATTAATAGATTATTTTATGTTAATTATTTATGGATGAAAACATTATTTATTCATAATATATACAAATTAAAATACTAAAATTATTATGTTTGCAAACTATGTTAATTTTGAATTATAAATAATTTTTAATAGTTGTTCTCTCACTTTATATACATATATATATTTATCTATATATAAATGTTTTATGTTCATATTATATATAATATATATATTTATTTATTTATTTTGGAAACTGGGTTAAATTTTATTACCAACTCATACGGGCTAAAGCCCAATATCTTACATTTCGGCCAATATAATGACAATTAGCTACAAACCATTAGAGACAAAACACTTCAACTCAGTCGTTTCATATTTAGGTTTTCTTACTCATGGCGGCTCCCAAGCATCTGCTCGACTTCCTGTGTAATCTACCATCGTCTTCATCCTCTCTAGGCTTGTCTTTCTTATTCCCTTAAGCTGGTAAGTTTGCTTTTTGCAATTTGATCAACTATTATGCTCGTATCTTTGTTAATTTGCGAATTAAGTAACATAATTTCTTTCTTTTTGTTATTGAAAAGCTCTGTTGTATATAATATATTTATACATACATATGTGTGTGTGTATATTTATATACATATATATATATATATATATATATATTGTAACAAATATACATGCACATATTTGGACAACATACATGACATACAAATGAGCTAATATGTCTACCTTTCACGGATTATTATGTTACACATGCACTCACACATATATGTATATGATACATTTATGTATAAACTAAATCAAATAAAATTAATTTCATATCTTAATATATTTGAATTTAAATAAAATAAATGATTTTATGTAAATGAAATTTAGAAATGTTCTAATTCAGTTAGACTTCATAGGCCCAATAAAAGATCCAATAGGTTAAATTTTTTGAAATTCACTCATAACTTCCGTTGAGGGCTAGTCCAGTTCCAATAATGGTATCAGAGCCCAATAGCCTATGTGGTCTAAATTAGTCATGTTAGGGCTAACTTATTACGCTTGCCTACTTAGTACGGTGTCTAGAAAGGTAATGTCTAGGATTGGAATTGAGTAATCAAGTACCATGTCATACCTGGTTACCGGCCTAGCCCAAAAAGTGAAGTAAGCCCAAAGGTTGTTCCTAATAAAAAAGGCCTAACTTAATTTAAGTCTTGGGCTAATTTTCAAAATCGTTTTGAAAAGTAATGTTAAAGATTTTAAATTTAATGGTTACATTTAAAATAAAACATGTTTATTATAGAAAATTATAATATTACATAAGTTTTCAAAATGTTTAAAAGGATAATGATATTTTCAAAATGTTTGAAAATATTTATATAATAATTTCAAATTTCAAATTTATTAATAAGATTAATAAAATAAATTAATTAAATATGTTAATTAATTAATGCATATATGCATGTATTATATATGTCGATATATGTTATGTTATTTTAAAATGTTTAAGATAACATAAGTATACAAGATAAATTTTGAAATTAATAAATTTTAATAAATTTTTTTAATGGAATAAATTAACTAAAGGTTAACTAATTAAATAAAATACACATATATATGATATATGAGTGTTACTGTAACAACCCGTAAATTTAACCGGTTTTTAATAACGTTATTAGTTAAAATTTTGTGAAATTTTAGAACGATAAAATTTTGAAATAAAAATTTAATATTTGGAATGCGTCGAGTTAAACATAGCAACTGGTTAATTTTCGTCCAAAAATACGAATGTTTATTTCGCGCGTAAATTTACTTCAATTTAATCAGTTAAAAAGCGATGAAAATAAAATGTTTTCGGAACCTAAATATTTTTACATAGAAAAATTCTAAAACATCTTCTAGGCAAATGTCATTTTTCGTTTTTCCAAATTCGGACTTCTTTAGCTCCGTCGATCTTAATTTTCTGCGTTTTTGCTGCATTTTCCACTAATAGAAAATTTGAATTCTTTTAACTCAAAGCGAACCACGGATATCCGTATACCATTGTGATCGTCTCGTCGTGCTGATCTCTACGTTATATTCGATTGTCAAATTCGGGGGTCTGGTGTACGTTGCACTTTGCGTAACGCCTACCGTATCGGTACCGGTTTTGTGTCGTTTGGTTTCTGTGACCATTTGAATTCATTGTCCATTCAAATTTTCTTCGTAAAACTCGATAGCCGTTTCGCTATTATTATTTCTTGAATTCACGTTCAAAATTTCCTTTTCTTAACTATTAATAAATTTAGAAAATAAATTTCTATTCCTTCCCAAGAATTATGGCGTGCGTACAAATATTTGCATTTATGTTTAACTGTTGCCTTTCAACAATTATGCCTTCTCCTCTCCTCTTTTTTTTATCTTCCAGATTTTTCTTAAAAACCATGGCTTCCCCCTTCACGTGAACAAGTGCCACCAACGAGGTCCTTGATCACCTTCCACATCATGCTCTTCAGCCATCGGACTTCGTTCCCTCGCCGCTCTCATTCCATCACCTCCGCCAGTAACCGAGCCTCCCTCCATCAACCGCCGCCGAGACCCCTAGCCCACCTCCACGTGAACGCGACACAAACTCGGCCACCACATCTTCTTCCTCTTCCAGTCGAGCCCCTCGCGCGTTCGCCTCAAACTTCCCCTCAAGCTCACTCTCCTCCATCAACGACCTTGCTCCGCCGCAACAGCTGCCTCAGCCTCATAGCCGGCGGTAGCCACACACGTGAGCAACCACCATTTTTCTTCATGCCTCTTTTGTATAAGGTATGATAAGTGTGTTATAGTATATATTTTATTTTAGAAAGTAAAATACATGTTACAGTTATATATATGTACTGTAAGTATAATTTGATTTACACAACTAGTTAGTTTGTATTGATTTTTGCATGAGAAAGCTTAGAACCTGTTATTGAAGATTTGTTTAGCATGCAGTTTCTTCACCTTTTGTATATAAAGTTACATAAGTTTATTTATTTTACGGTAAATATATATATAGTTACATAAGTTGCTATTTAAGCTTTTGAGTTTAGGTTTAGATATATATGTTTATTTCTTATTTACGTTTTCTCATATCAAAGGTTTGCTAGCAGAGATTTCTTTTATCTTATATTGTTTGAAAATATTTATACGGGTTTTGAATTTTGAATCATATGAATATTTTTCCCATGTATAAAAAGATATAGTTTGGTTGCATATTTTGGATTGTCTACAAATGTTTATATGCAATCATATATATATATATATGTTGTTGTATATATTAATAATGGTCTGCATGCATATATGGTTAAATATATACGTTTACAAAGGGTATCATATATATTTCTTAATTTATGTATATGTAAACAATTGTTGCATACGTGGTTTGAAATTTTAAAAAGAAATGCATATATTTTGATTTTTGTGTCCATGTTTGGCACAGCGTATCTCCTTCATTTCCTATCGAAATTCAATGATTCTTTTTTTGATTGAAAGATGAGATTCTCTAGTTTATGCATGTAAAATTTTAGTCCAATTCAAGGCCGTTTGGTCCTCTGTTTTATACCTGAAAGTTGCAACCAAACTGATTTTGCACTTGTTTGCATGTTTATTATTTTTTGCTGAACAGCAGTTAGACTACATGTTCACGATATCATATCTCACTCATGTTTTATCGGAATGGGTTAATTTTATTTTTAAAATAGAGTCGAAGTTACTTAGTTTATTCCTGTCTAATTTCAGCAAAATCCGACATCGTTTGATTAGTGGTAGAGGATCTGGAAGTTAGACCCAGGCAGCTGTTCTTTTGTACTTGAAATTATTTTACACTGCTGCAAACACGACCTGAGTTCATGTTTGACGCATCGTATCTCTTCTGTCTTACGTCGGAATACAGTGATTCTTTTTTTGTTTAAAAGATAGAGTTTTCTACTTTCTGTATATAAAATTTTAGCCTCATACGAGGTGATTCAGTCCTCTGTTTCTTACCTGAAAGTCAGAACCAGAGGGGTTTTCAGACTTAAACATTTGACAGTCGCAACATGGCCTGAGTCTATGTTCGTGACATCGTAACTTTTCTCGTCTCTTGTCCAAATCAAGTGATTTTTTTTGCAGTTTGAAATACAAGTTTTGATCTGTATTCATACCAAATTTCAGACCATTTCGATCTCGGTAGCACATAGAATTATATTGTTAAATTTCGACGCAGGACATGTTTTTTTTATTTGTTGCTATGTTGAATGTTTTGATTTGATTTCGGCAATTCCTATTTAACAGCTTTGCTTGTCAATTCGTGCCAATCTAGTTTATTTCGGAAGTCGTGCTTGCAATTCGTAACTCAACTTCGTTGTCTATTCTCGCTCCCTAGCCTCGAAAGATGAGCAATCACTCACGATTAATGTTCTTTTATTTATTAAATTTAATTTCAATTGAAACGACAATTGAAATATGTTGCTGTTAGTTATTTACACTGTTATATATGCTATTACCTTTATCTGTTCACCTATGACATCTGACACCATTATCTGTTAATTATTTATGCGATGATAATACAGTTTGGTTGATAATTGATTGTTTATTATTTTTATTGGATGTTAAATTGTAATGTATAAAGTGATAAATATTATACAATTGAATTTGACGTAGGATAGTTAAAATTTTGAATTGACATATGTATTGAATTTGATTAGTTAAATTTTTACAATATGACCCCTTAAATGTTTAATTAATTGATACGTAGAAAAATTGTTAATTACACTTGAACCATTTGAATTTATGTTGTATTAATTGATGAAGTATGAAATTTAATAATTGATGTCAAGTGTAGAATTGCATATAATAATTAGTGTAATAATCTTTAATCTACATGAAATGATAGTGTAGATTCTAGAAATAATTATATTAATTTGCATAAACAACAAATGTAAATTATTATGATTATTTCGGGATTATTTGAATTGATTATTGGATTGATATTGATTGGTTTTATTGCTTGTTTATTTACTTTGACACCATCCCAGTTACCACACTGCAAGTTCCCTTTGCTATGTTTTTATTTTGAATTGAATTGGAATCGGGTTGAAATGATAAATACCCAAACTAAACTTGACTTAGGATAGAGAATTAAATAAAACCCAATTGGTCAATAATTTGATTTAAAAATAAATAAAGATTTTATTTGAATAAATAATATGCTTTGAAACGAAGTTGGAATTTGAATTTTAATGGAAGGAAATGTTAATATTTAATAATCTGAATCAAAATATTAACATTGTAGATAATGAATGAACGTTGTTCTAAAATTTGGAATTATTAATAAATGAGTTTGAAATTATTTAATAATTAAGTTTTGAAATTATTAAGTAATTAAATAAGATTGAATTATTTAATAATTAAATAAATTGAATTCTTTAATAAGTGGAATTGAACTTCTTGAATAATTGAAATTGAGTTTCTTTATTAATTAAGTTTGGAAAATTATTTAAGTAAGTAAATAAGTGAAATTGAATTTCTTTGACAAGAAATAAAAATGTGATTTATTGAAATTAATGTAAGACTTGAAAATTAAAGGATTTGATTTGATGAATTTAATTTAATTCAATTTGTAAGTTTTGATATAAGGAAGTTGAATTTAAATAATGGATTTAATGAATTGGAAATTTAATAGAAATTGTTTTGAATGGAAAATTTACTTAATGAATATTGAATGAAATCGATAAATGAATTTAAATTGATTTGAATGTTAAATTAAATTAATTTAAATGATTTCGGAATGAAACTTATATACGAACTGGAATCAATATTTGAATTGTTTTAAATAAAAATTGAAATTGAATTATAAGATTTTGAAATGAATTTGGAAGTTTTGAAAACGTAAATTATGTAAATTGATTTAGAAAGACAAATGAAATATTGGTTTACCAATTTTAATTGAAATTGAATTTGATTTGGCTTTGAAATTTATTGAACGACCAATCGGTGTTATAATTACGAAAGTTATTAAAGAGACCGGAATCGGTTAGGGACATACTCACTGTCTAAACCGAAAACCACTTTAATAACTATACGCGGAGTGTGATCCAGAATGAAGTGGTTGGAATGATGTACATGATGACTGAAGAAAGAGAACGATAATGGATAGCCTTGACACTTGTGTCAAATTGGAAATGACTAAAACAGGAGCCGTGCCGGGCCAAATGGGGGCTAGCTACCTCGAGCGAACACACTTCTTCGAAACTATTCATTGCTTGTTGTCGATTGGTGCACCCTTGATTTGGGAGTGTTGTTTCGCGGTGTTGCGATCGCTGCGGTGTTGCGATCGCTGCGGCGATGCGTTCTCACCAGTCCGGATCAAGCAAACGGTAGTTTCACTACCTTAGGTATTGCCTCATGTGCCTTGTCATACTTGTATCCCTTTATACGCGACCACTACGATTTGTTTTGTGTTATACCTATGGAGTACTCCCTGATACCCAGTAGTTTACGGTGGAGTTTACAGTGCTGTATAGACTATAACGCTTATATAAAATGTGTTAAGGGGGATAATGGTAACGCCTTAACACTATTTTGATATCTTATATTACTGATAGGCATTATCTACTTATCGTACACTACTACATAGTAGATAGTTTAACGGATCCTTAAAAGATGGTTATTCCAAACATCCTTTGAGTTACTTGTATTTCAATTGCTATTTCACTTGAGTTGGATTTATTGATATAAGAATGTTAATCCTGACTCGAGTGTTTTGTGTTTTGCTTTACGCTCGGGTCAGACTGGGTGTACCAGTATTCGAGACTCACCTTTGGAGTTGGAGCTTTGCTTGAAGATCCAGCCATCTATTCTGCTTTCAGTATTCGATGATTCCAGTGATGTATTCTGATTTGTATCTGATGTATCGTGTTACTCTTCCATTGTATCTGGTTTAACTCTGATGTAACTTATATATTTATATAGTAGCTTCATGAACTACTATCTCTTTTATTTCCGCTGCATTTATTACTCTGTGTCTGTGATCTATGTTCTATTTATTTACTGTATATGCTCAATTTTGCCAATTTAAATTAACAATGTGGTATTTTAAATTATTCAAGTTCGACATGTGTGTCTGCCTATGCACTTGGCGGGTGCAGCATGATAGGGGGTTCTCGCATTTGGTTTGGTAGCGAGCGGATGACTCTTACTCCTACATGTCCCTGCGGGGTTGGTGCAGTCGAGAGGCTGGCTGTAAAGGCAGAACACAGGTACTGCTGTATGCTATGGTGGGCGTTACCCCACTGACGTGGTCCGTTACAGTTGGTATCAGAGCTTTGGTAGTTCTAGGCAAAACTTAGCATATGTGGTAAATGTATTTACAGAATCACTCTCATTCGAGTTTCAATCTCTTCCTTCTGATTCGATTCCTTTGAATTTTGGAATGTTCCCTGCGATTCCAAAATTCATTCGTGCCCTCACTATTCGTCTTCTTTCAATTCTGGAGCATCCCATAACTCCATTTCGAATGAACCTTATAATGAATCGGCGATTTCGCCAAATTTCGAATGATTTGTAAATGGGTGAAACTCCTTTACAATAGGCATTGATTTACCGAAGATTTCTGTATCCTCGGTTTACGATGCTATCTATCTCCTGCTATACCTGAATTTTATTTCTTGAGATCGAATGTCGATTTACCTCAGAATTCTACAACGATCTTATTCTTGAAGTCACGGTCGACCTGGTTAAGGTTGCCCGCGATTTATATAAACTTATCAAATCTTTCTACTTTGTTATTTAATCATCATATCTTTGTTTCAATCTATCTTCGAATTTAAAATTCTCTTTGATTTGAGTCCATCAAATTTGAATCCCTATCCTTGCTTTGAATCCATTCTTGTATCGTCGAGCGAGGAAGTGTATGTGTAAATTTATATTTAAAATGTTTTATATATTGTGTTGTTTGAGTTGTTGATGTTGATTTGGATTTTCGATCGATTCGTCTGATCAACGCTATCGATAGGATTTCCAAAAGACTTGAACAAAACAAACTGACACGATATTGTTTTCAAAAATTTGGTAAATAAAATAATCTTGTATGTTTATATATAAGTATAAATTTTCTGAAATTGAATTGTTAACTGAATTGGTTGTCAGAAAGGTAATATTTGATTTTCACTATTTGTTTTGTAAATCATTGATTATTCCAACATAAAAATAAATGGAATTATAAAAGTTGGTTTATAGATTTATTTAGAAATTTAAATGAATTTAAAGTAAGAATTTGAGAATTTAATTTCCTAAAATTTCAAGCTTTGGTTTAAAATTTTTTAAAATGAATATTATTGAACGTATTTTCAAATAGAAACCGTTTCCAAAGAATTATAAAATATTGAAATCAGTGCTCTTCTCTTTGTCGCTGGAAAATAATCTCGGTGATGGCGGCCGCATCATCGACATTCATTTTCGAGTTTCGAAGTGGAGAAACCATTCTGTAGCTTTGCTACGGTTTTGTTTTGGAAAAAAATATTTTTGATTTGAATTTCTTAAGTATGACTTGATTTATATATATATATATGGGTATATTATTCTAAATTTAATTTGATCTTATATATATAATATATACATAATTATTTCTAAAGGGTTTTAAATTAAACGAAAATTAAATTCTTAAAAATCATGTTAACAGATGTTTTCAATTATAAATAAAGCTAAATTTTGAATAAGTATTTTAACTTGAAATAATTGAATTTGAAAATTTTATTTGTATAGTACTAAATTGCATTTCAAAATAACTTACCTAAATTATTCAGAAGTTAAAATATAATTGAATAATATACAGTATAAAATAATTTAATAAATAAAATTTGAGTGTTTATAATAAATGTTATGCACTTAGATTTCAATTTAAAAAAATGCTAATAAAGATGATAGAATAATAAGTTAATTGAAGGAGATAAATAAAGTAAATTTTGTTCTGAAAAAATTAACAAATTGAATTGAATCAGCTTAATGAAATACCTCGAAATAAGATCAATTATTGAATATTAATTGATTTAAAACGAAATTTATATGATTAGAATTAACAGTTGAACTAACAAATTTAAATCGAATGACTATTTATTGATTTAATAAAAATGGATTTAACCAAATTGAAAAAAATATAAATTAATTTAAATTGAAATTTATATGGTTTAAATTAATTTATATGGGTTAAATATATGTGATTAGATATATTAAGTAGAATAAACTTAATAATAATTTGGAATAAAGAAGAATTTGAATTGCTGAAAAATATGATTTTAATAAAAGACTATTCAAATTTATGGTTTTAGAAATTGTAAATTGAAGATAATTGGATAATAAGATAATGAATTTAGAAATAGTTGAGATTGATTTTAGTGAAATCAAATGGATTAAATCAATTATTGAATATCGATTAATTTAAATTTGAATTTATATGGTTTAAATTAATTGTTATTTTGTATTTCAAATCTGTTTTTCTTTCTGGTTGTTTCTATTCTCCTACCTCGTTCCTTTTCGGGGACGAAAAGTTTTGAGTGGGGGAGAGTGTAACAACCCGTAAATTTAACCGGTTTTTAATAACGTTATTAGTTAAAATTTTGTGAAATTTTAGAACGATAAAATTTTGAAATAAAAATTTAATATTTGAAATGCGTCGAGTTAAACATAGCAACTGGTAAATTTTCGTCCGAAAATACGAAAGTTTATTTCGCGCGTAAATTTACTTCAATTTAATCAGTTAAAAAGCAATGAAAATAAAATGTTTTCGGAACCTAAATATTTTTACATAGAAAAATTCTAAAACATCTTCTGAGCAAACGTCATTTTTTGTTTTTCCAAATTCGGACTTCTTTAGCTCCGTCGATCTTATTTTTCTGCGTCTTTGCTGCATTTTCCGCTAGTAGAAAATTTGAATTCTTTTAACTCAAATCGAACCACGGATATCCGTATACCATTTTGATCGTCTCGTCGTGCTGATCTCTACGTTATATTCGATTGTCAAATTCGGGGGTCTGGTGTACGTTGCACTTTGCGTAACGCCTTCCATATCGGTACCGGTTTTGTGTCGTTTGGTTTCTGTGACCATTTGAATTCATTGTCCATTTAAATTTTCTTCATAAAACTCGATAGCCATTTCACTATTATTATTTCCTGAATTCACGTTCAAAGTTTCCTTTTCTTAGCTATTAACAGAGACGGAGCCAGGATTTTATTGTGACCTGGGCTAAGTAAAAGAGAACAAAAAAATGAAAAATAAAGTTAAATAATATGAAAATTTGCAACAACTAGTTTTTAATCATGTATAGTGAAAGGTTACAAAAACATGAGACATTCATGTATATTTCATGCGTGACTTAGATAAATACAAAAGGTAGACACGCTAATCTAGACAAGTTGTACTCTACGCTCTTTACGTGAGTTGAAATCACAAACTACCGAATCCAAATCAATATCTTCAGCAAGTTCCCTTTCTATGTTGATAATCATGCAATCCTCAAGAAAATCATCACCCATTTTGTTACGTAGAATACTTTTAACATTTTTCATAGCTGAAAAAGCTTGCTCCGTCGTTGCCGTGGAAACCGGAAGAGTTAAAATAAGACGAATCAATCGATCAACCATATAATAAATGTCTTTCTTTCTTGTCTCAAATAATTGTTTGCACAGCTCGGAGATAGTTGATAGATTTTGGAAACTTGGATGAGATGGAATATCAAGCTCATAATATTGTAGTTGACACTTTAATATATGTATCTCTTGGAATGTGAAATCTTGCGGGTAATACTTCTCCGCTAGAATGCAAATGTCATCAATTTTTAACGATCTATAAGCATCTCTTGGATCCAAAGCAGTGCTAAGGATTAGTAGCTCCATTGCAACTTCGGAGAATCTAGTGTTCAACTCAACTATTTGAAAATCAATAGCAGCATTAAAGATGTCAATATGATAATGATGGAGAACATTAATATCATCATGTTGTTGACAAGAGCGAGATGTGCCAATTTTGTAAGACATATTCATATCGGGTATGTCAATGAAACATTTCTTACAAAATTCTTCCACTTTCTTAAAGAAAGCAAGCCAACCTTTGTCTCTTAGCTTTTGAAGGAGTGTTTTTGTAGTGGTAACAAGATTCATAGCATTTACAATATCTTGTGCTTTTAGTTGAAGAGATTTACAAAGCACATCCGTGATACTTAATATCTCATTCAACAAATGAAGAATGAAAACGAACTCAAATGAAGTCATAGCGAGGTAGGCACCTTTTGCTTTAGCACGTTTATTTGGTTTCATGTCTCGACTTTCCCATATGTTCTTAATTATATCACAAGAAGGAGAAAAGAGATCAATTAAACTACTTACGGAACTCAAATGAGAGCTCTAGCGGGTAGCTCAAGCTCGTTGTAATGTCTTAAGTTGGTTAGCTCCACGGTCTGTCTCAATTTCACCAAGTGCTACTTTATTGGTAATCTCTGCTACTAGACTTGATTGTAATTCACTATGATGCTTAGGAGAAGCATCAACAAGGTTAACAATAATACCCAATTTTGAAAAGAATAACCAAATATCTTGAACATCTTTTGAAGCAGAAACCAATGCAAGTTGTAGTTGATGGGCAAAACAATGTACATAATATGCATATGGGCATTCTTTTAGGAATAATGCTTGCAAACCATTCCATGCTCCTCTCATGTTGCTTGCACCATCATATCCTTGTCCTCTTATTTTATCAATTCCAAGATTATAAAGAGAAAGAACTTTTGATATTTAATTCTTTAAAGTCAATGATGTAGTGTCTTCAACACTAACAATCCCAAAGAAACGTTCTTGAACTAAACCACCATTATTAACAAATCTTAGGACAATAGCCATTTGCTCTTTGGTAGAAGTGTCTTGTGCTTCATCAACCAAAATACAAAAATTTCCATCTCCAACTTCTTCTCGAATTTTATTTCTTATTTTATCACCTAAAATAGTTAAAATTTCCTTTTGAATAGTGGGCGAAGTATACTTTGCATTTCCCGGAGCATTTTCCAAAACCACTTTAGATATATCTTCACTACATTTTGCCGAGTGCTTTATCATCTCGATAAAGTTTCCATGATTTTTAGATTCAAGAGATTCATCATTACCTCTAAAAGAGCATGATTGCAAAGCAAGCCATCGGGCGCATTCAATAGATGTTTTAAGGCGTAGTTGATTTCTCTCAACCATTTCTTTCGATTGTGCATCAAATACTCTTTTGATATGCAAAGAAGGATTCATTAAATCATCCGCGGCCTTAACGGCACACAAATGGGATGAACCCAACCCTCCTACATGTTGCAAAAATGCACAATTAACTCCTCCCACTCTTTTCCAACTTTGAAACCCATCAACTGTAAATGATGCACGTGTTGGCGGATTACTTTCAAATAAGAAACAATATAAACAAAAGACCATATTGCACTCAATCGAATATTCAATCCATGGATATTTTTTAAACCAACTACTTTGAAACCGACGGAGTTGTTTTCCATCTTTTGTTGGTGGATAAATGTCAAGAAGTGGTTGAAATGGTCCCAATCTAAGATATTTTCTCCGAATTTCATCTCTACCATTTACATTTTCTTTCCATATTTGTTGAAGCCTCCCCGGATCTCTTGTAAAATGATCTCCGCCATTATCAACTATGATTTTTTGCATTTTGCAAGGACGTTGTTCGGTAGAGCTTGAAGAAGTTTCATTTTTTGAATCCAAAGTGTTATCTCCTTTTAACTTGTAAAACGACAACAAAGTTTTGCTAGACTTTGAGTTTGACATTACCTAAAAAAAATACCTAAGTTACATAAGTTCTTTTAAAATAAAATAAAAAATAAATGAAACACATTAATTTTTGGTTTCTAACAATGACATGAACATAAAATGAAATCACATTAAAATAACATCATAAAATGAAATCACATTATCCATGAGTTATATTTTATCAGAAATATTTGCATAAAATAATTTACAACATAATTTCTCTTTTAATATTCAATTCGACTAAAAAAACCATAATATTCACAAACTTAGTTAATCATCAACAAATTTTATATTAACAAACCATTAAAAAAAATAAACTATTAACTATTACTTAAACCTTAACACTTATCCGAAATCAACATTTATTCTACAACAATTTCAAAATAACAGTTATTCCAAATCAACAAGCAATTATGAATCATCCCAAATTAGAATTAATTATCATTTGCTCATCACAAGAATATAAAACATGTTCACAATCATAATATCATATTGGCAATTCATGATTCATCTCAACCTACTTTCAGTTCCATTTTTTCAACTATGAACTAACATAAAGGAACGCACAATTAAGGGTTTTTTAATTTTTAAAAAGTTGTTAATGGTTAATTAGAAATATAAAGTTTGAATTTACAGCACCTGTTGCTGAATCCTCCACAGTGACTCCACTACCACCGTCGATGAAGAATTGTGACTAAATTGCATATGATTAACCTGCACTGCTGTTTGCGGGCGTCCCACCTGGCACTTGCCCCATGAGCTCTGACCCGTCACCGTTGAAGTCACTTACAGTTAGCTGCCGTGCCGATGGCGATTTAAAGACTTAGAGTTTTCGTGGTATGGAGTTTCAACTGCGGCTGTGCCTGGCTTTGCGTTTCTGGAGCTATGCGATTTGTAGTCGCGATTTGCTTTTTTTTGGGGCCTGCGGCTGCATTTGAATAGATGGTAAGAGAAAGTGGTGCCCTAGTTTTTGAAACGAGGCCCAAAGCGAAAGCTTCTATTGCCTTGATATTTTTTTTTTAAGAAAACAGCACCCGGGCTGTAGCCCAGGTACTGTTATACATAAATCCGTCCCTGGCTATTAATAAATTAAGAAATTAAATTTCTATTCCTTCCCAAGAATTATAGCGTGCTTACAAATATTTGCATTTATGTTTAACTGTTGCCTTTCAACAATTATGCCTTCTCCTCTCCTCTTTTTTTTATCTTCCAAATTTTTCTTAAAAACCATGGCTTCCCCCTTCACGTGAACAAGTGCCACCAACGAGGTCCTTGATCACCTTCCACGTCATGCTCTTCCGCCGTCGGACTTCGTTCCCTCGCCGCTCTCATTCCATCACCTCCGCCAGTAACCGAGCCTCCCTCCATCAACCGTCGCCGAGACCCCTATCCCACCTTCACGTGAACGCGACACAAACTCGGCCACCACATCTCCTTCCTCTTCCAGTCGAGCCCCTCGCGCGTTCGCCTCAAACTTCCCCTCAAGCTCACTCTCCTCCATCAACGACCTTGCTCCACCGCGACAGCTGCCTCAGCCTCATAGCCGGCGGTAGCCACACACGTGAGCAACCACCATTTTTCTTCACGCCTCTTTTGTATAAGGTATGATAAGTGTGATAGTATATATTTTATTTTAGAAAGTAAAATACATGTTACAGTTATATATATGTACTGTAAGTATAATTTGATTTACACAACTAGTTAGTTTGTATTGATTTTTGCATGAGAAAGCTTAGCACCTGTTATTGAACATTTGTTTAGCATGCAGTTTCTTCACCTTTTGTATATAAAGTTACATAAGTTTATTTATTTTACGGTAAATATATATATAGTTACATAAGTTGCTATTTAAGCTTTTGAGTTTAGGTTTAGATATATATGTTTATTTCTTATTTACGTTTTCTCATATCAAAGGTTTGCTAGCAGAGATTTCTTTTATCTTATATCGTTTGAAAATATTTATACGGGTTTTGAATTTTGAATCATATGAATATTTTTCCCATGTATAAAAAGATATAGTTTGGTTGCATATTTTGGATTCTCTACAAATGTTTATATGCAATCACATATATATATATATATGTTGTTGTATATATTAATAATGGTCTGCATGCATATATGGTTAAATATATACGTTTACAAAGGGTATCATATATGTTTCTTAATTTATGTATATGTAAACAATTGTTGCATACGTGGTTTGAAATTTTAAAAAGAAATGCATATATTTTGATTTTTGTATCCATGTTTGGCACAGCGTATCTCCTTCATTTCCTATCGAAATTCAACGATTCTTTTTTTGATTGAAAGATGAGATTCTCTAGTTTATGCATGTAAAATTTCAGTCCAATTCAAGGCCGTTTGGTCCTCTGTTTTATACCTGAAAGTTGCAACCAAACTGATTTTGCACTTGTTTGCATGTTTATTATTTTTTGCTGAACAGCAGTTAGACTTCATGTTCACGATATCATATCTCACTCATGTTTTATCAGAATGGGTTAGTTTTATTTTTAAAAAAGAGTCGAAGTTACCTAGTTTATGCCTGTCTAATTTCAGCAAAATCCGACATTGTTTGATTAGTGGTCGAGGATCTGGAAGTTAGACCCAGGCAGCTGTTCTTTTGTACTTGAAATTATTTTACACTGCTGCAAACACGACCTGAGTTCATGTTTGACGCATCGTATCTCTTCTGTCTTACGTCGGAATACAGTGATTCTTTTTTTGTTTAAAAGATAGAGTGTTCTACTTTCTGTATATAAAAGTTTAGCTTCATACGAGGTGATTCAGTCCTCTGTTTCTTACCTGAAAGTCAGACCCGGAGGGGTTTTCAGACTTGAACATTTGACAGTCGCAACATGGCCTAAGTCTATGTTCGTGACATCGTAACTTTTCTCGTCTCTTGTCCAAATCAAGTGATTTTTTTTGCAGTTTGAAATACAAGTTTTGATCTTTATTCATACCAAATTTCAGACCATTTCGATCTCGGTAGCACATAGAATTATATTATTAAATTTTGACGCAGGACATATTTTTTTTTTATTTGTTGCTATGTTGAATGTTTTGATTTGATTTCGGCAATTCCTATTTAACAGCTTTGCTCGTCGATTCGTGCCCATCTAGTTTATTTCGGAAGTCGTGCTTGCAATTCGTAACTCAACTTCGTTGTCTATTCTCGCTCCCTAGCCTCGAAAGGTGAGCAATCACTCACGATTAATGTTCTTTTATTTATTAAATTTAATTTCAATTGAAACAACAATTGAAATATGTTGCTGTTAGTTATTTACACTGTTATATATGCTATTACCTTTATCTGTTCACCTATGACATCTGACACCATTATCTGTTAATTATTTATGCGATGATAATACAGTTTGGTTGATAATTGATTGTTTGTTATTTTTATTGGATGTTAAATTGTAATGTATAAAGTGATAAATATTATGCAATTGAATTTGACGTAGGATAGTTAAAATTTTGAATTGACATATGTGTTGAATTTGATTGGTTAAATTTGTACAATATGACCCCTTAAATGTTTAATTAATTGATACGTAGAAAAATGGTTAATTACACTTGAACCATTTGAATTTATGTTGTATTAATTGATGAAGTATGAAATTTAATAATTGATGTCAAGTGTAGAATTGCATATAATAATTAGTGTAATAATCTTTAATCTACATGAAATGATAGTGTAGATTCTAGAAATAATTATATTAATTTGCATAAACAACAAATGTAAATTAATACGGTTATTTCGGGATTATTTGAATTGATTATTGGATTGATATTGATTGTTGTTATTGCTTGTTTATTTACTTTGACACCATCCCAGTTACCACACTGCAAGTTCCCTTTGCTATGTTTTGATTTTGAATTGAATTGGAATCGGGTTGAAATGATAAATACCCAAACTAAACTTGACTTAGGATAGAGAATTAAATAAAACCCGATTGGTCAATAATTTGATTTAAAAATAAATAAAGATTTTATTTGAATAAATAATATGCTTTGAAACGTAGTTGGAATTTGAATTTTAATGGAAGGAAATGTTAATATTTAATAATCTGAATCAAAATATTAACATTGTAGATAATGAATGAACGTTGTTCTAAAATTTGGAATTATTAATAAGTGAGTTTGAAATTATTTAATAATTAAGTTTTGAAATTATTAAGTAATTAAATAATATTGAATTATTTAATAATTAAATAAATTGAATTCTTTAATAAGTGGAATTGAACTTCTTGAATAATTGAAATTGAGTTTCTTTATTAAATTAAGTTTGGAAAATTATTTAAGTAAGTAAATAAGTGAAATAGAATTTCTTTGACAAGAAATAAAAATGTGATTTATTGAAATTAATGTAAGACTTGAAAATTAAAGGATTTGATTTGATGAATTTAATTTAATTCAATTTGTAAGTTTTGATATAAGGAAGTTGAATTTAAATAATGGATTTAATGAATTGGAAATTTAATAGAAATTGTTTTGAATGGAAAATTTACTTAATGAATATTGAATGAAATCGATAAATGAATTTAAATTGATTTGATTGTTAAATTAAATTAATTTAAATGATTTTGGAATGAAACTTATATACGGACTGGAATCAATATTTGAATTGTTTTAAATAAAAATTGAAATTGAATTATAAGATTTTGAAATGAATTTGGAAGTTTTGAAAACGTAAATTATGGAAATTGATTTAGAAAGACAAATGAAATATTGGTTTACCAATTTTAATTGAAATTGAATTTTATTTGGCTTTGAAATTTATTGAACGACCAATAGGTGTTATAATTACGAAAGTTATTAAAGAGACCGGAATCGGTTAGGGACATACTCACTGTCTAAACCGAAAACCACTTTAATAACTATACGTGGAGTGTGATCCAGAATGAAGTGGTTGGAATGATGTACGTGATGACTGAAGAAAGAGAACGATAATGGATGGCCTTGACACTTGTGTCAAATTGGAAATGACTAAAACAGGAGCCATGCCGGGCCAAATGGGGGCTAGCTACCTCGAGCGAACACACTTCTTCGAAACTATTCATTACTTGTTGTCGATTGGTGCACCCTTGATTTGGGAGTGTTGTTTCGCGGTGTTGCGATCGCTGCGGCGATGCATTCTCACCAGTCCGGATCAGGCAAACGGTAGTTTCACTACCTTGGGTATTGCCTCATGTGCCTTGTCATACTTGTATCCCTTTATACGCGACCACTACGATTTGTTTTGTGTTATACCTATGGAGTACTCCCTGATATCCCACTAGTTTACGGTGGAGTTTACAGTGCTGTATAGACTATAACGCTTATATAAAATGTGTTAAGGGGGATAATGGTAATGCCTTAACACTATTTTGATATCTTATATTACTGATAGGCATTATCTACTTATCGTACACTACTACATAGTAGATAGTTTAACGGATCCTTAAAGGATGGTTATTCCAAACATCCTTTGAGTTACTTGTATTTCAATTGCTATTTCACTTGAGTTGGATTTATTAATATAAGAATGTTAATCCTGACTCGAGTGTTTTGTGTTTTGCTTTACGCTCGGGTCAGACTGAGTGTACCAGTATTCGAGACTCACCTTTGGAGTTGGAGCTTTGCTTGAAGATCCAGCCATCTATTCTGCTTTCAGTATTCGATGATTCCAGTGATGTATTCTGATTTGTATCTGATGTATCGTGTTACTCTTCCATTGTATCTGGTTTAACTCTGATGTAACTTATATATTTATATAGTAGCTTCATGAACTACTATCTCTTTTATTTCCGCTGCATTTATTACTTTGTGTCTGTGATCTGTGTTCTATTTATTTACTGTATATGCTCAGTTTTGCCAATTTAAATTAACAACGCGGTATTTTAAATTATTCAAGTCCGACATGTGCGGATGCGAATGGTCAAAAATACCGGGTCGTTACAGTTACACTATAAAGGTTATAGTATACATTATAAATGTTATAGTAGATATGTCCGATATAAAAGTTATATTGGAATACTAACTTAAAATTAATTAAAGAGTAAATTGATTAAATTTAATTAGATAAAATTTAATTAATGATATATAATACGTAAGACTATCATATAAATGATATGAAATATAAAAGTTATATGACAATAAAACTTATATGATATGAGTATAAACTAAATGTGGAACATTAAATAAACCCAAATAGACTTGAGAAATAAATACATATATAAATGTACATATACCATGATTTCTGACATGTCTAACACTTGAATCGCTGGAGTATTTCATAAGAAATATATTATTCTATAAGTCGATATCACTCAATATACATATTGAAGATTATGAATCTTCAATATAATGTTTTTCTCTACCATATATATATATTAATAATTTACTTATATACTCCTTAGTTGTTGAGCAAACTCAAGCTAGGGATGTTATGCGTAGTATTATAAATATATTAAACAGATGGGGTAATATAACTATATGTATTTGTTGAGCAAACTCAAGGTACATATACTAAACTTAGGCCATCACGATATGGTAGGTATGAGTGAATAATTTCTTTCGATTTACTGAGCAAACTTAAGGTCAAACTGAGATTAGAATAAGGAAAAATGGGTTAGGAGTTGTATGTGGTACAACCGATAATGAGTTATCCATCGTTTGTAGGGCTACGATTTGTTGAGCAAACTCAAGGTCAGAATAGCAAAACAAACGAGCCCTAACACCCACTAGTGAAGTTGTAAGAGTTCTATGTTTCATCTTTGGATTTGGAGAAACATAAAAGACTAGTGGGAGCCTTATTAGAAAAATGAAACGGTAACATTTAACCTTTCTAATATTGTAAGCACATATGCTATACAATGTTATAATTATCTACAATGATAAATTTGTGCATTTAATATGATTGAGAAAACGTTTGTCAATTAACATATATAAACAAACTGAATTGAAAATTGACAAATAGAAATATAATATATACTTACTAATAATTCTAATTGCATGTTATATAATGTTTCTATACTTATGCAAGTGCCTAATTTCAACTACTTAATACATTCGTAAGTTGGTCCCTTATATGTTTATTTGGTTTAGACCGTGTATTGCATTTTATGAATTTTTGAACTCTAAATGCAATTCAAGACTATGGATATTTGATCCATGTACGACCACATATAAATGTTATATGGTGAACAGTCATAGTTTGTGGGGTACAATATTTCGTTGAAGTTAGTTTAGTCGATGTAAGCCAATAAATAGTATTTTAAGATCATGTATTCAACTTGAATGATTTCAAAAGGATCATATTGTGTTAATGTAACACAATACCATAAACTATGAGATACATCTAAGAACTTGATAGTTGAAATGTCATCTTGATCGGTTTACATAAAGTGCATCATATTTGATGTCTTAAATGTTAAGAATAATCGAATGCGCTTTTGTAAAAGGTTTGTTATGATATTGTAGTAAGGTTTTCTTTTGAATACTATGACCATTTGAATGAAAAACGAATGTATAAGAATAGATGTAACTTAAGGTAAAGTTGGAATGAAGAGAATGAACAGTCACTTCTTCTTCATAGAGAAACATTGGGAACAAGAATCGTAATAATAACTGATACTTAATATTGGAATATGAAATATGATTTTTATTCCGAAATGTATTTTCATACAGAAAATTGTTTTTTATAACATTTATTTCTTAGAGTTCAAGATATTTGATCAAAGAACTCTCCTCTGTAAACTAGTTGCAGCATATGAAATAAATAAACAATATTAACAATATTAAGTGAATGGTGGACCTCTAAATTTAGTACGCTATTATAGTAATGGCGGAAATAGTGGGAGTATGCCATATAGCACCTAATGATTGCATCAAATTACGAAAATTGTTTTCGTAAAATGTAATAACATTATTTGTTAAATAATGTTTATTTTTGGTATTGACTAAAAAATAGATATAACTATATTTCAATACGAGTATTATGAATATTCATTATGAAATAGAACTATATTATGGAATTTGTTTTCATAGTAAAAGTGATGCAACAAAAATACATATGTATCTAATATGATTTACAGTTGTCTCGGAATTATAGACTAAGCCGTAGTTTTGAGAAATAATTTTACTATACGATTATGAAACATATGATACAGGTTAATTATATCTCAAACAATTAATGGCTATGCACCCATTCAGTAGGAGCATCATAAGAGTTGATGAACTCTATGAATTAATACATATTGATGTATGCAATCACAAGTCTATTAATACCTAAAGGGTTCCACATACTTTGTTATATTCATCGATTATTTATTACCAACATGAACATGTGTATTAGATACACATGTAGTAAGTTTATGATAAAATCATAGAATATAAAAGAAAAGTAAATAAAATAACATGCAATAGAATAAAATGATTTGATTTGGTCAAATAAGTGAGTATATTGGAAAGAGTTCCAAATGTACCTAAAAATGAATATAGATTCAATCTCAAAAGTCAATCCTCCATGTGATACATAATGATGCATCGATAAGGAGTAATCAGACATTGTTGGACAATTTACGATTAATTATGAGTGAAGTTGAGTTAGTTTCTTTCTATAAAGTCATGTACTTAAGATTAGTACACAAGGTTGATATTATTTCATCTAAACAACAGCTTAAAAAATCATACAAGATAAGGGTTGTAAGAAATTCCAACATATCCTAGGCCAAGGAGTTGGCAGGTTGTGGGAGTGGAAAGATTGCATGTAATAATTGTTCATGAGGGATCTTGTATGAATCTCTAAAAGGTTTATGGAAAGGTCTGTCATCAAATGACATATTTATGTTTTGAACATAATTTTTGTAAACCAAAATCAGTTTTATAAATAAAAAGGTTCATAAAGCATTTATGAATCCCTATTCTGTTTTTACTTAGAAACAATTCTTGTTTCAAGAAATATCAACTTCATCGTGAAGGAATTTCTTTGAGAAATTTTTGGTAGTTAAATGGAATTGGATCTGATCCATAGATAGAACTGATTATATAAGATGAAGTGAAATTAACTAACCTAAATGAACACATAGCATTAGAATGTCTAATAAGTATTCTCGTACATCGAAGAGAAACTATAAGTTTCTTATTAATGTCAAAAATATACATTACCCTCGGTTGTTCAATTAAACCATTAAGATTGTTGACTCTATATGGTATGATGCGCAAATCTAAAAGAATTCCAAGTACGCTATCAAAATATGATTTTGGTGGTCGTAACCAAAGAGATGTGATCCATCGGCTGAGATTGTGTCTTTATTTGAAAGACTAATGTGGTTGGAATTAAATGAGCAATGTTGATAAGAATAATATCACAAATTTCAATTTTTGAAATTAGCATAACAGATTCGGTATTCAACATGCTCAAGTTAATTCAGAATTACTCACAAAATTATCACTCCATAAGACTTAGTGTTTGGTACTTTTGTATTGAAACAGAAAATTCTAAATAATGACTTAGAGTAAGCCATTTACACATATTAACCAAAAATGCCTCAAAGTAAGCGGGAGCGATATTGGGTTTGTGAGTCTTTGGATATGATCCAGGAAATGATACGAATGTATCATTTTATAAGCATCAAGATTGAATAAGTATTTTGATAGAAATATTAAATAGTTTGATTTTCAATCAAAGTGCAGAGGAAGCATGTGTTCATAAGAAAGAACGTTAAAAGGTACATTGATATTTCTAAACTATAAGTAAACAACACGTTGTTGATTTTAAAATTATGCTTGTATTAAAATCAAATTTAGTTGTTTTAAATCTCAATTTTGGATTGCAAATGATGTCTTTTATGATGAGTATAAAAGATATACATATTGTCCCAAAATGATATACAAGAGCACCCTATTAAAAGAGAACATGTAAGTTGGATTCCTTATGCATTTGCAATAGAAATTATCATACAGGTTATGTTATGTATGATATTATGTTTTGTTTATGTATTTGATACATGGAGCAAATATAAAATCCAAATTGATATCACTAAATGGTTGTTTGAGGTGTTCTCGCGTATTGATGAAATACTAGAGAATTGTTTATAGAAACAATGAACTCGTTATGATGGAATGTTTGGACACAACTTTTATAAGTGATATTGAGTATAACATGTCAATGATAAAAATCAAGTTAAAATCTTTAATTTTAAAATGTTCCAAAATAAAAGTGATTGTGTTCGATTCAACGAAATGTTGAGAACATTAACTTGAATAGCGCTACAATAAACCAATGTATATAGATATAAATGCTCAAATTTATAATTGAGCCAAAAGTGATTCCAAATCTTGAGAATCCCATAATATTGTTATAAGATAACAATGTCATGAAATTGGTCATGATAGAACTTAAAGCTCACTAGAAGTCGAAAGACATACTTCGAATCGTTCCACATGATAAAGGTAGTTTATCAGTGTCAGGAGAGTTAATCGACAAAGTAGATAATTAAAACATAATAGCATACCCAATCACTAAGGGACTGACCTAATTGGTTTTGAGAAAACTGATTGGAGAAGTTGGAATTAGATTTCATAATTGACCTCAAGTGCAAATGGGAGATTGATAGAGTTAGGGGTATGCCTTAGGGGCAATTATGTAATTTGGTACATATATCTAACTCGTTGACCAATCTTGTTCAAAATAAAAGGTATTTTCTTCCTATTATATACTTGATATAATGTGATTATATTAACTAATTAACTTAATTAAAAGTATATTTAATAGAAAAATCCATAAATGGTATATTTTGTGATAGTAGTTACAAAGTGTTGTAACCGTGAGTAATTTATCACAATGAAACAAATATACCATTTTAAATGTTCCTAGTCAAGATGCATCGAGACTGGATATCGATGTATCCGTTGAGACCGGAGTACGTAACGCTCTCCAAATGTTGGGAAATGTATTACTCATGACTCCTGGGGGCACCTAGGGGATACGTACTAATTGTTATTGGATAACTATGGAACGACTCACTCGATAGTTTTTTATTGGTTAATAAAATTAAGGTCAAACAAAAAATATCGATGTGACTGATTTACACAGTTCTCTCGACTTGAGAATACTGTGGATTTTCAATATGAAAACTTCGCTTTGATTATAGCCAAATTATGGCATGGCGTCCATCGAGTGACTATAGTTGGGTCGAGTGGAAGTATTGGAAGTGAAGCACTATTCAAGAGAGGGTTCGTCACCTCAATTATATGCGTTTAGTATCACAGTCAACTCAAAGTCAAAGTCTCTAGCCAGAGCATTTCGATTAATAAAAATTGTTATTCTTGAACCAAGGACTTTGTATTTGGACTATAAAGTTGAATATGGATGAAGTTGGAATTTTGACCATTACCAAATTCCATAAGTCCAAAGTGATATAGTTTTAACGAAGAGAATTGGTGTAAACAAATGCCACAATCGGGTAACGCTTATTAAACTAAAATTGGATTTTTACCGAAAATGAGTAAGCGATAAATTTGGCCATAATGTCACACCACCTGCTAAGTGACATGTGAACGTTAACATTAGAATAGTTCGATGTTAATTGCTGACCAAATTTACACCCAAGAGTTACACAGCCGAAATGATGAATTCCATTAAGACTGATCGATTTAATTAGTTTATAATTGTTATAAATTAATTAATATTTATAAAATATTAATTATAAAATTTGAATATGATTTGAGAAATAAATAATGTTATATATTTTTATAACAGTTATAAATATATCGATTGATATACAATATCGACAAGCGATTAAATTAGATTTAATTACATGGTATTTTGGCTTGGGCTTAGATGGGTTTAAGGCCCATCATTAGGGCTGCAAAATTTCGGTTTTGGGCAGGTCTAGGGGTTGCTTAAACATTGGAAATTGGCTTGGAGATAATGGATTGAGATTACGTGAGAATGGGTAAAAAGGTTTTCCTCGTTTCTCTCTAATACAACCCTATATATATATATATATATATATATATGTATGTATGTATGTATGTATGTATGTATGTATGTATGTATCTCTAAAAATAATGATCAATTTTTTTGGCCGCTGTTACCTTCTACATTGCTGATTAAAACATAGCTCTCAATCCACTTCAAAAATTCTCAAATATATTTCAACTTAAAATAATACTATTCGATAGTTAGAGGTCGGTGATTTCGAACTTGCATTCTGACGAATCAAGAACAGTAAAAGGAAGGGAAGTCATTGCTTCAACGAGGATTCAAAGGCATCATTAAATTGGTAAGTTTAGTTCATATTACAGTATTTAAATTATATTCTATGATCTTATAATGAGCAATTTCATATCTGTTTAAACATATTGCTACTATATGTTTAGTTAGGCGAGATTTTTGTAAGTAGATGTGGTTGTCACAAATCAGTTTGGTTATGTGCATGATTTGTTTATTATACTATTTGATTTATGTATAGACAAATGTTGTTTACTATACAAAAACAATTTTTGTCATTAATAATTGTATTATATATATATATATATATATATATATTAAGAAATTCATATATATATATATATATTGGTATATATTTCTCTCTCATAATAGCATATCTGAATATATAAGATATATACATATATATGATTTAAAAAATTTAGTACACTTATTTATATATAATATGAATTTAAATTCGAAAATTTGATTTTCACTTGTTTTGTAAATCATTGATTATTCCAACATAAAAATAAATGGAATTATAAAAGTTGGTTTATAGATTTATTTAGAAATTTAAATGAATTTAAAGTAAGAATTTGAGAATTTAATTTCCTAAAATTTCAAGCTTTGGTTTTAAAATTTTTAAAATGAATATTATTGAACGTATTTTCAAATAGAAACCGTTTTCAAAGAATTATAAAATTTTGAAATCAGTGCTCTTCACTTTGTCACTGGAAAATAATCTCGGTGATGGCGGCCGCATCATCGACATTCATTTTCGAGTTTCGAAGTGGAGAAACCATTCTGTAGCTTTGCTACGGTTTTGTTTTGGAAAAAAATATTTTTGATTTGAATTTCTTAAGTATGACTTGATTTATATTTATATATATATATGGGTATATTATTTTAAATTTAATTTGATCTAATATATATAATATATACATAATTATTTCTAAAGGGTTTGAAATTAAACGAAAATTAAATTCTTAAAAATCATGTTAACAGATGTTTTCAATTATAAATAAAGCAAAATTTTGAATAAGTATTTTAACTTGAAATAATTGAATTTGAAAATTTTATTTGTATAGTACTAAATTGCATTTCAAAATAACTTACCTAAATTATTCAGAAGTTAAAATGTAATTGAATAATATACAATATAAAATAATTTTATAAATAAAATTTGAGTGTTTATAATAAATGTTATGCACTTAGATTTCAATTTAAAAAAAATGCTAATAAAGATGATAGAATAATAAGTTAATTGAAGGAGATAAATAAAGTAATATTTTGTTCTGAAAAAATTAACAAATTGAATTGAATCAGCTTACTGAAATACCTTGAAATAAGATCAATTATTGAATATTAATTGATTTAAAACGAAATTTATATGATTAGAATTAACAGTTGAACTAAAAAATTTAAATCGAATGACTATTTATTGATTTAATATAAATGGATTTAACCAAATTGAAAAAATATAAATTAATTTAAATTGAAATTTATATGGTTTAAATTAATTTATATGGGTTAAATATATGTGATTAGATATATTAAGTAGAATAAACTTAATAATAATTTGGAATAAAGAAGAATTTGAATTGCTGAAAAATATGATTTTAATAAAAGACTATTCAAATTTATGGTTTTAGAAATTGTAAATTGAAGATAATTGGCTAATAAGATAATGAATTTAGAAATAGTTGAGATTGATTTTAGTGAAATCAAATGGATTAAATCAATTATTGAATATCGATTAATTTAAATTTGAATTTATATGGTTTAAATTAATTGTTATTTTGTATTTCAAATCTATTTTTCTTTCTGGTTGTTTCTATTCTCCTACCTCGTTCCTTTTCGGGGACGAAAAGTTTTGAGTGGGGGAGAGAGTGTAACAACCCGTAAATTTAACTGGATTTTAATAACGTTATTAGTTAAAATTTTGTGAAATTTTAGAACGATAAAATTTTGAAATAAAAATTTAATATTTGGAATGCGTCGAGTTAAACATAGCAACTGGTAAATTTTCGTCCGAATATACGAAAGTTTATTTCGCGCGTAAATTTACTTCAATTTAATTAGTTAAAAAGCGATGAAAATAAAATGTTTTCGGAACCTAAATATTTTTACATAGAAAAATTCTAAAACATCTTCTGAGCAAACGTCATTTTTCGTTTTTCCAAATTCGGACTTCTTTAGCTCCGTCGATCTTATTTTTCTGCGTCTTTGCTGCATTTTCCGCTAGTAGAAAATTTGAATTCTTTTAACTCAAATCGAACCACGGATATCCGTATACCATTTTGATCGTCTCGTCGTGCTGATCTCTACGTTATATTCGATTGCCAAATTCGGGGGTCTGGTGTACGTTGCACTTTGCGTAACGCCTACCGTATCGGTACCGGTTTTGTGTCGTTTGGTTTCTGTGACCATTTGAATTCATTGTCCATTCAAATTTTCTTCGTAAAACTCGATAGCCGTTTCACTATTATTATTTCCTGAATTCACGTTCAAAGTTTCCTTTTCTTAGCTATTAATAAATTTAGAAAATAAATTTCTATTCCTTCTCAAGAATTATGGCGTGCGTACAAATATTTGCATTTATGTTTAACTGTTGCCTTTCAACAATTATGCCTTCTCCTCTCCTCTTTTTTTTATCTTCCAGATTTTTCTTAAAAACCATGGCTTCCCCCTTTACGTGAACAAGTGCCACCAACGAGGTCCTTGATCACCTTCCACGTCATGATCTTCCACCGTCGGACTTCGTTCCATCGCCGCTCTCATTCCATCACCTCCGCCAGTAACAGAGCCTCCCTCCATCAACCGCTGCCGAGACCCCTAGCCCACCTTCACATGAACGCGACACAAACTCGGCCACCACATCTCCTTCCTCTTCCAGTCGAGCCCCTCGCGCGTTCGCCTCAAACTTCCCCTCAAGCTCACTCTCCTCCATCAACGACCTTGCTCCGCCGCGACAGCTGCCTCAGCCTCATAGCCGGCGGTAGCCACACACGTGAGCAACCACCATTTTTCTTCACGCCTCTTTTGTATAAGGTATGATAAGTGTGTTATAGTATATATTTTATTTTAGAAAGTAAAATACATGTTACAGTTATATATATGTACTGTAAGTATAATTTGATTTACACAACTAGTTAGTTTGTATTGATTTTTGCATGAGAAAGCTTAGCACCTGTTATTGAACATTTGTTTAGCATGCAGTTTCTTCACCTTTTGTATATAAAGTTACATAAGTTTATTTATTTTACGGTAAATATATATATAGTTACATAAGTTGCTATTTAAGCTTTTGAGTTTAGGTTTAGATATATATGTTTATTTCTTATTTACGTTTTCTCATATCAAAGGTTTGCTAGCAGAGATTTCTTTTATCTTATATTGTTTGAAAATATTTATACGGGTTTTGAATTTTGAATCATATGAATATTTTTCCCATGTATAAAAAGATATAGTTTGGTTGCATATTTTGGATTCTCTACAAATGTTTATATGCAATCACATATATATATGTTGTTGTATATATTAATAATGGTCTGCATGCATATATGGTTAAATATATACGTTTACAAAGGGTATCATATATGTTTCTTAATTTATGTATATGTAAACAATTGTTGCATACGTGGTTTGAAATTTTAAAAAGAAATGCATATATTTTGATTTTTGTGTCCATGTTTGGCACAGCGTATCTCCTTCATTTCCTATCAAAATTCAACGATTCTTTTTTTGATTGAAAGATGAGATTCTCTAGTTTATGCATGTAAAATTTCAGTCCAATTCAAGGCCGTTTGGTCCTCTGTTTTATACCTGAAAGTTGCCCAAACTGATTTTGCACTTGTTTGCATGTTTATTATTTTTTGCTGAACAGCAGTTAGACTTCATGTTCACGATATCATATCTCACTCATGTTTTATCGAAATGGGTTAGTTTTATTTTTAAAAAAGAGTCGAAGTTACCTAGTTTATGCCTGTCTAATTTCAGCAAAATCCGACATCGTTTGGTTAGTGGTCGAGGATCTGGAAGTTAGACCCAGGCAGCTGTTCTTTTGTACTTGAAATTATTTTACACTGCTGCAAACACGACCTGAGTTCATGTTTGACGCATCGTATCTCTTCTGTCTTATGTCGGAATACAGTGATTCTTTTTTTGTTTTAAAGATAGAGTGTTCTACTTTCTGTATATAAAATTTTAGCTTTATACGAGGTGATTCAGTCCTCTGTTTCTTACCTGAAAGTCAGACCCAGAGGGGTTTTCAGACTTGAACATTTGACAGTCGCAACATGGCCTGAGTCTATGTTCGTGACATCGTAACTTTTCTCGTCTCTTATCCAAATCAAGTGATTTTTTTTGCAGTTTGAAATACAAGTTTTGATCTTTATTCATACCAAATTTCAGACCATTTCGATCTCGGTAGCACATAGAATTATATTGTTAAATTTTGACGCAGGACATGTTTTTTTTTATTTGTTGCTATGTTGAATGTTTTGATTTGATTTCGGCAATTCCTATCTAACAGCTTTGCTCGTCGATTCGTGCCCATCTAGTTTATTTCGGAAGTCGTGCTTGCAATTCGTAACTCAACTTCGTTGTCTATTCTCGCTCCCTAGCCTCGAAAGGTGTGCAATCACTCACGATTAATGTTCTTTTATTTATTAAATTTAATTTCAATTGAAACGACAATTGAAATATGTTGCTGTTAGTTATTTACACTGTTATATATGCTATTACCTTTATCTGTTCACCTATGACATCTGACACCATTATTTGTTAATTATTTATGCGATGATAATACAGTTTGGTTGATAATTGATTGTTTGTTATTTTTATTGGATGTTAAATTGTAATGTATAAAGTGATAAATATTATGCAATTGAATTTGACGTAGGATAGTTAAAATTTTGAATTGACATATGTGTTGAATTTGATTGGTTAAATTTGTACAATATGACCCCTTAAATGTTTAATTAATTGATACGTAGAAAAATGGTTAATTACACTTGAACCTTTTGAATTTATGTTGTATTAATTGACGAATATGAAATTTAATAATTGATGTCAAGTGCAGAATTGCATATAATAATTAGTGTAATAATCTTTAATCTACATGAAATGATAGTGTAGATTCTAGAAATAATTATATTAATTTGCATAAACAACAAATGTAAATTAATACGGTTATTTCGGGATTATTTGAATTGATTATTGGATTGATATTGATTGTTGTTATTGCTTGTTTATTTACTTTGACACCATCCCAGTTATCACACTGCAAGTTCCCTTTGCTATGTTTTGATTTTGAATTGAATTGGAATCGGGTTGAAATGATAAATACCCAAACTGAACTTGACTTAGGATAGAGAATTAAATAAAACCCGATTGGTCAATAATTTGATTTAAAAATAAATAAAGATTTTATTTGAATAAATAATATGCTTTGAAACGAAGTTGGAATTTTTTCCTCTTTTTGATTTCATGGCCGCTCCCTCCCACTCCCCACCTTTTCCCCCAGCTTTTCGTATTGTCCTTCTTCCTGCTCCCCCCATGCCTTCTCCTATCCACTCTCCATCATCCCGTCCTTGTCCCCTTCCAAACTCTGCTTCAGCCTTACCTCCGCATGTTCCTCCGCCCCTTGGTTCCTCTCAACCGCCTGTTTCTTCTTCCTCTTGGTCATCTCTCTTCAAAGCCAAACCCCGCAACGCAGGTCAGTATTCTCCTATTGATTTTTCCCTTGTTTTTGATGGAAATGCTCTGGTTTCTCCGGATGTTGTCATCAAGGCCGGCAGTGATATCTGGAGTGAATGGATTGTTGGGTTCTTTCTTGACAAACCTCTATCCTACCTCACCGTTATAAGTCATCTCAAGAAATTATGGAAGTTGAAAGGTGAAATTGTAGTCAAATCTGATGGAACCTTGTTCCTTTTCAATCTGTCTTGCCCTGAGGACAGAAGGAGAATTTTAGAATCTGATCCCATATTCTTAAGGAACAAAATTTTCATCTTGAAAGCGTGGGATCCTTCTATTGGTAACAGTTGCAGTACCATTAAATCTGTTCCTGTTTGGCTAAAACTCTCCAATATACCAATCTTTGCATGGTCACATTTAGGCATAAATTGGTTAGCTTCCAGAATTGGAAGGCTCATATGTATGGATTCCTCTACAGAGAAACTTGAGAGGATCGGATTTGCTAAATGCTTGGTTGATGTTTCTCCTGACTGTCAATTATTTGATGAGTTTCCTGTCAAATTGCTTGATGGTTCTATCCAGTTTGTTCAAGTCAGTTACTTATGGAAGCCTGACATATGTACTGAATGTAAGGTGTTTGGTCATTCAATCAACTTATGTCTGAAAGTTAGTGGTACTAGTGTCAATAGCAAAGATGATACTATCATGAAGCAGTATGATCATGAAGGAACAAAAGCAGATATTGGTGTAAGCAAAGCACAAAGTAAAGGCAAACAAGTCTGGCAGAAAGTTGCTAATAGGAAAACTAATCTCAGAAATGCCCCTTCTCGCAAACTGTTGGGGCTGAATGGTAGCAAGTTGATTGATACTTATAATGGAAATTCTATTGATAAGCAGTTAAATGAAGAAACAGAAAATGATGGTGTTGTTATACTATCTGATAGTAATATTCAAAGTGGTATTACTGACAAGGAGCATAATGCTCATCTGAACCACAATAAATTTGCAGCGTTAAATGAGTTAAATGATGATGCTCTTGTATGCAATCAAGTAATATGTAATGATAATAATGTCGATGAGGATATTACTCTTCTTGAGGAATTTAGCACTAAACAGCAGGTAACCATTTCAAACAGAGGTGACGAGAATGTTGATGCTACAAGTGTTTTGCCCGCTGACACTGTTTTTAGTGATGCACAAAGCAAGAACAGTATTTCCTTTGTGCCTGGTAATCACACATTGCCTTCTGGAATGGCTTCTCAGTTGGTAGCACAGCAATCTGATCAAAACATCAATGATAAAGAAACAGTTGTTGGTGATGTTATACTATCTGATAGTATTATTCAATGTTGTATTAATGACAAGGAGAATAATGCTCATCTGAACCACAATAAATTTGCAGTGTTAAATGAGTTAAATGATGATGCTCTTGTATGCAACCAAGTAATATGTAATGATAATAATGTCGAGGAGGATAATACTCTTCTTGAGGAATTTAGTATTGATCGGCAGGTAACCATTTCAAACAAAGGAGAGGAGAATGTTGATGCTACAAGTGTTTTGCCTGCTGGCTCTGTTTTTTGTGATGCACAAAGCAAGAGCAGTTCATCCTATGTGCATGGTATTCACTCTTTGCCTTCTGGTATGGCAACTCAGTTGGTAGCACAGCAATCTGATCAAAACATCAATAATCATGAAACAGTTGTTTCACTGAATAACTCCAAGTCCTCAACCAAACTTAATTCCCCCACCTTCCCTTCTTCTGATCCTGATATTCTATTTTGTAATATTTTGCAAAGGCAAATCACAAACTTAGTTTTATCAATGAATTCTTCCTCTCCTCCTTCTTCAATCCCCACCTCATCTGCATTTTCTCTCTCTGATCAAACTCCTCCAGATCAACCTTATGTTTTCACTGGCAACATTCCTCGATGGAAATCTCCTCCCTCATCTCCAACTGATGATAATCAAGACAACAGTGCCCCCTGCTCAGGAGCCAATTTCAGAAAAAAAAGAAAATCTTTGAAACATAACCACGTCCCTTCTAGAACCGAGTCTCCTGTTACTAGGAGCATGAAAGATCCTTCCCACAAATCATTAGTTTAATTAATGTCGCACAACTTCGGTGCTTGGAACATTAGGGGATCTCATAATTTCAACAAACTTGACCATGTTAAGCAATTAATCTCAACTCATCAGCTGTCTATTTTTGCCATCCTTGAAACAAAATTAAATCTTCCTCTTGCCATTTCTGCTGCCAATTATGTCAACCCTTCCTGGTCTTTGTCTCATAATCTATCTGAAGCAAGCTATGGTCGCATTATGGTTCTTCACAATCCTTCTGTTCTTTCCCTTGTTCTCCAACATGCTACTCCCCAGCTTATGCACTTTCACGCCAAGTACTACTATCCTCCGTCCTCCTTTTACATAACCTTTGTGTATGCGTCTAATTCTCAAGCCTCGAGACAATCTCTCTTCAACTTCATTCCTGCCTTATGTCAGGAATCTCATCCTTGGATAATAGTTGGTGATTTCAACAGCTGTTTTACGTTGTCTGGCAAGCATGGGGAAGGTCTCTACTTCCTAAGGACATTTTTCCCTTAAGCACTGCCATCCTTGATTCTGCTCTCATTCCAATTCATAGGGAGGGTGCACTTTTTTCTTGGAACAATCGTTCAAGAAGTGGAGTCAGGACATTCTCTAACATTGATCACTCCTTTTCCAATTTCAAAGCCCTTTCTTCTTGGCCTGAGCTCTCCACCTTCCTTCCTCCTTCGGTTTTGTCTGACCACTCTCCTCTCATCACTACCACTGGGAGGAAGCTCCATGTTGTCAAAAGAGGGTTCAAATTTTATAATTCCTGGATCCTTGATCCTGAATATAATACTATATTACAATCTGCTTGGACTAATTATAGTTTTTTTGGAAACCCTATGTTTATTTTTTGCAGTAAACTCAAGGCAATTAAAGGTCCCTTAAGGAGCTGGGCTAAAAACAAGTTTGGTAATGGAAATCTCAGATCAACTGTTCTCAAGGAAAATCATAGGGTGGCTCAAGAGTTGATGATGACTCATCCTGATGACGCTGATCTTGCATCCAAGGAAGTTGCTCTATTCCATGAGCTTAGTCTTGCTTTAGACGTTGAAAGTGAAATGAAAAAGCAACAATTGAGAATTAAGTGGGCTTCTGATGGGGACAGGAACACTCAATTTTTCCATGCCTCTCTAAAGGCTAAGCAATCCAACAATAATATTTTTTCTATTCATGATGAAGCTGGGAACTTGCATTCCTCCCCTGAAATTGTTAACAATGCTTTTCAGCAACACTTTTCTGGTCTTCTTGGTAACGACAAAAATTTTATTCCCCGTTTGGATGACATCTCATCTGTTTCTCTACCAAAAATTAGTGGTGATGAGGCTGCTAGGCTATTTGAGAAAGTTACTGATGCAGAAATAAAGAATACTCTCTTCTCTATGAACAAGAACTCGAGTGGTGGTCCTGACGGGTTCAATGTTCAGTTTTTCATTTCTTCTTGGGATACTGTTGGTGTGCTTTTCTGCAGAGCCGTGCATAACTTCTTTGACAAGTTTCTCCTTCTTAAATCGGTTAATGCTACTAATTTGGTTCTCATTCTCAAATGCTTGCACCCTACATCTGTCACCTCCTTTAGACCTATCTCCTGCTGTAACGTTGTTTACAAATGCATTTCTAAAATAATTGCCACGAGACTTGTTGCTGTGCTTGGGAGAATCATCTCCAAGAACCAAGTTGCTTTCCTGCCAAAAAAAACATCCTTGATAATGTGATGCTAGCTCATGAGCTATTAAAGGGGTACAATAGTGCTAATGCCACCCATGGTGCAATGCTAAAACTTGATCTCAAGAAAGCTTTTGATAGTATCCAGTGGTCTTCTATTGTCAGAACTATGTCCCTTATGGGGTTCCCAAAGGTCTTTGTTGCATGGATTTATCAATGCATCTCCACCCCTACATTCTCTCTGATTATTAATGGAGCTAACTCTGGTTACTTTCCTTCCAAGCAAGGGATTAGGCAGGGGGACCCTCTATCAGCCTATGTTTTCATACTTCTGATGGAAGTATTCACTTGTTCCCTGAAGCCTTTATTTCTGTCCAAGTAAATCCAGTATCATCCAAAGTGTAAAAACATTCAGCTAACTTCTCTGCTTTTTGCTGACGATATCATGTTATTTACCAAGCCCAACCTCCAGTCATTTGTAACCATTAAAAAAGCTCTGCATAGCTTCTACTTGATGTCTGGGCTTGAACTTAATTTACAGAAATCCAGTATCTTGTTTGCTGGTATCCCACCGCTACAAAGGCAAGTTCTTTCTTCTTCTGTAGGGATGCAAATCATGAACCAAGACAAGACTTACCTTGGAATGCCACTTTGTACTTCTAGAGTGACTCTCACTAGCTGTCTTCCTCTATATCAAAAAATTACTGCTAGTTTGGAAAGGTGGCCTATAAGATTTTTGTCCCAATCTGGCAGACTCGTTCTCATCAAATCTGTGTGTTTCTCTATGATGGTCTACTGGGCTAGGGCCTTTATACTTCCTTCAAAGCTTCTGAAAATGGTCAGATCTGCTTTGTATAAATTTTTTTGGTTTGGCTCTGTTCATGCTAAGAAGGTCTTCCCTTGTTCATTTTCTGTTTTTTAAAAACCATTATGCAAGGGTGGATTAGGCTTGATCAACATTTCTGTTTGGAATAAAGCAGCCTACAGTGTTCACTTGAATGCACTTTTGCTCAGAAAAGACTCTCTTTGGGTTAATTGGACTCTTCATTACTGTGTCGGTTCCAAGAATCTTTGGCAGATGGATGCTCCTCAAAATTGCAGTTGGATTTGGAGGTGCATTTTGAATTTAAGAACCATCTTTATGCCATTAGTCCAAATTAAGCTTACTGAATCTACTAGCTTCTGGCATGATCCTTGGATAAGCCAAGGCTTGATTCTTGATCAAATCTTCACTTCTCAGCAGAAATACCAATCTGGTGTTGGTGCTAATGCCAGGGCTGTTGACTTCATTGTGAATGGAGAACTGTTGCTGCCATATTCCAGCAATCAAACTGTCAGGTCACTCTGGAGCCTTCTTGCTTGAAAAAAGTTTGTCATACATGATCTACATTCTGTGTTGTGGAATGGTAAACCTCACTCTATATCAGGTGTCTTTGATTCTCTCCTTGGTTCTGCCTCCTTGCTTGGTTGTAAATGGCTCCGGGTCTTGAGCAATAATGTGTCACCTAGTTCTGACAATCTGATGTTCTGGAAAGTTATTAACAATGCTCTGCTAACCAGGGACAAATTGCTTTCATATGGGATGGTTGTGCCTGCAACCTGTATTCTTTGCAATAGTAATGATGAAACTCCCCTGCATATATACTTTGAATGTCCTTTGACTCTAAAAATATGGTTTGAGTTGTTGAGAAACTTGGGGATGTCTGTTATTCCTCAATCTTCTACTGCTCAATGGGTTCTGATTGAGGATGCAACTAAGTGGGATGATGTTTCAAGAATTCCTTTTTTCTTCTGTTTAAAGAAGCTCATTGTAACAACCCGCATATTTATCGATTTTATATTTAAATATTTTATTGTTAGTCAGATGTTAGTCCGAAAAGCTACTTTTTGCATACGGTCAAATTAGGACTCGAGACCACCCCCATTGAGTTCAAAATGACGTTTGCGATCTTTTTGAGTGTAAACTTCGATATGTTTGGAGATAGTGAAATTTTCGTCACTTTTTGTGTTGGGCTTTTGGTTTGGGCTGCACCTCTTCTAACTCAGCCCAACCCCTTCCTTCTCTTCATCACTTCATCAACTTTGAAGCTTTAGCAAAAATGGTGGAGGGAATAGGAAATTAAAATTCCAAGCTCAAGTTCTTTAGCAAATTCAACATCTAACTCCAAATTCAAAGTGAAGACATTGATTCAAGCTTGTGGTTGATCTTTGCTTTGCCCCCGAGCTTCGTCTTCATCAAATTCCGTGAAAAGGTGAGATTTTTGATCTCACATCTTGCCTATAATTGTCATTGGACTGTTGGGGATGATCCCTCATCACTTTAGCATGTTTGTTTGCATTGGATTGGCGAAAAACTACAAATTTTGGCGTTTTGGTGAGTTTCTGGCCTTAAGTCGTTTCTGGCCATCGCTAAGTCGTCCACGAGTTAAGTCTAAGTCGTAAGTCGTTCGCGTTGAAAAGCCACACGGAACATAAGTCGTTCCAGGCCCTAAGTCGTTCTGGGTGTGCTAAGTCGTTCGCGAGTTAAGGGCTTAAGTCGCGCGCGTTGAAAAGTCACCGCCTTTGTATTTCTGTTCGCTTGTGTTGAGTCATTCACGAGTTAAAGGCTTGAGTCGTTCCCGAGTTAAAGGCTTGAGTCGTTCACGAGTTAAAGGCTTGAGTCGTTCCCGAGTTAAAGGCTTGAGTCGTTCACGAGTTAAAGGCATAAGTCGTTCGCGAGTTAACTCCTTGGGTCGTTTAAGGCTTAAGTCGTAGGTCGTTGGCTTTTAAATCGTTAAGTCGTAGGTCGCTGCTTCTACTAAGTCGCTAGGCCATGCCAACTCCGCTAGCTCGCAACTGTTAGGTCGTATGACCTTAAGACGTAGGTCGTCTACGATCTAATATTTCCCATGCTATTTTTCCTTAGGTCGCTTGACCTTAAGTCGTAGGTCGTCTCCGACCTAACATTCCCACTGCTATTTCACTAGGTCGCTTGACCTTAAGTCGTAGGTCGCTTGACTTTGTTAAGTCGTAGGTCGCCCCCGACCTTACCCTTAGGTCGAATGACCTGTGATTCGCTAGGTCGCGATTTTCCTTAGGTCGTATGATCTACTTTTCCTTAGATCGCTGGACCAGCTTGCCTTCACTAAGTCGTACCGTATTACTCTGCGTAGGCAATCTTATCTGAAAAGCGTTCAACAGAACTCCTTACTTTGATGGTTTTGGGAATTGACTTCTTTGAACTTTACTCACGTCTTCGAACGTGAATTTTTATGATTGATTGTTTCTACAATCACTTCTATGATTTGTCACTTCAAAATATAAAGGTTTCCTATACTAGTATTAAATATCAAAACTCTTTCATTAAAACGATTTCAACTCGATTTTCAATATCAAACTCGTTTATAAAACTGTTTTCCAATTTATTAGTATATACAAACCTTTACCTCATTCGTATGAGAAAATATAATTAAACGGCTTAGCAAAACAAGTGGTATGAAACGCTTGCGTTTACTTCGTCGGTTAATTGATGGACTTGTCCGATTGAAACTCTTGTGACAATTTCCTAGTGCAGATCTACAATCTGTTCGTAAATATTTGAGTTAAGCAAGTGGTTATGGGACATGAAGCTAAACTCTTATATTTACTTGCTTAGTGTAATCGACACTTCCTTATGATCACGATGATCATTCTTGTGATTTAGACTAGCGATTGTGCTATGTCTCTTTGTTTGCGAGGTTAGACTAGACACCATTTGTGTGATTTCGATTCACACATATCTCTTTATCTTCAAGGTTAGTCTATGCCTCATTGGTGTGATTTCGATTCACACATATTGAAACTCTTTATGATCGATGACGATCATTTTATGGTTTAGGCTCATGGGTCGTATCTATTTAGGTGCGTCGATGTTTACTTCTAACATGGGTCGTACCTATTTAGGTGCGTCGATGTTTATTTACTTCGTGGAACAATCGGCTCAATAAGTCGGGGCATGGGGCGTATCTATTTAGGTGCGTCGATGTTCATCTATGCATGGGTCGTATCTTTCTAGGTGCGTCAATGCTCGACTTTTCATGGGGTGTATCTTTTTAGGTGCATCGTTGTTAGACTTTTCATGGGGTGTATCTTTCTAGGTGCATCGATGTTAGACATTACATGGGGCGTATCTTTCTAGTTGCGTCGATGTTTATTTATGCATGGGGTGTATCTTTCTAGGTGCGTCAATGCTAGAACATGGGTCGTATCTTCCTAGGTGCGTCGATGTTCGACTTTGCATGGGGTGCATCTTTCTAGGTGTATCGATGCTAGACTTTACATGGGGCATATCTTTCTAGGTGCGTCGATGTTCAGTTTATGGGATTGGTCATCCTCTTTTCTTGAGATTTCTGGATTTTATGTTTCACCAGCTTTTACCATTGACATTGATGAGTATGTCATTTTATTGTGGTTTGGTGAATTAAATTAAGAATATGACATTCTTTTAATCTTTGAGAAGATTCTTGTGATATTGATTAATCTCTTGTTGATTATCATTTTCATACTTGTAGTAGTATGCTTTTATGGATATCATATATGTTTATGCCATATCTCTTGTTCTATATCACTTTATCTGATAATTATAGCTAGACTGATCCGTTTATTATTTTCTTCTTAAATAATACTCGGGTCAGACTGAGATTTTACAGGTGCTTCCTCATGACTTCTTATTTGGAGCCATCTTCTGACTTTTGGCTAACTACTCTAGTTTAGAAGTTTTTGTTTGTATACATTTGAGATTAGACTCCTTGATGTATACATATTCTATTATCTTGCACTTGTATCTATTCACTTGTGTTATTGTGGATCTTATTTGACCACCACTCTGATGTACACTTTCATGTGTTGTATTCATATCTCTTTCCGCCTTTGTGATATGAATTGTCTGTGACTGATTTGTGTTACGTTTATTTCTATATTTGTTTCCGAAGATCATATATAGCCACTGTGTGATAGCTTTGTGTTTGTATCGGTATGTCGGATTTCCTCCTTAAAAGATATGCATTCTATTCTATCTGACATATCGGTGCTCGCGCAAAGAAGTTACACGGATGGTCGCTCCTCAACAGCCTTATCCTCCGCGCTAATTGACAGCACTACACCGTAGTGTTCTTGGTTAGCGTGGGTATAAAGGTGGGGCGTCACACTCATGAAATTGGTGTGGCGGGAAAGAAATGGTAGGTTTTTTAAAGGTCAAACCAGGACTGGAATTACGCTCTGGGCAATACTAAAGCATGATATCTCTAATGGCATGAGGGATAGCAGGCATGAATTTACGAATCATCAGATTGACCCATGGATTCCTTATCTTCTCTTGTTTTCCATTTGTTTTCTTGTTTTTTCTTTTTTCCTTTCTTCTTCGTCTGTACTTTGTTTTTCTTTATCAATAAACCTGGTAGGGGGCCAGTTTAACCCCGCTTGCTCTGCAAAAAAAAAATTTAATAATCTGAATCAAAATATTAACATTGTAGATAATGAATGAACGTTGTTCTAAAATTTGGAATTATTAATAAATGAGTTTGAAATTATTTAATAATTAAGTTTTGAAATTATTAAGTAATTAAATAAGATTGAATTATTTAATAATTAAATAAATTGAATTCTTTAATAAGTGGAATTGAACTTCTTGAATAATTGAAATTGAGTTTCTTTATTAATTAAGTTTGGAAAAATATTTAAGTAAGTAAATAAGTGAAATTGAATTTCTTTGACAAGAAATAAAAATGTGATTTATTGAAATTAATGTAAGACTTGAAAATTAAAGGATTTGATTTGATGAATTTAATTTAATTCAATTTGTAAGTTTTGATATAAGGAAGTTGAATTTAAATAATGGATTTAATGAATTGGAAATTTAATAGAAATTGTTTTGAATGGCAAATTTACTTAATGAATATTGAATGAAATTGATAAATGAATTTAAATTTATTTGAATGTTAAATTAAATTAATTTAAATGATTTTGGAATGAAACTTATATACGAACTGGAATCAATATTTGAATTGTTTTAAATAAAAATTGAAATTGAATTATAAGATTTTGAAATGAATTTGGAAGTTTTGAAAACATAAATTATGGAAATTGATTTAGAAAGACAAATGAAATATTGGTTTACCAATTTTAATTGAAATTGAATTTTATTTGGCTTTGAAATTTATTGAACGACCAATCATTGTTATAATTACGAAAGTTATTAAAGAGACCGGAATCGGTTAGGGACATACTCACTGTCTAAACCGAAAACCACTTTAATAACTATACGCGGAGTGTGATCCAGAATGAAGTGGTTGGAATGATGTACGTAATGACTGAAGAAAGAGAACGATAATGGATAGCCTTGACACTTGTGTCAAATTAGAAATGACTAAAACAGGAGCCGTGCCGGGCCAAATGGGGGCTAGCTACCTCGAGCGAAGACACTTCTTCGAAACTATTCATTACTTGTTGTCGATTGGTGCACCCTTGATTTGGGAGTGTTGTTTCGCGGTGTTGCGATCGCTGCGGCGATGCGTTCTCACCAGTCCGGATCAGGCAAACGGTAGTTTCACTACCTTGGGTATTGCCTCATGTGCCTTGTCATACTTGTATCCCTTTATACGCGACCACTACGATTTGTTTTGTGTTGTACCTATGGAGTACTCCCTGATATCCCACTAGTTTACGGTGGAGTTTACAGTGCTGTATAGACTATAACGCTTATATAAAATGTGTTAAGGGGGATAATGGTAACGCCTTAACACTATTTTGATATCTTATATTACTGATAGGCATTTTCTACTTATCGTACACTACTACATAGTAGATAGTTTAACGGATCCTTAAAGGATGGTTATTCCAAACATCCTTTGAGTTACTTGTATTTCAATTGCTATTTCACTTGAGTTGGATTTATTGATATAAGAATGTTAATCCTGACTTGAGTGTTTTGTGTTTTTCTTTACGCTCGGGTCAGACTGAGTGTACCAGTATTCGAGACTCACCTTTGGAGTTGGAGCTTTGCTTGAAGATCCAGCCATCTATTCTGCTTTCAGTATTCGATGATTCCAGTGATGTATTCTGATTTGTATATGATGTATCGTGTTACTCTTCCATTGTATCTGGTTTAACTCTGATGTAACTTATATATTTATTACTCTGTGTCTGTGATCTGTGTTCTATTTATTTACTGTATATGCTCAGTTTTGCCAATTTAAATTAACAACGTGGTATTTTAAATTATTCAAGTCCGACATGTGCGGATGCGAATGGTCAAAAATACCGGGTCGTTACAGTTACACTATAAAGGTTATAGTATACATTATAAATGTTATAGTAGATATGTCCGATATAAAAGTTATATTGGAATACTAACTTAAAATTAATTAAAGAGTAAATTGATTAAATTTAATTAGATAAAATTTAATTAATGATATATAATACGTAAGACTATCATATAAGTGATATGAAATATAAAAGTTATATGACAATAAAACTTATATGACATGAGTATAAACTAAATGTGGAACATTAAATAAACCCAAATAGACTTGAGAAATAAATACATATATAAATGTACATATACCATGATTTCTGACATGTCTAACACTTGAATCGCTGGAGTATTTCATAAGAAATATATTATTCTATAAGTCGATATCACTCAATATACATATTGAAGATTATGAATCTTCAATATAATGTTTTTCTCTACCATATATATATATATTAATAATTTACTTATATACTCCTTAGTTGTTGAGCAAACTCAAGCTAGGGATGTTATGCGTAGTATTATAAATATATTAAACAGATGGGGTAATATAACTATATGTATTTGTTGAGCAAACTCAAGGTACATATACTAAACTTAGGCCATCACGATATGGTAGGTATGAGTGAATAATTTCTTTCGATTTGCTGAGCAAACTTAAGGTCAAACTGAGATTAGAATAAGGAAAAATGGGTTAGGAGTTGTATGTGGTACAACCGATAATGAGTTATCCATCGTTTGTAGGGCTACGATTTGTTGAGCAAACTCAAGGTCAGAATAGCAAAACAAACGAGCCCTAACACCCACTAGTGAAGTTGTAAGAGTTCTATGTTTCATCTTTGGATTTGGAGAAACATAAAAGACTAGTGGGAGCCTTATTAGAAAAATGAAACGGTAACATTTAACCTTTCTAATATTGTAAGCACATATGCTATACAATGTTATAATTATCTACAATGATAAATTTGTGCATTTAATATGATTGAGAAAACGTTTGTCAATTAACATATATAAACAAACTGAATTGAAAATTGACAAATAGAAATATAATATATACTTACTAATAATTCTAATTGCATGTTATATAATGTTTCTATACCTATGCAAGTGCCTAATTTCAACTACTTAATACATTCGTAAGTTGGTCCCTTATATGTTTATTTGGTTTAGACCGTGTATTGCATTTTATGAATTTTTGAACTCTAAATGCAATTCAAGACTATGGATATTTGATCCATGTACGGCCACATATAAATGTTATATGGTGAACAGTCATAGTTTGTGGGGTACAATATTTGGATGAAGTTAGTTCAGTCGATGTAAGCCAATAAATAGTATTTTAAGATCATGTATTCAACTTGAATGATTTCAAAAGGATCATATTGTGTTAATGTAACACAATACCATAAACTACGAGATACATCTAAGAACTTGATAGTTGAAATGTCATCTTGATCGGTTTACATAAAATGCATCATATTTGATGTCTTAAATGTTAAGAATAATCGAATGCGCTTTTGTAAAAGGTTTGTTATGATATTGTAGTAAGGTTTTCTTTTGAATAGTATGACCATTTGAAAGAAAAACGAATGTATAAGAATAGATGTAACTTAAGGTAAAGTTGGAATGAAGAGAATGAACAGTCACTTCTTCTTCATAGAGAAACATTGGGAACAAGAATTGTAATAATAACTGATACTTAATATTGGAATATGAAATATGATTTTTATTCCGAAATGTATTTTCATACAGAAAATTGTTTTTTATAACATTTATTTCTTTGAGTTCAAGATATTTGATCAAAGAACTCTCCTCTGTAAACTAGTTGCAGCATATGAAATAAATAAACAATATTAACAATATTAAGTGAATGGTGGACCTCTAAATTTAGTACGCTATTATAGTAATGGCGGAAATAGTGGGAGCATGCCATATAGCACCTAATGATTGCATCAAATTACGAAAATTGTTTTCGTAAAATGTAATAACATTATTTGTTAAATAATGTTTATTTTTGGTATTGACTAAAAAATAGATATAACTATATTTCAATACGAGTATTATGAATATTCATTATGAAATAGAACTATATTATGGAATTTGTTTTCATAGTAAAAGTGATGCAACAAAAATACATATGTATCTAATATGATTTACAGTTGTCTTGGAATTATAGACTAAGCTGTAGTTTTGAGAAATAATTTTACTATACGATTATGAAACATATGATACAGGTTAATTATATCTCAAACAATTAATGGCTATGCACCCATTCAGAAGGAGCATCATAAGAGTTGATGAACTCTATGAATTAATACATATTGATGTATGCAATCACAAGTCTATTAATACCTAAATGGTTCCACATACTTTGTTATATTCATCGATTATTTATTACCAACATGAACATGTGTATTAGATACACATGTAGTAAGTTTATGATAAAATCATAGAATATAAAAGAAAAGTAAATAAAATAACATGCAATAGAATAAAATGATTTGATTTGGTCAAATAAGTGAGTATATTGGAAAGAGTTCCAAATGTACCTAAAAATGAATATAGATTCAATCTCAAAAGTCAATCCTCCATGTGATACATAATGATGCATCGATAAGGAGTAATCAGACATTGTTGGACAATTTACGATTAATTATGAGTGAAGTTGAGTTAGTTTCTTTCTATAAAGTCATGTACTTAAGATTAGTACACAAGGTTGATATTATTTCATCTAAACAACAGCTTACAAAATCATACAAGATCAGGGTTGTAAGAAATCCCAACATATCCTAGGCCAAGGAGTTGGCAGGTTGTGGGAGTGGAAAGATTGCATGTAATAATTGTTCATGAGGGATCTTGTACGAATCTCTAAAAGGTTTATGGAAAGGTCTGTCATCAAATGACATATTTATGTTTTGAACATAATTTTTGTAAACCAAAATCAGTTTTATAAATAAAAAGGTTCATAAAGCATTTATGAATCCCTATTCTGTTTTTACTTAGAAACAATTCTTGTTTCAAGAAATATCAACTTCATCGTGAAGGAATTTCTTTGAGAAATTTTTGGTAGTTAAATTGAATTGGATCCGATCCATAGATAGAACTGATTATATAAGATGAAGTGAAATTAACTAACCTAAATGAACAAATTGAATTGGATCCGATCCATAGAATGTCTAATAAGTATTCTCGTACATCGAAGAGAAACTATAAGTTTCTTATTAATGTCAAAAATATACATTACCCTCGGTTGTTCAATTAAACCATTAAGATTGTTGACTCTATATGGTATGATGCGCAAATCTAAAAGAATTCCAAGTACGCTATCAAAATATGATTTTGGTGGTCGTAACCAAAGAGATGTGATCCATCGGCTGAGATTGTGTCTTTATTTGAAAGACTAATGTGGTTGGAATTAAATGAGCAATGTTGATAAGAATAATATCACAAATTTCAATTTTTGAAATTAGCATAACAGATTCGGTATTCAATATGCTCAAGTTAATTCAGAATTACTCACAAAATTATCACTCCATAAGACTTAGTGTTTGGTACTTATGTATTGAAACAGAAAATTCTAAATAATGACTTAGAGTAAGCCATTTACACATATTAACCAAAAATGCCTCAAAGTAAGCGGGAGCGATATTGGGTTTGTGAGTCTTTGGATATGATCCAAGAAATGATACGAATGTATCATTTTATAAGCATCAAGATTGAATAAGTATTTTGATAGAAATATTAAATAGTTTGATTTTCAATCAAAGTGCAGAGGAAGCGTGTGTTCATAAGAAAGAACGTTAAAAGGTACATTGATATTTCTAAACTATAAGTAAACAACACGTTGTTGATTTTAACATTATGCTTGTATTAAAATCAAATTTAGTTGTTTTAAATCTCAATTTGGGATTGCAAATGATGTCTTTTATGATGAGTATAAAAGATATACATATTGTCCCAAAATGATATACAAGAGCACCCTATTAAAAGAGAACATGTAAGTTGGATTCCTTATGCATTTGCAATAGAAATTATCATACAGGTTATGTTATGTATGATATTGTGTTTTGTTTATGTATTTGATACATGGAGAAAATATAAAATCCAAATTGATATCACTAAATGGTTGTTTGAGGTGTTCTCGTGTATTGATGAAATACTAGAGAATTGTTTATAGAAACAACGAACTCGTTATGATGGAATGTTTGGACAAAACTTTTATAAGTGATATTGAGTATAACATGTCAATGATAAAAATCAAGTTAAAATCTTTAATTTTAAAATGTTACAAAATAAAAGTGATTGTGGTCGATTCAATGAAATGTTGAGAACATTAACTTGAATAGCGCTACAATAAACCAATGTATATAGATATAAATGCTCAAATTTATAATTGAGCCAAAAGTGATTCCAAATCTTGAGAATCCCATAATATTGTTATAAGATAACAATGTCATGAAATTGGTCATGATCGAACTTAAAGCTCACTAGAAGTCGAAAGACATACTTCGAATCGTTCCACATGATAAAGGTAGTTTATCAGTGTCAGGAGAGTTAATCGACAAAGTAGATAATTAAAACATAATAGCATACCCAATCACTAAGGGACTGACCTAATTGGTTTTGAGAAAACTGATTGGAGAAGTTGGAATTAGATTTCATAATTGACCTCAAGTGCAAATGGGAGATTGATAGAGTTAGGGGTATGCCTTAGGGGCAATTATGTAATTTGGTACATATATCTAACTCGTTGACCAATCTTGTTCAAAATAAAAGGTATTTTCTTCCTATTATATACTTGATATAATGTGATTATATTAACTAATTAACTTAATTAAAATTATATTTAATAGAAAAATCCATAAATGGTATATTTTGTTATAGTAGTTACAAAGTGTTGTAACCGTGAGTAATTTATCACAATGAAACAAATATACCATTTTAAATGTTCCTAGTCAAGATGCATCGAGACTGGATATCGATGTATCTGTTGAGACCGGAGTACGTAACGCTCTCCAAATGTTGGGAAATGTATTACTCATGACTCCTGGGGGCACCTAGGGGTTACGTACTAATAGTTATTGGATAACTATGGAACGACTCACTCGATAGTTTTGTATTGGTTAATATAATTAAGGTCAAACAAAAAATATCGATGTGACTGATTTACACAGTTCTCTCGACTTGAGAATACTGTGGATTTTCAATATGAAAACTTCGCTTTGATTATAGCCAAATCATGGCATGGCGTTCATCGAGTGACTATAGTTGGGTCGAGTGGAAGTATTGGAAGTGAAGCACTATTCAAGAGAGGGTTCGTCACCTCAATTATATGCGGTTAGTATCACAGTCAACTCAAAGTTAAAGTCTCTAGCCAGAGCATTTCGATTAATAAAAATTGTTATTCTTGAACCAAGGACTTTGTATTTGGACTATAAAGTTGAATGTGGATGAAGTTGGAATTTTGACCATTACCAAATTCCATAAGTCCAAATTGATATAGTTTTAACGAAGAGAATTGGTGTAAACAAATGCCACAATCGGGTAACGCTTATTAAACTAAAATTGGATTTTTACCGAAAATGAGTAAGCGATAAATTTGGCCATAATGTCACACCACCTGCTAAGTGACATGTGAACGTTAATATTAGAATAGTTCGATGTTAATTGCTGACCAAATTTACACCCAAGAGTTACACAGCCGAAATGATGAATTCCCTTAAGACTGATCGATTTAATTAGTTTATAATTGTTATAAATTAATTAAATTAATTAATATTTATAAAATATTAATTATAAAATTTGAATATGATTTGAGAAATAAATAATGTTATATATTTTTATAACAGTTATAAATATATCGATTGATATACAATATCGACAAGCGATTAAATTAGATTTAATTACATGGTATTTTGGCTTGGGCTTAGATGGGTTTAAGGCCCATCATTAGGGCTGCAAAATTTTGGTTTTGGGCAGGTCTAGGGGTGGCTTAAACATAGGAAATTGGCTTGAAGATAATGGATTGAGATCACGTGAGAATGGGTAAAAAGGTTTTCCTCGTTTCTCTCTAATACAACCCTATATATATATATATATATATATATATATATATGTATGTATCTCTAAAAATAATGATAAATTTTTTTGGCCGCTGTTACCTTCTACATTGCTGATTAAAACATAGCTCTCAATCCACTTCAAAAATTCTCAAATATATTTCAAATTAAAATAATACTATTCGATAGTTAGAGGTCGGTGATTTCGGACTTGCATTTTGACGAATCAAGAACAGTAAAAGGAAGGGATGTCATTGCTTCAACGAGGATTCAAAGGCATCATTAAATTGGTAATTTTAGTTCATATTACAGTATTTAAATTATATTCTATGATCTTATAATGAGCAATTTCATATCTGTTTAAACATATTGTTTATTATACTATTTGATTTATGTATAGACAAATGTTGTTTACTATACAAAAACATTTTTTGTCATTAATAATTGTATTATATATATATATATTTATTTATTTATTTATTAAGAAATTCATATATATATATTGGTATATATTTCTCTCTCATAATAGCATATCTGAATATATAAGATATATACATATATATGATTTAAAAAATTTAGTACACTTATTTATATATAATATGAATTTAAATTCGAAAATTAATTATCATACATATATTCATATTTTTAATTAACATTTATTGAATTTTTGAATTGTTTATTATATAGAAAATAATTATTGCATTAAAAATTCAATTTTAGATTTAAAAAAAATATTATATCATTTCAGAAACATATAGAAAAAATTTAGGAATTTTTAATAAAGTTTATTATTTTTAGTAATTAATATTATTTCGGAAAAACTGTTTATGATTTATTAAAAATAATAATTTAATTGAAAAATTATTCAAAAATTTTTGTAACCTTTCATTCATGATCCTAGAATTACAAAATTTTTAAATTTGAATTTTTCATAATATATTATTTCATATTAAATAATTATTGCCGAAATCAGTGTATTTGTTTTAAAAATAATATTTCAATTTTGAAAAATCTCCAGATTTTTCTTAAGCTCTGTTTATGATCCTAGATTTTCGAAAATTGTGAAAATTTTATTTCATCAATAGATTATTTTATGTTAATTATTTATGGTTGAAAACATTATTTTATTAATAATATATACAAATTAAAGTACTAAAATTATTATGTTTGCAAAACTAAGTTAATTTTGAATTATAAATAATTTTTAATAATTGTTATCTCTCTTTCTATATATATTTATCTATATATAAATGTTTTATGTTCATATATTATATATAATATATTTATACATACATTTGTGTGTGTGTGTGTTGTAACACAAATACATGCATATATTTGGACAAAATACATAACATACAAAATGAGCTAATATGTCTGTTGCGATGCAAATTCCAACATCTACATATAGGCATATTATACCTTTCATGGATTATTATGTTACACATGCACTCACACATATATGTATATGATACATTTATGTATAAACTAAATCAAATAAAATTAATTTCATATCTTAATATATTTGAATTTAAATAAAATAAATGATTTTATTTAAATGAAATTTAGAAATGTTCTAATTCAGTTAGACTTCATAGACCCAATAAAAGATCCAATAGGGTAAAAAATTTGAAATTCATCCATAACTTCCACTGTGGGCTAGTCCAGTTCCAATATACCCCGCAGTCAGGCCATTAGAATGGATACAAGCTAGATCTGGTTTACTAATCACAAAATAACATGAGTACACACAATAAATAAACACATTTTTTGCAAGCAGCCTTCTCACTCTCTATTTGCAACATCATATATGTGAATAACCCATGTTATTAAACCCCGTATGAGTGGTGTCTACTTACAAAAAGCAATTGAACAAATATTGACTCAGGGTCACATACCACCGGTGACACTCACCCAATTGCTTCATGCCTATAAACTACACTAGTGTATCCATATGATATTCTTTATGTCGTTCATATGTCATTCATCTATATGTCATTCAACCATGAAGATAATTCCTGGTTGACACCGTCGAACCCAAGTAAGCTGAAGACGAGCCTGCCGAAGACAATGAAAGGTGGAGTGTAGCTGCTCACCTATATAAATATGGACCTAGGGGTGCTATTTTGGGGATGAATTCTCTCGTCTCATTTCTTACCTTTTCAACTTTGTAAACCCAAATTGATTTGGTGATTTTTAGAGCCTACTATATCATTTGAACCTTGTACACATCAGAAATTAGAAATCAAACAATTGCATAACATAGCATATTAGATTGGTTCGAACTTATGACCTGAATGATTATTTAACTTAACATCGATTCATGTGGATTTTTAACTTGCATATCATACAGACCTTGAATTTGAACTTGCAAAATATACTCGACTTGACTTTGACCTTGGCATTACATAGCATATGTGACTTCGACCTTGGACTTTGGAATTGACTTCGACTTTGATCTTATTCGATGGGACATATGGTACTGGCTTTGATAACTAAACTAAGACTTGACATGAATGCACACTTCACTTCGATGGCATCGACGAGCCTCAACAAAGCCTCTCTTTGAATTTACATTTTTTTACTTTTATAAGGTTAATGAATTTGTTCGTTAACATTTTGGTGCTATATGGAGGGCTCGAACCTCTGCTTTATTAAAATCCCAAGTGGAATTACCTTAGCCTGCTTTGAACTACTATGGCCTGCATTTTTAGGGCTTAAATAACTTACCCAACCAAGAATAATCCAAACCAACATAAGTCATGCCAATTAATCGAGTTAAGATATGTGAACATGGGCCTTCCGAGACTCGAACAACTTGGCCCACTTGCTCAATTATTAATGATTCCAGGCTTCATGAAGAAGAAGTGTTAAGAATCAGGGCATTGCAAATCATGGAAAATAAGTGAAGATGAGCGGCGTCTTATAACCTAGATAAATGGAGCTTAAACCCGTTCCATCTAGGGCCATCACTGATTTTTGCTCGAGGAAAACAATGTAAGAGAGATAATTTCTTCTCAAAAATAAGAAGAGAGATTCAACTTAAAGCTAAGGGGACCATTTCGAAAAAGAAGTAACAAAGCATTTTGAATGATTCATTAGAAAGTGGGAAGGTGTTCTTAGCCACTTTCAAGGACAAAATGAAACCCGGGATTCTTTGAAGTGGAAGCTTGTTGTGGAATCTAAGGAGCTTAGTGTAAGCAACAAAAGAGCTAAACATCAGTTTAAAGGGCTAGCCTCTAATCACAACTTCCAAAAGATTGCACCTTCATTACTTCTATGAAAAACATCAATTTCTTAACTAAAGAAGAGCTTAACTATTGACCTTCACAAAAGAGGAGACCCAAGTTCGAACAGAATTGTGGAAGCTCATATTGTCATTATCATCTTACAAATGGCCATTGTTAACGTTAAAATACGAACGATAACACCCGGTGTGTGTAATAAGATCGTGAAAGCACCACCCGTGTGACGGGAACAGAAATTAAGCAGGAAAATAGCCGAAATGCAGTAAATGAACAACAGATTTATAGTGGTTCGGCCCGTAATTGAGCCTACGTCCACTTTATAGTCTCTTATTGCTGATTTGATTACAATTTGATACAAATCTCTTCAGGAAACAGTACAATTCGATCACAAGAAACAATCTAGACTACTAGCTCAATCTTCGACGGTGAAACTCGATAAATCCATGTCGGATGTGAGGAATTTCTCTCGAAGCTTGTTGTAGTGTCGCGAATGCTTGAAGGATCCTTGATTACTGAATGAATGAAGAGTTCGACGGAGTAACAGTGCTGTAGAAATGATTTGCCAAAAGTCCTCTCCATGTTAGAAGTGATGGGGTATTTATAGGAGCAGATTTCTGAGCTTTCAATTCGACCAAGTCATGAGTCGTATCCGACTCATGGTAAGTCGTGAGTCGTATTCGACTCATGATGTCTCGTGGGCGCCTTATGGTCCATCTTGCGGCTTAGTTGGAAGACAAGTGTTAAGTCGTAGTCGACTCATCAGATCAAAAATAGCACAGGCCAGGGCCTTGGATTCCAGTTTCGATAGCCTTTAAGTCGTAAGCATGATGAGTCGTACGCACCATAAGTCGTAAGCCTGATGAGCCGTATGTCTTTGTGAGTCGTACGTCTTTACGAGTCATAAGTCTGATGAGTCGTACAGACCTTGTGAGTCGTGAGACCTTATGAGTCGTACGTTTCCAAGTCTGATGAGTCGTAAGCCCTATGAGTCGTAAGACCTTATGAGTCGTACGTTTCCAATTCTGATGAGTCGTAAGCCCTATGAGTCGTACATTTCCAAGTCTGATGAGTCGTAAGACTTCATGAGTCGTAAGACTTCATGAGTCGTAAGACTTCATGACTCGTATAGACCTTGACTCGCTGAACCGTCTAGACCATGAGTCGTATACTCCTTATCTCGTAAGACCATGAGTCGTATACTCCTTATCTCGTAAGACCATGAGTCGTATACTCCTTATCTCGTTGAGTCGTAGAAGAGTTAACTTGATGAGTCGTATCATGTTAAGTCGAAACCCTCTCAAGTCATAGAGCCTTTAGCTCGTTGAGTAGTTAAGTCGCGAAGTTCCCCTAGGTCGCAAGCTGCTTAACCCGGTAGGTCGTAAGTCGTTCAAGCTGTAGATTCCTTCTTAGCCATTAAGTCGTGAGTCGTTGAGTGCACAGGATTTAAGTTTTTTTTTAACTCGTAAGTCGTTGCTAAAAGGGAGTTAACATTTGCCCCTCGAAGTATACGTCTTAAGTCGTAAGTCGTGTGCTTCGATTTCCTTTGCCCGCTTCTTGATGAGTGTGCTAGATCTCGATCGACTTAAGATGAGTCGTAGGTCGGATGTGTCGATTCACCTTTCACTATCTCAGGGCATAAATAGCCTAGGTCGTTCCTTCTTCTCCTTTACCTGTTTCATTCTGCCATTTGCAAGCATTTTAGTTCCTCTCAGACAAGCTCAATTACTCGACCGCCAGACATCTTCGATTTCGTATTGCGTAAGTGGATTCGATTGCTATTCATTCTTCGATTATCACCCAATTACGAATCCTATTTTCACCATCGACCCCCCTTTTCCCATGTCGCAACTCTCTGCAATCCTTGTCTTAATTGGTCATTGATGGATTCAGGATGGTCTGTCCTAGCCTTGGACAGTCTTGTGTGAACCAGACGATGGATTGCTGCGATTCAGTTTGACTGATTTGTGATTTGAGATGGAATATCATTACACTAGGTGTATGGTGATATCGAGATAATTGAGTGCGTTGAGGAGAAGAGAGTTTTGGTTGAAGGAGAGGCTAACGGGTTAGGAGTTCGGCGAATCGATGTACTGGGGAGAATGAACTAACACCTTTGAACAGAAATCGCGACTTAACTTTCGATGACCTTAAGTAGGTCGTAGGTCGTAGGTCGGTAACGACCTAGGACATTGCATTTTTGCACTCAGACTTGAAACTTTTCTTTGTAGCGCGACTTAAGGACTGACGGCTTGATTTAACTCGTAGCTTGCCCCTTAGGTCGTGAACGAGTTAATACTTAAGGTTTAATCTTGCAAGCAAATCTGAAAGACTAGGTCGTGGACGAGGTAGCCCTTAACCCGTAACTCGTAACTCGTCCGAACGACTTAACAACTTGAACTCTATGACTTCGAATTCTTGGACTCGAATGATCTGACTTAAGAGAACATGCCTCGAACATCTTGATTCGCCTAATACGACCTAAAAGCTCCGACTCATGATAGGTCGTTTAACGACTTAGGACTTAGATGACTTTGCACAGAAGTTGGCTGAACTCTTGAATTTGAACTGTGTTGTGCTACCTCTCACACTGTTTTGACTTTAATGCTAATAACCTGCTTAACACAACATTCACAGAATACTGGGACGAATATACTGCCATTGACTGCCCACATCGAATGACAGATTAGTTGATAAAGAGAAAATTGAATTAAATGAACTGTATGAGTGAAATGCTACACAATAACTAACTCAAGTGAAGTATTAAAGCAAAATCGTAATGGTTAACTAAAACTGATTTGTCTGCATTAACACTGCACTTGAGCATTAACAGGTTCTGAAATTTCGTAATCGACTGATTGTTAGCTATTTTAATTCCAGTTATACTTGCTTTTTTCTTATTTTCATTAGTTTTGCACAGCACTTCACACTTTTAGGAAACGTGCACCTTCACTTTTGAACATTCAGCTGATTGTGTAGAATGGCATCTCATCAAGAAGACTTGGAACCAAGTGGAGAAGCTTTTCCAATTGCTACTCCGTTGAATGATCCCCCAGAAAAGACTTCTACCACCCTGAGTCATAAAGTCTTCCGTCAACTATGCTCCCAGTTTGGCATTGCTGAATCTGACGCTTTGCTCCCTGGAGTAAATGATACTGCTGACAGGCCGCCCCACGGCTTCATTGCAGTGAACCGCCAAATGTGCTTGAGTGGAGCGATTCCCCCGTTTAATGACTGTCTCCGAGAACTCCTCCTTCGATTATCTATCTCTCCTTTTCAACTTCATCCTAATGGCTTCGCCATCCTGCTGGGACTGTGTGTGCTTTTTAGGAGAATGCTGGACCGTTTTCCCAGTTTTGGAGAAATTTGCTTTCTATGCTCATTCACAAGGACCAAGGACCATCCCTCTATCACAGTTGTAAGGAGTGCCAGGAATCGCAAACTGATTATTGGTCTTCCCGAAAGCGTTCCTGGGTTTCTGAGCCAGTTTTTCTTTGTTCGTTGCCCCCTGGGATTTTACGCCATTTGGAGAGTGGGAAGTACGATTATCTATCTTTTCCCTGTGTTTTTCCTAAATTCTTTGAAGTCCAAATTGTCAAGTGTTAACTTCTTTTTCTACTGTTTCAGCGCTTCCTTCCCCCTCTAGGGAATCCCGTCACAAGACTACCTTTGAGAGGCTTATGGCCGTGCCGGTTGAGGAGAGGAGTGTTCAATTTCTATTGAGAGATGAGTTCCTCCACGAATTTGGACTCTTACATCCTTCCCGTTCCACTCAGCCACATGAAGTCCCTGAATCTCCTGCTGAGGAGTCAGATGCCCCTGTTCCTGCTAAAGAACTTTTATCGCAAGATCTTACTGCTGAGACTTCATTGGTAAAGTGTTCTACTTCTACCGACATTGCTGGACCGTCCAGTAAGTTAGCACTTGCCCCGGTTGTTGAAGAGGAGGAAAATCTTCACACTCTTGAAAAGACGGCTGAGGTGGAAGTTGAAAAAGAGAAATCTCCCATGCACAATGGCGATGATACTTTTGACAGTCTGAGCGACATCATGATAACCTCTCAGGAGCTCTTTAAAGATGATGTTTCTAAAGTGGTTCCTCCTGTTGTCGAAGCAACTTCTTCTTTGCAACAAACCACAATGCCTTCCGCACAACTTATTGCCATATCTACACCTAAAAGTGGTTTGTAGTCTGATGCGCGTAGTTTGCACATCACACACACTTAGAATTTTGGCACTTATATGCACTTAGCCTCTTCAACTTGAGGATTTCTAAAACTGGTCTTTTTCTTCAATTTCAGGTTCTCTGATGGGGCGAAGCGGCTCTTACTACAACAAATTCCAGCGTTATGGAAGCCGTGAGGCTTATGACTTTAGGAGTTATATCAGTGCCGTGAAAGAAACTGATGAGGAGAGAGCTGCCAGAAAGGCCCATGAGAGGCGAGCTTATGAAGAGCGTCGCCGGAGAGAAGATGAGGAATACTATGGGAGTAGGGACGAGCGACGTGACTCTTCCCGTAGAAGCGACGATCCTTATAAAAGGAAATCTTACGACGATAAGGGGAAGAGTCACACTTCTGATGATTCCAGTAAACGTACCAGACTTGGTGAGAAAGACACATCTAACATCTCGGAAAAGACTACCGCTTCTGTTCCTCCTAATACATCTTCCGGTTCTCCTGCCCTTAAGGAGTCTGACATCCAGACCATCATTAATAGGCCACAGTACCAAGCTGGAGATGGTCCTCCCACACTCTAGAGCCGATTTCTGAATTGGTGTCTGAAAGGAGTGCGTTTTGATTTGGACTTGGTCCCCATTGATAAGCAGGCGATGCTGAAAAATGTCGATGCTGTAAAGCTTGACATCGAAAGAATGTCTGGGTGGCAGAAGCTGGTTGATGAACTTCAAAGGGTCAACCATCTGAACCTTGAAGCGATGATGACCATGGAAAATGATAAATCTGAGTGGGACAAATGGCGCAAGCAGCATGACTCGGAGATGAAAAGCATTAGTGATGGTTATGTGAAGCTCGAAGCCGAAGTTGAAAGACTTAAAAAAGGGCTTGCTACCTCTTCCACTTCTTATTCTCAGAAGGAAGAAATGCTTCAAAAACAAGTTCGAGACGCCCATGCTGCTCAGAGAGACATTGAGGTGAAACTTGAAGCAGAACAGCAGGTTACAAGAAAATACCGCGACGATGCCGTTCAACTTCGAGAGAAAGTCAGCTCTCAAGATTTAGAAATTATAAGACTGCAATCTCAGCTACTGAAGGCTGAAAGAGAACGTGATGAAGTTCTTTCTGGTAAAGCTGCAGCCGAAGAATCCCATAAGGCGACCATAGCCACCGTTGACGCGACTCTGTTTGACTTTTATATGCATTGTGTCTTGGGGCGTGGGAGCCTTTCATTTTTGGGACCAGAGTATGAAGTCACCTTAGCGGAGGTATGGGAGGCAATCATTGACTTATTTGGTGGTGCCGGATATTCTGAAATAGATCTTCAAGCTACCTACTTAAGTGAGAGCGATCGCGATGCCCTTGCCAAAGGAAAAGAGCAGCTCATCCGAGTGCGGGCCGAGGCGATGGGAGAGAAGCTTCCTGAGAAAGAGACACCTCCTATTGCTCCTGCTTATACTTCGGCTTTAGTTCATGCGGATATTACTGGCTCTAGTTCTCATTCCACGCCTCCCGCTAAGGTTGACAAAGAAACTGTAACCACCCCTACAGAGGAAGAGGCAATGAAGGACTTCCAAGCTCGGGAATTTGAGATTGATCTTGCTAAACCGGCTTCTCCAAGTAACTTTGATGATTCACGGTCTTCTTTTTTCTCGGAGAATACTGATTTTGATTTCTTTTATTATGCAGCAGTCGTGCCGGAAACTGCACCACTTCTTCCTTCTTCAGCTGTCGTTCCTCCTCCTCCTCAAGTTATACCTCTTCCAGCTTCTCAACCTGGTTCACAGGAAGAACCGATAGCGGCCCTTCAAGGTTTAGATGAACCACCTGCTTCCGAAGAACAGAAGGCAGAAGGTCTGGAAGATAGCGAGAAAACCCCGGAGCAGTCTTTCGATTATGACACAAAGCTCTCTACATTTCTTGCTCCGGGGAGTGAGTCTTCTTCCAAGAAGAAGGGGAAGCGTGTGGTTTCAAAGAAAGGAAAGAAGAGTTCTTCTGTTGCTGGGGATGAGGCAGAGATTGATCCGGCTGAGTCTCTTTCTCCTTCTTCTCTGATACGGCCTGCGAAGCTAATTACCAGGCCGGGTAAAAGCTCCAAGGGTGGGAAGAAGGGGAAATGAGTTTGATTTTGCATTTTCTGCTTTTTGTCTTGACCGGGGATTGTGCGGATACCGGTCTCCGCTTCTTTTTGTAACCTGTACAATGTAAAAAATTTCTCATAGTGTTGAAATAAATAGGTATTTTTCTTGTACAAATTCTTGTGTATGTAGGAATACATCTGTTTTTCATTTGAAGTGTAGAGTAAACGATTCTTTCTATTTGTACAAACTTTTTGTCTGTGTTTCAAGAACGCATTTACTCCACATCTTTATTACGTGATATTGCAATGAACTTGCGGTATGTCGCTTGTATATCACTTTTACTATTGTAACTGAATTGTATAATGTTGCCCCCATACCACAAGTATATTGTAATATTTCTTGCTTTCACAAGACCGATACTCTTATTTTAGAGAATAACTTTCCACTTTTTCAGGGAAGAATTATTCTGCTTTTAATAGAGTATATCTTGTCTTTGGAGAAATCTTTATTTTCTTTTTCTTCCTGAAGAACATTTCGACTTCTGGGAATGATCACTTTTATTTGTTTGAAAGTGAATTTTCCTGCACAGTGAAATGAGCTTCTGAAGAAGGTTTTTGATTTTCGTGCCCCAGTAAAGGGTTTATTTTTGGTACTTCAAGCAAGGTGAAGTACGCCTCTGAAGAGGTCTTTTGGTCTCCGAAGAGAAGCGATTTTGGTCTTCGAAGAGAAGCAGTTTTGGCATTTCATCTCTGGTGAAGTGGGTCTCCGAAGAGAAGCATTTTGCACTTCTACACGGGTGAGATGTGCCTCCGAAAAGGGCTTTTGCCTCCGAAGATGGCTTGTGCCTCCGAAGAGGGCTTGTGCTTCCGAAGAAGGCTTGTGCCTCCGAAAAGGGCTTTTGCCTCCGAAGATGGCTTGTGCCTCCGAAGAGGGCTTGTGCCTCCGAAGAGGGCTTGTGCCTCCGAAGAGGGCTTGTGCTTCCGAAGAAGGCTTGTGCCTCCGAAAAGGGCTTGTGCCTCCGAAGAGGGCTTGTGCCTCCGAAGAGGGCTTGTGCCTTCGAAAAGGGCTTGTGCCTCTGAAGAGGGCTTGTGCCTTCGAAAAGGGCTTGTGCCTCCGAAGAGGGCTTGTGATTGCCTGGAAGTTACTTTCTCATGGTCGGAGGGGTCCATGGGACAGGCGCAAGTTGCTTGATTGGATGTTTGTTTGTACAAACGATCGCAATCAATTAACGAGGTGCCCCTTTGGTAGTCCCACCGATCTTTTTGATTGAGTAAAGCAATCCCATTTATTGGCGTGCCTCGTTAGAGGGCTTTGGTTGGTTGGTGTGCCAGGTAGGCGTCTCAGGGGCGAGTGGATCCACGGGGCGGACATACGTTATCTGGTCGGATGCATCACGACCAGTTAGCGAGGGTCTTGTTCCTTCCGATTGGGAAGGCGTCCCTTTAGTGGATCTCTCGGCCTTCTTGTTGAGAGGCATACATTCCTTTAACTGTTTCCACGTTGTATCATCATCCGCCAATCTGCGGTCCTTTATCATCGTTTCCAAGCGCGTCTTCCTTTCTTTTGCAAGTAAGTTGCTTTATCCGAAGAAGTAGACTTTACTGTTGAATGACTCCACAGAGTAAACGCAAGTTATTTGGTTGGATGCCTTTTTATATCAACGATCGCAACCAGTTAACGAGGGCTTGACACAGTGGAGCCGTCAACTTTTTATGTGAAGTTCCTCTTGTATGGGATTTTGCTTTAATAAATGATTTGTAAGACTCGCTTAGCTTTGCGATGGGTGGGCTTTGCTTTAATGACCTGCAGTATTAGATCGACATTTTAGCAATACGTTTAGAGTATTTACACATCGAAATATAACAGGCATTTTATAATAGAAAACACAGAATTCATAGTTTTTTCATTATTGAGTCACACTGATTTCTCAGCGGTTTACAATGCAGAAGTTACACATCCATCATTATCTTTACAAATTCAAGCAATGCTGTTAAGTAAAAAATGAATGCTAGTTATTATTGTTTCAGAATCTCCAAGCTGGATTTCCATTTATGCTTGATTCATAGCTTTTGGATTTTTATGCCAAAGAAAGTGAGAGATGCCCCAGCCGCAGTTTAGTGGGTAATTAGTAGTCATCCCATCTTCTGCTTGCTGGGTATGGTCCCCCTGTAATAGCATTAATGAAAAGCTTTTCTGAATCTTCCGCTGCAGTGTTGTTGTGAGAATCGGATTGATGGGTAGGATGTTGTCGATCCCGAGTGGATGAGGTTGGATTGACTCCGCTTTTCTTAACGTATTGTTGGAGTTTACCCTGTTCCAACAATTCATCAATCACTTTCTTTAACTGGCGACATTGGTCAGTGTCATGGCCAGGTTGATTGTGAAATTGGCAGAATTTTCCATTACTCTTTGCACCTTTCGTCATCTCAGGTGGCTTAGGATACTGGACAACGTCTTTTGTTGCAAAATAGATATTTCTTGGTGTATCAGTTAAAGGGGTATAATCCGAAGAATTAAAGCGGCGAGGTTTCTTTTCATTTCCCTGGTTCTTTCCTCCTTCATTCTCCCTTTTCTGACTTTCGGATTCTCTTTTCTTTGATGGGACACTGTTGTTATTAGTTTGGGCAGCAACCACCTTTGACGTCGTAGAAAGATTTTCAAGGCGAATGAACTCGTCGGCCTTTTTATAGAATTTATCAAGTGAGTTCGGTTCCTTCATCTTTAGCCATATTCCAAATTTACTCGATTTATCAATGGCTCGCATCAAATAAGTCAGGATCATGCGTGGTTCCGCATTTTCTACTTCGGCTAAAGCTATATTGAAACGGCTCAAGAAAGATTTGATTGATTCTCCGGGCGCTTGTTCAAGGTTAGATAGTGACATTATATCCTTAGCTTTTGAAGCATACAATCTGAACTGTTCCTTAAACTTTTGTGTTAAGTCGGAGAACTTATCTACAGACCGAACTGGAAGCTTTGTGAACCAAAGTAAAGCCACACCTTCCAGGTATACCGGAAAGTACCGACACTTGATCTCGTCTGATGCTCTTGCACCGGTCATATGCCAATCGTATTTGTATAGGAAATGATTAGGGTCAGTGGTTCCCCTATAGGCTTGGATAGTAGGAGGTGCAAATTTCCTTGGGAATTCTGCTCTCAGGATCCTTTCAGTAAACGGAGTTCTGCTTGGCGCAAATCCCCAGTCAGCCTCATCCTCTTCCCTTTGCATGCTCTCTTTCATGATGCGGCCAACCATTTCAGACAGGTACTCTTTATTATTCAAAGACACCTCCGGGCAAGCACCAGTTCTTCCCTCGGAAGTTTTCCCGGGCATATGTTCATGACAAGTTGGTTGCGGCCTAGAACCATCAGCTTGGAAAGGTGGCGTTTCAGGAAGGGTGGTTTGATGGTTTTCTGGTTGACGATTTGCCCCAAGCAGGGCAGTTATTCTATCCATCATCAAAGCATTTTGAGTTTCAATTTGTTGGTATAATCCAGAAACTGCGTCATCCAATTCAGCCCTGGTGACTCCAACGGTTGGAGTTGCTTGATCTGTTGTTGGGGAAGCGAAAGTCCCTTCGTGAGCATTTCCGGATCTGACGGGTCTACCTCTTCTTCCAGGCGCCATTATCTCGGATCTGGTTTTTTAAGAGAGGTTCTTTTTATGAATCTTTGCGAAGCAACGGTGGACGATCGCCTGAGTTCAATTTCTCAGTGAAAGCACCAAAATGTTAACGTTAAAATACGAACGATAACACCCGGTGTGTGTAATAAGATCGTGAAAGCACCACCCGTGTGACGGGAACAGAAATTAAGCAGGAAAATAGCCGAAATGCAGTAAATGAACAACAGATTTATAGTGGTTCGGCCCGTAATTGAGCCTACGTCCACTTTATAGTCTCTTATTGCTGATTTGATTACAATTTGATACAAATCTCTTCAGGAAACAGTACAATTCGATCACAAGAAACAATCTAGACTACTAGCTCAATCTTCGACGGTGAAACTCGATAAATCCATGTCGGATGTGAGGAATTTCTCTCGAAGCTTGTTGTAGTGTCGCGAATGCTTGAAGGATCCTTAATTACTGAATGAATGAAGAGTTCGACGGAGTAACAGTGCTGTAGAAATGATTTGCCAAAAGTCCTCTCCATGTTGGAAGTGATGGGGTATTTATAGGAGCAGATTTCTGAGCTTTCAATTCGACCAAGTCATGAGTCGTATCCGACTCATGGTAAGTCGTGACTCGTATTCGACTCATGATGTCTCGTGGGCGCCTTATGGTCCATCTTGCGGCTTAGTTGGAAGACAAGTGTTAAGTCGTAGTCGACTCATCAGATCAAAAATAGCACAGGCCAGGGCCTTGGATTCCAGTTTCGATAGCCTTTAAGTCGTAAGCCTGATGAGTCGTACGCACCATAAGTCGTAAGCCTGATGAGCCGTATGTCTTTGTGAGTCGTACGTCTTTACGAGTCATAAGTCTGATGAGTCGTACAGACCTTGTGAGTCGTGAGACCTTATGAGTCGTACGTTTCCAAGTCTGATGAGTCGTAAGCCCTATGAGTCGTAAGACCTTATGAGTCGTACGTTTCCAATTCTGATGAGTCGTAAGCCCTATGAGTCGTACATTTCCAAGTCTGATGAGTCGTAAGACTTCATGAGTCGTAAGACTTCATGAGTCGTAAGACTTCATGACTCATATAGATCTTGACTCGCTGAACCGTCTAGACCATGAGTCGTATACTCCTTATCTCGTAAGACCATGAGTCGTATACTCCTTATCTCGTAAGACCATGAGTCGTATACTCCTTATCTCGTTGAGTCGTAGAAGAGTTAACTTGATGAGTCGTATCATGTTAAGTCGAAACCCTCTCAAGTCATAGAGCCTTTAGCTCGTTGAGTAGTTAAGTCGCGAAGTTCCCCTAGGTCGCAAGCTGCTTAACCCGGTAGGTCATAAGTCGTTCAAGCTGTAGATTCCTTCTTAGCCATTAAGTCGTGAGTCGTTGAGTGCACAGGATTTAAGTTTTTTTTTAACTCGTAAGTCGTTGCTAAAAGGGAGTTAACAGCCATGACACCAACTAGTGCAGAAGTTTAGAAGCCATGATCATTAATTTTCTAGGGAAAGGAAAACTCAATGAATTTGTAAAGAGATGTTTAACAAGTTTACAATAATAAAAGGTTCTTCAAATAAGAGAATCTATATGGTTAAGAAGTAGGATTCTTCTAAGATAAAGAACGTAGCCATTAAAGGCTCATGACCACAAGAGGTCCCTGACCATCAAATTCCCTAGCCATCAAAGACTCATGACCAAAAGAGGTCTCTGGCCATCAAAGGCTCTATCCATCAAAGGCTTATGATCGCAAGAGGTCCCTGACCATCAAAGGCCCTAAGCCTTTATACCGTCATCAAAGGCCTCACTGAAGCGCCTCCTAGAGTGAAGTTAGAGTAAGCCTATGGTGTCATCATTAAAGGCCTCACTAAAGTACCAGGAAAGCCTTCAATCCCTGCCTATGTGGCCTGGTTGGAGCACCTCCTAAAAGGAGTATGGAGTAAGCCATTAGTGCTGTCATCAAAGGCCTCACTAATGCAGAGAACCAAGCCTTCAGTGATGTCATCAAAGGCCTCACTAAAGCGCCTACTAGAGGGAGGTCGGGCAAGTATTTGGTCCTGCTTAAGATAACTAACCAAACGCACCAGACAACAGACCCAAGTCAATATCTATGACGGTGGCATGGGTTCCAATCCAAGTAGAGATTATCACCTAAAATGGTGCCAAGAAAATCTATCAAAATCAGAGCCAAGTAGTGCTCCTAATCTATCAAAATCAGAGCCATGTAGTGCTCCCAATCTACCAAAATCAGAACCAAGTAGTGCTCTCAATCTACCAAAATCAGAGCCAAGTGGTGCACTTAATCTACCAAAATCAGAGCCAAGAAGTGCTTCAAATCAAACAAAATCTTTTGGAGGAAGGTCCATCAAATATGAGCTATTTATGTACCGCAACAAATGAAATAAGATAATCTTACGCCCCAAAAAAATCAATACAAATCAATCACAAACAAAAGAGCATCCATGAATCGATAACAGTAGGCCACGACAAACCATGTGAAGGCTAGTAGAGCCTCCAATAGGGTTCGTCACAATCAGGGGTCGGTCGACTATCTCAGATCTTAATCCCAATCTGTCTAATAGGTCATTGGATATGAACGAATGTGAAGCTCGATATCAAACAAAAGACAATGGAAATAACATTAATGGAAAGCATATCTTGAATAGTGACCCCCTTTCCCTTCTCCTTTGCCGAGGAAGCACTTGATGAAGTCGGGACAACGTTCAAAGTGTATTTTTTCACAACCTACTTGTCCTTCACCGATTTCGGACAATTGTTCTTCAAATGCCCATGCTTGTCACAATTGTAGCACTTCTTCTTCTCGTTCACTTTGCAATCCTTAATCAACTAACCCTTCTCCTTGCACCCATATCATGTAGGTTCCCACTAAGATTTCTTCGAGCCATTTTTCCTTGAGACTGCTTCCTCTTTCCGTTCCACTTTTTATAGCCTTCATCGCCTTGTTACGATTTTGGCTCTTCCTTCTCAGTAGAAACGAAAAACAGCTATCCTAGCCTTTGGATACAGGTTCTCATGACGGAGAGATTTCTTAACTAGCTTCTCAAATGGCTCATCAATGTGGTGTACCGGCTTCTCTCCAAGATAGTCATCCAAACCAATGATGAACTTCTCATTCTTTCTCAAAAGAGTGTCGATAAATGATATCACGTACTTCTATAAAGCATCAAATTCAGCAACATACTAAGAAACGGACATCTCTCCTTGCTTATGATCAGCAAACTTTTTAAACAGCACCGACTTTTGAGCAGCCAGAATGAACTTCTCTTCAAACCTTGCTTTGAACTAGTCCCAAGTAAAGTGATCTTCTGAAATAGCAACGGTAATGGCATTCCACTAGTTCATAGCTCGCCTTTGAAATTGTCTAGAGTCCAGTTTACTTTTCATAGCATTATCCACTTCCATATCACTAAAGACGAACTTGCAGGTATCTTACCAATCCTGCACTTCTATGGCTAACTCCGTTCCATGGAATGGTTTTCCTCCTAGAGTAGAATAATCTTTGCTCAACTTGGCGAAATCAACCCTGAGCTCTTGCATGGGAGCACCTTCACCAACACCACACCAGGTGCAGCTGCCTGAACATTCCTCATCGTAGTTTCCATCATAGCATTCAACATCGCTTCAACTTTATGTGTAGCAGCTTCTGACCTTGCTCCTTCCTTAACTCCCAAATAAGAATTTCTCACAATATTTCTTATATGCCAGCTTATTCTTAATCTATAACAAGAATAAACATTCTCTCATAAGGAATACTATGCCTATGGTGCTCGTGTGCATGCAACTTATACTCTCGTATACATACATTCTAGATCAAGTCTAAGGTGCTAACTCCTTCCTTATTTCTATTGGATCGTGGTATCCACTCAGGTTAATCGATTAACCAAAGCACTGATTAAAAGTGTGACGGCCGCCGTATACCACCGGCATCAATAATATCAAAATAACATGCTGCAATCGTGCTCAATCGATATAGGACGATCATCAAGGATGAAAATGAAACAAATGCAGCATATAACATGTCCAATATCTCATCGCACATGGATAGAATATAATATCATAGATATACCAGAAGAGACAGTAATAACTATGTGAATAAATCATTGAAGTAATAGTTACACAGAGTTATACATCAAAAATAGTAGATTTTATACAATGGAAATGAACATAGCAACTGCCTCACAACAAGAAAATAAGCAATCACTACTAAGGCTTCCCAGTGCTGCACAGCGGAAAAAGCGTTGAAATTCATATAATTATATAATACGAGATAGCTCCATCCGGGTTGTCCTCCGCACATCTACTTCATTACCTAGACCTATTATCTAGTCTACTCATTTAAGAGTATCCAAAATAATAAGAAACAAAACATAAAACCTTGGGTCAGATAACAGTTTGGTGTGAGCAGTAAATGAATCTAAAAATACTGTGGAGGTAAATATAGTAAGGAACAGAGGTACATAAATCATACCTGACCTATCCCTGCAACCAAAAAGTTAGCACATAACATCATAATATGCTACTCTACAAATCACATAAAAGTACTCTACTCAAATAAGCATATCGGCTCTCTAGGTATTCCCATCTCTAATATATACTCACGATGATATCTCTAAGTGATAGCCTAGAAAGCAACTAAAGCAAACACAGCAACCATAGCATCCATCAAGCAATCCCCACTATCACTCCATGTGATCTGAATATATGATAATCTACACGGCCTACTTACAGCCAAGAACTAACGGAAATCTCGATTTTTAGCGTACTTTCGTATCACCCAGCCCAAAGCTCGATACACATCCCATACCTAAAAGCTAGACACTAGACCCAAAGCCACAAGTCCAAGGTATTCAGATCCACTCCATTGATCCATGGGTGTCCCCACTTATAATACCCCAGCTGCGAGTACAACAAATAACACTTTGAGTATCAACGATTCCTTAACACATATATCTGAGCCCTCCTTTGCTTCATTCAAATCTAAGCCTTTCCTTTGCTCAATTCAGTTTCCATTATTCAGAACCCTTCACGTTCCATTCCCGGCTTCCTCCTTTATCGAGCCGCTATCTTCAGTACCTACTCCTTTCATGAATTACAAATTAAAGATACAAAGCTTTTATCACGTTGTTATATCACCATTCAATACTCAAGCAAACGAGCCAACACCTCCAGCATGATCTACAGAACCTCTACCCCATTCCCCAGAAGTTCCAGCTCAACCTGATCCATATAAAACAACTCATTACCGAGTTGTTCAACTCAGTATTGACCGATTTACTTAGCCAATTTTGGCCAAGTAAACTCTCCTTCCTTTAGTACTTCCTTCCTGGATAGTTTAGACCCCAATCCATTGCTCGAAACAACTCAGTCTCATTCCATTGCACCCAACTTCAATTTCTAGAAAACAATGTGGCATAATACCCAGAACTTAGCCAATTTCCTGCATCTTGCATGGACAACCTCCATTAGCCATACTCTATCGACCCATGCCAACCATCGAGCCATACTTTATTAACCCATGCCAACCATTAAGCCAATCACAATTTAGGTCATAAGCACATGATAACATGTAATTACGTTTGAAAATATTTTAAGGCCAAAAATGATGTTAAAACATGTAATTCTACCATATAAACGTACATAGGATAGTGAGAAGACACAAACTACTCACCAATTACCAAAATCAACCAGTCCAAGTCTAGATCCGATGTAGATAGCAATAGAAAGAAATGCAAATCAACCAAAATGATGATTTCTATCTTATATTTAATGATCTTCTCTCTAATTAATGATTTAGCTAGATTTAGAGAGTAATTAGTGTGATTTTGGATGAAATTACAGTTAATGGGGGTTTTTATCTAATTTGGGAATGAGGGAAAAGTTTTAATTTGACTTATACAACCTTATATTTATACTAATCTCGAATTGGACAAATGAACCAACTTATGGGTTTAATTAAGTACACACTAATATTGACAAACAGTTGTCTAAACTTAAAACAATTATAACTTCCTAACTATACGCTAATTTTTCTATTATGACCACTCTACGGAATAGGAAATCATCATCCTGAAGCAATGAAACTAATTTGAGACCCTAATTTGACTCCTATCAAATGTTATAGCCCTCAATGAAACTAATTTGAGACCTTAATTTGACTCCTATCAAAAGTTATAGCCCAAATATGTTTTTTAGGGTCAAAATGATCATATAGAAATTTGGGAAAAACCATAGATGTGTAAAATGTCCATAAGAGTCATATCCCAAAATTATAAGATCAATAGATCCTTATATAAATAAAATAAAAATATTTTACGATCCTCTAATACATAAAATATGGGTCAATACAAAGCATAAAGGCAAAATTGTTATGGCCCCATAGAAAAGAGGAATCCAAAAGGTTGGAGCTGTAGTATTCTCTCCAAAATCACTAGTAGATAACTAGGTTAAAACAGATTGCCAGGAAGAAATAGCAGAAAGGTCCAACGAACAAGTTTAATCTCGCGTGAGGAGTACAAGCCTTTGTAAGGTGATTACCACAACGATGAATCCTAGTTGAGAGATATATCTAATAAAATGGCAAAGGACATGCTTGATATCAAAGGAAAGAGGACCCTAGATTCCAGAGTCGATAATAAGTTTCACAAAACCCATCTCATAGAAAGAATAATGTCTGTTAAAATTTCATCACACATCAAGATTCATTCGCTAAGGTATGACGGGACCACCAATCCTAATGATCATCTTCTAGCCTTTGAGCGTCAAATGGACCTAAAAATGCTTCTGGAGCCGTACGTTGTAGGTTCTCTCCTATTACTTTTTAAGTAGTAGCTGCTAAGTGGTATAGACATTGCAGGAGAAAACAATTTATTCTTGGAAGCAATTCTCTTATGAATTCTCAACATAGTTATGTGTGTGCAAGGACCCTATTAAGGGTGCACACAACCCACCAACCCGATCCAACCAACATAAACCTAATCCAATCAAACCTAGTTCGAGTCGAATATGGATTACAGTTTGTAACCCATACTATATACGAGTCTTGTATGATATTTTATTCAACCCAGCCCTATTTTAAACCAACTTGACCCTACATAAAACTCATTCAATATCAGTCCATGTAAAATTAGAACAATCAAAATCAAAAATAAAGTATATTTATTCTAGAATAAATATACTAAAAAATCATATTCAGTGTCAGTCTAAGTAAAACTAGAGCGATCAAAACACATAGGGTTGACTAAGAGATTTTGAGGAGTATTCCAGGACCAACTTAATGTACTTTGGAATGAAACTCTTATTCTAATATGTAGTGAATAAATTTTACGCGACACCTTTTATAATGAAATTCTAATAAAATACGTGTTGTAATGAATTAGTTATATTCAATGAATTATGTTGGCTAAAATTTTCTATTTTGAGGTGAATATTTTATTTTGATTTTTTGCTCAAGTTCTTATTTTCGTATTAGGTTTATGTAACCCAAACCAACCATACTAAACCCGACGCAACCCATACTTTAGCCCAACCCATATCTAAACTCAAATGCAGTCGAGAATGGGTTGAACTATCTTTATCCCATATATATAGGATAGGTGAAGTATTTGGTCCAACCCGACCCAACTCATACTTTGTGCAGCCTTAGACCCTACTATCGATCCTAGTGTGCTGGCCATTGTTAAGCAGAGATTGGGAAAGCTACTCGGTGAATACCTAAAAAGATTCAAAACCGAGGCATTGAAAGCAAAGAACGTGACTAATAGAGAAAAGTTAATGGAAGTGCGTTCAAGATTGATTGAGCAAACCCTCTTCTAGAAGTAACTTTATATCAATGGATGCAAAGACCTCCAAGATTTTCACTATCAAGCTGACAAATTCATATGCATGGATGAAATCTATCACGTTAAGGAAAGTCCCGGACAAAGAAGGAAGCATGAAGTTCTGGTTTTGATCACCCCAATAAGAAGCCAAGATGGGATAAGAGTAAGAAAGGAAGATGTGAGGAGATCCCAAAGTCTATCTACGTGGCCTTAAATAAATCAATCTCCAATTTTTGCTACAGCTAAAGATGGAGGCAACTTCCCAACTTCTTACAAGGCAAGGAATAACCCTGAGGCAAAAAGGGTAGGAGATTATTGTATTTATCACAAGGAGAACGAACACAAAACTCACGAATGCCATGTTTTAGCTGGAATCATTCAAAATATGATCCGATTAGGGCTCCTGAAGCGATTTTTCCAAGAGAATTAGAAACATTCCCATGATGAAGAAAGTAATCAAACGCCGCCAAACAATGCCACGAATTTTGTAGAAAATGATTCTGAGCAAGATTTTATTCCACCGATTAATTGAATAGACATTATCTACAGAGGTCCACATTTAGCCAAAAGTCGCAAGGGGGCTAGAAGCAGGTACATAAGAGAGGCCAAATTTGAAGTATTTTCTATTCAGGAGGTGCAATTGCTCAAAAACCACAAATATCAGCTCAGCTGCAGAGTCTGACGATAACTCCGTAGGAGTTAAGAGCGCTTCACCATCCACACAATGACCCACTAATGATAACTACATAGATTAGACTTTCTGAAAATTCTAGTTGATACCGAAAGCGCGGTGAATGTTATCTTCAAGCATGCTTTTTATTAGATGAGAATTCTAGAAGAAATGTTAGAGCTAAGCTTCGAGCCCATCTTCGGGTTCAATAACAAAGGATCCACTTCGGTAGGGCAGATTAAGCTTCTAGTGCAAAGAGGGACCAATCTTATTCGAGAACTTTTGAAACCTTGTTCTTCATAATGGATCAACCTTCCTATTACAATGCTTTCTATGGGAGACCAACCCTAGATGAGGTAGATACTTTCATGTCACCAAAGTATTTAATTGTAAAATTTCTAACCAGGAGTGGATAAGGAACGATGAGTAGATAGCAATTCAGCTCTTGAGAATTGTATTTTTCTACCTTTGATCAATACAAAAGGGATCATCTTTCTTGTTATGATTCGGAGAAAGACAAATCAATCAAAATGGAAATCACAAAGCCCTTGGATGATGGTTCACTAAGCCAACCATCCAAGGAAAATGAGAAGACGAGGATAACTAAAAAAGCTAAGAATGTGCTAAATAGATTCAACTTTTCTGAAAGAAAATGAAAAGGAGAAGAGGAAAACCTGATAGATGAAGAAATAGATGGTGAAGAGATTGTCCCTAAATTAGACTGCAAAAGAGACCAAGAGAGAATAAAGCCCACTAAAGATTTAGAGGAGATATGTTTGGACCCGATTGATCCAATAAAGACGGTAAAGATTGGGAAAAATCTAGATGGCAAACTAAGGGGGAAGCTTGTCCTGTTTCTTCAATCTAGCAAAGACGTATTTTCTTAGACTCATTTGGATATGATCACAATAGATCCAATGATCATGGGTCATACTTTGAAGATAAACTCAAATACTACACCCGTCCGACAGAAGAAAAGACAATCTGACAAGATACGAGCTAATGCTTTGAAAGAAGAGGTCAAAAGGTTACTTGAAAATGGATTCATTATAAAGGTGCTTTATCTGAAATGGTTGGTTAATCCAGTGTTAGTCAAGAAATCTAATGGAAAATGGAGAACATGCATTGATTACACTAATTTAAACAAGGGGTGTCCCAAAGATTGTTACCACTTCCAATAATAGATCAACTATATGATGCTACAAGTGGAAATAAGCTCTTGTCCTTTATTGTCACATATTCTGGACGCAACCAAATCCCTATGTTCAAGCTGGATGAGGATAATACGAGTTTTATAACAGATTTGGGAACATATTGCTACAAAGTAAGTCCCTTTAGGATAAAGAATGCTGGAGCAACGTATCAAAGGCTGGTGAGTAGAATGTTCAGAGAATAGATTGGGCGAAACATGGAAATATACGTTGATGATATGCTAGTTAAGTCCTAAGGATGTGATGAGCTTAAATGGAAGAGTGGTAGCATTGAATAGATTTATCTCTAATGTCATCGACAAATGAATACCGTTCTTTGAGGTGATCAACAAAAAGAAGAACTTTGAATGGGGGGAGATTGCCAAAAGGCTTTTAAAGAGCTGAAAGATTATCTTGAAAAGCCTCCAATACTATCTAGCACAGTAGAAGGGAAGAATCTTTATCTTTACATGGCAATTTCTGAGCATGCAATAAGCTCTGTTTTAATAAGGGAAGAGAATGGAGTTCAACATTCGATGTACTATGTTAGCAAAAGGCTCAAGGATGCTAAATTAGATATCCGGATATAGAAAAGTTGGCATACAGTTTAATGCTCACTGCTCAAAAGCTAAGGGCATATGTCCAAGAACATATAATTAAAGTCTTAATCAACTTTCTTCTCAAACAAGTATTTAGTAAACCTGAGACGTCAGGAAGATTAGTGAAATGGGGAATAGAGCTTAGTTAATATGATATTGAGTTCTGACCCCGAGAACCAATTAAAGGATAGGCTCTGGCTAAACGCATGCACATAATTCATTAAAGAAAAGTCAAAAAGGAAAAGGATTTGAAACCAAAATGGCAATTATCTGTTGATGGAGCTTCAATTGAGCAAGGAGCCAGGATACGTGATCATTACCCTTGATGGACACTGGTTACATTATGCAATGAAATTAGGATTTCTCGCTACCACTAACGTAGCAGAGTATGAATTGATGGTGGTAGGACTCACCTTTGCCTTATAATTGAAAATTCCAAGGATCAAGAACTTCAGCAATTCCCAACTAATGGTAAATCATTCAATCCAAATATATCAAACGAAAGATGCCACATAGGTCCTTTACGTAAAAAAGGTGTTAAAGATGCTGACTGAATTTGAAGATTTATCAATACATCAAGTGCTTAGAGGGAAAAATTCTCAAGCCGACTCTTTAGCAAAATTAGCAAGCTCACAAGGAGCACCAAAAACTCGAATTGTGCCTGTAGGTTTTCAAGAAAATCCCAGTATCGAGGAACTTAAAATGAAGTAATGGTATTGACTAGATCTCAAGCTCTTATGCAAGCAGATAAAGGGAATGATTCGAGAAATGGCAATAAAGAAAACCAAAATGAAACCATTCATGTAGAAATTAATAGTCAATACTACTGCATGACACCCACTATTGAGTACTTGGTGGAAGAAAAACTACCAAAGGACAAGAGAGAAGCTAGAAAGATAAGGCTTCAGGCCCCAACTTTTACCATGATGAACAGAATACTCTATAAAAATGGATATTCACTTCCTTACCTAAGCTGTGTTGTTACGGAATATGGCTTAAGACTATTAAGAGAAGCACATGTGAGATTTTTAGGAGATCATTCTAATGGAATAAAATTAGCAAAGAAGGTCATGAGGCCAAGTTTTTATTGGCCCCAAATGAGTAGTGAAGCAACGAACCATGTAAAGAGGTGTGAGAAGTGTCAGAAATTTCAACAATTCCACATATGCCTCCAAGTGAATTGATCCCAATTTCCAGTCCATAGCCCTTGGATGTATGGGGAATCGATTTAATTGGGTCATTACCTATATTGAAAGGTGGAGCTAAGTTCACTGTAGTAGACGTTCATTATTTTACCAAGTGAGTAGAAGCAGAACCGTTACCAAACATAACGTCGGGAAAAGTATTAAAGTTTGTGATTAAAAACATAGTTACACGATTTGGAATACCATATAAGATAATATTCGATAATGGAACTCAATCTGAAAGTTTAGAATTCACCAGATTCTACGAAAAAAACGGGATAATAAAAAAAATTCATTTGTAGCTCATCCTAAGGCCAATGGCACCGTTGAAGCTGCCAACAAAACTAGTAAAACCATCCTTAAGAAACAACTGGACATAGCAGAAGGGAATTGGGTAGAAGAAGTACCACTAGTAATCTAGGCATATAGCATTTCTACTAAGACAACAACGGGACATATCCCTTTTTCTTCAACATATGGATGTGAAGCAATGCTTCCAATTGAAGTTGGTGTTCCATCTCATCGAAGGATTGCATATGAATTTGATCCCAATCAAGGATTGAGGAAAGAATCCTTTGATTTAATAAATGAGTTAAGGAATGAAGCAGCTATACGAACGGCAGAATATCAAGAAAGGAAATCAAGGTATTATAACTCCAAAGTTAAAGGAAGATCATTTTAGAAAGGAGATTTAGTACTTTGAAAAGTCATGGCAAATACCAAAAATCCATCAGATGGACCACTAGGGCCAATTTGGGAAGGACCTTTTGTTATTCATGAAGTAATTCCACCAGGGACTTATCGATCGCCAACCTAATGGCAATGGAATAGCAAGATCTAGGAACGTTGAACATTTAAGGCCTTACTTCCCTATAATGGATAAATAAAGAAGATTGAGACAAGCACATCTACGAAATGAATAATCAAATGAAAGAAAGGAAAGAAAGCCTTTGATCCTGCCACAAAGGCCTGGTCAAAGCCCCTCCTAGAGGGAGGTCAAAGTAAGCCTATGGTCACACCTAAGATAGCCTGGCCAAAGCACAGCAAGCCTTCAGTGTCGCCTACGTGGTCTAGCCGAAGTGCCTCCTAGAAGGAGGACAGAGTAAGCCTTTGGTCTAGCCTAAGATGACCTGGCCAAAGCACCGAACGAGCCATCGATTCCGACTATTAGACCGGACAGGAATGCCTCCTAGAGGAAGGATGGGTAAGTCTTTGGTTGTAACAACCCGTCCCGAAACGGACCTAATTTTGACCCAATGAAAGCTAGTCTGTAACATCCCGTATCTGGAGGCCAAAAGCTAAGCACTATAGATTTGTAGTCATCTATAGTATTAACTTCTTGTGACAAAATTCGGTAATGCTAATGGTACGCATAATATCCAAAGCACTTGAATATGAACAAAATCACAGATTTTAGAAAACAACATTTTACCGATTACATTTCAAAACAATAATACATATCCAAGCCACATAATCCCTTAACGTTTCCCAGGCAATGACCAAATATATCAATTACAAAATACGCCAAGAGCGACATATGACGATGCCCCCTTGGTTGACCAGAGTAAATATAGTCACATTTGACTTAATACACACAGTGGAAATAAACAGAATAAACTGTAACTCCTATTTAGCTATCCGTCAGCCACCTGCTCGTCTTCGGAAGCTTTATTTTGGAAAAATTACTAAAACCTGAAAACCTTAACCCTCAGCCTACTCAAATCAATTTTGAGCACCCGAGAGTTTAAGGGGAAACGGGAATTTTGAGTCAGACATAAAGCCTGTTATGAATAATACTATACATCTCGGTTACTGATATTAAGTAAGACCACGCCGCTTAGCGGAACGGGTTTCCCCTCACTTAAATCCTTTTAAAACATATCTTTTGCAAACCTTTTTCTGCAACCAAAACTGGTTAAAACTGTAAAGCATTATCATATAAACAAACATATCAGGTAATAAATGGACTATCTTGTATAGTCACAGATTCTACGAAGTTTTGATTTCTGACAAAGAAATAAAGGCGATCGACAAAAAGAAGACATCATGGCTATAAAGATTCCCAAAAGAGCTCATATGGTACTATAGATTATAGATTGATTATTTGATGTTGTAATAGTATTATACTTGTTAAAATCTATCCTCAAATAATCATGCATCTCAATATAATCGATGTATATACGTTATAATATGCATTGCACATTCATTGTGCAAGTTATCAGTGACCGGTCGACCGGTAAGTTTTTGGGCGGTCGACCGTTCCTGTCTAAGTTGCACAATAAACGTGCACACATGCACATAACGTCTATATATTTGAAATCTTGTCTACCGGCCATTTTTGACCTGTCGACCGTTTTTAAACAGAGAGCAACCTTTCCTAAAAGACACTTCTTTCTCCAATGGTTGCATCTCTTACCTTTCATCAATGATCATATCTATTAATGGCTACTCTTAACAAAGAGTTACAACCATTTTACTCTATATAAACACGTCTAAATCATTGATTCAAAACCAAGAATTCTTGCTCTAATTTCTGATCTTACTTTCTAAATATTCTTGCATTCTAAAAGCTCTCAAATATTTCAATTGCTTAATTGAATCATTAAAATTATTTCATATCTTTTGATTCAATAAGTAATATACTTCCTCCAATCTTCACAAACATCATTCACATATTTTGAGGATAAGATTATAGGAAGGGTGTACTACAAGTGACAAATCCGTGTTATCAAGAGCACAAGTTGTCAACAGCAATTGTATTTGTTTTTGTTGAAGTCCTCGGTGTTGTAAGAGGCACGAAATCCCGTTCGGCTGTTCGGGTGTTGTAAACCTGTTCCTCCGGGTGAAGCGAGGTAGTTGGTAGAGAAAATCCAGATAGAAGTCTGGGACTGGACGTAGGACGGGAGGTCTGAACCAGTATAAAAATCTCTGGTGTCATTTTATTATACTGCTTTTATATTCCGCACTATTTACAGTATTACTATCATCACTATACTCTGTATTATCATATATTCATATTACACGATCCATAGTGCATTTTTCATTTGGTATCATAGCACGGTCATCATATAACCGTAACACCGTTATTTGATATATTCTCGTAATATGGCAAATAACGCAAGCACTAGCACTAACACGTACACGGAAGGTCAATCAACACAAAGACCTCCATTCTTTAATGGTCTCAACTATTGCTATTGGGCAACACGTATGTCATTTTTTATGCAATCAAATAGCTATGATGCTTGGAATGCTACCCAAAAAGAAATAGTAAATCCAACAACTGAATATTCAGAATGGACAACGGTTGAGAAAACGGAAGCAGCCGTAAATGCAAAGGCAATAAATATGTTGTTTTGTGCATTAGACCAAAATGAATATAACCGTGTTAGTATCTGCACTACTGCATATCAAATTTGGCAAACGCTGAAAACCACTCATGAAGGTACTAACAAGGTTAAACAAGCCAAAATAGCCATGCTGAAAAGTCAGTTTCAAAATTTCAAAATGAAACCGAATGAGACAATCAATGATATGTATTCAAGGTTTCAAACTATTCATCATGCACTTATCGGATTAGGGCAAAAATACTCAGATTTTGATGTTGTTTCAACAGTCCTACATTCTCTAACTAGTGAATGGGAAGGAAAAGTATTAGCAATTGAAGAAGCTAATGATCTTTCCATCATGAAGCCAGATGAATTGATAGGAAATCTAATGTCCTATGAAGCAAATTTGCAGGCTAGAAAAGAACAGAAAGAAGAAAAGAAAAATGTAGCATTTCATGCTGAGAAAGATGAAAATGAATCAGATTCTGAAGATGAAGATCTGGCATTCATTGCAAAAGGATTCAAAAAATTCCTAAAAAATCGAAAAGCCAGTCGTTACAACAAAAGGAAACCTAGATCAAATAAACCATCTTCATCCGCTATAGAATGTTTCAACTGCCACAAAAAGGGGCACATGTAGAAGGATTGTCCAGAACAGAAGAAGAAGTCAGAAAATGATAAATTCAAATATAAGAAGGACAAGTCAAAGAAACGAGCCTTCTCAGTAACATGGGATGATTCAGACTCATCTTCATCAGAAAGTGAAAATGATTCGGAGAATGAACAAGCTAATGTTTGTTTTATGGCAACAGAAGATGAGGTACAAATTCCTACTTTTGATGAATTACTTGATATTAATGCTGAATTGATAGTCAAATATAAAGACATAAAACGTCAATTAAAAGTAGTCAAAGCAGATTTAAGTAGAGCAGAGTTTGAACGAGATATGTTAAAAGATGAGAAGAAAATATTAGAAGAAGAACTTGAAAAATCTCAAGAATCATCATCTAATATTGACTCTCAACTATCTCTTTTGAGTCAAGAAATAGAAGCTCAAAAAGAGAAAAATAATGCTCTCACCACTGAAAATCATGAGCTTAAGGCAAAAGTCAAAATTCTAGACCTAGAAAAAGCTAGTTTACAAACAAAGTTTGATGACATTACTCAAAATGTTTCTAACTTTAACAAAGGTCGAGAAAATTTGACAAAAATCATTGAAAGTTCACAATCTATTTCAAATAAACAAGGTTTGGGATATAAGAAACAAGAAACCACGAAACATCTTGGTAATGAAAGGAAGAAGAAAATACAAAAGACTGAAGCTAAGAAGAATCTTAGTTTATTATATTCCAAACCAAAACCAATTGTGAAATTTCAGAAGAAGAAAAATGTCAAGACTATCAAAATATGGGTTCCTAAAACAAATAACAATTTGATTAGGAACAAATACATTCCGCAATTTATGAATTCTGTACATTTTAATACTAATTATATATATAAAGGGGATACCGGACCCGTATGGGTTTGGACTCCTAAGACCTAACTCTTAGGACCCCATAAAAAGTGGGTACCATGGACTTAATTTTATTTTTTGCAGGTCCCACTTAAGAAAAGAGGAAAGTGGATATTAGACAGTGGTTGCTCAAAGCACATGACTGGAGACAAGAGCTTATTGACAAATATTACATACTCAGATGGTGGCTCCGTCACTTTTGGAGATAATTCAAAAGGCTATATCATCGGAAAGGGCGATGTGAGCAATTGCGGTACATCTAACTTACCTCTCATTACTAATGTCATGCTAGTTAGAAATTTGAAACACAATTTACTTAGTATTAGTCAGTTATGTGACAAGGGTTTTACAATTTCTTTTTCGGATAATAAGTGTAGTATTCTAGATAAAGATCATAATTTAATTTTCGAAGGTTATAGAGACAGAAATATATATATTCTGAATATGAATATTAATCATAACTCAGATATGTGTCTTGTGGCTATGATAATGATCCATGGCTATGGCACAAACGTTTCTGTCATATAAACTTCAGAATTATTGACAAGCTAGCCAAAAACAATCTAGTTAGAGGACTACCCAAAATGAGTTTTAAAGTTAACAACATCTGTGATGCATGTCAATTAGGAAAATTAACCAAATCATCTTTTAAATCCAAAAATGTCATATCAACATTACAACCACTTGAGTTACTACATATGGATTTATTCGGACCAACACAGGTTCAGTCAATAAATCATAATCGATATGTATTTGTAATAGTTGATGACTATTCTCGTTATACATGGACTATTTTCCTGAAAAACAAGAGTGACACTTTTGAACATTTCAAATCTTTCGTAAAAAGAATTCAAAAATCGAAAGGGATAAAAGTTAAAAATATAAGGAGTGATCATGGTGGTGAATTCGAAAATAATGACTTTGAACATTTTTGTACAAAGAAAGGTATACATCATAACTTTTCGTTTCCTAGAACTCCACAACAAAACGGAGTTGTAGAACGGAAAAACCAGACTTTACAAGAATGTGCAAGAACATTATTAAATGGAACCACCCTACCAAAACATTTCTGGGCAGAAGCCGTTGCAACTGCGTGTTATGTTTTGAATCGTGTTTCCATAAGATCTCTCACCAAGAATACTTCATATGAATTATTTAACAATCGAAAACCTAAAATCTCATATTTCAAAGTTTTTGGTTCCAAGTGCTTTATTTTAAATACGAAAGACCAGCTCGGAAAATTCGATCCAAAGGCCGATGAAGGAATATTTGTCGGTTATTCAGAACGAAGCAAGGCCTATCGTATATTCAATAAACGAACCAAAACTATCGAAGAATCTCTTCATGTTTCTTTCGATGAATTCTTTCAGCATCCTCAAAATGTATCAGATGATGACGAAGTTATAGTCACTAATAATCCTTTCAGCACGATTCTGACTCAGAAAACATTGTTGAGAATATTCCTCAAACTTGTGAAATTCAATCTCCACCGAGAATATTATCACCACCAAGGGTATTAAGAGATCATCTGGTTCAAAATATAATCGGTGAAGTAACATCACAAGTCAGAACAAGGAATCAACTCAACCAAATGGATCATGTCGCGTTTCTCTCAAATATCGAACCGAAAAATCCAAAGGAAGCTGCTATAAATGATTACTGGATCATTGCCATGCAGGAAGAACTAAATCAGTTCGAGCGCAATGATGTCCGGGAACTTGTTCCAAGACCAACTGATCAGTCAGTGATTGGTACTAAATGGGTCTACAAAAATAAGGCTGATGAACAAGGAAATATCACCAGAAATAAAGCAAGATTAGTAGCACAAGGGTATAATCAGGAAGAAGGTATCGATTATGAAGAAACTTTTGCACCAGTTGCTCGACTAGAAGCTATTAGAATCCTATTATCTTTTGCTTGTCACCATAATTTCAAACTTTATCAGATGGATGTCAAAAGTGCATTTCTTAATGGATTTATCAAAGAGAATGTATATGTCGAACAACCTCCTTTGTTCGTACATGAAAAATATCCTGACCATGTGTTCAAACTTAAGAAAGCTCTGTATGGTTTAAAACAAGCACCTCGTGCTTGGTATGAACGATTACGTAGCTATCTTATTAACTCAGGATTTCAAATAGGCAGAGTCGATCAAACTTTGTTTATCAAACATTCTCGAAAGGATATTCTAGTTATTCAGATATATGTAGACGACATCATCTTTGGTTCAACAAATGATAAACTCTGTAAGGAATTTGCAAGTATTATGACCAAAGAATTCGAAATGTCTCATATGGGAGAACTGTCATATTTTCTTGGACTTCAGATCAAACAACTTCTGAATGGTATTTTTATTAATCAAGAAAAATACTGCGGAAATCTTATCAAGTGCTTCGGATTAGAAAATACATCTGGTAAACCAACTCCTATGAGTACATCTACACATCTTGAAAAAGATGAAAATGGTAAGAGTGTTGACCAGAAATTATATCGAAGCATGATTGGTTCTCTTCTTTATCTTACAGCTAGTCGTCCAGATATAATAATGAGTGTTTGTCTATGTGCTCGTTTTCAAGCAAATCCAAAGGAATCGCATTTACGAGCAGTGAAACGTATAATTCGTTATCTTAATAATACAAAAGATTTTGGTCTTTTTTATCCAACAGAATGTCCATTTGAATTAGTTTCATATAGTGATACTGATTTTGGAGGTTCTCGAACAGATAGAAAGAGTACAAGTGGTACGTGCCATTTTATTGGAAAATCACTTGTCTCTTGGTTTAGTAAGAAACAGAATTGTGTTTCACTATCAACATGTGAAGCCGAATATATATCAGCGGCTCTCGCTTGTACTCAAGTACTATATATGCAACAAACACTTCAAGATTTTGATATTCATTTATCAAATTCTATTATATACTGTGATAACACAAGTGCTATAAATCTTTCTAAGAATCCAGTGAATCATTCTAGAACCAAACACATTGATATCCGTCATCATTTCCTTAGAGATAATATTGAAAAAGGAAATATATGTCTTGAATATGTCCAAACTGATAATCAATTAGCGGACATTTTTACTAAGCCTTTGCTCGAATCTAGTTTTATTAGATTACGAAGTGAGCTTGGTTTAATTTCTAGAAAAGAACTTGACGAATAATTACTAATTATAAACTATTAAGTTCTTTCTTAACTATAGCTATTTTTAAGCTATTTTTTAATGTGAGCCTCTGCTTGTTTTCACGGTCAAATTCCTTTATTCACTCTTATCCATAGGCTTATATATAAGGAATTTCTATATAAGCTTGTCAAAATTTTCTTATTATTCATCTTCCCTTATCTAAGCATAAATACATAATTTTCTATGGAACATATTTGTGATGAGTATGCTCAAAAATCACACATTTCCGTTACAAGTTCTGAGCCAGAAGAATATTTTTCTCCTGAAACACCAAAATATAAACCGAAGTGCCATCATCAATGCTCTCGTACACCTGGAAGTACGCCTACATCAAAAAAGGCAAAGAAAGTGCTATTCTGTTCCCCTCGTACCAAAGAGAAGATCGATGAAATTCATCATTATCAAAAACATCAAATAGATCTTCAACGTCAGCTTCATTATGGACAACAACAGCTTCATCATGAACAAAAGCAGACTTCGGTACGATTATCTATTTTAGAAAAAATGGCATTCTTCTTCTGTGGAACAAACAAACGAGATGTACATGAGCCGATGCCATACGCACCTTCATCTTCTAGAACCCCAAACTCATGGGACAGAAACTATGCTCAGAATGAAGGGGCAACTGAAAAATGGTCACCTTGGAAGGCTCGCATTGATGATATCACCGAAGATTCAACCGATCTTCCTTCTCCCACTCCTCATTAATTTTATATGTTGTATTGTTGTTTATTTTTTAATCACTCATATAATAACATTTAAATATTGTAATACGAGTGATACATGAATTATAGGACACGATATATACATTTTTTTCCCAAAAATAGTTCCAGAACAGATCTGGTCGATAGCTCAAAATTGAACCGGTCAACCGTTTTTCTCTCTGGATGAAAACGGTCGACCGACCATATTATATCGGTCGACCGGTATGCGTAAATTCTGTTTTTTATATACGCTGAGTCCACTTTAGTCTTCCCTCTTCTTCATTTGTTTCAACCAGTCAAATTATTCCCAAATCCCAAAAACCCTATTTCTCAGTTTCAAATTCCAATCCTCCAAATCTTCTTAAAATGGCTCCTCCTCAGAAAAGACACATAAAAGGATCATCCTCTGAAATCTCTTTAAGCAATGTCACCGCTCAGAAATGGCTTGAAGATCCTATTGCTGTCACAAGATGGAAACAAATGACCAACTACAATTTCCATTCGGGTTCCTTCATCCATTTTGATGACTTTACTTCTTATGGAATCCAACGGTTAGCAATTAAATCAAATATTTCACCGTTGATTGATTTTGCGGCTAACAATGTTGAGGTTAACCGATTGATGATAAAATTGTTCTATGCAAATATGAATCTCGATAAGTATAAGCCTGATAATCCGGACGGGGTCATTTGGTCTGTCGTTTGTGGAAAACAAGTCTTTATAACTTTTGAAAGAATGGCATCTATACTCGGTATACCCAATCAAGGCATTGAGTTCTCATCAGATTTCTGTCAAGTCTTCACTCATGATAGAACCAGTCATCAATTCATAGAAGATAACAGTAATGGTACGAAATCAATTGGACTTCGACCCACTGCGAGACTTCTACATCGTGTCTTGATGCTTTCTTTGTTTCCTCGACTTGGAAACTATGATGCAGTATACAAAGAGAACTTCAAGGCTCTTTATGCTATGTATGACAATGTCCAAATTAATTGGGTGCGTATGATATTTGGCGAGATTCTCAAGGTAAATGAATCTACGCGACCTCACCTTTTCTATAATGAATATATCATGCGTGTTTTCCTAGATTGTGGTATAACTCCTCCTGCCTCGGCCATCTCGAAACCAAAAGTTATTAATTCTGTAACCATCAAACGAATGAAGCTTCCACCTCCTTACTTTAAAATCATGCCATTTGAAACATGGCAACAACGGGGTCCAAAAGCACAACAATCTTCATCTTCTCGATCTCGTCCCGAAGATGTTAAATTGCTGAAATCGAAATCATCAGCCAAAGCTTCACTTGAAACCATTGCACGCAATCAACACTTGCTAGAAGCGCGTCTCAAAAGAATGGATACGAAGATGGATAAGCGCTTCAATAAAATCAAGTCGTTTTTTGGTCTATTATGGGATTCTATTTCATGCAACACATCCACTGCTGTTCAAGGCCAGGATCCAGGAAAGCGTCCTGCTTCTCCTACTTTTAATTGGTCATCATCAGAAGAAGCTACGGGTTCTGGATCAAATGAAGGTAACAGTGACGACGATGAAGATGAGGAAGATGAAGATGATGAGGAAGGCGATGACGAAGAAGAAGCTGAAGACACTAGTTCCGACTCTTAGTTTATATTTTCTCATCTTACCTTATTATCTCTTCTTTTAGCGAAACTTCTTATTTTGGTATTGTATGATATGGTATGGTATGCTAGGGTAAATTCTGAACTTGTGGTATGATACTGTATGGTATTCATGTTAAGTTTGACTCATTATGTTATTATAATGCATGGTCTTGTCTCAGTCTGAAATTCTATATTATTCCATTATCTATTACTCCTTTTTGTCGATGACAAAGGGGGAGAAAGTGCTAACAATTATTTGCAGGAATATATATATATATATAAAGAATACATACAAAATCTCAGGGGGTGATCATATATTCAAGGGGAGATTCAGAACTTCAGATATATGTTGTCATCAATCAAAAAGGGGGAGGATGTTGAGTCACAGATTCTACGAAGTTTTGATTTCTGACAAAGAAATAAAGGCGATCGACAAAAAGAAGACATCATGGCTATAAAGATTCCCAAAAGAGCTCATATGGTACTATAGATTATAGATTGATTATTTGATGTTGTAATAGTATTATACTTGTTAAAATCTATCCTCAAATAATCATGCATCTCAATATAATCGATGTATATACGTTATAATATGCATAGCACATTCATTGTGCAAGTTATCAGTGACCGGTCGACCGGTAAGTTTCTGGGCAGTCGACCGTTCCTGTCTAAGTTGCACAATAAACGTGCACACATGCACATAACGTCTATATATTTGAAATCCTGTCTACCGGCCATTTTTGACCTGTCGACCATTTTTAAACAGAGAGCAACCTTTCCTAAAAGACACTTCTTTCTCCAATGGTTGCATCTCTTACCTTTCATCAATGATCATATCTATTAATGGCTACTCTTCACAAAGAGTTACAACCATTTTACTCTATATAAACACGTCTAAATCATTGATTCAAAACCAAGAATTCTTGCTCTAATTTCTGATCTTACTTTCTAAATATTCTTGCATTCTAAAAGCTCTCAAATATTTCAATTGCTTAATTGAATCATTGAAATTATTTCATATCTTTTGATTCAATAAGTAATATACTTCCTCCAATCTTCACAAACATCATTCACATATTTTGAGGATAAGATTATAGGAAGGGTGTACTACAAGTGACAAATCCGTGTTATCAAGAGCACAAGTTGTCAACAGCAATTGTATTTGTTTTTGTTGAAGTCCTCGGTGTTGTAAGAGGCACGAAATCCCGTTCGGCTGTTCGGGTGTTGTAAACCTGTTCCTCCGGGTGAAGCGAGGTAGTTGGTAGAGAAAATCCAGATAGAAGTCTGGGACTGGACGTAGGACGGGAGGTCCGAACCAGTATAAAAATCTCTGGTGTCATTTTACTATACTGCTTTTATATTCCGCACTATTTACAGTATTACTATCATCACTATACTCTGTATTATCATATATCCATATTACACGATCCATAGTGCATTTTTCATATCTGTCCGAAAATTGTAGTTTTGTTTGGCTAACTACTAACCTTTAGCTGACTCGAGCCTACCAGACATATAAACCAAATTTATCTAACATCCGTTAGACACTCTTATTAAGGTCGGTATGTCCTTAACTATCTGTTAAATAGTTCTCTTCTGGACGGTCTATCCCTAACTTATCTTCTCTTAGGTTCACCTGATCCAAATGGTTTTGTGGGCTCACATTTAGCCTATCTGTATACAAACATATATTCCTTCTATGTGTAAATAGTTGTCTTACCTGTGACAAAGCCCTACACACTGAAATTTTAGACTAAATTAGCTGGGGCTAATAGCTAATGTATAGCGCGCGACCCTATACCAGTCCCATCTAGTATTCTAATATCCGAGTCATTTTACTTAGGGATAACTTGCAAAAATTTTCCTTGAAAACCTTTTCAAACTGATTTAAAACTTTTAAATCAAACTTAAACAAGGAAAATACATATACTCTACGCTTTGGTAAAACTCACCTTGCCATGTTATATATATACTTTACCCAAGTCTTAGTTGATGAAAATAAATAAACCTTTGAAAGTACCCATTTCGAATCTATTGAAAGTACTCCTTTCGAAACCAGTAAAACCCTTTATTTAACATAGGCCGAAAGGCCAAAACCTTCCTTTCATAACCATCCACAAACCCCTTTCCAAACCATTGAAAAACCTTCCCTTCGAAAGCTTTAAAACATTAGACATCCTTCTTTAAAACCTTTGGACCATGCCTTTCGAAAACATTAGAAAAACCTTCCCTTTCAACCCTTTCGAAACAATCAGAAAACCTTCCCTTTCGACTCCTTCGAAACCATTGGGGAACCACCCCTTCAAACCCTTTCTTTAAGACCTTTCGAAAGCATTAAATCTTTGTAAACACAAACCTTTCGAAAGCACTTGTGTTCAATTTAAAACATGTGGAAACCTTTCGAAACCTTTGAAAACCGTTTGATCGAAACCATTTGGATTATGCCTTCAAGTAGAGCAAAAGGATCAGAAACCCATTAAAGTCGAAAGCATTCCTTTCGAAATCATTCCTAAGTAAAAAAGTGATGGTGCCGAAACATCACTTCGAAAGCATTGGAGAAGCCATCAATTTTAAAAAGAAAAGCAAAGCAACCCTTTCGAAACCAATCTGGGTCGAAAGGTAGAAATAGGCAGTTAGGTGTTTCGACCCAGTAGAAAGCATTTATTCAAAAACTAAGGCGCAACCCAATCGAAACCATTTCTTTAAAACCATTTGACCTGGTCGAAAGCCAACCAAGTCGAAAGCTATTCAATCGAAAGAAAGCAGTCGCATTTTCATTTAAAAGCAAAGTATCGCTTCAACCCCTTCGGAACCCTTGGTTTCGACCCTATACCTTCCACCTATATCCAATTCACTATGTACCAGTTACCCGATACCATGTGTATTGGTTTCGATAGAGTCAAGGCAAAGGTAAGGAGGTGAAAGTCTAGTGCCGAAAGCATCGAAATAGTAAAAACCATGTAGATTAGTCATTTTAAACTATTTCTTTGTACCTAACCTGCCTTATTTGTCAAATTGTGATTGGTTGCAAGTTTCTCTTTTCCAAAAGTACTGCCAATTTCAAGAAATAAAAATTTGAATTATTTACAAATTACCCTTTCTCCCTTTTACAAATATATAAAACATTTAAGTCTCATACCTTAAATAATTTTATATATCCATCGGAACACTTAGGAAAATTCTACAAAAATCCCAGAAAATCACCTTTAATATGTTTTCTAACATAAATTAATTTCAGACCCAAACCATTAATTATTTAACGGTAAATAACTTTTAACCCAAAATAACATTTTCTTCACTAGAAAATTCATATAAAATCCACATAAATTCTGAAAATTGAAACTCATCTCTAAAATATCATTTTTGATCTATATAATAATTCTCAAGGCATTTGGATGTCATTTAATAAGGTTTTCATATCAAAACATGTTATAAAATCTATATGAACAACCATAAATCATCAACAAATATATATAATCGTACCATTATTCAAAAACATGGAAAATCATTGAAAATAAGCTCAGATTCAACTTAAAACCGAATCAAGAAGAAATTTGAGATGTAGTCATTATTTACGAGCTTAAGATTTGAATGGATTTGATTTGATTTAGCTTCTTCCTTAGTTTTTCTTAATCTTCTTCCTCTTTCTCTTGTTAATGGTGGCCGGCCCCAAGTTTAAAAATTTTGATAAATGAAAAATGAACGTGTATAGGATACACGGCCAGGAGTTTAGGGTATAAGAATGGCCTCTTTCCTATTTTACCCCTCTTCAATTTCATTTTAACCTTTCTTTTATTTCATTGTTTAAATGGCACGGCTACCCCTTAATCAAATCAAATCTCAATCCCCTAATCAGCATATTATTTTATTTTATTTAGCTAATTAAATATCCTAAATAATATTACTAAAATATGGGGTATTACAGACTGCCCTCCTTAAAGAATTTCATCCTCGAAATTACGGTAAGGTATACAACAAATCAATCAAAGAGGTAAAACATACCATCAAACAAGTTAGGATAAGCATCTCTCATCCTGCTTTCAGTCTCCCAAGTACAGTCTCTCTCATCGTCGCTCCACTGGACTTTAACTAATCTGATTGTCTTGGTTCTAAGCCTCTTCTCATCTCTTGCCACAATGCGAATCGACTTCTCACTATGGTCAAATCCGGCTCCACTACTAAATCATCTAACATAGTCGGTGCTATAGTAGTCTCCGGGTCTTTAAAACACTTTCTGAGATGAGAAACATGGAAAACATCGTGGACTCCTACCAAACTGCTCGGTAATTCAACTCTATATGCAAGTTTCCCGATCCTTTCAACAATATGAAAAGGTCAAACGAATCTCAATACCAACTTTCCTGATCTTCCGAATATGATCTCACCCTTCATCGGTGATACATTAATGAAAACCTGATCTCCAACCGAGAACTCTAAATCTTTCCATCTTTTATCTACATAACTCTTCCGCCTAGACTGAGCCTCCTTCATCCTAGCTCAAATGACATCAATCTTTTCTGCAGCTTCTCTAACTAAATCTGGACCAAGAACTAACCTATTCCCGGTCTCTAACCAACATATGGGAGATTTGCATGGCCTTCCATACAAACCTTCAAATGGTGCCATCCCAATACTAGTCTGATAACAAATGTTATATAAAAAATTCGACTAAATGCAGATGATCGTCCCATGATCCATCAAAATCTAATACACAAGATCTTAACAAATCTTCCAAGATTTTGTAACTCTTTTTGTTTTCCCATCTGTCTGTGGATGGTAAGTGGTACTCATCTTGAGCTTGGTTCCTAAAACTTCTTGTAGGCTCTTCCAGAACTCGCTAGTGAATAAGGAACCTCTATCACTAACTATACTACTAGGAATTCCGTGCAGTCTAACTACATTCTTCATAAATAACTTCGCCAAAACAGGTGCCGTCCTAGTTGACTTAACTGGAATGAAATGGGCACTTTTGACAGTCTATCTACTATAACCCATATGCTTTCATTCCTCTACTAGATCTTGACAACCCATCAACAAAACCCATAGAAATAGAATCTCATTCCAAACCGGAATATCTAATGGTTGAAGCAATCCACTTGACTTCTGGTGTTCGACCTTTGCTTGTTGGCAATTCAAGCACTGCTTTACCCATAAGCCAATATCCCGCTTCATACCTTCCTAGAAGAAACTTCTCTTCATATCCTGATACATCTTAGTTCCTTCGGATGAATAGTGAATTTCGAATGATGGCATTCCTCCAAAACTTCTTTCCTTATGTTTCCTACACTCGGAACACATAAAGTCCCTTTCTTTCTCAACCGCCTATTCTGGTCAAGACTGAAACCCTTTAAGTCATCGATCTCGGTTCCACCTCTTAACTTCCTGATCCGTTCAGCTAACACTGGATCCTCCTCATGTTTAGAAGCAATCCTATCGATCATCACTGGTCAAACTTCCAAACAATATAATATAATGGTCTCTCCACTAGACCCAGCCTCGGATCTCCTTTGAACACTACAAGCTGTTAAGGCTTCCAAATCCTTCCACTCGGCAATCATCGCTAACACTACATTCTGATGCTTTCTACAAAGTGCGTCTACTACCTTATTACCTTTCCCTGGTGTGTACTCAATCCCAAAATCATAATCAGCAATAAACTCTAGCCACCTCTGCTATCTCATGTTCAGCTCCTTTTGATAGAACGAGTACTTCAACGGCTTATGATCTGTATAAAGCTCGAACCTCTCTCCCAAGAGATAATGTCTCCACACCTTCAATGCAAAAATCACCGCAGCCAATTCCAAATCATGCGTCGGATATCTGACCTCATGCGGTCTAAGCCGTCTAGGAGCATAGGCAATCACCTTACCTCTCTACATCAGCACAGCTCCTAATCCTGTTCCACACGCATCAGTATAAACCACCAAATCCTGATTTCCTTCCGGAACAACCAACACAGGTGCATGGGTCAATAAGTGTTTCAAACTCTGGAATGCTTCCTCACACTTATCGATCCACACAAACTTCACATCCTTTCTTGTTAGCTTGGCTATCGGTGCTGCTATCCACGAAAAAGCCTTAATAATCTTCAATAATATCCAGCAAATCCAAGAAAACTCTTTATCTCGGTCACTGTCTCGGGTCACTTCCAATTATTCATCGTTTCAATCTTAGTCGGATCTACTGACAATCCTTTCTCTAAGACTACATGACCAAGAAACTTCACTTCCTTCTTCCAGAAATAACACTTCGAAAACTTTGCCTTTAGATAATGTTGCCTCAGCGTCTCAAGCACCACTCTAAGATGACCCACATGCTCCTTTTTATCCTTAGAGTATATCAAGATATCGTCTATGAAAAACAACATGAACCTATCTAAGTGCTCTCGGAAAACCCGATTCATCAAATCCACAAAGAATGCTGACGCATTAGACAGTTCGAATGGCGTAACTAACCATTCATATGATCCATACCTGGTCCTAAACGCTGTCAAAGGGATACTATCCTCTGCTACTCTGAGCTGATGGAAACCTGTTGCTAAATCTAACTGGTAAAATATCTTGACTCCACTCAACTGTTCAAACAAATTGTTAATTCTGGGCAATGGATATCGATTCTTTATCGTTCTCTCATTCAACTTACGATAATTGATACATAGCCTCAACGATCCGTCTGGCTTCTTAGCAAACACTACGACTGCTCCCCAAGGTGAACCACTCGGCCTGATAAAACTCTTGCCTTCCAGATCTACTAACTGCATCTTCAACTCCCTCATCTTTGTAGGGGTATCCTGCTTACTCACTGGTTCTGCTCCCAAAACCAAATCTATCTGAAACTCAATGGCTCATTTCGGTGGCAATCCAGCTACAGGCTCAAAAACATCCACGAATTCTCTGACCATGAAAACTCGATTCAGCTCATCTTCTAGTTCCATAACCCCCAACAAAGCATTCACCTCACTGCTAAGGCATCCTACGGTATAAACAATCCTGACACTACAATCAGAGTGCCTAAGCGATATTTTCCTATCATGGAAAAATATCCTTGCATCGTACTCGCTTAACCAATCCATCCCAAGAACATTTCCGAACCTCACAAAATCAAATACATGCAAACTGCAAAAAAAAGCATGACCTAACAAGTCAAACTCTAACTGGTCACATCTCAACCCTAGAGTTGCATACCCTCCTACTGGATTCGCAACCCGTAAGGAAGTAACTAAATATGTGGGTTCTAGGTTAAGCTTATCTATCAAACATCTAGATATAAAAGAATGCGATGCACCACTATCAAATAGAAAGCTAAAAGACATACCATAAATCTGAAGCGTACCTCCCAAAACTACCTTTCCTTTCTCCTGAGCCGTTGGCTTAGAAGTAACAGGCTCCAATGCATACACTTTGCCCTTTCCATCCTTAGTGGGCTCTTTGCATTGATTTTATAGTGGCCTATCTGATCACAAGTGAAGCACCTGATGTTCTTCTTCCTGATCACTTCTTTCATCTTCCCAGTACGACACTCATTGGCAAAATGACCCATCTTGTCGCACTTAAAACAAACCACCTCAGATTTTCCTTTCTTGGCTGCTCCACCCTTCTGAGCACCCTTCCTGTGGAAGAACTTTCTCTTTTGTCCTTGCCCAACCTGAACCTCCTTCACCTTACTCTTCTCCTGACAAGAAAGCATCTCTTCGTGCCTCAAAGCCATCTCCACAACCACGTCACAGGGATCTGTAATATGCGGTAAGGTGGTCGTGGCCAACTTAGGCTTCAATCCCCTGATAAACTTTTCAATCCTCTTCATCACTATGTCTACTAAAGCATACTTATATCTGGCTAACCCTTCAAACCTACTGGCATACTCCAAAACAGTCATTTCTCCCTGTTCTAACTCAGCAAACTTTTGGACCAAAACAGACTGCGCCATCACCGACATGAACCTCTCCTGAAACCTCCTTTTAAACTCTGCCCATGTCATCGTCTCTTCATCCACAATTACAGTCACACTATTCCACCAAAATAAGGCTACCCCTTGAAGCTATCTCAATGCAAGCCTCTTCTTCTGCTCATCATTGAGCCTCAAGTCAGCAAAAATCCTCTCATAGTGCAGAAACCAATTTTCCACCTCTATAGCATCCTCTATTTCTAGAAACGGCTTTCCACCAAGTTGAGCGTAATCTCCGCTCAACTTAGCATAATTGTTAACTACCAGAACTTCTAGAACTCCTGCTCCTGCAGCATCTCCTCCTACCACTCTAGCTGCAATTCCATCTTGCATCATATTCATAAAAAATTGATACATAGCTCCCACGTCCACTTGCATGACTCCAGCACCCACATTCTCTGCTTGTGCCTGACCTTGGGTTCTTCTCGTATTAGGTCTGGCAATCCCATCAGTGCCTTCTCCTCCTGGGTTAACTCTTCCTCTTCTACCATCCATATCTGTATTCAAACCTCATAAGATATAAAAGAATAACCTAATAAAGACAGGAGACTAGAGATAAAGCGTATACTTATATATAGCAAATACAAGTATGTTACTATAGCGTTATCCCATATCCCAATCTTACTCTAATTCCTTAAGATTGTGTTTTCAAAATCATTTTTAATTAAAGTCTTTCATAAACCTATGCTCTGATACCAAGTTGTAACATCCCATATCTGGAGGCCAAATGCTAAGCGCAGATGCTGCAGTCATCTATAGTATTAACTTCTGGTGACAAAATACGGTAATGCTAATGGTATCCATAATATCATAAGCACTTGAATATGAAGAAAATCAATGATTTTGGAAAAAACAATATTTTACTGATTACATTTCAAAACAATAATTCAAATCCAAGTTACATAATCCTTTAACGTTTCCCAGGCAATGACCAAATATATCAATTACAAAATACGCCAAGAGCGACATATGACGATGCCCCCTTGGTTGACCAGAGTCAATATAGTCATATTTGACTTAATACATACAGCGAAAATAAATAGAATAAATTGTAGTTCCTATTTAGCTATCTGTCAGCCATCTACTCGTCTCCGAAAGCTTTATTCGCCAAAATTACTAAAATCTGAAAACCTCAACCCTCAGCCTACTCAAATAAATTTTGAGCACCCGAGAGTTTAAGGGGAAATAGAAACTTTAAGTCAGACGTAAAGCCTGGTATGAATAATACTATACATCTCGGTTATTGATATTAAGTGAGACCACGCCGCTTAGCAGAACGTATTTCCCCTCACTTATATCCTTTTAAAACATATCTTTTGCAAACCATTTCCTGTAACCAAAACTAGTTAAATCTTTAAAGCGTTATCATGTAAACAAACATATTAGGTAATAAATGGACTATCTGTCTGAAAACTATAGTTTTTTTTGGCTAACTACTAACCTTTGGCTGACTCGAGCCTACCAGGCAATATAAACCATATTTATCTAACATCTGTTAGATACTCTTCATGTGGACGGTCTGTCCTTAAATATCTGTTAAGTACTTCTATTCCTTCTGTGTGTAATAATAATTTTAGTCTTACCTATGACAAAGCCCTACACACTGGAATTTTGGACTAAATTAGCTGGGGCTAATAGCTAATGTATAGGGCGCGACCCTATACTAGTCCCATCTGGTATTCTAATATCTGAGTCATTTTACTTAGAGATACCTTCCCAAAATTTTCCTTGAAAACCTCTTCAAATTGATTTAAAACCTTTAAATCAAACTTAAACAGGGAAAATACATATAATCTATGCTTTACTCAGAATCACCTTGCCATGTTATATACATACTTTACCCAAATCTTATTTAACCTAGGCTCTGAAAGTACTTCTTTCGAAACTAGTAAAACTCTTTATTTAACCTAGGCCGAAAGGCCAAAACCTTCTTTTCGAAACCATCCTCTAAACCCTTTCGAAACAATTGAAAAACCTTCCCTTCGAAAGCTTAATAACATTAGACCTCCTTCTTTAAAACCTTTAAACCATGCCTTTCGAAAACATTGGAAAAACCTCTCCTTTCAATCCTTTCGAAACAATCAGAAAACCTTCCCTTTTGACTCCTTCGAAACCATTGGGAAAGCACCCCTTCAAAATATTTCTTTAAGACCTTTCGAAACCATTAAACCTTTGTAAACACAAACCTTTTGAAAGCACTTGAGTTCAATTCAAAACATATGGAAACCTTTCGAAACCATTCAAAAATTTACTCCTTCGAAACCTTTGAAAACCGTTTCGATCGAAACCATTTGGATTATGCCTTTAAGTAGAGCAAAAGGTCAGAAACCTATTAAAGTCGAAAGCATTCCTTTCAAAATCATTCCTAAGTAAAAAAGTGATGGGGTCGAAACCATCTCTTTGAAAGTATTGGAGAAGTGGTCAAGTTTAAAAAGCAAAGAAACCCTTTCGAAACCAATCTGGGTCGAAAGGTAGAAATAGGCAGTTAGGTGTTTCGACCCAGTAGAAAGCATTGATTCAAAAACTAAGGCGCAACCCAATCAAAACCATTTCTTTAAAACCATTTGACCTGGTCGAAAGCCAACCAAGTCGAAATATATTCAATCGAAAGAAAGCAGTCGCATTTTCATTTAAAAGCAAAGTATCGCTTCAACCCCTTCGGAACCCTTGGTTTCGACCCTATACCTTCTGTCTATATCCAATTTACTACGTACCAGGTACCTGATACTATGTGCATTGGTATCGATAGAGTCGGAGGCGAAGGTTAGGAGGCGAAAGCCTGGTGCCGAAACTATCGAAACAGTAAAAACCATGTAGATTAGTCCTTTTTAAACTATTTCTATGTACATAACCTTCCTTGTTTGTCAAATTGTGATTGGTTGCAAGTTTATCTTTTCTAAAAGTACTATCGATTTCCAGAAATAAAAATTTGAATAATTTACAAAATACCCCTTCTCCTTTTTATAAATATATAAAACATTTAAGTCCCGTACCTTAAATAGTTTTATATATCCATTACAACACTTAGGAAAATTCTTCAAAAATTCCAGAAAATCACGTTTAATATGTTTCCTAACATATATTGATTTCAGACCCAAACCATTAATTATTTAACCATAAATAATTTTTAACCCAAAATAACATTTTCTTCACTAGAAAATTCATATAAAATCCACATAAATTCTAAAAATTGAAGCCCATCTTTAAAATATCATTTTCGATCTATATAAAAATTCACAAGGCATTTGGATGTCATTTAATCGGATTTTCATATCAAAACATGTCATAAAATCTATATGAACAACCATAAATCGTCAACAAGTATATATAATCATTCCATCATTCAAAAACATAGGAAATCATTGCAAATAAGTTCGGATTCAACTTAAAACCAAAATTAATAAGAAATTTGAGATGTAGTCATTATTCACCTTAGCTTTAGAGATTAAGGAGCTTGAGATTTGAATGGATTTGATTTGATTTAGCTTCTTCCTTAGCTTTTCTTAATCTTCTTCCTCTTTCTCTTGTTAATGGTGGCCGGCCTCAAGTTTAAAAATTTTGATAAATGAAAAATGAACGTGTATAGGATACACAGCCAAGGATTTAGGGTATAAGAATGGCCTCTTTCCTATTTTACCCCTATTCTATTTCATTTTAACTTTTCTTTTATTTCATTGTTTAAATAGCACGGCTACCCCTTAATTAAATCAAATCTCAATCCCCTAATCAGCACATTATTTTATTTTATGTAGCTAACTAAATATCCTAAATAATGTTACTAAAAATATAGGGTGTTACGCAGCCAAACCTTAGGCCCATTTTAAGATGAGCTGTGAAGTTGATAAAATTAAAACAATATACAGTCCACAGAGCCATCAGTCTGTACTTTTAGAATCTCATAGTGGAATGGATAAAATATAGTATCAGAAACAAGTACCCATCTCATAAAGAAAACCATTTCGTAAACATAACATGTTAAATTTTACAACATGTCTACATTAGGCCTCCATAGTACAATATTCCAAAATAACATATCTGTCTGAACTAGGTACAATAAAAATAATTGAAAAGCATAAATAGATAGATAGCTGCCGCAAGTCTTCACCTCCATCTTCGTCTCTTAAATCAGCATTTCTCTCTCTAACTTATGTTGTAATAAGGAGTCGGTCAGAACAACAAATGTCCGGTGAAAAGGAAATCTCAAGTGTTACCATAATTGTACTTGGGCAGTATTATTTAAATGAGAAATATGTCTTACGTATTAAAATCATAACACGCGTATAAATTCCATTTTAAGACGAAGGCTCTTTCATTTCAACTATATAATATACGTATAAAAACAGCTGTAAGCCCTAAGGCTCTTCCAGTCCAACTATAAAAATATCAACTGTAAGCCTATAAGCTCTTCCAGTCCGACTATACAAAAGTCAACTGTAAGCCCGAAGGCTCTTCCAGCCTGACTATACAACTCTAATGTAACTATCGTTTTCGAGGGAAGAGGAAGCACTTAAACCACTTAATACCTCTTTAGTGGGATTTAGGAAAACTCTGATTATTTAAGAACTATAAAATAGGCAGATCCCCATCTTAAAATATATCCCCAAGGTGGGTCCCTACATGGTTCTTCCTTAATGACATAAATCTGATTAGGCCACTTAATACTCCACCCAAGAAAGAGGCGGACCCTACCATGGCCACTTAATACCTCTAACCTGAAGCGGAGCCTTCCTAAGAATTTCACCTACTGCATCTAAAAGCACAAATTATGACCCATAACCTACTCGTTATGTCTTACATTAGTTCGATTATTCGTAGGTACTGAAAGCCAAATTGACTGGGTAGGTTTACCCTAAAGAATTAGGACCAACCTCGCATCCACTATGGTTATTTATTATAGATGATATCCTATAATAGTTCGCAAAGCCACACCATTGGTAGCCAGATTTAACTAGGCAGACTTCCGTGTAGCTTTGGACTAACCTCACATCCCTATAACTTAGTCATACCTTATATGTATACCAACTATATACATATATCATCCTACATGATTAATAATTGAGGCCATATAAGGTATCCATTTATTACTCCTCTAATTAGGGATTAACTCTCTAATTTACACTAACCTCCTTCCTACAAATTAATATTACCTAACTATTCTAATAATACTAATTATCATGCTCAATACGCTATAATCAATACACTGTTGGTTTTAATAGTCAATAGGCTAATATTATATACGTATATTTTTACACGTGGAATTTAAGGTCTAATCCTTACGTTACAATAATTCGATAATAATTCGTTTACACGATATTTTGAAATATCAATCTCATACAAATCTACAATTCCAAAAAGAACGGCTGCTACCATAGACAAATAAAATAGATTCATACAGACATGAAATATCTACACCTTATTCCATATTACTAAATTAGAATCCCTTCCCCATTTTAAAGAACAGATCTTCACAAATTAGATCGTCTATGTTCAATTCAACCTTTATATATACCATTTTGCAGTGAGAAAAGAGTTCCTTATTTATTTAAGTGATAGAAATAGGTAGTGCACATTACAAACAATTAAGTAATACTTTACACACCATTTCTAATTTATTTTCTTTTTGAACCCGTTAACACTCCAATTGAAAACAGGGGAAATAGGTTAAATGGACCATACATTATCTAAATCTAAAAAAATAATTAGATTCAAATATAATAATGCCAAAAACAACTATATTTCCAACATATACAAAGATTGATATTTACTTATGGAAATTCTAGGGTTTTAGATGTTATATTTTCCTTTGCCAAAATTTCCTAAGGCATACTTCCAATCCAAATAAGTATTATTCAATTACAAAAATGTGAAAAACTTGATATTTCCACTCACAGAGAATTGTTTGCTTCCTAATTGTATTTGATTCCACCACCCCTAATTCTCTTTCAGATCTCCTTCTTTTGAAATATACAACAAAGTGAATTATGTATTGAAATTAGATCTAGAATCAGAAACTAGAGAGGAATAGAATTAGAAATTAAAAGAATAAAAATCTAAAACTCTTCACTGAAAATCCTAATTGATTCTGAAACCTAAAGAAGAAGAAGATGATGAGATCTGATTTACATTGCTCCTAATTCCGTGTTAGGTCTTTCCCCCTTTTGAATACACAACAAATAGATTGTATATATAGATTAGATTTCAAAAATATGAAGGTAGAGAGGAAAAAGATTGAGAATTTAATTTAAATTAGAGATTAGAAACTAGAATTACTTACCAAAACGTTTACTGTTCTGGAAAACTAAAGAGAAAGATTTTGATAGAGCTTCCCTGTTACTACAGAATTTTATGAAGAAAAAGTGGGGAATATGGGTCTATTTATAGAGGTGAGAAGGATCGATGACCTTTGGATTAAAAATAAACAAATCCTGGTTGTCTAAAACAAGCAATACCTTAGCCGCCACTAAAATAATCGGTCGACTGCTACCATCAAGTAGTCAACCACTAGCGGTCGACATCTTGCCAAAGGGCAGTCGAACCGTCTTTGTTTTATGACCGTGATTTATTTCCCGTTTTAATTTTAATCGATTATATACTTTAATTACTTACCCTGCCATCTTAACCCAAACGTTTTCTTAAATGTTAATTCTTTGCCAAATTTTAAAATTCAAACTTCGTATTTTTAAATTCAAATTCAAATTTAAACTTGTTCGAATAAATTTAAATTTGAAAACTTCAAATGTTCGTAACTTCTCTGTTTGACCATCTATTTCAACATATTATAAATGGAAATTGATCAGAAAATTGCCATGGACGCATTACGACATTTACACAATTTCCATTTTTTAACTTTATTTTAATCATTAATTTCTTATTAAATTTTATGGAATGTTACATTCTCCCTCCTTAAAAGGGATTTTGCCCCGAAATCACCAAGGGAAGATAGCGTAACGTGCACTCAACAAGTATGTTATACAACCAATTTTATCTACAATAATCTACACAACCATCTACTCAACCAAAAATGTAATGTGATTATGTATGCAAACATACCGTAGGCAAAATCAATCCTAGTGTGAATGCAAGATCGTGACATATGGGCATGTATGCAAACATCCTAACTATAAATAAAATTCTATAAGAGTGTAGAAATAATAGTGAAAAGTGTGGCAACTATTTCCTACCATCCAATCTAGCAACCACAATGCAACCAAATACTTATATTCTTAGAGAGAAAATTTACCAAAGAAAAGCTCGAGATGAGAAACATTCATCTTTTCTTCAGTTTTCCATGTGCTTTCCGCTGGGTTATCTCCCCATCTACTTGAACAAAAACAATTTCTTTGTTACGAAGCTTCTTAATACCGTGCTCCACAACACATCATGTAAACATTTCCTTAAGTATGGAACATGAAAGATGTCATGGACTCCTGCTAACTAATTTGGAAGCTCCACCTAATAAGTAAGTTTCCCTCACTCTCTCTAAAATCGAAAAGGCCCACGAACCTTAGCGTCAACTTCCCAAATGTACTAAACCTCATAACCTTTCTAAGAGGGGAAACCTTAACGAATACCATGTCCCTAACTAAAAACTCTAATCCCTTCCTCCGCCTATCAGCATAGGACCCCTAACGGTCCAGTGTGGTTTACATTCGCCGCCTAAACACTTCTACCCATTCCAAGGTCCTTCAAAATCCATGAAGCGAGCTCTCAGCAAACCTTCTAAATTCAAAGTCGTTTCCAAAGAAGATTGCAAAATCCTTCAAAATTCTCAAGTGAATAAAGGGTCTCTATCACTAACAATACTAACTACAACTCCACGAAGTTGCACAACTTACTTGACATAACCCGCACTAGAGATGTTGTAGTTCTATTACTTCCAATGGAAGTAAAATGAGCCAATTTACTATAACCTAAATAGCATCATTGTCTTTTGACTCCTAGACAACCTATCCATAAAGTCCATCAATATATGCTCTCATTTCCAAGTTGGAATCTCCAATGGTAACAATATCCCTCCAGGCTTTCCTTGTTTAGCCTTAATCCTTTAGCATGTCAAATATCTTGAGACAAGTTCAGTGACTCTCCCTTCATCCTTTACGAATTAGAAAATTCTCTTCATATCTCAACACACCTTATCACATTCGAGATGAATGGTGACATTTCACAAGTCTTGGGTTTGAAGCATTCTAACTTAAATTCCTTATTAATTTCCAGTCTTATCTTCGGTTTATCCTAGTTAAGTTTCCTTATGAAATTTACGATGTTCCTTAAAATATATATTTATTTAGCAGTTTAGTCCCATCCCTAAAATCAACATAGTGATAAAACAGAAACATGACTTATATCATATCAAACACTTTTCCTAAAGGAGACAACTAGCGATTTTCAATCCAAAAATTATAAAAGAATTTTTTTTAAGGAAGCTTCCTTTAATCATTAACTGGTGTTAATGATGTTGGTGTCAAAATGCTCCTTACCTTAAAATGTATATTCCTAGAATGTCATTCTACCATTATCCATATTCCTTAATTTTTCCTTTCTAGTTCTTATAAATATCCATTACCGATAATAACTGGCTATTAATGTCAAAATTGACAATCTCTAATCAATTCTTATTAATCTATTTCAATCTATTACCAGTTTCAAATTTTCTTATTATAGGTATTAAATTCCTCCATAAATACCGTATTACCTTCCTTAATCAGTCACCTATTTAATTCATTTTTATCCTTTATTAATTACAAACTTATTGCCCATTAAATCAGTAATTAATATCCATAAATCCTAGTCGTACCACTACTATGTTGTTTATAATTAACACGAATGCCATTGTAAATTATGTTATTTATATGTTTCTTATTTCTTGTTACTAATTTCTAAATTATAACATTCCTTTTCATATTTTATTTTATCAGAACCATCCTTCCTAATAGGATTACCGTTCAAATTCCATAAATTAACCATAAGTGATAATTTTGCCTTGTTTGAAATTACAAGAAAATGTTTCATTTTCTCTTATTGAAATAGACAGTGTAAACTACGAAAAAGAATATCTATCTTTTGTAAATTCAAATGTCACACTTTTATGCGTTTAAGGAATTAGGTAACTTACGAAAATTACACGAAGCCTGCTCCCAATAAATCAAAATATGGAATTTCACACTCCAAGGACTACCTAACTTACAACCCAAATATAGTTCTGGAATATCTTTACACACTTACCAACATTCTACAAATAAATGCATGTGACTGATTTTAAATTTCTAGATCAGGTTGTACATACTATTCTTATTTTATTCATATTCTGAAACCTTTAATCGTTCTTTCCTAAATAGTGATCCCCATCTACTCCACAAAATATAAATTTAGAAATCCACATTAAGTTAGTATTCGACATTTGAAATTCAAACTTGCAAAAGAAATTCCACATCTCGAAAGAAAACTTTTTAACCATACTTTTCAAAAGAATTTCCAACATTCAAAAACAGTTTGAAGAATTGAATTCTTAAAAACATATAAACACTAGGTTTTATTTTATTCCATATATCTATTCCATTTCTATTAAACATTTGAACAAAAGCCTCCAAAAATATTTGAACCCAACTTTCCATAATTTTCAACACATTTCCTGCTTTTTTCTTAACCCTAAAAGGTTCAAAAACTGTTTGTAAAATAATTTCCCTTCTCTAATACTTTTACTTCAAAGACTTACTTCTTTAAAAGTACGGTTTTTAACCCAAAACATTCAAAAACTCAATTGCTAAATCAAACCATAAAAATTCAAAAAGGACTGCTTAATCCCAAAAAGGAGCAAAGTAATTTTCCTTTTTCAAAAACATTCTACATTAAAGATTCATTCCTTTAAAAGTTGGTCGTTGAATTCAAAACATCCAAAAACATCTTCTCTAAATTTAAACAATGAAAAGTGGAGTAGACAAAGTAAACTCTTATCCCATCATTTTCCTATCCTATTCTCATCACCTCTCTTCTATTTTATTTCTAACTAGATTACTAAACTAATTTTGTAAGTCCCTAACACTAATCCTATCAAAATCCCCCAATATTGCCTCAGTTTATATTTTACCTACTTTAATTGCTTCTACATTATTTCAATCCATTTTTTTAGAAAGAAGGATTTGAAAGAACTCCCAAATTCATGAAATATAAAAAATCATCAAGTTCAACCTAAACTCTATTCTAGATTTATTACAAAAATAAGAAAACTCCTGTTTTTCGTAAAATATTTAAACTAGAAACTTTTTAACTCAATTAATTTTTTAAACTAAGAATTTCAAAAATGAAAAATCCATTTTACAAAAAACCCTTTATCAAAACTTCTGACTCCACATTTTCTTTCTAAGTTATGATTTTTCAAATATTCTTAGTTTTTCAAAACAACATCTTCTTAATAAGTCTTTTGAAAAGCTCATTCAAAACATTTTAAAGAAGTTTCCAAAGAAAATCTCTTTATCAAATTCTTTCACAATGGGTCATATTTTAGAAAAATCTTTTTCAAAGCAACAATTTCTTTATCAAATTCTTTCACAATATAGATATATATTTATATATTGTAGGGTTTTTGAAAATACGTTCAAAAATAACAAATATGCCACTCATATGTATGTATATTCTCGTTGATTGGGTAACCTAAGCTCTGATACCAGCTGTAACAAGCCATCCTAAAATGAACCAAATTTCGACCCAACAAAAGCCCGTCAAACCTTAAGCTCATCTCAAGGCGAGCTGTTAAGTTGATAAAATTAGAACAACATACCTACAAAGAGCTATGTATCTATACTTTTAGAATCTCATAACAGAATGGACAAAATATAGTATCAGTAACAAGTACCCATCTCAAAAAGAAAACCATTTCAAAAACATAACATGTTAAATATTACAACATGTCTACATAAAGCCTCCGTGGTACAATATTCCAAAATAACATAATTTTCTGAACTGGGTACAATAAAAATAATTAAAAAACATAAATAGATAAATAACTGCCACAAGTCTTCACCTCCACCTTCGTCTCCTAAATTAGCATCACTCTCTCTAACCTGTGTTGTAATTAGGAATGGGTTAGAACAATAAATATTGGGTGAAATGGAAATCTCAAGCTTTACCGTAATTGTACTTGGGCAGTATTATTTAAATAAGAAATATGTCTTAAGTATTAAAATCATAACATATGCATAAAGTCAACTGTAAGCCGAAGGCTCTTCCAGTATAACTATATAACACACGTATAAAATCAACTGTAAGCCCGAAGGCTCTTCTAGTCCAACAATACAAAAGTCAACTGTAAGCTCATAAGCTCTTCCGGTCTGACTATACAAAAGACAAATGTAAGCTTGAAGGCTCTTCCGAGCTGACTATACAAATCTAACTAACTAGCGTTTTCGATGTAAAAGGAAGCACCCGAACCACATAATACCTCTTTAATAAGATTTAGGCAGACTCCATCATTTAAGACCAATAAAATTGGAAAATCTCTGTCATTTCAAACCTAACCCCATGGTTGGTCCCTACATGGTTCTTCCTTAATGGCAACATGAGAAATCCAATTAGGCCATTTAATATTTCACCTAAGAAAAACGCGGACTAAGCTGACCCCTCCTGAGGATTTAAGCTACTGCATCCGAAAGCGGAACTTATGATGCATAACCCACTCATGATGTCTCACATTAGCCCAACTATTCGTATGTACTAGTAACCAGATTGACTGAGTAGGTTTACCCTACAGAATTAGAACTAACCTCACGTCCACTGTAGTTATTTATTATAGGCGATATCCTATATTAGACGGCAAAACCACACCATAGGTAGCCAGATTTAATGGCAGACTTCCATATAGCTTTGAACTAACCTCACATCCCTATAACTTAGTCGTACCTTATATATACCAACCATATACGTATATCATCCTACATGACTAATAATTGATGCCATATAAGGTATCCCCTTATCACACCTTTAATTAGGTATTAACTCCCTAATTTACACTTACTTCCTTCCTATAAATTAATATTACCTAACTATTCTAATAATACCAATTATCACGCTTAATATGCAATAATTAATACGCTATCGACTTTTATAGTCAATACGTTAATATTATATACATATATTTTTACATGCGGAATTTAAGGTCTAACCATTACATTACAGTAATTCGATAATAATTCATTTACAAGGTATTTTGAAATATCAATCTTATACAAATCTACAATTCCAATAAGAGCGGTTGCTACCATAGCCAAATAAAATAGGTTCCTACAAACATGAAATACCTACAACTTGTTCCATATTAATAAATTAGAATTCCTTCTCTGTTTTAAAGAACAGATCTTCACAAATTAGATCCCCTATGTTTAATTAAACCTTTATATACAACATTTTGGAGTGAGAAAGGAGTTCCTTATTTATTAAAGTGATAGAAATAGGAGGTGCAAACTACAAACAATTTAATTTATACTTTACACATCACTTCTAATTTATTTTCTTTTTGAACCCATTAACACTCCAATTTAAAATCGGGAAAATAGGTTGAATGGACCATAGATTATCTAATATGTAATTAGATTCTAATATATTAATACCAAAAAAATTATATTCCAACATATACAAAGATTGGTATTTCCTTGGGGAAATTATGGGGTTTTAAAGTTATATTTCCGTTTACCAAAATTTCCCACGGCATACATCAAATCCAAATAAATACTATTCAGTTACAAAATGTGAAAAACTTGATATTTCCACCCACGGAGAAGTGTTTACTTCCTAACTGGATATGATTCCGCCATACCTAATTCTCTTTCAGATCTTGTTTTTTTGAAATATACAACAAAGCGAATTGTATACAGAAATTAGATCTAGAATCAGAAACTAGAGAGGAATGGATCTGAAAATAAAAGAATTAAACATTTAAACCTCTTACATGAAAATCCTAATTAATTCTAGAATCTAAAGAAGAATAAGAAGATGAGATCTGATTTATGCCACTTCTAATTCTCCGTTAGATCTTCCCCCTTTTGAATATACAAAAAGTAGACTGTATATATAGATTAGATTTTAGAAATCAAAATATAAAGACGGGAAAGATAGGGTGTTTAGTTTAAATTAGAGATTATAATTTATAATTAATTACTAGAAAGTTTACTGTTTCTGAAAACCTAAGTGGAATGAATTTGACAGAACTTCGTCGTTGGTAAAAAAATTATGGAGGAAAAGTGGGGGTCTAGGGGACTATTTATAGAGGTGAGAAGGAACAACGACCGTTGGATTAAAAATAAATAACTCCGGGCCATTTAAAACAAGTAAAATCCTAGCCGCCACTAATATAACCAGTCAAAAACTAGCGGTTGACCGTTTGCCAATGGGTGATCGACGGGTCTTTGTTTTACGACCGTGATTTTTTTCTCATTTTAATTTTTGTTGATTATATACTTTAATTACTTACGTTACCATCTTAACCCAAATGTTTTCTTAAATGTTAACTATTTGCCAAATTTCAAAATTCAAACTTTATATTTTTAAATTCAAATTCAAATTTAAATTCGAAAACTTCAAACGTCCATAACTTCTCCATTTGAACTCCGATTTCAACACACTACATGAAAATTGATCAGAAAATCGCCACGGATGCAATGATGCAACTTCCATGACTAAATTCCAACATTTACACAATTTCCGTTTTTAACTTTATTTTAATTATTAAATTCTATGAGATATTACACTGGTTCTACCTAAGGTGGCTAACCAAACACATCGACCAGCCTAAATCATTACCTAAAAGGTAATAAGGGACTCAAGCCTAAACCACTGCCCGAAGAGTAGTAAGGGGCAAAGAAATTAACGCCTAAATCATCACCAAAGTGATATGTAGCAAAGAGAATTAAAGCTTAAATCACCACCCAAAGATTAGTAAGGAGCAAAAGAAATTAATTAAGCAAGTTCAGATATACTCTATAGATGGGTCAAAGCAATCTTCTAGAGGAAGAACGGTCAAACACATTCAATTTTGCATCAAGGCAAAGTTAAAGTGACCTTCAAAGGAAGGTAAATAACAATCTATTACCAGAAAAGTCTCTGGTCTTCTATTTAGATATTATTACTATATGAGTTTTTGGTCTTCTATCCAGATATTACTACCAGATGAGTTTCTGTTTTTCTATTCAAATATTATTACCAGATAAGTTTCTGGTCTTCTATTTAAATATTATCACCAGATGAGTTTTTGGTCTTCTATTCAGATATTATTTCCATATGAGTAACTGGTCTTCTATTCAGATATTATTTTTAGATTGGTTTTTTGGTGTTCTAGTAAAGAAATTATTATTACCAGATGATTTTCTAGTTTTCTATTCAAAAAATTATGATACTATTGCCAAATGGATTTCTGGTCTTCTATTCGAAAAAGAGATATTATTACCAGATGGTTCTCTAGTCTTCTATTCAAATTATAATTCCATCAGATGGATTTGTCGACTTTTATTCAAATAAAATAATTGTATTAGTGCCGGATGGATTTTTGGTTCTCTATTCAAACTAAATTATAATAGATTTTTGCTCAAGTGAATTTATAGTCCTCCTAGCGAGCAAATCTCTAGTCTTCTCAATTAAACTTGGCTTTACATCGAAATATGAAAACCTCTTTATATGAAGAAGAGGATAAACTAATCTTTATTATATCCGAAAGGGATTGTTTAAAATTTAATATAAAATTAATAGTGAAAATCATCATTATTTATTTTATGTTTTTTAGGAAAAACAGGATTGAAGAGAAAATCTTGCAGAAAGTCAAAAAAGTAAGAAAATTCTTGGTTTTACACTAAAGTTTAAAAAGCTTCTTTTATACAAGGAGAGGGGCAAATGTTATCGTCATATTTACTAAGAGGTATAAACATGGAAGTAAAGGAAGATAATGTTACTTCAACCGGAGGATGTCGTGCCATAAATAATGTTGAAATTAAAGGCAAGAAGGGGTATCAAACTTCAAGAAACTCCAAAAACGATATCAAACTTCTACATAAAGGTATCGAATTTCTAAGAGTTTTGAATTCCAAACAATCAGCCAACCCAAAAAAATATCGTACATAAACATGGCAAGGTGGTTGTCAAACCTCAATAGTAAGAAAGGTACCACACCAAGGTTTTGAACATATAGAGATGTTGAATGATAACAACCTTAGAAGTTACCGAATGTATAAGGAAGTAGATGATATCAAATTTTTATGACTCTTTGAAATGTCGGGGGGTCTATACATACAAGAACACTAAAGAATGATGGATCCATAAGGGAAGTCGAACAACAACAAAGGAGGACATTATCAAGCTTCCATAAATAAAGAATGATGCCAAATATCTAACGAAACTGAGTGTTAAATCTCTAAACAATGGTGGGCTTCAACAATAAGAATGTCGGGAAGAACTGTTGCAAAACATTATTAATAAGGCAAGAAGATATAGGACTTATAAAAGCAGATGACAAATGATGACGAATGACAACATTAAAGAAGCATCGAACGCCCATCAATAAGAAGATGTTGGATCTCAAGCAATTAAAGTGACACCGAGCCTCTACAACTTAATGTTGTAGAGTATGAAGCAAAGGAAGGATGCCAAACTTTAAAGAGGTATGATTGATATCAAATAACTGTGATGCGACAGATGTCGTGTATCATCAATGGAAAGACGGATGTCGAACGCTAATAGTTATGAAGGATTTGGAACTTCGAGAGGCATGTTAGGTTGCCACATATAAACAATGAATAGAGCGTTGCCATAAAACACCAATGTTCAAAGAGGCACCGTAAATTATCAAATTTTAATGTGATGGCTTAAATCATCTATGTAAATAAGGTTGCCAAATATCATCAGCACAATGAAAAATGTCGAAAATCAATGATGTTGAAATACACTTGGCAGCCATACCTCCTACCGCCACTCTTATAAATAGACCCTCTTGGCCATTCAAAAAGGAGAGAATTTTTCTTTCCTTCCTTATATTTGAAAAGTTGTAACCCTAATTTGAATTAGGGCAAAATCAAGAATTTTTTGTAACTTCCGAAACTAATGAGAATAAGGACTTGGACAATTTTGCATAGCATATTTCTCATGAATCGTACATGTATAACTGTTTTCAGACTATAGACGTACATATGACAAATTTTTTGACTTGGATTTGGGCTTATAACAAATTCCTTTAAGCACTTATCTAAATTAAGGATTATCTTGAATAATGCCTAACGTGCTTAAATGACATATAAAAAAAGGGATGGTGATTTATCAGAATCATCTATTTAGTCCATTAACAAAAAAATAATGGACTATTGTACAATTAAGTGCTTGCCTATTATTCTTTTGGACATATCGTTCAAACTTTTCAACAACTTCATTACCTTTCCAAAATTCCATAGGCATTATAGGACTATTTCAAATAACATCATTGTGTATTAATTCTTGAGTCAATCTTTGGTTTAACGACACCATCGTGATGTCGTGGATGTTTGACAAAATTTTGGTTTGGCACAACATCATTAATGATAGGCCAATTTTTGATTTTGCACTCAGGTTAGACAACAGTTTGGTGAGAGCAATACATCATCTCAAAATACTATTGAATTCTTATATAGAAAATAGGCATAAGGTATGAAGAACAATACCTGACATGTCCCTGCAACCACAGAGTTAGCACAAAACGAACATAATATGCTACTCTAAGAATCTACAAACTAAGTATAATGATGGGTGTCCAGGTATTCCTATCGTTAATACCTAACTCAAGTGACATCCCAAGAGTGGTAGAATACGAGAGAAAGCAATCAAAGCAAACATATCATGCATCAAACAATCCTCACCACCAATCAATGTGCTCTAGATATATGGTAACTCATATGGCCGTTCCTCTGCCAAGGACTAATTAAAATCCTGGTTTTGGTGTACTCATCTTTAGCCCGAAGATGATACTAGACTCTTCCCCCGGTCCAGGGTATATGATCTAAACAACTGATCCGAGGTAGCCAAACAAAATACCCATAAGCATCCCCACAATACCCTTACTTTCGAGTATATCAGAATACATTTTGAATATCAATAGTCCCTTAGCACGCATATCCAAACTTTTTTCTTACTTCATCTAGTTTCCATTATCTTCCAAGAACGATTCCACATTCCTTCATTCCACGATAGAACCATTAAACATTCTATCCACGAGTCACCCTTCCTAGAACCTTGCCTTTGTAGATAACCATCCTCATGTCTCCTTCCATGCTCCCTAAAACACAAAGCTAACTCAAGTATTGCCCCGAAGGCCCTCCATGCAAGCTCGAAGCAAACATCCCAAAAAACCATTCCATGTTATGTCTGGTCCCCCTCATATAGCCAAACAATAGCCATCGAACAGCATTTCCCGTCCAGCTTCTCATCACCAATACAACAGCTACCAGATAGGATTTCAAGTACAGTCCGTCACTGTAACAACCCTGATTTTACTGTCGCTTAAATAAAATAAGTAAAGATTTAAATTGAAATTTGAACGAGAAAATTGATTTCTCAAGTATTGGTATTGGAGAAATTAGAATTTTAATTGTTTACTTGAAGATGACTGAAATTATGTATGGAATTTATAAACAAATTTATTTCGAAAAAAATATAGAGATTTTTATTTTGTTTGGTAAATCTTTTCATTATTATTATAAATAGTGTTAGAAGTGATCATTTTGTAAATAAACATTTTTAAAGGATTTTATTATTATTAGTGGGAAATTAATTGTTTTAAAATTAGATCTTAAAATTTATATGAAATAAAGTACTGTGAATGATTTATAAATTTGGATATGTGAGCTTTTGTAAGTCTTAAGAAATTAATTAGGATTTAATAAAGTAGCATTGGAAGTAAATGCTCATTTTAATAAATAGGAATTTTGTATTTTATTTTGATGGGCTTAAATTAAACCCATATCCATTTCTAAGCAAATAATAGAGGTAACATTTTCATACTTCTTCATTCTAATATGTTGTACGTTCAAAACTTAAGAAATCAAAATTAGGATTGGCTTTTCTATTCTATTGCAATCAAAATTTCCATTTTTAAAATAGAAATCAAATCCAAAAAAACTGTAGAAAATCAAGGTATGTTAATAGAACCTTTATCTATCCTATAGCTCAATCAATTTTAGTTTTAAGCAAGTGATTAAGCTATTTTGTACTTCTTTGAAAACTGAGTTCTAGGGTTTACTTCAAGTTAGAAATCAAGTTGGATTTGGTTGTGAATTTACTAAATAATCAAAGGAACTAAGGTGAGTGAACCTCACTACTATTCTCTAATTCGAAATTCATGTTTTTTGGTCTAATTCAATTGCTCTTTTTTTTTTAATTTGAAATCAGCTTGTTGTTGAGATGAAACCTTATTTGCTGAAAGTTGCAACCCCTTATTGATTAACACTTGAGATTAAAATTGGTATTGTGTTGCTTTTTGTGATTGTATTGGTTGCATGCAAGTCTGAAATCACATACGTATGACCTGGTGCGAAACGCCATCACCCAGAAGTTGATCGGAGGGGTTTCTGGAGCTGGTATAGCTCTAGATTTCATCCCAATTAGTGCATCGGTGGTGCCCATCGGTGGACCGGTGGGTAGAAGCCTAGAGCTAATTCAGCTCCAGGAAAAATCCTCCAACTCTCCGTCCAATTGATCGCTTGTTTTCCTTGTTTTGCTTGGACTTTAACATCATTTTGAAGCTCATTTTTGATGAATTATTTATGCATTTCCGGGTGCTTGAATCTAGCTTTGATGTTCTTGTTAACATAGAAGTCTTACTCTATGATTCTTGCCAAATAAACAATTAAATTCCACTCGTTTGCAAAGTTATTTATAAAGAAAATGTCGCTTGAAAATGAATTGTTTTCTATTTATAAATATATATATGGAAAATATGTGTATTTTGGACATGAATGATTTTAGAATATTATATATAAATATATATATATATATATATACACACACACACTTTCAATTTTAAAGTGGAATATGAAGGAGATTTACATAAGTATAAATATGAACTAAATCGTGTTTTTTGTTTTATATATACATTATAAATCTTTTTAAATTAGCTTTCAAAGTAAAACCATTTTATTATAAAAACACACTATCTCGTTTGGATGAGAAATTGAATTAAATGGTTTAGTAAAATAAGTGGCATGAAACGCTTGTGTTTATTTCATCGGTTAATTCAAGGACTTGTTCAAATGAACATTTATTTGTACGAGTGGAATTTACTAGCTTTAGTAAATATTCTTGCATTATGGGACATTAGTCGATACTCTTATGATTACTAATTGAAAGTGGATGACACTTATCTATTTGTCGAGTTTTCAGACTTGATCTTGGGTAATTCCATTTAGGCGGATTAAATAAGTGTTCATACCCATCTTATGATGCACGTTTTCTAGCGAGTTATAATTTCGAAGTGCAACCTCTTGTGTTCGCGTGCGAAGTGCGTGTCTCTTGTATTGACTTGAGAAATGCATATTTATTACTTGTATATGTATGGTTGTGATTTTCTATGCTCTTATTATTGTGGTTTCCTTGACTTTGATGAATATTGTATATAAGGATAAAACTTAACCATAAACCATGAATCATTAAATGAAATATTAGTATGTTAGGGAAGTACAACTTATAAATATTTACCTTTGACATTTATGCTAGTTTTTTATTATTAGTATTTCACCTTTGTGATAATTAGAGATAGTCTAACCCGGGTATTATTTTAATGCTCAGGTCAGACCTAGACTTGACGGTTATAGGGACTCAATGACCTTGGATGTGAGCTAGCTTAAGAAGTCTATTTTCATGTTGTTTACATTTGCGATGTACCATTTAAGTCCAACTTATATGTTTGATCTATGTTTGTATATGTGGTAGACTTTTTTAGTCATGTGTACTAAGATCTGTCACTGTTTATTTATGTATATGTATATAAATATGAGTCTACTATTTCCTTTTATAGACACGTACTTTTGAGAAGATATTGATGTATATTATTTTCATTGCGATGTTCGATTCTGTGTTGTATATTATGTTATGTATTGTTCTGAATTAGATTAAACCATTGTATTATTGTTTTGCGCTTGGATTAGATATGTCGAATCCCCACTTATAAAAAAAGAAAAGAAATATATAGCCATGTTATTCGACGTAATTGATATTAGCCTAAAGCAATTTTACAGATGGTTGCTCCTAACCAGCCCTATTTACTATACTAACAAACAGTGTAACCCGGTAATAACCTTTGTTAGTGTGGGTCTTAAGGTGAGGGCATTACATTCACTAGTCGAACCAACAACTACCGGACATAATTTCCTCTCTAGTCCTTTACTACTGAACTAAACGGCCATAAAATCAACCGGCTACCAGACAGGATTTCTTATCAGGTCTTCCACTTGCCGGGCCAAGCACCTACCCGATAGGAATTCCTATTTAGTCTTCCACTACCGAGCTAACTCAGATATGAACTAATACTTCCCTTTCCTGACCAACCACCGAACCACCCTTTGCCGGACCAAGCTTTACCAAACCAAAACATGTAGCTCGTTCGGCACATCAACATCGAATTGATTCCATCGTTACACTCAAAACTTCAATCCTCATGCATCATCTATGCAACGTTACGACTCCAAACCCTCTAGAGTCTATCCATTGAAGTTCGATCTCATGGTTCAAACCTCTTGCTTACTTCGATGTGCATTTCAACCATATAAGTATACAAACAAATACCATACATACATCAAACAACATTCAAATATGCAAATCATACAATCAATCATGGAAACTATCATACGAGGTACATACAAGTATAACATACCCTAAAATATATCAAGACAAACACATATCCAAATAACATGCCTAGAACACCAAAAATCAATTTATCATGTTTTAATACAGGTTTGGTTATAAATCAACATTAAAAACTAATTTGACTTTAAAAATGGATCCAAAAAAAGTTAAAACCTCTAGATACAGGTGAGAGATATGACGTCTTCCTCACGCATTCGAGAAAATGGCACCGCTTCTTCCTCTCGTGATTTTCATATGAACCCATCTACTTATAGAGAGACTTTAGTTCATAATTTGAGCGCAAATTCCAAAGAAAGTCATTTTAATTCTTGGAAAAAAGCAAATTATGGTGATTCATTAAAGGAAATCAAATCGAAAGGAAATTGCTTTAGATGTGGGTATTTCAGTCATTGGGCAAAAGACTGTTGGGACCCTATCATTTGCTTTTAGTGTAAAAGGACCGGTTATAATTTATAAAGCTTTTGCATGCAATTTTAGTTTTTCTTCAAGCTTGAAATCCATAAACAAAATGGAAGCTAGTAATGAAGTTTTCATTTCTTTGACAAAAATCGAGAGGGAATTACAAATGGTGAGTTCTTAGGTCATAATGTCGATCGTTAAAGGGGCATTCACTGTGATGAAAATAGGGGAGCTTCTAAAGTCAAAGTTTAAAAATCTGACATTAAAGAATTGGAGTTGGGATGTAAAGAGGTTTGATAATGATATTATTATGAAGTTCCCTCTAATTTCTTGTCTAGAAACGATGTCGGATTTATTATCTCAAATAGTGGCATTCTTGGATTGAAAATGGAGTCTATGAGAGGGTAGTAAATTTACAAGAGCAAAAGAATGTATTTGGATTACGCTTAAAAAAACTACCGTTGGCTTACAGAAGTTTGAGGATGGTTAGAATGGTGTTAGCAAAAGTAAGGGAGGTTAAGCGGCTTTAGAGAGATTTTATGGATGTTGCTGATTTCACCACTTTAAGGCCAAAAATCAAAATTCCTACTCCATGTGAATTGCCTTTTTGCTCAAAATATTCACGAATGAGTATTATCATGAAATATCTTTGAAATGATTCACAGGTAACCCAAACATTAGAACGAATTTTGGAGCTTTTAAAAACAGTATATTTTTGAACGGGATGAACGGTAAGCTGAAGACATGGAGATACAAGAAGAATCTGAGTGTTTTGGGGATGGTGTTTTTGTTGATAGTGGAGATGAGATCGAAGGAGGAATAGGTAATTCAATATCGATATCATCAACTGACGTGAATGATGATGAACCTATTATAAGTTCTAAAATGAAGAGCAGCGAGAACAAGGTAGATGTTGATTTGGAGTGCTTTAGAGCATATGAGGAGGTCGTGACAGATATGGATACGGTTCAAAACAGTGGTTCAGGTAGAGACTTATAGCAAAAAAAGGAAAACATAAGATACATGATGAAGCAGGGAAAATGGAATCATCAGGAGCAATGAAAACTTGGTGGATGAAAATTTGGCATATGGGAAAAGAAAAACAAAGGAGACATGATGAAGCAAGGCAAATGGGTTTAGCAGGTAGTTTGCAAATGGCAAGGAGTGTACACAATTTCGAAGTTTGATGCAAGGGCCCTGTTTAATTGGAGGTGACTTTAATGTCACCAGATTTGAGTACGAAAGAAACAAAAGAGAGAATGAATATGTTAGTAATATAGAAGATTTTAGTGAGTTTTTAAGAAACTATAACTTTATAGATCTATCCCTCACAAATAGAAAGTACACTTGGAGCAATGGAAGAGAGTCATATTCTAGTTAAATTAGATAGATTCTTTATAAACCCACAATTTGAAGACATACATCCACTTTCTTTTAAAAAAGGTTATGTTACTATTGTTTCAGAGCATTGCCCTATAGTTTTTGACTTAGGAGATAGCATGAAGTGGAAAGCAATATTCAAATTCGAAAAAATATGGTGTTTAAAGGATGGTTTTGAGGAGATGATTAAGAATAAGTGGACAAAATTTCAGAGGAAAGAAGATGCAGCAAGCATTATTTCTAAAAGCTGAAAAATCCTAGAAGTTATTTGAAAAACTGGAATACAGAAGTCTTTGGCAACATTAAAGCTAAGAAAGAGAAATTGGAGAATGGCATACTTGAGTTAAATATTACCGCTGAGCAAAGAAGATTAAATGATGAGGAGAGATATCATTTGTTGAACGTGGAGAAAGAGCTCTTAAAAGTTATAGACCAAGAAAAAATATATTGGCGAAAAAGATCAAGAACTAAATGGTTAAAAGAAGGTGACAAAAGTACAGGTTATTTTCACATGATAGCTAATGGTAGAAGGAGATCTAATATGGTATGTAGTGTGATGAGTAGAGAAGAGGAAATTAATAAGCAAGAAGATTTGAATAAAGCTTTCGCGGATTATTATGAAATTTTATTTGGAAGCTGTAGTAAGAAGAGAGTGGAATTAGACGGGAAGCTTTTAAATCCAATTAATATTAGTTTGTCTAATTTAGATGAGAATTTTACTGAAGATGAAATGTGGAATGCCTTGAATGAAATGTCTGATGTTAAGGCTCCAGGATCTTATGGTTTTCCAAATTTCTTTTTCAAAAAATATTGGAGTTGGTTGAAAGTTGATATAATGAAAATGTTTGATGAATTATATGCTGGGACTTTGAACTTTGAGAAAATTAGCTACGCAAATGTAGTGGTGATTCCTAGAAAAGAAGGAAGTTTGACATTGGTTGATCTTAGACCTATTAGTTTAAATAGTACATACAAGTTGAAAACTAAAGTACTTGCTAATAGACTAAAGGACAAAATGGAAAATTTAGTAGATAAAGCTCAAAATGCTTTTATAAAAGGAAAACAAATACTCGATGGTGCTGCTTCAATTCAAGTGGCTGTTGCATATTGTAGCAGAAGTTAGTATCATGTGTTATTCTAAATTTGGATTTTGCTAAGGCTTTTGACACTGTTGATTGGAACTTTGTTATTGATTTATTGAGACCCAGAGGATTTAGTTAGAAATGGATTAAGTGGGTCTCAAGTATCCTTTTAGCTGTTAAAACTGATATATTTGTGAATGGAATTGCGGGTAATACTATTAGTTCAAGGAGAGGATTGAGATAAGGAGATCCGCTACCTCCACTGCTTTTTTATTTAGCGTCTAATGTCTTCGCACAAATCTTGAGAGTTAGTGGTAGCAATGGAATTTCAAAAAGATTTTGAGAAGAATTTGTTATGAGAGGGATTAATTCTCTACATTATGTAGATGATACCATCATTTTTAGCAAACCAAATTGCAAACATATTGCTGCACGCATATTTATATTTAATGCATCTGAAATCTTATCCGGTCTTCAAATAAATTTTCATAAAAGCTATATCTTAGTTATTGGATCGAATGACGGTGTTGCGAAGGAGATAGCAGGAATATTGAATTGCAAAGTAGGGGAGTTTCCACTAAGCTATTTGGGATTATGCATTAGGCCTGATAAATTACATAAGGAGGACTGCTTTCCTATCATTAATAAAGTTGACACTAGGTTGCCTAGATGGAAAGGAAGTTCTCCCTCGAAGGCTGGAAGGTTAATTTTGCTAAATTCTATGCTTTATGCTTTGCCTCTTTATTAGTTATCATTTTATAAATGCCCCACATGGGTGGGTATTAAACAAAATTGGTACAATTAGGAGAAATTTCTTGTGGACCGGAAATAAAGATACTAGTGCTTTGAGCTATTTGATTGCTTGGGAGCAAGTTTGCTTATTTGAACAGGGAGGCTTGGGTATAGTCAATTTAAAAGAGATGAATTCTGCTCTTTTGTCTAAATGGAGGTGGAATATGGTAAGTCATAAAAATGCATTGTGGAGAGAATGGATAGTTAATGCTTTATTATGATGGAGCTTTCTCTTTGCATGCTGAATTCAGTCATTTGGAGGGATATAATGAGTATTGTGAATATCTTCAAAACCGGAACTAAAATGGATGTAAATAATGGTAGAAGTTGCGCTTTTTGGTTGGATAGTTGGTTGTTGTTGGTTCTTTTGGCTGTTGTATTTGATCATTTATTTGATATTGCTAATGCTAGAGACAAAACTTGTTCAGCTGCAGATATGTATGACATGCAAGCAAAAGAATTCAAATTGATGTTACCATTTAACAGGATTATTGAAGGTAGAGCAATTAATCAACTACTGAAACTTATTAAACTGATGGAGAATGTTGCTCAAAATCGTGATATGGATGTAATTGTCTAGAGATGGACTAATATGAAGAGTGTTAAAGTGAATAGTTGCTATAGATTTTTAAACTTCTTTAGTAGAAGATACGAGGGTTTTAATAAAAGATGGAATACAAAGAGAGTTCCTATGAAAGTATGAGTTCACATGTGGATATTAATGCATGGGAAACTTAACACAGAAAGCATGCTGAAGAGTAAGAATATGAACATTTCTGAAAAGTTCTTGTTTCGTGGAATTGAAGAGGAAAGTTACATTCATTTGTCTTATGAACGTGACGTGGCTTTCTATATCTGGACTATATGCTTGGTTCATTTCAACATTGATTTGGATTGGAGTGATTTTATCAAAGACCAGTTCAATTTTTGGAGCTTCAAATACAACAAAATCTTTAATCATGACATGTTGAGTAAATTTGTTTTACTTAATTTTTCTTATTGCTGGATATCGTGGAATGAAATTAACAATAGATGTTTCAAAGGAGTTGCTAGAAGTGCTAATTCAATTATATTTCATGTGTTGAAATTTATGTATATTTATGGGCAGATATGGGCAGCTGGAAGCATGTTGATCTGATTGGTGATAGCATAGGTAACAGAGTTCGTGGAAGGAACAGGGGTAACAATTGAAGATACGCTTTATGATGATTTATTGTATTATACTTTGTACATTGTTTTGGTTAGTCTCTATTATGGTGCATGCATCTGTATTTTGTTGTGCATGCGCCTGTTGTGATGATTTTCTTTGGTTTGTTGTATTTTGTTTCGGACCTGTTGTGGGGGCTGTTGTGTTTGAAGTTGTATTTTGGGTTTGTATACTCTTGCGTGAGCATGTAGTATGTTGCGTTTGAAGTTATAGTATTTTAGGTTTATTTTTTTGAGCTCCTGCGTGAGCATGGTGATGCGATGCAGTACGTTGTAATGTAAATGGGTCAGTTGTATGTAACTATTTGATAATAGATGTGCCATAGATAACCCAAATGCTTCTAAGTTAATCCACTACCTTTTCTTCCAAAAACAATAAGTTGATAAATCACTCACCAAACCCAAAAAGTGGAGATTTGCATGCAAATCGAGGAAAATCCAAAAATGAACACCAAAGATGTGATTTTTTTTTCCCAAAAATGTAGATTTGAAGATCTCCAATGAATTCCCTTGCAAACCTATCCTTAAATATGGTTTAGACTTGATTTTCATAAGAAAAGAAAAGGTTCTAGATATAAAATGAGTAATGGGAGCATAGATTTATTTGAGAAGCGATAAAAGTGATTAGGGGTTGATGGTTAAGTCTATTATAGCCTCCAAACCCAAAAGGACAAAATTTTGAAATAGGCATCCAAAAAAAAATAACTGGAAAAATAGACTTGGGTGGAAATTTATTATGAAAATATGCATGTTTTGTTTCCAGGCCAGTATACATGGGCATTCTGTAAATGCGCACGAACAAACTTAAAACATGATAAATTCAAATACACAGAGAAACCTTAAAACATGATAAATTCGAATCTCGTAATTTGTTGATTCATATACATCATTGTGTTCGTCATCGGAAATTATGATTTTTAAAATAAAATTCACAAACTTTAACTTAGTAAATTGCGAGAATTTGTTAGATGAACGTTAATTGGGTTTTGACGAAATTCTGGTGATCAGAGTAATGATAAATCTCGCGATCGAAGATGGGGCATGTTTGGAGGTCAAGGATCATCAGAAAAATGTTCGATGATTTTATAATTCATCGTGGATGATGAACGAGGATGATTTAGGGTTTTATCCCTTGTTTTAGTCATGGAGGGTTTTCGCGTTGCTGTAGCTTCGTCGTCGCATCGGAGTTGATCACTCTGGTGGCGATCGAAGCTGGAAAGCCTTACGCAGCTATGGCCAGAATTGTGTGGCCTCTGGTGGCCTGTGGAGTCGGAGCGAGGCGATTGAGTGGATCGAAATTGAGTTCCAGGTTGAAGTTTGATGGGTTCGAGTTCGCTCGAATTTGATTCCAGAGTGGATCGTCGATTCTGGGTGATGGGATGCTTGGGAAAGGTCACCGGCAACGTGCGAGTGCTCTCAGCGTCGACCAGAGGTGATGGAAGTGGCCGTGCATGTGCACGCGTGCACCAGCGTATATCTGAAATTTGGGTGGTTAGGGAAGATTTGGGTAGTGGGGATGAAGTAGGGAAAAGACTCGAAGTTAACCTTGGGAAAGCAACGTGATGGCTCGAAGTTGTTCGCGTATGTTTTTAGCAAATTTTAACAGTTTTCAAATTAAACAAGGATAAAGATTGGAAGGAAGGAGATAGGTTGGCTCGAAGGTTTGTTCGGGTTTTTGATAAATGGGCTCGGGTTTCTTTAACTTGATAATTTAACAAGTTTTAAAGTTATGAAAGGATTAAGTTTTCAAACAAATTTAAAACATAGTTTTAAAGAAATATAAACTAAGTTTCCAAAGGTAAAGTATTAACAAGTTTTTATAACAAGCTTTCAAGGATTTAAAATTTAAAGTTAAATTGTTTTAAAATTGTTTGGTTTATATAAATTTTGTATTAAGTCAATTATCTTATTAAATCTCAGATTGTTTTCAAATGTCATTAAATGAAGGATTAATTTTTTTATGTTATTTAAGGAGTAATTACTTAATGAAATTAATTAAAGGATAATTACTCAATGTAATTAATTTGTGATTTATTAATATAAGTGATTAGGGATAATCACTTATTGTAATTAATTAAGGATAATTAATTAAATGGCAATTAATTAAGGGTTAATTTATTAATTAAAGATAACAGGAAATTATTGTCAAGGACAAAAATTTTCAGCGTTTTTGCCTCAAGGACAGGCCTTCAATATTTTATCCTGAAGGACAACTTTCTTTAGGTATCAGTTTTTAGTCATTGATAGTATCAGTTTGTAGTTATCGGTAGTAGTTTTTAGCTTGGTAGCAGTTTTGTTGTCCTTATGAATAATTTTGGAAAATATTTGTCCTTATGAATAATTTTTAGAAGAATGTTTGTCCTTATGGTAAAAATATTGAGGTTGTGTCCTTGAGGCAAAAAATATACAAATCTTTGTCCTTTAAATTAATTCCCCCTTAAAGATAATTAATTAAATGGTGAATTAAATAATTAAAGGTTAATTATTTAATAATTAGAGGTTGATGATTATAATTAAAGGTTAATTAATTTATTAATGGTTAATTAATAAATGATTAAAGAATAATTAATCAAAATGATTTGTAATTTATTAATGTTAATTAACCAAGATTTGTAATTCATAAGTAATAAATCTGATTTGAATTAATCAGATAATTAACTAATTTTACTTATGAATGTTTGGATTCTATTGGATGATTGAATTGTTCGATATCCCTATTATGTGATGCTGTGTGATATGAATTGTTTTAATTCAAGCTGTGATGAATGTAATTTATTTTATCTGTGATGAATGTATATTATTTATCGGTGAATTGGTAAATGGAAGATAAGCGCTATAGGAATATCTCGCTTATCGATATTGATATGCTTAAATCTGTGATGATGTGATGATTTGTAATGTTGCACTATTGTGTAAAACCCCTGGACCACACTTTTACACACACAAATATGGATTTCACGTGGAAATCGGTTAAGTCACAGATGATTTAAATTTAATGTTTTGAAATTGAAAAGTTAATTTCAATTGATTTTGGAAATGGATTTGGGTTAAATGTTAAAGCTTTTGAAAAGAAGTTTTAAAGAGTAAAGTTATTTTGAATAACTTGGTAAAGTTTTCAATTTGAATAATTTAATTTGAATTTGAATTCAAAAAAATTGGAATTGAATTCCATGTTTGGAAACTATGGTTAAAGGTGTTATAAATGTGTTTATATGAATTTAAACCATTTTAAAAGTATTGTTTGAGAACTTAAATTTAACCCAAGGACTTTAACTCGTATAAATGAATCAGATTTTCCAAAACGAAAACTATTTGTTTTCAAATAATAGAAGCTTTCATATAAGAAATGAAATTCCAATTTAAAGGAATTTCAAGTTTGAATTGGAAAAATGGTTTTCCAAGTTATGAATAAATCTTTGTGAAAGATTGTTAAATTTTGTTTTGAAATTGGAAAGGTGTACTTTTGTATAAACGGCCGAAATGGAATTGTTTTGAAAGCTATAAGTTAAATCTTTGATTTAAAGATTAAATGAGTTAATCCAATTGATTTGGAAAATCTGTGAATGAATCTTTGTGAAATTGGGTGAACTTTGTGAAATAAATCTTTTTGTAAAAGATTAAAATGGTAATGTGTTTAAACCATTTGAAGAAATTTTTTGGGTAATAAGTTGTGACTTAATTGAAATCACAATATCCATATGTTTTAAAACATTGTGCTCATTATTCGATTTAGCCGGGAGAGGACTTTGTGTCATATAACCCATTCCGAATAATGATACGACGTATATGGATAGCATTTGAAGACCGGTGATGAAGACCGGATATTTTCGAAAACGAAAGGACAACTCGTCGAATGTCTCTGCATCGATTGGTCCCCAGTATAGAGATTTTAGCACCCTTTGTGATGGGAAGTCCGGATGTGATTAGAAATTATCCGGATTTGCAAGGGCTTCTTCGGAAGTGCCTTCGATTCTGTTCGAACCCGGAACAGACTTGTATAGTTGTATGTCTGACACTACACTTTGAGATATAGAGATGATTTCTTTCAAATACATTTCTGTTTGGTGGCGGAGATTTATTCTCTTAGCTTAACACCCTTCTCTGAGACGTACGAGCTCAGAGGTTATGTAATTGAAGGTTATCAGTGATATACTCCCAATTTGGTAGTGTGGCATGCTGAGTGTTGTTGTGTGTTGCCGATCATTTGTTGATCAAAGCATGGCTTCGTGAAGAAGCGTAGCTTTGTGGACGAGACCTCATCGAGCCTCATAGACCGGAAATGGTTGAAACAGGAAAGATGCGGTAAGGTTTCAGGGGTAGCTCCCCTAGGGTATGTCCATTCCTTTTGGAAAAAGGTGGTATCATGGTATGGAGCCCAGATATTTACCTGTGTGGTTGCTTCAATCTCATTTACTATGTGTGATTGTTGCTTTGTGATCGGGATCCCGGATAAAGGTCGCAAACGACCGGGGGTGGCATATCTCAGGTTTACTACCCGGGAAGGGGGTAACCGGCCTTGTGTTGGCAGAGAGCCAGGTGGTTCTCGAGGTGTCCCTCCAGAGGCGTTCCCATGTGGCATAGGAAGTTCCTTAGCCTGACCATTTGTTGGAAAATCCAAAGAAACAATACGAGCCCTTTACGAATGCAGTTGTATAACCTATCTCCTTAGGCGGCAGCTATAGCAGGCATAATATAATGGTACCTATGCTGACTAGTTTTCTGCACTATGCACTAATAATAATATCAAATGATTTTGCATAGTAAGCATGTTTGACTATCATAAGAAGAAATCTCCTCCAAGTCTGTGATTGCATTGTGTGTGTGGTGGGAGGTCTTATGGTAGTTTCATTTTCCAAAAGCATTGCGAATTTCAATGTTTAAAATTCTTTTGTGTTTGTTTAAAGATAAACTGTTTTTGTTTGCTCACACCAGTCCCATGACTGGCATGGAGTTTATTGTTCCCTTCCTAAACTCTGGGTGCCCACTATTTTCCACATGGGCAGTCTAGAGTTGGGTTTCTTTTTAGATAGTCAGGTTTAGTAGATTATCTGGAGCTAGTTCAGTTCTTGGAGTTCACCGACTGACGTTGCTTACCTTTGTGGTTCTAGCTTGACATTGAAGTGGTTGGACTTAGCCTCTCTGACTGATCATTTGGAGTTATCACTTCTATTATTTCCGCTGTATCATTATTTATCTCTGATATTCTTGTATCATATTGATATCATTGTTGTATATCATTTTGGATATTGTATTCATTGGAGTTGTATATGATATCATATATTTCTTTATTCCACTGTGTTGTTATACTTAATGGTGTTATAAGCTTCGGGAGCCAGATTCGACGTTTGAATCTACGACATTTGAGTACAAGTGAAGTACGGGTGTCGAATTTCAAATGCCGAGTTTCAGGACTCTTACATAGAGCAACGAACCCTTGTTGTGATATTATACTGTTTAAACTCTCGGCTTTTTGCGGATCATTCAAAAGGCCGATGTAATTTGAAGTATTTGCCGCTTTTAAGGGATTTCCAACAAATTTGGTCACTATTCTTGGGGTAGTGCGGTGCTTTCATATTTATATAGCGAATTGTCAACCGTTGCGTTTCAAAAGTCCAACTCATTAGGTGGTTGTATGTCTTTATTGCAGGTATGTAACTTTCAAATTTTTTTCTTTGTAATTCCATATAATTATTACTTGATATTTTTTTTCTATTTCCATTTAATTATAGTTATGGTCGTGGACATACTTGGCCATTGGACAACCAAATGTAGCAATCCTGCCTAATTTGAACCCTGTCCTTCCCTATGATTGTAGGTAAGTGTCAATTGTTATTTTGAAGAAAGTCTTACTATGATTATTGTAAAGTGTAAGTTTAATTCATTCTTCACCTGTCTCTTGTAGATGGAACACTGCAAAACATTGGCGAGAAACCCCTAAAAATGTTCTAATTTTATCATAATGAACTCGACTTACTACCATCCGAAAGTGTGACTTGGGATCCATATGCCTTAACTCTTGGAACAACGGGCTATTTATTTTATCAATATAGATGTTTGTTGTGAAAGACTCGATTGATTTATTTTTTGGGATTTGAAAATTATTGTCTGGATCGAGTAATGAGACAATTTGGATATCTTTCTCAACATATTCCCGATCCGGATGTTCCAATTATTGAAAACTATAGGGATTGTGGGGAGTTGATTAATGAAACTTTACGTTTATGGAATGCGAGACTTGAAAACATAGTTGTTGAGAAAAATCCTATGATTTCCTTGTGTGAATATGAGTATTATTATTGGCAAATAACTCACCGTTTTATATTGAAACAATCTTCGAGATGCCTAGTTGCTTATATTCCTCGAGCACCATTAGAGCATGATGTTGTTAACAGGATTTATAGTGCTCTCAAGGTTGTGGATGATATTGAACTCAATCGATTTGAGTCCGATAAGGTGAAATGAAATGCTTTGGGCATAAAGATTTATTCAATATAATTTTAGGTAGAAACAAATCACATCGAACTTCTGCACAACATGCTCAACCACCTCCTTCTACTCATGCTCAAGGGCCTTCTAGTATTTTTTGGAAGCTAATGTTGAACAACAATGTAAAGCTAATGTCGAACAATAATGGGAAGGTAATGTAGAACCTATCAACCTCTCACCATGCATGGAGAACAACAATGGCCATAATGGGAAGTTACAACCCAAATTTTTGGATATACAGAAGGCTCAACCTTCCAAGCACATAAGGAAATTGTATACGGACCATCTCAAGGTGAAGATCAACCACCACAGCATACTCAAGAACAATCCTAGCCATCTCAAACGCTAGTTTACCAAAGCAGGGAAAAGAAGAAAAGAAATACACCATTAGAACTTCAAACGCTTAAGGATTAGCTTATGTATTTGACTATGAATTTTCTTTTAAACTTTGAATTTGCTTATTTGGAATGTAAGAATATTTGGAATGTTTGAATATATAATTGGAATGTATGAAGTTTATTTTTCTTTTGTATATATGAATCTCTATATGAATGCATATATGGATGTCTATATGAATATTTATATGAATGTATGGATGCAAATTAAGGGTGGGAAACAACACCGTTTTTTGAAGTAGGAAAAATGAATAGACGCATTTGTAGAGTGCGCATGAAGGAATATACACATGCGCATTCCACAAATGTGCATGTGTGTAATCCTTCATGTGCATTCAACAAATGGCCTGTTCATTTTTGTTGCTTTAAAAAAACAGTGTTGTTTCTCATCCAAGAATTCAAACATATATACATATATTCAAACATATGTATTCATAAAACCATAAACCTTGCATTCAAACAACAGCATTGAGTTCATCGATTATAATAAGCAAATTCATTACATAAGCACTTCCATGCACATACCCATTACAGCAAGTTCATCGATTACAAGATCCTCTCGTATTTCCTAAAACACCACATTTGTTATACCTATCTTGTCGGTTGGTATTTGATTGATCCATTGCTCCTTTGATTCCTGTGGATCATGGACGTCCTGAGTTTCTTCGTTTCGGAGGTGGTTTTATGTAAGGACCTTCATATGTTGTCCAATGACGACTATTTTGGACTGGATGAAACGTAGGAGAATAAGAAGAGTTATAATTTGTAGTTATGTACCATGGTGAAATAAAATCATCGTATGCTCGATTAGCACCTCCGGAACCTCTTGAACATCCCACTAAAACATGTGAGCAAGGAAAATGTTCCAATGTGGGCATATTACACGAACTTGTAGCTTTGTTATCCCCAACATTTACCATATAATCAAGAATATATAGATCTTTCACTTGCCATTCCGTATAGTTATACCGTTCGATGTTTAAATATCTTGATTCTTCTAATCTTTCCTTTGCAATTGATTCCCACTTTGGCATTAAACGTGACATCAACAACTCCCCTTGAGTACGACGCTCGTAGAAGTAGTGGTTAACACGACGAAAAGTACGTGCAACCAATAATCTCACGGGTAAGTTCCTTGTTCCCTTTAATACATAATTGAAACTTTCAGACACATTTGTCGTTATCATGTTAAATCCCATCCCACCATCTCTACATAGTGTCCAATTTTCTTCTTGGTCTTTCAAACTTTTTTCGATCTATGCATCGGCTCCAGGACTAACAAGCTTTGTTTCTTTCGTAACTCCTCATATTTCATTACTTCAGAGGCAACAGCCGAAGCATGTAACAAGTTTTGAAGAACATCCGATCCAAATCCATCTTTTTTGAAATTGGCTTTAATGTGTCTGACACAATATCGATGATGATGATAAACATGCCAACCTTCAATTAATGCACGTGGAATTCCTTTCATATGATCAAAAACAAACGTAATACAACTAATAAACCACTTCCTTGTATTCCATGATTCAGTTGGCACAATCGCAAATGCTAATGGAAAACGACCTTGATTTGCATCAACACTAGTGGCAACAAGTAAAGTGCCTAAATATTTCCTGTAACTACCCGAATTCTAGTGGGTCTGGATTTTTCGCAAAAATGCTAAAACCCTAGCCCATTGAAACCCGAGTTGGCAATCTGGTATCCTGCAAATAGGCAAAGACAAATATATCAGAGCTCAATTAAATATCTCACAGCGGAATCGACTAAAATATAATAGTAAGTAAATTATATTTTAACACTTTCTAAACAAGTGTCTTAAAGTGGAAAGTCTCTATCATCTCCCTAACCTATAGGATTTTATAAGGAGGGGGTCAGAACTAAAGTTCTGGTGAATGGATAAATTATACACTTTTAAGCTTAATTCTACATATGCCGTTTTATTTTCATTTACTGTTATATTAGGTTCACTAGGTTTATCATACTCTCGCCTCCGTGCATGAATCGTACCCACCTACTCCTTAGCAGATTAAAACCTAATAACTGATATATATATATATATATGTAGCAATATGCCCAATGACCGTATTGGTCCTAGGTACTACCCATAGTACCTTCCGTATCCTCCTCGTAAAGGACTCCATCGTCTTGCTCCTCTAGCGTTCTGTGACTACATCTGTAAAGGACAGCTTCGTGAGGTCTACAATACAGATGTACCATCGTCTACAATAAAAACGTAAAACTGCGTCCGCACTATTCTATACTAATGTTGGACATCCGCAACATACCACCCAGTGCGTACATTGAGGACTATATGTAATCGTTATGTCTACTCTCTGAATCCCACCAACAAGATCTATCTTGTACGGAACTCAGTCGGTGATTTTCTGTATCTGTAAAGGACAACTTCGTTAGACCTACAATATAGATATTGTAGTTGGTCTGTCTTTTTTCTCATCGTGGCTATGGCCCCACGCAGCCACCCCTCAACTAATTTAAAGAGCTCTAAAGAGTTAAGTGGTCGTGCCCTACTGCAAACAATCTAACATCCAATTGGCGGTGCCCCTCCATCCAATGTCTCGATAGTGAAAGAATCATTGGCATGTTGGTTTAACTCTAGTCTTTCCCGAAATCGCTCTTGGTCTTGATGTTGGCCGATATCCATATGCGACTATCCTTAACCTTACTTGCAAGTACTGGACATACAAATACCCTACTCCAAACACCAAGCCCTTCCAACTGCCTACAAAGGTCCGCTTCGTAAGGCCTACAATGCAAATGCAGTGAAGGCATACTCTCTTGATGGAACACCTATAGACCTGCCTCTAGGGATGCAGCTTCGTTAGGCCTACCCAGAGGGTCATCCTAGAGTATCCTTATGTCCCGTTGAAGTCTCGTACTTCTCTAAAGCCAAAAAGTACTAAGTTGGACGTGCTTCTCCATTGCTGAAATCCGTGATGAACTTCTTCGTTAGGCGCTTCATCCTTTGGGCTGCTCCAAACGCATTTCGGTTCTTTTATTAGACCCTAAGTTTAATCTTTTAATTTGCGTTTAATTTGCTTTTTTTATTTTGTTGGCTACTTATTTTAATTTAATTAGCATATTCTTGCCCTCGTCTCACTTCTAACTATTGTGAGGTAACCATATTCTTGCCACATTCAATATTTTTCTTATTTGACTTGATATATAAATCCCTAAGTTCAATAAAATAAGCCTCTTTTATTATTTCTGCGTTATTTGCTTATCAACTTAATATAAGTTGTTTAAATAAGCTTCTATCATTATTCTCTATTATCATTGCTTACCAATTTATTATAAGTCTCACGATAAGCTTTTCCGTTCTTATTTCATAATTATAGCTTATGTTATAGTTCTACTCGTAATTATTGCTTTTTCTTCTTTTATAGTCCGTTATGTAATCACAAGCATTTTTTGTCTGCTCTAGTCTGCCTTCTTTTATTATGATATGGAATTTTCTTTAATTCTCTAATATTACATAATTCACTAATCATAATAGTTTCCTAATTAAATAGCCTGCGCAGTAAATGCAGACTTAGGCTCCTTGAATTTTTTAATAGCCTCAAATTCTTAAATTAATAATTTTCTTGTTTCAAATCAAACTTTACTTTATTGTCCGCTATTTTAAGAAATAATTCTATTTTATTTGGTTGGTTATGAAAACTATATAATCCATTTCCATATCTTAATATTGAATAATACTATAAACAATAATCCGTAACTGCAAGGTATCTCTTTTACTATTTTGGAGTAGTGTAAAATGCAGCGGTTTCTCTATTTTACACTAATACCCCCTTTTTATTTCTTTTGTTCTGGCAGTTACGTTTATCGTTATCTTTTAGATATTAAGTTATGGAATTGTATCCTATTTTCTAAACCAACCAATTAATCTAATAATTACTCCCAAGTTAACTTTTCTCGTTTTAATGTAGTTTATTACAGTAATTCTATTCCTCAACCTTTATTATTTTACATCTAATTTTCTTCATTTCAGTTTTCTTAATTATATAATCCATATTCGTGTTTAATCTATTCTAATCCATACGCGAAGAAAAAAAAGTGGGGATAGAATAAAACTGACGCTTGCATAAAAATCAAAACGTAGAAAAATATTTAAATAAGGCATAGAAAATAGTGTATAAATACTGATACTATAAATAAACTGCAAGTTTTCTTATAGTCCAGCCTAATTTAATTAATATGACTAATTACTGAATAAAATTTTCTAAACGGGAATCTAACGATAATATATCTTAAACTTAAAAGATATATAAATAAATCCACTCACATGTCGTCCTTAGCTTCAATCTCTATCCCTTTTAATTTGCTACGCTTTTCTCCCTTTTTAATTCACTGTAAATTCCCTGATTTGTTTGCGCAATTCTCTAATTTGCTTGTATGTATATCCTTGCTTAATTTTATTTTTTGTTTGGGGAAAGATTTGATTGATAGACGAGAAAGGAAGAGGGAGAAGAAGAGGAGTTTGCTGTAAACGACAACAGCTAATTCAGAGAAAATAGTGTGGGCTAGGTTTAAGTTACGTTCAATTTATAGGTGTGGTGAACAACTATGAACCATCTGATTAACCCTAAAAACAATCGTCACCATCATTTATTGATTTGTTAACATTAGCTTATAACGTATAATTCTCCAATGTTATTCATTTATTCCTTTTTTATACAACCCTATTAATTCACGTTTCCTTCTAAATAAGATTCTCCCAATAATTACTCAATTAATTAGATCATATATATATATATATATATATATATATGTATGTATGTATGTATGTATGTATATCCAATATTAATTGATTCTTATCGTTATAATTTCTTACCTATTTGAACACGTCAATTAATACCTCTATTAATTGATTGTATGTAAAAGTTATACTTTTTAATTTATTCTTATTAACTTACCTTCATCATAAACTTAATTACTCCGTTTGATTTTTGTACGCATTCCAATTCTTTTTTTTCTTTTTAACTTGGAAACAAATAATCCTATAACTGGCATTTTCTTCTAGCTAATTAATTTACATTATTAGCTATTGTAATAAGAGCATATTCTTTGATTAATTGCCACCCATTTTAGAACGCTTAACTGATTGCCAATTAATTAATTGACACGTTTTCCCATTTTAATCGATATCCAAATTAATTCCCATGCGTCACTCAATCACACATATATTAATTGTATATATTTAACCGCCAATTTTTTACCCAATTAATTAACATATAAGTTTCCCTCTTTTAGTAATCGACGCTTACTTAATGTCTTTAATTAATTTCTTTATTAATTTATTGCGTCGATTATAATATATGTATGTTGTCATTTAATTTATTCCCCACACACGTTTCCCTTTATTAGAAGATCCCTTAATTAATTAATGTTATAAAAGTGGCATATTCTCGGACTAATTGACACCTCTATTTCTCTTAATTAATTCTACTTTTAATTGATTGATGCGTCAATTAATCACACACTCATTGCTTGTATAAATCTATATAACCTCTTAATTCTTAAATGCATATATTTGACATTTATATTCTGTTTTGCAATTATGTTAATTCAATTGATTTTATTTAATTATGTAAAAATGCAGGGTGTTACATTGTCCCATCCTTTAGGAAATTTCGTCCCCGAAATTCGAAAAGGGTAAAACTATGCAATTCCTCGCATCAATCACATCCGTTTTGTGTACATCCAATTTTTCAACCACCCGTGCTCTTGTGCAAAAGTGTTATTCAATACAAAATATATGCATGTACATGAATTTCTAAGCTGTACCTCCTATGTGAATGCTTTGCTTTTTTAAAAGTCTATTTTTAAAACATGATGCACACATCCTAAATATACTTGCAATTTCTATATGAATGCAATCTTTTGAAAATTTAAAACACTTTTCATCCAATTTTTCCCATACTCCTATTGAATAGGGGTGTAGTTCAACAAATTTTGCATCCAAACTCTACCATACAATTTTAAATATTCGAATTTCAAAAAAATCTAATTTTCTAAATTTGATCTCTTATGTCAGAAAGAAGGTAGAAAATGGAAAAACTTCGTATTTCTCAGATTTTCTTTTGTGCACATCTTCCTCCATACTTGGGATTTAGGCTACTATTCCAAAAAAAATTATTTACTTCCCCAAGCACAGTTTACATAAGAAAATATCTCTTCTTAAATTTTTCTGTTCACGTTTCTGTCACTTTCTTTAAATTTGTTATTTTCCTTTTAGTTATCTTATTCTGCTTTTATTCTTTTTTTAATATACACAGCAACTAAACACAGCTATCATTTAGGGCAAGGAGGTCTAGGACCATGTCCACTTTGACACAGAAAGGTCCTACTCTAGAATCCAAATAACTCATATGCTCCTCCTACCGCCTATTACTTGTTACCAACATACGCTATATTACTCATGACGAATAAGATCTGATCATCACTTCTATTCCATGCTCAAAAAGGAATAAGTAAGTCTCATTTACTGCAATGGATAAGGGTTTCAATCTATGCAGTCTCTATCTAAAAAGGCAACTAAGCTTGGGAAAATTTTCTCTATACTCTTCATTTTTTTCCCAACTTAGGTCTACTTTTCCCACCACGCATCTTACTATCTTACTAATATCACTTCATTATTCTTCTATAGTCTACACACGTGAAGCAACATTTTTAGGTTTTCAGTAGTGTCCTATACACCTTACGGGAACTTTTATTATTACTACTAGGAGTAATTACTGCTATAGCCTTGTATTTTTCCTGTTACACCTAGGAAATGATTCCTATCTACTCCATATTTAAAAGTCTGGTTCGGTTTGGTATTTATCAAATTTTCTTCCAAAATTAAAACTTTAAAATTTTATCTTTTCAAAAACTTATGTACTTTTCCAGCAAACCATCTTTTTTTTAAACATGTCTTGCTTGTTCTTAAAACATTTTTCTTTTTTCTTGACTTTAAAAAAAATATCCTCACATGTTTTCAAAATATCCTTCACATTTTTTCATAGATTTTCAAATTTACTAAAACTGGACTAGATAAGAACAATTATTTTGTCAAAAATCTCTTAATTTTCATACTCTTCCAATTACTTAACCTTGAAGGAGTTTCTAACTTACTACACTTTATGGTTTTATACCGTAATTTATGGGAATTACTTTCTCTTATGAGAAACCCTTAACGCTAAAACCTTCTATGAATCCTTTAGATGAGGATTTCATGTTTATGTGAAATTAGAAGAAATTTATTTTATATTTTATCGAAATAGGCTATAAAAAATATGGTGCTTTCCATACCTTGTACATCTTTTTCACGTATTCCTTATAACTTGCACAAAACATCTTTATTTATGATTCATAGAAAATTATATCATTATTCGTTTCATTCCAATAGATTAAAGTATGTTTACTCTATATTCACTTAGATAAGATATTTCCTACTAAATTCATTAATATATCGTACATTAGTTTTTTCAAAAGAACTCATTTTCAAAACTGCTTTATAACTAGAAAATATTTTCATATATTTATTTAAATAATAAGTGTACATACAAACCACTTTTAGAAATTATCTCCAAAACCCATTTTGGTCAAAATCGATGTTGCGTAAAACACCGTTACTACAACCCAAAAATACTAGTTTATGAATTCAATTAAAGTAAATATTAATAAATCTTATATGCTATGTTAAAAACATTTCCTTTGGGAGTCACCTACTATAACAATAGCTTAGTCTATGCTTCCTTTATTTTTACCGAAAACATCTATTACAAAATTAAATATTGTAACCAATGTTTTCGATACTTAACACACTCTAGGTTTTTATACTTAAAATCTTTGTTCACCAACAAGGAAACTAGCGAGCTATACACGCTCTATAATTCTTCAAAAAGAATTTCACTTTTAACAAAATTTACATCATATAAAAACCAATTTAAATTCCATACCACTTTTTTTTTCAAAAACCCAATATTTACTTCCTCAAATATATTAACAATTATATTTTCAAGTTTTCAATTCCAAAAGTTTCTTTTTATTGGGCTAGACATAAAGTGGATTTCTTCTTACTAAAAACTCTTATTTCTTTCAAAATAAAAACACTCTCTCTACTATCCCTAGAGAACTTCTCCACTTCCTATAACATATCGATACCAATCTTCTCTCAAAACATGGCTTATTTGTATGCAATAAATCGATAATTAACATAAGGCTCAACAAACTTGGGTCATCCTGAACCAAACTAGCAAACTATGCACAAATATACTTCTAAAAACTTTCCACATGTTAAAACCTATGGTTGGGGACTATTTGAATTTTAGTACATAATATATTTATATTTTATTCAAAAATACAAATATGTTCACTCACTATCTACCTAGGAATCCTAAACCTAGGCTCTGATACCAAATGTAACAACCCGAATTCCAGTGGGTCTGGATTTTTCGCAAAAATGCTAAAACCCAAGCCCACTGAAACCCGAGTTGGGAATCTGGTATCCTGCAAATAGGCAAAGACAAATATATCAGAGCTCAAATAAAAGTCGCACAACAAAATTGACTAAAATATAATATTAAGTAAATACTCACCAATATAATAACACTTTCTAAACAAGTGTCTTAAAGCTAGGAAGACTCTGACCTCTACCTAACCTATAGGATGTTATGAGGAGGGGGTCAGAACTAAAGTTCTGTTGAATGGATAAATTATACACTTTTAAGCTTAATTCTACATATACCGTTTTATTTCCATTTACTGTTATATTAGGTTCACTAGGTTTATCATACTCTCGCCTCTGTGCGTGAATCGTACCCACCTACTCCTTAGTAGATTAAAACCTAATAACTAATATATATATATATATACATATGTAGCTATATGCCCAATGACCATATTGGTTCTAGGTACCACCCATAGTACTTTTCGTATCCTCCTCGCAAAGGACTCCATCGTCTTGCTCCTCTAGCGTTCTGTGACTACATCTGTAAAGGACAGCTTCGTAAGGCCTACAATATAGATGTTCCGTTGTCTACTATGAAAACATAAAACTACGTCCGCACTAGTCTATACTAATGCTCGGACATCCGCAACGTACCACCCAGTGCGTACATTGAGGACTATACGTAATCATTCTGTCTACTCTCTGAATCCTGCCAAAAAGGTCTACCTTGTACGGAACTCAATCTGGGATTTTCTATATCTGTAAAGGACAGCTTCGTTAGGCCTACAATACAGATATTCTAGTTGGTCTGTCTCTTTTCTCATCGTGGATATGCCCCCACGCAGCCACTCCTCAACTAATCGAAAGAGCTCTAAAGAGTTAAGTGGTTGTGCCTTACTACAAACAATCTAACATCCAATTGGCGGTGCCCCTCCATCTAATGTCTCGATAGTGAAAGAACCATTGGCATGTTGGTTTAACTCTAGTCTTTCCCGAAATCGCTCTTGGTCTTGATGCTGGCCGATATCCGCATGCGACTATCCTTAATCTTACTTGCAAGTATTTGACATACGAATACCCTACTCCGAACATTAAGCCCTTCTAACCGCCTACAAAGGTCCGCTTTGTTAGGCCTACAATGCAAATGCAGTCAAGGCATACTATCCTGATGGAACACCTACAAACCTGCCTTCGGGGATGCAGCTTCGTTAGGCCTACCCAGAGGGTCATCCTAGCGTATCCTCACGTCCCGTTGAAGTCTTGTACTTCTTTAAAGCCCAAAAATACTAAGTTGGGCATGCTTCTCCATTGCTGAAATCCGCGATGAACTGCTTCGTTAGGCGCTTCATCCTTTGGGCTGCTCCAAATGCATTTTGATTCTTTTATTAGACCTTAAGTTTAATCTTTTAATTTGCATTTAGTTTGCTTTCTTATTTTGTTGGCTATTTATTTTAATTTAATTAGCATATTCTTGCCCTCTCGTCTCACTTCTACCTATTGTGAGATAACCATAGGTCTAATAGGGAATGTTGTTAGTATGAGCCACATTCATTATCTTGCTTATTTGACTTAATATATAAATCCCTAAGTTCAATAAAATAAGCCTCTTTTATTATTTCTATGTTATTTTCTTATCAACTTAATATAAGTTATTTAAATAAGCTTCTATCATTATTCTCTACTATCATTGCTTACCAAATTATTATAAGTCTCACGATAAGCTTTTCCGTTCTTATTTCATAATTATAACTTATGTTATAATTCTACTCGTAATTATTACCTTTTCTTCTTTTATAGTCTATTATGTAATTACAAGCGTTTCTTGTCTGCTCTAATCTGACTTCTTTTATTATGATATAGAATTTTCTTTAATTCTCTACCATTACATAATTCACTTATCATAATAGTTGCCTAATTTAGTAGCATGTGCAGTAAATGCAGACTTAGGCTCCTTAAATTTTTTTATAGCCTTAAATTCTTAAATTAATAATTTTCTTGTTTCAAATCATACTTTACTTTATTGCCCGCTATTTTAGGAAGTAATTCTATTTTATTTGGTTGGTTATGAAAACTATATAATCCATTTCCATATTTTAATATTGAATAATAATATAAACAATAATCCGTATCTGCAAGGTATCTCTTTTACTATTTTGGAGTAGTGTAAAATACAATGGTTTCTCTATTTTACACTAATTCCCCATTTTTATTTCTTTTCTTATGGTAGTTACGTTTATCGTTATCTTTTAGATATTAAGTTATGGAATTGTATCCTATTTTCTAAACCAACCAATTAATCTAATAATTACTCCCAAATTAACTTTTCTCGTTTTAATGTAGTTTATTACAGTAATTCTATTCCTCAACCTTTATTATTTTACATCTAATTTCCTTCATTTCAGTTTTCTTAATTATATAATCCATATTCGCGTTTAATCTATTCTAATCCATACGCGAAGAAAAAAAAAAGAGGGGATAGAAGAAAACTGACGCTTGCGCAAAAATCCAAAACGTAGAAAAAGATGTAAATAAGGCATAGAAAATAGTGTATAGATACTGATATTGTAAATTAACTGCAAGTTACCTTATAGTTCAGCCTAATTTAGTTAATATGATTAATTACTGAATAAAATTTTCTAAACAGGAATCTAATGACAATATATCTTGAACTTAAATGATAAATAAATAAATCCACTCATATGTCGTCCTTAGTTTCAATCTCTATCTCTTTTAATTTGCTATGCTTTTCTCCGCTTTTTCCCCTTTTTAATTCACAGTAAATTCCCTGTTTTGTTTGCGCAATTCTTTGATTTGCTTGTATGTATATCCTTGCTTAATTTTAGTTTTTGTTTGGGGAAAGATTTGATTGATAGAGGAGAAAGGAAGAGGGAGAAGAGAAGAAGAGTTTGCTGTAAACGACAACAGCTGATTCAGAGAAAATAGTGTGGGCTACGCTTAAGTTACGTTCAATTTATAGGTGTGGTGAACAACTATGAACCATTCGAGTAACCCTAAAAACAATCCTCACCATCATTTATTGATTTGTTTACGTTAGCTTATAACGTATAATTATCCAATGTTATTCATTTATTCCTTTGTTATACGACCCTATTAATTCACGTTTCCTTCTAAATAAGATTCTCCCATTAATTACCCAACTAATTAGATCATACATACATACATACATACATACATACATACATATATATATATGTATGTATATCCAATATTAATTGATTCTTATACGTTATAATTTCTTACCTATTTGAACACGTTAATTAATACCTCTATTAATTGATTGTATGTAAAAGTTATACTTTTTAATTTATTCTTATTAACTTACCTTCATCATAAACTTAATTACTCCGTTTGATTTTTGTACGCATTCCAATTCTTTTTTTTTCTTTTTAACTTGGAAACAAATAATCCTATAACTGCCATTTTCTTCTAGCTAATTAATTTATATTATTAGCTATTGTAACAAGGGCATATTCTTTGATTAATTGATACCCTTTTTAAAATGCTCAACTGATTGCCAATTAATTAATTGACACGTTTTTCCATTTTAATCGATATCCAAATTAATATTTATGCATCCCTCAATCACACATTTATTAGTTGTATATATTTAAACCGCCAATTCCTTACCCAACGAATTGACATATAAGTTTCCCTCTTTTATTAATTGACGCTTACTTAATATCTTTATTTAATAAATTGATTGTGTCAATTATAAATTAATATATGTATGTTATCATTTAATTTATTCCCCACATACATTTCCCTTTATTGGAAGATCCGTTAATTAATTAACGTTATAAAAGTGACATATTCTCTGACTAATTGACGCCTCTATGTCTCTTAATTAATTCCCATTTTGATTAATTAATGCGTCAATTAATCACACACTCATTGCTTGCATAAATCTATGTAACCTCTTAATTCTTAAATGCTTATATTTGACATTTATACTCTATTTTGCAATTATGTTAATTCAATTGATTTTATTTAATTATATTAAAATGCGCGGTGCTACATTTCCCATATAAATGAGTGCCATCAATAGAAAGTAATGGGCAACAATGCGTAAAACCTTCAATTGAAGGTCCAAAAGCACAGAAAGCAGCATCGGAAACACCTCGAGTGTGAATGACGTCAAATATTGTTCCAAGATTCTCGTTTTGCACCGCTTTAAGATACTTTGGTAATTCCACGTATGATGTATCCCAATCTCCATATATCATTTCTAAAGCCTTTGTTAACCCTTGCCAAGCCATTGAGTAAGTAACTTTGATACGAAACATATTTGACATTGGTTCTTAAACTTTGTGCAATCAAATTTGTTTCTGATTTGACTAGTGGAAGTATCTTGCTACAAATAAATTTAGCAGTTGCATGGCGGTGGTCTGAGTTGATGGTAGGATTTAGACAAGTGTGGTTGCCTCTATACAATTAAATTTTCCATCAGTTTTGAGATTTCTTCGTCGAAAGGTGAGCATGTACCCTGCAAGGACAATTTTCATCAATGTCACATCGAACCATATAGTCATTAGCACGAGACTTGACTACTCCAAAAGAAACCGCATTTAATTTCCCATTCACTTGTTTGTTCAATAAGTTTTTCTTTTAATTCAAAAATCAACGCAACTCGAGGACCTTTGTCAACACATTCCCATCCAAGGGCCTTCACATCTAATTGATCACTCTCCATAATTGATATAGCCATCATTTTTGTGGTATATAAGTCCTCGGTTATAGGATCTTCCATTATTATATTTTCATCATTAGTTAGTTCTTCAAGCGATTGAGTATCGTCACATATGAGTGCTTCGTTATTAACTTCCATATTTTCAATCCATGTTGTATCTTCTTCTATTGCACATGCTACTTGCATACCATCAAGTTGTCCTTCACCAACATTCGCAATGTCAACAAAAGCATCATCCTCCTCCTTAAGATAGTTTGATGCTTCTCCAATGTCATGTGTTGTATAGCTATAAAAAATATTTGGCCAACATATAAACAATGCACTTAAAGATAATTCATAAATTTATAATTTAAACACTAACCAAGTGGTTGTTTGTGAATGAATTGGAATACTACCACCCAGATATTATGTCTCTTCAAAATTTGTTACGGGTATGAAGTCAACCGAAAATGTATATGCGCATTCTGTAAATGCACATGAACAAAAATGTACATGTGCATTTACAGAATGTGCTAGTTTTGTTTATCTAAAAAAAACTAGTGTATTTGCGCATTCTGTAAATGGGCATGTACAAGTTTGTTCATGCACATTTACTGAATGCATAGGTACATTGGTCTGGGAAAAAGCAGGCCTGTTTTCATAATAAGTTTCCATATAAGTCTATTTTTCTAATAAGTTTTTCTGGAAGCCTATTTCAAAAATTTGTATAGGTTAGTGGGCTTGCTTCCAAACTCTCAAATTACTCACTAAGTTGCTCCAAAAACTGACAATCTTCAAATAACCATATCTCCTAGCTAGAAAGTCCAAATTGCTACTATTACCACTCTACAGAAAGGGAAACCATCATATCTTTCCAATGGAAGTGGTTTCGGACGCTAATTCGGCATCTATCAAAAGTTATAGCCTCTATAATTTTTCAAGGGTGAAATCATCTAGAAAATTTCTAAATATAGGAAATGTCTCTAATAGGCATTTCCTAAAGTTATATAGTCATTCGACCTCGTATGAATTTAAAAATAATGTTTTATGATACTCTGATTACGTAAAATATGGGTTGTTACACCCTCCTCTCATTAGGAATTTCGCCCTCGAAATCCCCAATACAATTAAGGTGAAATCAAAAATAGTTACCCTGCATCCCTTACATCCATGAACAACTATACTAGACATTAAACATGCTTGCAGAAGAAGGTAATAATATCTACGCCTACCATAGCATGCGCTACTTTATATGACATCAAAAGTGAAAGCAAATACGATAAACAGGAGTCTCACCAAGTAAAGAGCTCCGGATAGGTGGTCCTCATGCTCTCCTCAGTCTCCCAAGTACAATCACCTTCGCTCTTACTCCACAGAACCTTCACCAACTCTACCGTCTTTCTTTTAACCTGCTTCGTATCACGTTCGACAATACGAATAGGCCTACGAAGTTTCGAGGCTTTCGGTTTATTCTTGATATCATCAAGTTGAAACGGTTTGACAATCACATCTGAGCCATGCACAAACTTTCGCAAGTGAGAGACATGGAACACATTGTGCACGCCCGCCATCTTCTAAGGTAAGTCGACTCTATATGCAAGACTCTCAATCCTATCAAATATCGAAAACTTTTTCAGAATTACCCAACTTGAGTTATGAGGACGAATGATATTTCTTTTTTTATGTAAGTAAGAACAGAAAAACTTAAATCAATGGACCAATGAATCTCGACGCAAATTTCCCCTAGCACCGAATCAGACAACATTCTTCAGCGAAGAGATCTTGATAAATACCATATCCATGACGGAGAATTTTAAATCACGTCTTCTTATCTCGGTGTAGCTCTTCTGGCTGTCCTGAACAGCTTTCATTTGTTATAGAATGATCTCAATCTTCTTCGAAGTTTCCCTAATCATATATGGCCGAAGTATCAGTTTCTCGTCCGCTTTCCACAAACATGAAGGAGCGTTGCACGGTGGGCAATTTAACACCTCAAATAGTGCCATACTGATGTTGGACTGATAACTGTTGTTGTACGCGGACTCTACTAAGTGTAAATGATCATCCCCAAGCCATAAAAATCAAGAATGCAAGCTCGCTAGAGATCCTCTAAGATACGATTCACCCTCTCGGTCTTCCCATCAGTTTGTGGATCATAAGCTGTACTATGATGCAGCTCCATCCCCTGCACCTCCTGTAAGTTCTTTCAAAATCCACTAATGAACAAAGGGTCTCGGTTGCTTATAATTCTCTTCAGCACACTATAGAATCGCACATCCATTTAATATACAACTCGGCCAATTTGAATGTCGTTCTATTAGACTTTATATGTATAAATCTAGCACTCTTCATTAGTCTATCGACTATGACCCAGATGCTATTGTACCCTCCTTTGGTTCTCGACAATCCATCGATGAAATCCATTAAAATTTGTTCCCATTTCCACCCAGGAATTTCGAGCGGTTGCAGCAAACCATTCGGCATCTTCTACTCTGCCTTCACTAATTGACAGTTCATGCACTTCGAGATGAATGTCTCGACCTCCTTCTTCATACCGTCCTAATAAAATGTCTGCCTCATATCGTGGTACATCTTATTACCATCTGATGTATAGTCAACCACGAACGATGATACTCTCATGTCTCCTCATCCCTCAACCCATCAACATCAGGAACAAACAATCTCCAACTGTCGCGGTCGAGCCCGTACAGCTTCGTCTCCTTAGATTATACCCCTTCCTCTATCTTCGCCATAATCTCCGCTAGTCTAGCATCTCGTCTTTGACTAGTACCAATCTGCTCAATCAAGATAGGTCTGATCATCAGGCTATCCAACACTGCCAACTCTAACTCACATGGAGGTCTAAAATCATAGTTGGCAAAAAACTCCAATTGCTTCCACTCAAGGAACTTTGCTCCCAAACTGACATGTCTCCTACTTAATGCATCAACAACTACATTTTCCTTACCAGGGTTATAGGAAATGTCAAAATCAAAAGAGGCTAGGAACTCTGAACATCGCTACTGACGAAGGTTATGGTCCTTCTAAGAGAATAAATATTTCAGCAACTTATGGTCCATATGCAATTAAAACCTCTCCCATAGCAAATACTATTGCCGATAACTCTAAATAGTGAGTTGGATACTTCTTCTCATACGGTTTCAATTATCGACTAGCATAGGCGAAAACCTTTCCTCAATTAATCAACACCACACCTAATCCGGTAGCATAGGCATCTTTGTATACTGTCAACTCCTCATTCTCGCTCGGAATGACTAACACTGGTGCGGTCTTCAACCTCTCCTTCAGACTTATGAACTCATGCTCACACCTCGCATCCTAAATAAAAGTTTGATTCTTCTTCGTTAAGTTAGTTAATAGCATTACTACCTTAAAGGAGTCCTTGATAAAATGTCCATACCATGCCGCCAAGTCAAAGAAACTTCTCACGTCGGTAGCAGTCTTGGGTCAATCCCAGTCCTGTGCTGCTTCCACCTCTGTAGGATCTATAGTAATACCCTGCTCAAAAATAATGTGGTCCAAAAATCGCACTTCCTTATTCCAGAAGTGATACTTTGAAAATGTAACACCGCTCAAAATGGGAATAATATCCCCACATCGTGAAAAAACACTATGAAGTGGGTACTTATATACCAATGCCTTCACCTCATAACAACGTCGAGGCCTTTTGAGGAACAAAACCACATACCTTAGCTTGGCCCATGAGACGGAGGTGACTAAGATGGGGACAATATCCACCTTAAGTGAGGTGCGGGTTGTTATAATTTGTATCAGAGCCATACCCAGTCGAAATTGTGAACCGTTCATGTTACTGCCACAATGCCTGGGTGGAGTTGTTTTCATGAGCCAACGAGGGCATTGGGCTCTGAAGGGGGAAGATTGTAAAATCCCTCAAAATGGGAATAATAGTCCCACATCATGGAAAAACACAATGAAATGGGTGCTTATATACCAAAGCCATCACCTCTAACAACATCGAGGCCTTTTGAGGAACAAAACCCAACACCTTGGCTTGGCCCATGAGGCAGAGGTGACTAAGTCTGGGACAATATCTACGTTAAGTGAGGTGCGAGCTGTTAAAGAAAACTTCACCTTCAATCAATGTCTTCTCAAAACTCGAGCGTAATCCACAAATGCTCCCTATATTCTTCTTCCGTCCTTAAATAAACAAGGATATCATCCACGAATACTAGTACAAACTTATTTAACTGATCCTAGAAAACACGATTCATAAAATTAACAAATTATGTCGGTGCATTGGTAGCCCAAACGGCATAACCAACCACTCGTATAATCTAAACGACATACGGTATGGTGTTGCTAACCCGCCTTTCGGCAAGGCCGTATTCATGCAGATTTAACCCAATAGAGTTCACGGTTATCAAGGCTGGGATATCATGGATTTGGCTCAAATGGATGGATAATCAACGATGGATAGTAATATGAAGCCAGGATCAACCAAGTAGGCAGATAAATAATGAAGGGTGCTTGAAATGTGAATTTTGGCTTGAAAAAGGAAGGATCGTCGTAGGATGGCTCGGTGTGATATGGATTGGCATGGATTGGATTAGAATAGCTCAGCATAGGAAGGGATCGACATGATTGAGTTCAGTATAGGAAGGGGTCGATATGATTGGGCTCGGCATAGGAAGGGATCGGCATGATTGGGCTCGGCATAGGAAGGATTCGGCATGATTGGGATCGGCATGGTAAAGGTCAACATTGTTCGATGAATCGAAGGGATCGACACACATCAATTCTCAAATAAAGGATCGGTATAGAAGGATGGACAAGGGATCGGCATAGCCTATGAAGGATGGATTGGGATAACATATGAAAGAAGGGATCGACACTCAATGGGTCGGCATAGCATTCCAAGCATGATGGATCGGTAGGGCTTGGACTGGCATCGTAAGGATCGGCACGTCTTTGTGGGGAAGGAAGGATTGGCATCCTCAGGAGGATAAAGGATCGGCACTGCTCCGTGGGAAAAGAGAGATCGGCATTTTGCATGAAGGAGGAGGGATCGGCATTTCTTTGGGTGAATGGATCGGCATAATAAGTTGGAGGAAGATAGGTTGGTGTAGTAGTATGGAAAAGGAACGATCGGCATTAACTCGAATGAAGGGATAACGTTCGGCATGACTATGCCAATCGTTATTTATGGACAAGCTGGGCTTTGTCGATCATTATGGTGGGCCCATGTAGGTGAGAAGACCCTGTAGCCAAAGTTTCACCTATAAATACAGTAGGCTTGGCTTTCGAAAAGGGGGATTCATTCTGGTTCTCTTCATCTTCCACCTAGGGAATACTCCACGATTTTCATTCGGGAATTTTGGATTGTAACTATAATCATATTTCAGTATAATAAAAAAGGATTGTTCTGGATTGGACGTAGGCTGAAGATAGCCGAACCACTATAAACCTTTTCTCTCTTACTTACTTTCATTTTAATTTGATTATTCTTCATACTATATTCTCTACATCAAACACTGTCTGTGATCTGTGATTGGATATTGGTGCTTTCACGTATAATTGGGTGTTGGTGGTCAATTTGACGCTAACATTTTGGTGCTTCACTGAGAAAGCGTGCACTCGGGGATTTGGAAGTTAGGATCTTGGATTTGAAAGCTTGGGAACTTGGATTTACGAAGCAATGGCTAGGAAATCTACAAGGAGACAGAGAACAGAGAGGAGCCATCATGAAGGAAGTCAGGAGGCTTCCTTAGGAACTAATTAAACCTCAATCTTCATCACCAGAGACGAGATGGAAACAATGATGGATGCTATGCAGGAAAGGATGCTGAAGAGATAGGTGGAAATGATGCGGAACCTATTTCGACTGATTGGATAGGCTAGAGTGCAAAACCAAGGGAATGGAGTAGTTGGAAATGTGGATCATGGAGTTGGAGCAGCAGGTGCAGAGGAAGTCCAAAATCAGAACCAAGGAAATGGAACAACCAGGATACGGGATAGAGTGGAGCCACCGAGAGCAACCGCTGACCAACCAGGAACGATCGGCCAAGGCAATGCTGATCGTTATAGAACGATCGCTGTCGATCGTTCCACACTTAGGGGCATGCCCCTGGATCATATTTGCTCGATTCCAGGTGGGATACCAAGTGGAGATGTGCAGTTTGGCATTGATCGGGATATGGGTGCTCGTCTAAAAGAACAAAATTCAGGATTCCCTCGCGGACTCGGGGGGCAGGTTGGAGACAACGGATAAAGACTACCACTTGATGACAACGATAGGTTGGCAGAAATGATCAGACGGGCCATGAAAGGAGGATTGATAAGTAGAGATTTAGAAGATGTGAATAGGAGCGCCTTCGCTCCTACGATTAGGCAAGCTAGAAATCCACCAAAATTCAAACTACTAATGTTGGAGACATATGATGGAAGAACGGATCCCGCTGTTCATCTGACAAGGTACATGAGGCAGATGGAAGTACCGGGAGCATCGAAGGAGGTCATAGCACGATGCTTCCCTTTGTATTTGATGGATAGAGTTGTGCTGTGGTTCAAACAATTGGAAAGCGGCTCTATTGGTACGTGGATAGAATTGATCGAAAGGTTTATGAGGCAGTTTAGTGTTCACATCTCGAGACCCAAAAATTTGATGAGTTTGGCAACACTGAAATAGAGGACTGGAGAGTCCTTGAGGAGTTTCCTAGCACGGTTTAATGCTGTGGCAGCATCGGTAAATCGCCCAGATCCATCCATGGTTTTGATGGCAGCTGTATCTGGCATTGCCGATCGGCATAATACGTTGGAGGAAGATAGGTTGGCGTAGTAGTGTGGAAAGGGAACGATCAACATTAACTTGAATGAAGGGATAACGTTCGGCATGACTATGTCGATCGTTATTTATGGACAAGCTGGGCTTGCCAAACGTTATGGTGGGCCCATGTAGGTGAGAAGACCCTGTAGCCAAAGTTTCACCTATAAATACAGTAGGCTTGGCTTTAGAATAGGGGGTTTCATTTTGGTTCTCTTCATCGACTACCAAGGGAATACTCCACCATTTTCATTCGGGAATTTTAGATTGTAACTGTAATCAAATTTCAGTATAATAAAAAGGATTGTTCTGGAGTGGACGTAGGTCGGAGTTAGCCGAACCACTATAAATCTTGTCTCTCTTACTTACTTTCATTTTAATTTGATTATTCTTCATACTATATTCTCTACATCATATACCTTCTTTGATCTGTGATTGGATATTGGTGCTTTCACGTATAATTGGGTGTTGGTGGTCAATTTTGATGCCAACAGCTATAATTGATACACTCTCCTTCACCGTTCTCAGTTGATGAAATCCTGTGGCAAGGTCCAACTAAGAGAGCACCTTCATGCCATGATGCTGATCAAATAAGTCATCAATACGTAGGAGTGGATACTTCTTCTTCTTGTCACCTTATTTAGCTCAAGGTAATCTGCATATAATCTCAAAAATTCGTCCGCCTAAGTGGCGAACACTACGGGTGCTCCCCGCTTAGATATATCCCATTGAATGAACCCTAATCACAATAGGTTGTTCACTTGGACCTCTAGTTGCTTTTGCTCCTTCATCGCTATATGCCTCAATGGCATAACAATCGGCCTATCATTCTTCACCAAATCTATACGGAACTCGATCTCTTTATGCAGTGGTAATCCAATCACCTCCTCGAATATGTCTGGATACTCTTTATAGCAATAGGCAAAGATAACAACTCGCTTGAAGGATTCTGAGCAAATACAAAAAGCTAACCATCGATTAATAGTTAGATAGGCAACCTATCTCCAATCTACGTCCATCGTCCATCCCTATCATCATCAACGGCCACTTACAATCCACCACTATTTCGTACCTCCTTAGCCAGTCCATTCTAAAATAAAACCAAACCTCACGAAACTTAAAACAAAGCGATCACAAGCAAACAAACATCCATGACTCGGTAAGGCTAAGTGTCGACAAACCATGCACAGATTGGCTTAGCCCCTAAGAGGGTTCATCATAATTTAAAGGTCGGTCAACTATTTAGGGTTTCAGTCTCAATCTATCTACCAAATCACTAGATATGTAGGAATATGAAGCCCCGATATCAAATAAAAACGTACATGTGTATCGAAGATAGAAATGTACACTATATAATGATGCTCTTCCCCTTCTCTTTGGCCAATAAAGCACTCAATGAAGCTGGGACAGCGCTCAAAGCGTAAGCAGACTCAACCTGCTTGTTCCTAGGCGGTTCTAGACAATCTTTTTTGATATGCCCAATCATCTTGTAGCTGTAGCACTTCTTACCTCTTGTCATACAATCTTTAGCAATATGGCCCTTCTCCCCACAATCATAGCACATAGGCTTCTATCTGCCCTTCCTCAGACCATTCTTCATTTAGGGTTGTGCCTCCTTAACCAGCTCTAGATAATCTGTCTTGATATGCCCAGCCCTACCCTAGTTGAAACACTACCACTCACTATCTTTTAGGTCCTTAAAGTCTTCACTAATATGAATCCTCTTATTGCAATGAAAGCTCCTCGGCACCCACTTGTGTTTCTTTGGGTCACCTTTCTTCTAGGACTGTTTCCCACCTTTGTTGTCCCTTATTGTCTTCTACCTCAGCCTACTTGCGTATTAGCTTCTTCTTGGGGAACAACAGCCTACTACGCTTGTGTTTGAGTACCACTTTCCACTATCCCTATAGCTCCTTTTTGGACTGCTTGATTTATGCTCACCATCATACGGATGAATGATGGCTGCACTTTCAGGTCATTAGCTATCCTGATCACCTTTCCATCCTCAACTTTCGATGCAGAATTCCTAGTATTTCCATTCTTACAAACTATAGTAAGAATCAATCTCTCGTAGAGGAAAACTACATCGATGGTACTCAAATGTGCAATGCGGCTTACTACTATATAGTTTTAAAAACCGAAATATAACGAATATGCTCTCTCATATATCGGTCAATCCATTCTAAGGTTATAGCTCCTTCCTTATCTTTAATCGGTCCAAGTATCAACTTAAGTCATCTATGCAACCTAAGCTCTGATACCAAATGTGACTGTAACATACCTAATTTTTGATAACATTATTCAGAGAAATTTTACTAGATAAGTTAAATAGAATAATGATGATAAGAGGATTGAGATTTGAATAATTTATATAGAGGGTCGTGCTTAATAATTAAATAAATGGGATTTAAATTAGTTTAAAAGTTATTTAGTTTACACATGGGCATATTAGTAAAGAGCCATTTTATTTTACACGGCTATACACTTCTCATTTTTGCCCATTCATGTTTCATTTCTCACCATCACAAACACAAATCAGAAAATAAAAATATAGCCGGCCATTAACAAAGAGGAAAAGAAGGAATTCAATCAAAAGATAAGTATCAAAGCTAGAAAGGATTAATCAACAACAAATCTCAAATTCCTTATCAAGTTTAAGTTGAATAATAATTCATTCCATCTCTTTTTGGTTTTATAATCATATGCTTTCGGATTTGAGTATTTATTTTGTTTCTAAGATATATTGGATGATGATAGGCTTGATTTATGAATTGTTCGATTTATACAATTTAACTGCACATGATATTTGTATTATTTTAGGGGAAAAACCATGTGTTATTGATTTTAAAATGCCATGGAAAATTTTTATGTAAGTAAAATATAATTTTGGAGATGGGTTTTAATTTTCAGAATATTCCAAGTAATGGAAATTTTATGATGAATTGTTAACGAAAAGCATGATATAATTGGGTTTAAAAATTTATATCAAGAATTTCGGGTAGAAATTGGATCTAAAATTTTATTATGTTTGATTACATGAAGAAATTGAATTTCTATGATTTTTAGGGATTTTTCCAAAATGATTTACTGGGGAAAATAAATTATTTTAAAAAAGGGACTTTTTTGCAAAAATTACTTTTGTTATATGGATGGGCTTAAACGTTACATTTTTATGGTTTAGATTTGATATAAGTGCGGCAGTTTTAACTGAAAAGTATTTGAAAAGTTTTGTGGAAGCTAATCAATGGTTTACGAATAGGCAAGCTATTATAAAAGAATTACTAAAAGAAATAACATTTCAGCCTTTAATTCAGAAAGAGGTGTTCCGCCTCAATTAGTAGCCCCTTTTGACTCCAATGATTCCACCCATCCTAGTCAGAACCTACTCAGTCGAACCATCATAGTCAAAACCAATGCACAAGGTATCAACTAGTGGTACGTAGTGGATTGGAAGGAAGGTGGAAGCTATGGTTTCGAAAGGTAAGCTTCCGATAGGGTCGAAACCCTGCATAGTTTTCAAAAGTTAATGTCTTGCCTTGTTTAACTTAAAGCCTTCAACATAGTTGAAACATTTGCTTTCAAAAGGATTTTATAAATAGCTTTCGAAGAAGGTTGTCATGTTATGTTAAAATATTAGCTTTCGAATGGATGCCTTTTTATTTGAATAATAGCTTTCGAAAGGGTCGGTTCCATCCAAGTCAAATTCCCGCCGTTATTTTCCTTTCGAAGTTTTAATTTTTAAAGGTCTTTGCTTCCAATTAGATGGTTCCGACACGATCAACTTTTCCCCAAATTAATTTTTGTTGGTTTCGAAAGAGATACTTTCGTATAAAACCATTTTGACCCAATTTATATTTCTAAAGAGTAAACCCAATGCTTTCGAAAGTGTACTTTATTTGTTTCGACGCTATGTTTTAAAGAATGTTTTCTTAATAACATCGAAAGGTATCATTGGTTTCGAAAGGTATATACTTAGAGTTTGAAAAGAGGTTTTTATGCTTTCGAAGGAGGTCAACCAGTGGTTTCGAAAGTGATGTTTTAAAGTTTCAAAACAAATAACTAATTCTCATTTTTATAGGAAAAATCATGGGATAAATAAAGATTTTGGAAATATTATTCACATTGTTATTAACCCATAACTGTATTTTGTGGAAAGGGCGAAATAACCAATTAGGTTGACCCAGTAGTGAATATAACTTAACAGATGTTAAAATCTTAATTAAAGATATTGGCAAAGGCCAATAGGTTCATAGTCAGCCCATGAAAACTATGATTTGATATTGGCAGAGGCTAGAAGGTTTGTAGTTAGCCCATGAAAACTATATCCGGATTAAGATACTAACAGTCAGTCAATAGGTTCCTAGTTAGCCCATGAAAACTAGGATAAAAGATAAGATATTGGAATTACCAATAGTTTCTTAATGATCCCATGAAAACTATAATATTGGACAGATAGTCCATAAACATTTAACAGGTTAATAGTAATCCTAGAAACAATAATTGAGACAGATAGTCAGAATGAATGGGGATGGGTAATCCAGATTTGATTTACTTGTTTTACATATTATCATAAAGTTTTTGAAATACTATGTTTTAACCATTGTGTATGCAGGAGCACAGTATATGGTTTTATAAATGTTTTAGGATACTAGTGAAGGGAAAACTCATTCCGCTAAGCGGCGTGGTCTCACTAGATATCTAAATGGTTTGAGATGGTAAATTATTACTCATACCAAGCTTTATGCCTGACTCGAAGTTTTTGTTTTCCCCTTAAACTCTCGGGTACTCAATTGATATTGAGTAGGTTGAGAGTAAAGGTTTCCAGGTGTTCTTTTAGACGACTAAAGCTTTTGAGGATGTGCAGGAGGCAAGCTTGTTATTAAAGTTCTTTTATTTCCGTTGTGTGTTTTGTTTGTAAAGGCAAATTGTTTTCTTGTCTATTTATATACTCTGATCTACCAAGGGGGCATCTTCATATGTCCTCTTGGCATATTTGTAATAATTATATGTTATCTGAACACGGTCTACAAACCGGGAGTATGTAATCAATATGGAATATTTTGAAATGGAGTGCGGAAAGTTGTTTATTCTTTAAAATCATTCCATATTCTAGTGTTTCTGTGTATCAATGTATCTAATATCGCCGTATTTTGTCGCCGAGGATTAATAACTTTGGATGACTACAGCATCCGTAGCCAATAGTTTTGGGCCTCCAAGTGGGGATGTTACAAGTTGGTATCAGAGCATAGGTTGATGAAACTTTAAAAGAAATTTAAACCTAAAAGATTTTCCAAACATAATCCAATGAATCAGATAATAAGATTGGGGTTTGGGTTAACATTATAGTAACGTACTTGTATTTTCATATATAGTGTTATATATATGTAATTACGTATTCCCCGCTCTCTTAGACCATTCTTCTGTATCTTACTAAGGCGCATATGCAGATTTACGAGAAAGGAGATATGGAAGTAGGAAACAGAAGAGGAAATCTCGATGGAGGAAGCACCACAACTAATGGAAATTCTCGACCAACTACCAGGAGGAATCCGGGTCGATAAGCTAATGTTAGTAATCAAAATGCTAATGCCAATGTGACTACTGGAAATCCACCAGTAGATATGGGTTGATGTATTAGTTCTTTATTGGTTTGATGCAAGCTGGAGCTGCTGCTGGTGTTATTGGAAATGCAGGAGGAGCTAATCCTGTGGCTCCAGTTGTGAATATTGTTTTGCTAAGTAGAGATTACACCAGTTTGAGTGGGAAGCCATTTTTGGGAATGGAAAGTGCCATAGAAGTTCATTATTGGATGTTGCATTGTGAGCGTATATTTACTGATTTAGGCCTGAATGATGGACAAAAGAGGAGTTTGGCCTCTAGACAGTTGCAGGGGTCAGCACTACATTGGTGGAATAGTGTCATCGTCATAGTTCCGAAACAGCAGTTAACTTGGGCTGATTTTAAAATGAGATTTGAGCAGAAGTTTGTATCTAAGTTTGCTTAGTCTAAGCTGATGAGGATGTTTACGGATTTAGTTCAAGAAGAGATGTCGGTAGTCGAGTATCCTACTAAGTTCGGAGAGCTGTCTCGGTATGGATATGTTGTTATAGATACTTACATCAAAAGGAATGAGAAGTTCAATCGGGGATTGAGGTCCGAGCTTGCTAGAATGACCATGACACATGTCTGTGATCCTTGTAATATAGTGGTGGAGATGGTCATTCGCCATGAGGAGTTACTTGCTGATTTAGCTAAAGAGAAGTCAATGGAAACTCAGGGTTCTTAGGGCAAAAAGAGGAAGTTTTTTAAAAAGAAGGCAGCCCAGAAAGGAGATACTGCTAAGAAGAGAAAGGCTGAGGTAGTTTGCTATAAGTGTGACAACAAGGTTCACTTTGCTAATGAATGCCGGTCGGGAAATGGGAAGAAAGCTGCAAATAAGCAGAACGTGAAGTGCTTCAACTGTGATCAAGTTGGGCATTACAAGAATCAGTGTCCAGAGCCAGTTAGGGAGGACAAAAGAAAAGGTTTTGCTATAGGACCAGCTAGGCCTACCGTAGCTGATAAAGGAAAGACTGATGGAAGATATGCTTTTGATTCAGAGTATTCCAGTTAGAGTACTTTTTGATACTGGTGCATCACATTCATTTATATCCTAGTGTTTGGTTGACAGATTATGCTTAGAACCTACCTACCTAGTTACTTCCTAAAGGGTTGTGAATCCAATAGGAGGATATGCAACTATAGGGTTAGGATGTGACCAGTTAAAACTTGATTTGTTGGGTCATAAATTTGCATGCAGTTTGTATGTTATTGATTTTGTAGATTTCAAGATCATTTTAGGTATAGATTGGTTAAGTAGGTATGAGGCTAGAATATTTTGCAAAGATAGGGAAATATCACTGTGACACCATGATAGTCATAATCGAGTGATATTCTCAGTAGAGAATACTGACCGGTGTATTAGTGTTATGCTTAATGCTAATGGAGGTAGGAAATGAGTTAAGTCAGGTTCTGATAGCAAGAGAGTTTGCAGATGTCTTCCAGCCAGTCACTGGACTACCCCCGAAAAGAGCTGTTAAGTTTAGAATAGATCTTGTGCCAAGAGCTGAACCTGTATGTAGATCACCTAGCAGGATGACACCAATTGAGATGAAGGAATTGAAGGTGTAGCTAGTGGATCTAGAAGGAAGGAGTTTTATTAGAGCAAGCAGTTCGCCTTGGGGAGCGGTCACAGTGTTTGTAAAGAAACCAGATGGGTCGTTGAGGATGTGCATCGACAATCGTAAGTTAAACGAAATGACAATTAAGTATAAGTATCATTTGCCAAGAATAGATTATCTATTTGATCAGTTGAGTGGAGCCAGAGTGTTTTCCCAGTTGGACTTGGTGACAGGTTTCCATCAGTTAAGGGTGGCGGAGGACAGTATTCCTTTGACAGCATTTCGAACTGGGAATGGTTCATATGAGTGGTTGGTGATGCCATTTGGGTCAACGAATGCACCTACTTTCTTTGTGGATTTGATGAACCGAGTTTACCGAGAGTATTTGGATAGGTTTGTGTTGGTGTTTATAGATGACATTCTAGTCTACTCTAGGGATGAGACAGAGCATGTAGTTCATTTTAGAGTGGAACTTGAGATGCTGAGACAGAATTAGCTAAAGGCGAAGTTTACCAAGGGTCATTTCTGGAAGAAAGAGGTAAAATTTCTCGGTTACATGGTTTCAGAGAAAGGATTGTCAATCGATCCAGATAAGATCGAAGCCGTGAATAATTGGAAGAGACTAGAGACGGTGACTGAGATCAGGAGTTTTCTTGGACTTGTTAGCTACTACCGGAGATTCATTAAGGATTTCTCGCAGATAGCAGCACCCTTAACTAAGCTAACCAGGAAGGAAGTGAGATTTGTTTGGTCCGACAAATGTAAGGAGGCATTCCTTAAGTTAATGCATTTGTTGACCAATGCATCTTTGTTAGTAGTTCCAAACGGAAACCAATGATTGGTGGTGCATACTGATGCATATGGAACTGGATTAGGAGAGTATTGATGCAGAATTGTAAAGTCATTGCCTACACATCAAGGCAGCTTAGATTGCATGAAGTTAGATATCCTACTCATGACTTGGAGTTGGCAGCAGTGATCTTCGCATTGAAAATTTGGAGATATTATCTCTTAGGGGAGAGATTTTATTTATATACCAATCATAAGTCTTTACGTTATTTATTCTCTCAGAAGAAGTTGAATATTAGACAACATAGGTGGCTAGAGTTTTTGGCCGCTTATGATTTTGGTATAGAGTGCACACCAGGGAAAGGTAATATGGTAGCAGATGCTCTCAACAGAAAACATCAGAATGTGGTGTTATCTATGTTGGCGAAGTGGAAGGATTTAGAAGCCTTAGTCAGTTGCGATTGCAGTTAAGATCGACACCTGGTTCTAGTCAGAGTTCCGTCAAGTTGTCTTGTTTAGAAGTCCGACCAGTATTGATTGAGAAAATTACTTATAAGAAGAAGGAGGATCTAGTATTAGCTGAAAGGTTTAAAAGACTGGAGGTTGGAACAGAGATCGATAATTTAAAGGATTTTAGCCTTGACCAGAAAGGATGGCTAAGAAAGAAGGAACGGTTGTGTGCCCCGAATGTGGAGGACTTGAGGAAAGAAGTGCTTGGAAAATGTCATCGATCCAAGTTTACGATTCATCCTAGAGGGACCAAAATGTACCAGGATACGAAAAGGAGCTTTTATTGGGAAGGCATGAAGAGGAATGTTGGCTTATGGGTTAGGGAGTGTGCAAACTGTCAACAAGTGAAAGCTAAACATCAGAAACCGAGTGGGTTACTTCAACCTTTAGAGATTCCAGTTTGAAAATGGGATTCGATATCTATGGGTTTTATAGACGAGTTGCCAAGGTCATATAGAGGTAATGAAAGTATACGGGTTATAGTGGACAGATTGACCAAGATTGCCCATTTCATTCCAGTTAAGTCAACCAGAATGGCACATGTTTTAGCTAAGTTGTTCCAGAAGAATATAGTTAGACTGCATGGAGTTCCTAGTAGTATAGTCAGTGATAGAGATGCTTTGTTCACTAGTGAATTCTGGAAGAGTCTACAGGAAGTGATGGGTACCATGCTTAATATAGTACTGTGTATCACCCTCAGACAGATGGGCAGATATAAAGAGTCAAAGGAGTACTCGAGGATCTACTGAGAACTTGTGTATTAGACTTTGGTGGATCTTGGGAGGATCACCAACATTTAGTTGAGTTTTCCTATAATAATAGTTATCATACAAGTATAGGAATGGCGTCGTTTGAAACTTTGTATGGAAGACAATGCAAATCACCAACATGTTGGTTGGAGACAGATTAGTCTTATGTCCAGATTTGGTTAGAGAGGCATCAGAGAAGATTAAGTTAATCCGAGGAAGGATAAAGGAAGCTCAGTCCAGACAGAAGAGTTACGCAGACAAGAGGCATAAAGACCTAGAATTCTCAGTTGGAGATAAGGTTTTCATAAGGTATCACCTATGAAAGGTGCGGTACAGTTTGGAAAGTTAGGGAAGTTAGCCCCAAGATATGTAGGTCCATTCCAGATTATAGAGAGGATTGGAAAGCTCGCATACAGAATAGAGTTGTCGAGCAGTTTGGCAGGTGTCCATAATGTATTTCATATGTCTCATCTTTGCATGTATGTGCATGATCTAGAGACTGCTATTCCTCTGACAGGGTTGGACGACTTAGTGGTAGAGCCTAATTTGACTTTTGTTAGACAACCAGTTCGGGTTGTAGCTAGAGATGAGAAAAGATTAAGGAATAAGACAGTCGGGTTGGTGAAAGTTCAGTGGAGCGACAACGAGAAGGACTGTACTTGGAAGACAGAGGACATGATTAGAGATACTTAGCCTAATCTACTTTGAGGGTATGTCTATATTAGATTTATATAGATAGTTGCTAGTCTGTTAGACTAGTATGGTTGTTAGGTGTTGTTACAGATGATTGCTATGATTAGTATTTAGTCCTTGCTGAATTTCGAGGATGAAATTCTTTTAGGGTGGAGCCTATAACATCCCTAATTTTGATAACATTATTTAGAGAAATTTAACTGGACAAATTAAATAGAATAATGATGATAGGGGGACTGAGATTTGAATAAATTATAAAAAGGACCGTGCTTAATAATTAAATAAATGGGCTTTAAATTAGTTTAAAGGTTAATTAGTTTACACATGGGCATATTAGTAAATAGCCATTTTATTTTACACGGCTATACACTTCTCATTTTTGTCCGTTCACGTTTTATTTCTCACCATCACCAACGAAAATCAGAAAATAAAAATATAGCCGGCCATTAATAAAGTGGAAAAGAGGGAAATTCAATCAAAAGCTAAGGATCAAAGCTTGGGAGGATTAATCAATAACAAATCTCAAATTCCTTATCAAGTTTAAGGTGAATAATAATTCATTCTATCTCTTTTTGGGTTTATAATCATATGCTTTCGGATTTGAGTATTTATTTTGTTTCCAAGATATATTGGATGATGATAGGCTTGATTTATGAATAGTTTGATTTAAACAATTTAATTGTACATGATATTCATACGGTTTTAGGGGCAAAACCATGTGTTATTGATTTTAAAATTCCATGGAAAATTTTGATGTAAGTAAAACATAATTTTGGAAATGGGTTTTAATTTTCAGAATTTTCCAAGTTATGAAAATTTTATTATGTATTTTTAACGAAAAACATGATATAATTGGGTTTCAAATTTTATTTCAAGAATTTCAGGTAGAAATTGGGTCTGAAATTTTATTATGTTTGATTTCATGAAGAAATTGAATTTCTATGATTTTTGGGGGTTCTTTCCAATTGATTTACTAGGGAAAATAAATTATTTTAAAAGAGGGACTTTTCTGCAAATATTACTTTTGCTATATGGAAGGGCTTAAACGTTACATTTTTATGGTTTAGATCTGATATAAGTGGGGCAATTTTAACTGAAAAGTATTTGAAAAGTTTTGTTGTAGCCAATCAATGGTTTACAAATAGGCAAGTTGTTATAAAGCAATTACTAAAAGAAACAACATTTCAGCCTTTAATTCAAAAAGAGGCGTTCCGCCTCAATTAGTAGCCCCTTTCGACTCCAATGATTCCACCCCATCCTAGTTGAAACCTACTCAGTCGAAACCATCATAGTCAAAACCAATACACAAGTTATCACCTAGTGGTACACAGTGGATTGGAAGGAAGGCGGAAGCCTTGGTGTCGAAAGGTAAGCTTCCGATGGAGTCGAGACCCTAGTTTGTTTGCAAAAGTTAAAGTTTTTCCTTGTTTTACTTAAAGCTTCGATATAGTCGGAACATATGCTTTCGAAAGGGTTTTATAAATAAATTTCGAAGAAGGTTGTCAAGTTATGTTAAAATATTAGCCTTCGAAGGGATGCATTTTTCTTTAAATAAGAGCTTTCAAAAGGGTCGGTTCCATCCTATTCGAAACCCAGCCGTTATTTTGCTTCTGAAGTATTGAAGTCATCAATGCCATCGGAAGCTTATCTTTGCTTTTACCTAGGTTAAGCCGATTCCTAATTACTTTCAAAAAGGGTGAGGGTTTCGAATGTGATGGAGTCGGAAAGGGGTTTCGACTTTGTCCTTCGACGTTTTAATTTTTAAAGGTATTTGCTTTCGACTAGATGGTTTTGACACCATCAACTTTTCCTCAAATTAATTTTTGTTGGTTTCAAAAGAGATACTTCCATATAAAATCATTTTGACCCAAATGTTGTTTCTGAAGAGCAAACCCAATGCTTTCGAAAGTGTACTTTATTTGTTTCGAAGCTATGTTTAAGGAATGTTTTCTTAATACCATCGAAAGGTATCATTGGTTTCGATAGGTGTATACTTAGAGTTTTGAAAAGAGGTTTTTATGCTTTCGAAGGAGGTCAACCAGTGGTTTCGAAAGTGATGTTTTAAAGTTTCAAAAAAATAACCCATTCTCATCTTTAAAGGAAAAACCATGGCATAAATATAGATATTGGAAATATTATTCACATTGTTATTAATCCATAACTGTATTTTGGGGAAAGGGCAGAATAACTAGTTAGGTTGACCCAGTAGTGAATATAACTTTACAGATGTTAAAATCTTAATTAAAGATATTGGCAGGGGCCAATAGGTTCATAGTCAGCCCATAAAAACTATGATTTGATACTGGCAGGGGCCAGTAGGTTTGTAGTTAGCCCCTGAAAACTATATCCGGATTAAGATATTGACAGTCAGTCAATAGATTCCTAGTTAGCCCATGAAAACTAGGATAAGAAATAAGATATTGGAATTACCAATAAGTTCCTAGTTATCCCATGAAAACTATAATATTGGACAGATAGTCCATAAACATTTAACAGGTTAATGTAATCCTAGAAACAATAATTGAGATAGATAGTCAGAATGAATGGGGATAGGTAATCCAGATTTGATTTTCTTGTTTTGCATATCATCATAAAGTTTTCGAAATACTATGTTTTAACCATTGTGGATGCTGGAGCACAGTATATGGTTTTATAAATGTTTTAGGATACCAATTAGGGGAAAAACCCCTTCCGCTAAGCGGCATGGTCTCACTTGATATCTAAATGGTTTGAGATGGTAAATTATTATTCATACCAGGCTTTATGTCTGACTTGAAGTTTTTGTTTTCCCCTTAAACTCTCGGGTACTCAATTGATATTGAGTAGGTTGAGAGTTAAGGTTTCTAGGTGTTCTTTTAGACGAATAAAGCTTCTAAGGCCGTGCAGGAGGCAATCTTGTTATTAGAGTTCTTTTATTTCCAGTATGTGTTCTGTTTGTAAAGGCAAATTGTTTTCTTGTCTGTCTATATACTCTGATCAACCAAGGGGGAATCTTCATATGTCGCTCTTGGCGTATTTGTAATAATTATATGTTATCTGAACGTGGTTTGCGAACCGGGATTATGTAATCAATTTGGAATATTTTGAAATGGAATGTGGAAATTTGTTTGTTGTTAAAAATCATTCCATATTCTTGTGTTTCTTTGTATCAATGTATCTAATATCGCTGCATTTGGTCACCGAGGATTAATAACTACAAATGAATGCAGCATCCGTAGCCGTTAGTTTGGGGCCTCCAAGTAGGGGGATGTTACAGTGACGACCACCCTACACCTTCGGTACCCAATAATCCTATATAATGCGATGTGGAGGCACCTGGCCGATGCAAGACGGTAGCTAAGTGTGTAAAATATAGAAAATCTAAATAAAGAACATAGAGAACATCTCACTGTGCATAGACAAAATATAATATAATAACATAGATGTAAAATAGGTGTGACAGCGATATAATCAAATGAACCATAAATAAAAACATCAGGGTGCAAAAAGTTTACAGATTATACAAAAACTGAAATAAAAGAGTTTATACATCCCAGATTTATAAAATAAACTCCAAACCATCTCTAAAATAGTACAAGTACCTATATTGCTCCAAAGTACTGCACATTTGAATATAAGCGATAGTAAACTCCAAGTGTGTGTGAGTGTGTGTGAGTATGTGTGTGTGTGAAAGTGTAGCCTCCTGCTCATATTCGTATAGCTCCATGCGTTATCCAGACATGCTATTCTTAATCTACTTATTACTTATTTAAGAGTACCTGAGATAATAAGAAGCAAAGCATAAAACCTTGGGACGAACAACATTCTGGTATGAGAGATACATCTCTCCAAATACTAAAAGTTGTATATAGTAAATAGGCATAACGTATGAAGAACCATACTTGACAAGTCCCTGCAACCACAGAGTTAGCACATAACGAACATAATATGCTACTTTATGAATATCATACGGGTATACTACAAACTATGTATAATGACGGTTGTCTAGGTATTCCTATTCCTAGTACCTATCTAAAGTGACATCCCTAGAGTGATAGACTACGAGAGAGAGCAATTAAAGCAAACATGGCATCCAATAAACAACCTTCACCACCACTCAATATGCTCTATATATTTGATAACCTGTATGGACGTTCACCTGCTAGGGACTAATAGAAATCCCTGTTTTCAGTACACTTGTCTTTAGCCCGAAGCTGACATTAGACCCTTTCCCCCAGTTCAGAGTATACGGATCCAAACAACCGATCCAGGGTAGCCAAATAAAGTGCCTATGAGCATCCTCATAATAGCCCGGCTTTCGAGTGCATCAGAAAACACTCCGAGTATCAATGACAACTTAGCACGCCTATCCAAGCCCTTTCCTTACTCCATATAGTTTCCATTATCCTCAAGGAATCATTTAAGATTCTTTCATTCCACGACAGATACATTCAACATTCTATCCCCGAGTCACCCTTCCTAGAACCTACCCTTTGTGGATAACCATCCTTACGACTTCCTTCAACATTGAGCCGCCATTATAGAAACCTAATTCCATTCACCATCGATTTGCCATCATCGAAGTCCCGAAGCTATTTTGGAATTTGGAGTCATCCATACCTGCTTTAAACCAGCTTCCAAAACCACCAAGCCAACCCAAGTATTGCTTTTAAGCCCCTCCATGTCGAGCCCACGTTCTGTCTGGTTCCCCTCATGTAGACGAACCAAAGCCATCAAATAGCATTTCCTGTTTAGCTTCTCATCACCAAACCAACAACTTCCAGACAAGATTTCATGTCCAGTCGTTCACTAGCCATACCAACAACTAGTAGACAAGATTTCTAGTTCGATCCTCTACTGCTGAACCAAACTGCTACCAAACCTACCAACTACCGGATAGGACTTGTCTGGTCTTCGCCTTGTCAAGCCAAGCACCTACCAAATAGGAATTCATATCCGGCCTTCCACTGCCGAGCCAACTTAGATACAAACAAATACCTCCCCTTCTTGAAGCCAACCACCAGACCACCCCATGTCAGACCATGCTTCACCGAATCAAAACCTATAGCTCCTTCAGCACATCAATATCAAGCTTTAAAATAGATAATGGAGTATTGCGGTTAAATGGAAAAATTTGTGCTCCAGATGTTGAAAATCTTATGCAAGAAGTACTAGCCGAATGCCACACAGTCAAACTTAGCATTCATCTGGGAATTCATAAGATGTACAAGGACATGAAGCGTACATTTTGGTGGAGAAGTATGAAGAGGGACATATCTATCTATGTCAGCCGTTGTGAAAATTGCCAAAGAATCAAAAGTGACCAACAGAAGACGGCAGGATTACTTCAACCTTTGGAGATTCCAGCTTGGAACTGGGATCAAATATCCATGGATTTTATTGATGGCCCGTGCAGTTAATGCCCTGCTATTACCCCGCTATAACCCTGCTATATCTCGTAGCAGATTTCTACCGCTACGATTTTTCCATATAGCCCCAAATATAACCTTTCCGCTTTAAGCCCCGCTATTTCCGCTATATCCCGTTATTCCCACTATATTTCGCTATTTCCGCTATATCTTCAAAAGAAATGGATTGAAAAATGACATTTATACATTATAAAAATTATGAAATTAATTTATTTAATTGAATTTTTAATATATTTTCATAAATGAAAGTACTCTAATATTATACTAAATTCAATTATGTTATATAACAGTTTTACGTTTATTTGCAGTATATTCGCATATGTTTTTATTTAAAACTATTTATGTATTAATTATAATTCAATTGAATGTTAATTTATCATTTAATTGCCATTTATATATTTGTAAAAACATTAAGTATTATTTTGTATATGCTATTTTAGAATCATCCACTATATCCTGCTATATCCTCGTTGTATCCCCGCTATGAATTTTTGCACCTCCGCCGCATTGAATCTGCCGAGTGCTTTAACTGCACAGTTGATGGCTTACCCCGAAAAAGGAAAGGAAATGAAGGAATTTGGGTTATCATGGACCGATTAACCAAAAGTGCACACTTTATTCCAGTTAAGCCAACAAGAACTGCAGCAAGCCTTGCGAATATATATATATATATATATATATATATATATATATATATAAAGGAGATTGTCCAATTGCATGGAGTTCCGAGCAGTATAGTAAGCGATCGTGATCCAATCTTCACTAGTCAGTTTTGGGAAGCACTAGAAAAAGCTTTGGGAACCAAGCTTAGTATGAGCACTGCATATCACCCCCAAACTAATGGACAGACGGAAAGAGTCAACCGCATTTTAGAAGATCTTTTAAGAGCATGTATTCTATACTTTGGAGGCTCGTGGGAGAATCATTTAGATTTAGTAGAATTCTCCTACAATAATAGCTATCAAGCTAGTATCGGCATGGCACCAAATGAAGCTTTGTATGGTCGTCCATGTAAATCGCCAGCATGTTGGATAGAAACCGGAGATCGGTTAGTGCTTGGCCCAGATATGATAAGAGAAGCTTTAGAGAAAGTTGATATGATTGGAAAGAAGCTAAAAGAAGCCCAAAGTAGACAGAAGAGTTATGCAGATCGAAGGCGTAGAAATCTGAAATTCTCGGTTGGAGATTCAGTCTTTTTGAAAGTTTCTCCAATGAGAGGAGTAGTAAGATTTGGAAGAGTTGGAAAGTTAGCACATCGATATATTGGACCTTTTCCCACTCGAACGACTCGGCCCACTAGCTTATCGAGTACAATTGCCTGAAAGATTGTCTGGTGTACACAATGTTTTTCACGTATCACATTTACGGAAGCATGTATATGACCCAGAACAAATCATAGAAACGGCTGCTCAGGATGAGTTGGAGATAGAACTAAACTTAGCGGTTATTAGAAGGCCCAGTCGAATCATGGATCAAGATGAGAAACGATTAAAAAGGAAGTTTGTAAGGTTAGTCAAAGATCAATGGAGCGGGATGATGATGATTGCACATGGGAAACAAAAGATAGAATGAGAAAAGCATATCCCGAGTTTAGGATCGATGTATAGACTTTATCTATCGTTGAGTGTACTCACCGCATTTGGTGTAGTCGCTTATTGTATATATTCCATCTTATTGAATATATATTTCATTTTGAGCTATTTTCTTCTTATCTAATTTCGAGGACGAAATTCTTTTAAGTAGGGGAGAATGTAACGACCCAAAGTTTAACCACTTCGAAATATAATATTTAAAGTGATTTTATATATATAATATAAAAGGTTTTATGATTTAAAGAATATTCAATAGGATTTCGAAATAGAAATATACATTAAAATAGTAGCATTTGCCTATATCGACAAAAGTGACAAATCCGGATTTCAAAAGAGTAAGTTTAAATGGTTTAATAAATTATTTTAATTTATTTATGAGTGTTTATATTTTTAAATAACATTATACAAATTTATTTTTAAATTTGGTTTACATAAATAAATAGTTTAACTAAAACGTCAAAATATGACCGTAGAACATTTTGTCAAAAATCAACGTTTTGTCGATTTAAAGTTGTCGCAACGTTGTTGCACTTTTATGTACACAATTTAATAAATATGATAACATATAGAGGTAGTTAACAATTAACTAAATAAGATTACTTTTAATAATCACACTTAGAAAATTCTAGAAACTAATTAGCAAAAGTAAACTAAAAAAGACAAAACACATGTCACATCACATGTGACATAAAGTAAAGTAATCATTCTTATTCTTTACTTAACTCTTAAGTGTTTGAATTTAAAAGTTTAAGGTGATGTGGATGGTAAGTGTTGAATTAAATAAGTTTACTTAATTCTTAAGGAATGTTATTTAAGTAAAAATGCAAATCTATATTTTAATCTCAAATATATTCTATAAATACTCATCCTTTTCTTCTTCACTTTTACACCATTTCTTCTCTACTTTCTCAAGCACTCTTACATCCATTAATGGTATTGCTCACGCCCCCCCCCCCTTTTCTCCATTTGGCCGAGCACATCTTCCCCTTCAAGCTTGGTTGTGGCCTCCTAAGGCAAGTACGAGGAAGTTTAGCAAGTTCTAAGAGCTTAAGGCAAAGTTTAGCAAAGTTAGAAAGGTTTAAAACTAGATTGAAAGCAACTGAAAGTGCTATGATACCAAATGAACGTGCTCTGATACCAAATGAAAGTGCTCTGATATCAAATGAAAGTGACTGTGCTATAGGATCATGTAATATGGATAAACTACTTGTGCGGAATAAGTAAGTAAATAGTAAAAGCAGTAAAGTAGATGACACCAGAGATTTTTATACCGGTTCGAACTCCCGTTCTACGTCCAGTCCTAGACTCCTTCTAGATTTAAAATAGTTGGAGGAATATGTTTACACCGCCTGAGAAATCGAACAGGACTTCAACCGCCTAAGCAACCGAATATGACTTCTACCGCCTGAGCAACCGAACAGGGCTTCTTTACAAATAACAAAAAGTATCTGACTATAGTGTGCTCTTTGAATAGTATTGATAAGTCAATTAAGTACAATCTTCCTATAATCTTCTCCTTTATGATATGGAGTGTAATGTGCTTGAGAATTGTGGAAGATAGAGTGATCAATGATCAGAGAATGTAAGCAGTTTGAGTGCAGTTTGAAAATAGAGAATAGATAAGTATTTAAGAATATTAAAATTAGTTTCAGTGAGTTGTTTGTTGAATTCTGTAATCTATTTATAGTGTTAAAAAGGTTGCAACCATAGATGAAAAGTCTAATTGAAAGAAAATAGGCGCAACCGTTGATTTTGAAGACGTTACTCTTCGATGAAGAGAAGTGTCTATTCATTAAAATAGTTGTTGAAAATATTCAGCCGGCTGAATAAAATAATTCAGCCTTCTGAATCAAATTAAAATGCAAACAGCAAGGAATTAGGCTATTTCTGGCCTTATTCAGCCGGCTGAATAAATTCATTCAGCCGGCTGAATGTTGTGAAACAAAAAATTTGTTTCAGCATTCAGCCTGCTGTGCATAGTTGTGCATGTGTGTGTATGTTTTTTTATATATATCATTTCAGGAGAGATTTTAACATTTGTAAACTTTAGACACGGCACTTTATGACTAATAATACTTTGTTTGTCACATTCGTCTTGTCTCTATCGTGTATATCTCTTCTTGTATCTCCATATACATACTTTCATCCATTTTTTGTACTGTGTATCTTAATTTTGAATGTATTTGTTTGTCTCTTTTTGATGCTCATGTACCTGCAAAATAGCTTAGAGATTCTTTGGCATAATTGTATAGTTGTTGTCATTAAAATCCAACAATAGAGGTTCTAATAACAACAAAAGGTGAGAACTCTAAATTGTTAAGTAGGAAATGTTTATATGATGTTTTGCAAGTTATAAATGTTGTTTAGATGTTAATAATGATGTTTGATAAGTTTTTGAAAAAGAAAGCAACCACCTTTAAGTCATTTGCAAAAGTTAGTTAGCAAATATGTACATAAATGACAATCATGCTACATTGTAATAAAAAAATTGTTAAATTGATATGCAAGTTCATATAACAAAGTTAGGATATGTTAAAATGGTTATAAACATTGTTTTCGATGTTTATTGGTTGTATATTGAATATATATATATATATATATATATATATATATGTTGAAAAAAGTCACGGATTTACAAGACATATAATCACATGGAAATCACTTTCCAAAAGAAATGAAATGTGATATGGGATCATTTATACCTTTGAAAAATGTTTGAATATGCTTTAGAAATGATTTCTAAGTGTTTAAACTTGTCTCGACAAAGTTTGAATATGAATCTCAAAATTCGCCTAAAATTTGACGCGTCGCGTAACAGTAGTTCGTGTTTTCGCGTCAAAAGTTCAAATGAACATACGAAGTGGAATATACTTCGGAATTCTTCGAAGTAAGAATTTTCCGAATCCTTGTATCCATATCTTTCAAATGAAATAAGAAAATCAAGATTCATCTTGTATATTTTGAAATATGGAAAAATCAATTTTCAAGAAAAATCAAGTTTTTGCACTATATGGCCAAAGTTGGAAATTGATAAAATAATATTTTTTAAAATATGAAATAAATACTAAAAACATTTAAAATGTTTTAAAAGTGATTTAAGCTGAAAAGATAGTTTCTAAATGATATAAAAGTCAGTTTGAAGAATATAGCTTTTAAAGCACTTTTTGCAACACTTTTTGCAACGCTTTTCAATAACTTTTGGAATAAAGGTTGAAACTTAACAATTCTTTCTCAAATCCTTAGTAAATGTTTTAAGTAAATAATAAAGCATTTTAAAAGAAATTTGAACAATTTAACATTATTTTAAAGATGGTTAAACAAATAGTTAAGTGATTTAAAAAGGGAAAATGAGTATGCGGAAACGACTAGTACATTTGTCCCGCCTATGAGATCTAAAAGTGAAAACCAGGTGTGTAACTAAGGTTATGGATGGAGCAACCAGTGCCCTGAACTTACCTGGCCTCAGTTTTCTCTTTTAGGCGAGGGGTGGAACATATCGAAGGGAAAGCCCGGATACTCAACTTGGATTTTATAAAAACTAATCTTCTTATACTCATTGTTAAAATCCGAAGAGGGAACCTGTCCTATTAGTGGAATTTAAAAGGTGATCTCACCGTTATTCCGCCTATATCACTCGTTGAATACGGAAGTTAATTTTGAATAAAAGTTGAATGATTTCTATAATCCTATTTTCTCAAAAGATACTCTTTAAAAATGATTTGAGAAATATTCGAAAAGAGGTTTAAATGATTTTGTATTCACTAAAAGAATATTTTGAAAATATATATCTCTCGAAGATATTTTGGTAAAGGAAAATGAATGAATCGAAAAACAATCATCTAATTACATCATTTTTATTGATGATTGGATTTCGAAGGAACCGGGGTCGGATTTGAGTGATTCCTATCCGGAAACTACTTCGAACCAATTTACGTGTTCGAAGATTGAAGATGTTTGAAGACGGATATATTGAGACGAATAATAATGAGGGGCTACTTGTTGATTAATTAGGGATAAACTCCTGATTCATTATATTATAACCGTGGTCTCTTTGTTATGAAAAACCTCAAAACCACAAGGGCTTCTCGCCTAGTAATGGCCGAGGAAAGTACCTTCGGTTTCGTTCAAACCCAGAATGAACTTGTATGGAGGAATGTCTGACATTGCATTTTCTGAGATTACGTACATTGATTTTTACAAACGTACATCTGTTTGGTGGCGGAGAAGGCCACTTCTCTTAGCTTAACACCCTTCCTTGAGACGTACGAGCTCAAGGGTTGTATTTTTGTGAAAGGCAATTAGTAGTCAACGGAAATGGTGAATGTGGCATTCAAAAGTTATATGTGATATGTGAAAGGTAATCGTTACCTCTTTGGCCTCATCAACCGGAAATGACCGAAACAGGGTTAGATGCGACAAGGATAAGTGGGTCATTCCCAATTAGGGTATGATCATCCCCTTCTTGATATATTTCTTTCCGCTTCGACGTTCGGGATGTAAATTAATATGGATGTATGTGAAGAGAGCTCTCGGATAAAGGTCGGTAACTACTGGGGGAAGACATATTCGGTACTACCTAGTTAAAGAGGTAGGTCGGTCTTGTGTTTGTAAGGGCAGATGTTCTGTGCCTCGGGACATCCATCTAGAGGTGTAATCATCGGAAGGTAGTCCGTTCACCTGGTCATTTGTATGGTAATCCATTCTCTAATAAGAACTTGCGGTTTTGTTTGTAGAACCTAGTATGCTGGAATTTAATAATGGTAGCAATTTCAGCTAAGATTAATAAGTTTATTTACAAGTGTTTTCAAAGAATGTCATTAAAAATAATATCCCCAAATTTTACGCAATAAAGAGTTTTAGTTATCATAAGGTAAAAAACCATCTTGTGTTTATGTGCGGCGTAGTCTTATGAGATACATTTTTGTTTTCAAAACATCGTGCTTTGAGTTCTCACACCAGTCCCATGACTGACCCGGAGTTTGTTTTTTTTCCTTTAAACTCTGGGTTCCCTATTTTTCGGGCAGCCAATTAGTCAGGATACCTTTGGAGCATTTTGAGCATGTTGGGGAGCATTTTGGAGAAGTCTTTTGGAGTTATGATGCTGAAGTACCTTATGTAGATATCTACCCATTTTCCGTTGTGTTATGTAGTATGTATTTTCCAACATCTGTACGTATAGACAGTTATAACTATCCCGCTGGATTTGTATTTGACTCTGATCATTTATGTATAATTAAAATGTTGAATGCGATGTGAGATTCTATAATTGTGTTATCTTCTATCTTTATTTTCTTTTACACCCCTGATAATATGCCTCCTTGGCACTTGGATTTACAGCACATGAATACTATGGATGTATTAGTGTCGATTTCTGAGGGTTGAGGTGACGGGTCGTCACACTTGGTATTAGAGCTGAAGGTTAAGCGAGAACCTTTGCTTTGTTGGGGTATGACTCATTAGAGATAGGGTTAGTAACGACCTAGAATGAGTTTAGTCTAAGAGAGCGCATAATTAAAACTTTTAACTAGAATAAGTATATTCTTACTATATAGCATTCCCTAAGATATCTCGTCTATATATACTAAAAATCTTTTTCTTACTATATACAGATAGTAGAAAATGAGTGGAAGAAGAGGACGAGGTAGGGGAGAAAGTAATACCACAAATGGTCAAACTCCCGCAACTACAGTAGTCGAGGAAGTAGTAGTTCCGGTGCAGCCTCAAATTAACTTTGCAACTTTATGCAAGAACTATACCAGCCTTGGTGGTAAACCTTTCAAAGGAACGGAAACCATTATTAAAGTACAAGCTTGGATCCGCTCTTGTGAAAGAATTTTTAAAGGACTGAATATTGGAGATGAGCAGAAGAGATTCTTAGCTTCTTGGCAACTACAAGATGGAGCTCTAGTTTGGTGGGAATCTATTACTCAGAATGAGTTAAAAGATAATTTCTCATGGGAACGATTCAAGGAAGTTCTGGAGGAACAGTATATGCCAGAAGCAGTAAAATCCCGTCTTTACTGAAACTTAATGGATGTTAAACAAGAGGAGGAGATGTCGTTTGAGGAGTATGCTAACATGTTTAACGAATTATCTCGTTTTGGGCCTGGATTGATAGATACGCCCCTCAAAAAGAATGAAAATTTTGTTTCTAGAATGAAGAAGCAATACCATGTCAGAATGACTGGGCATGTGAAAGAACCATTTGTAGACTTAATAGACATGGGATACAGATATGAAGCTTTGGACAAGATCCACCCGTAGTACAAGAAGGCAACAACAATAATTGGAAAAGTGGAAGTTCAATGGCAAGAAGCCATGGTAGGGAAAACTCAAAGGAGGATCTCAAGAGAACCGCTTTAAAGACATCACTTGTAACAATTGTAAGAAGAAAGGCCATATTGCGAAAGATTGTTGGGGTCCCAAACCTCAAAGTGTTGCCTCTCCTATGGTTCAGAATTATCTCCGCTATAATTGTCATAAACCAAGGCACCTGATAAAGGATTGTCCCTTTATGAAGAAAGGAGAACAAGCCGAAGTTTACGCTATCAAGAATGAGCCTTCAACCTCCAAAGATGTGAAGGGAAAAGGAGTGTTGGAAGGTAAAATTTTTATCAAAGATGTTTTAGTTAGAGTATTATTTGATACAGGAGCTTCTTATACTTTTATTTCTAAAACAACTCTAGAAGATTTAGAACTTGAACCTAAAATTATTGATGACCCTATCTGCATGACGAATCCTATAGGAGGTTCCACTAATCTTTGTATGCACTGTGAAAAAGTCCCAATTTCCTATCCTCCCCATCACTTTCCTTTTGAGCTTTTCATCTTAGATTTTATTGGATTTGAAATTCTACTCGATATGGATTGGTTGGCTAAGTACAAAGTTGTGCTCGATTGTGAAAAAAGAACGATATCTTTATGGACCGTCTTTGGGAAATCATAGAAATATCTTGTGAAGCTCATAGTCCAAGAAGGGATAATTTTCTTTATGCTTTAGATACATCCCCGTCAGGATTAGAAACAATACCCGTTGTTAAAGAATTTGCAGATGTCTTTTAGGAAGTAAAAAGTTTGCCCCCACACCGAGAAATCGAATTCTGTATCGATTTAGTTCCTGGTGTGATGCCAATTTAACAACGAGATAGAAGGATGGCTCCAAAATAAAGGGATGAGTTGAATAACCAAACCCAAGAGCTATTAAAGAACAGATTAATAAGACCTGGTCGTTCAAGTTAGGGATCAGTAGTAGTTTTTGTTGCTTAATCAGATGGATCTTTGAGATTGTGTGTAGACTATCAAGATCAAAATAAGCAAACCATTAAGAACAAGTATCCTTTACCCTGAATAGATGACTTGTTTGACCAATTACATGGAGCTCGAGTTTTTTCCAAAATGGACCTAGCTACAAGAATCCATCAGTTAAAGATCGCAGAAGATTGCATCCATCTAACTACATTCAAAGGTCCGTATACTTTCTATGAGTGGTTGGTTATGCCTTTTGGGCTGACTAATGCACCCACTTATTTTTTTGACCTTATGAATAGAGTGTTTAGAGATGTGCTAAACAAATTTGTGTTAGTCTTTATCGATGATATCCTCATCTACTCCAAGATAGAAGAAGAACATGTAAGGCATCTAGAAGCTGTTTTGGAGAAATTGAGAAATAACAAGCTTAAAGCCAAATTCTCAAAGTGCCATTTTTGGGAGAAGGAAGTAAGATTCCTTGGACATATAATATCAAGGGATGGAATTTCAGTAGATCCAGGGAAAGTTGCAGCTATTCAAGATTGGAAGCAGCCAAAAACTCCTAAAGAGATTCGTAGCTTCTTAGGTTTTGCAGGATATTATAGAAGATTCGTTCAAGACTTTTCTAAGATTGCCTATCACCTAACGAAGTTGACAATAAAGGACGCTAAATTTGTTTGGACTCCAAAATGTGAAGAAGCATTCCAAGAACTAAAGAAGGGGTTGACAACCGCTCCAGTTTTAGCAATTATAAATGGAAATAGTGGATTGACTATTTATACAGATGCTTGTGGAGAAGGAGTTGGTGCAGTTTTAATGCTAGATGGGAAGGTGATTGCTTATGCAAGTAGACAGCTAAAGACGCATGAGAAGAATTATGCAACACACGACTTAGAATTATTAGCCGTTGTGTTCGTTCTAGAGATATGGAGACATTATTTGCTGGGTGAAAAATTTGAACTCTTCACGGACCACAAATCTTTGAAATATCTTTTCACCCAGAAGGACTTAAACATGAGACAGCAACGCTGTCTAGAATTTCTCGCGTCATATGATCTAGTTATCATATATACACCCGGGAAAGCCAACGTAGTAGCTGATGCATTGACTAGGAAGTTAGCTACTATTTCTTATTTGGTAGTAACTCCAACTCTTCTGGAAAGAGTTGCCAGTAAACAAGGAGAAGATAAATGGTTTGAGAAATACATTAAAGCAGTGGAAGAAAGAAGAAATTCAAGCTTTAAAATAGATAACCATGGAGTATTGCGGTTAAATAGAAGAATTTGTGTTCCAGATGTTGAAAATCTTAGGCAAGAAGTACTAGCTGAATGCCACACAGCCAAACTTAGCATTCATCCGAGAATTCATAAGATGTACAAGGACATGAAGCGTACATTTTGGTGGAGAAGTATGAAGAGGGACATATCTATCTATGTCAGCCGTTATGAAAATTGCCAAAGAATCAAAAGTGACCAACAGAAGACGGCAGGATTACTTCAACCTTTGGAGATTCCAGCTTGGAAGTGGGATCAAATATCCATGGATTTCATTGATGGCTTACCCCAAAAAAGGAAAGGAAATGAAGGAATTTGGGTTATCATAGACCGATTAACCAAAAGTGCACACTTTATTCCAGTTAAGCCAACAAGAACTACAGCAAGCCTTGCGGATATACATATATAAAGGAGATTGTCCAATTGCATGGAGTTCCGAGCAGTTTAGTAAGCGATCGTGATCCAATCTTCACTAGTCAGTTTTGGGAAGCACTATAAACAGCTTTGGGAACCAAGCTTAGTATGAGCACTGCATATCACCCCCAAACTGATGGACAGACGGAAAGAGTCAACCGCATTTTAGAAGATCTTTTAAGAGCATGTATTCTAGACTTTGGAGGCTCGTGGGAGAATCATTTAGATTTAGTAGAATTCTCCTACAATAATAGCTATCAAGCTAGTATCGGCATGGCACCAAATGAAGCTTTGTATGGTCGTCCATGTAAATCACCAGCATGTTGGATAGAAACCGGAGATCGGTTAGTGCTTGGCCCAGATATGATAAGAGAAGCTTCAGAGAAAGTTGATATGATTAGAAAGAAGCTAAAAGAAGCTCAAAGTAGACAGAAGAGTTATGCAGACCGAAGGCGTAGAAATATGGAATTCTCGGTTGGAGATTCAGTCTTTTTGAAAGTTTCTCCAATGAGAGGAGTAGTAAGATTTGAAAGAGTTGGAAAGTTAGCACCTCGATATATTGGACCTTTTCCCATTCTCGAACGAATCGGCCCACTAGCTTATCGAGTACAATTGCCTGAAAGATTGTCAGGTGTACACAATGTTTTTCACGTATCACATTTATGGAAGCATGTATATGAGCTAGACCAAATCATAGAAACGACTGCTCAGGATGAGTTGGAGATAGAACTCAACTTAGCAGTTATTAGAAGGCCCATTCGAATCGTGGATCAAGATGAGAAACCATTAAGAAGGAAGTTTGTAAGGTTGGTCAAAGTTCAATGGAGCGGGATGCTGATGATTGCATATGGGAAACAGAAGATAGAATGAGAAAAGCATATCCCGAGTTTAGGGTCGATGTATAGACTTTATCTATCGTTGAGTGTACTCACCGCATGTGGTGTAGTCGCTTATTGTATATATTCCATCTTATTGAATATATATTTCCTTTTGAGCTATTTTCTTCTTATCTAATTTCGAGGACGAAATTCTTTTAAGTAGGGGAGAATGTAACGACCCAAAGTTTAACTACTTCGAAATATAATATTTGAAGTGATTTTATATATAAAATATAAAAGGTTTTATGATTTAAACAATATTCGATAGGATTTCGAAATAGAAATATACATTAAAATAGTAACATTTGCTTATATCGACAAAAGGGACAAATCCTGATTTCAAAAGAGTAAGTTTAAATGGTTTAATAAATTATTTTAATTTATTTATGAGTATTTATATTTTTAGATAACATTATACAAATTTATTTTTAAATTTGGTTTACATAAATAAATAGTTTAACTAAAACGTTAAAATATGACCGTATAACATTTTGTCAAAAATCAATGTTTTGTCGATTTAAAGTTTCGCAACGTTGTTGCACCTTTATATACACAATTTAATAAATATGATAACATATAAAGGTAGTTAACAATTAACTAAGTAAGGTTACTTTTAATAATCACACTTAGAAAATTCTAGAAAGTAATTAGCAAAAGTAAACTAAAATAGGCAAAACACATGTCACATCACATGTGACATAAAGGTAATCATTCTTATTCTTTACTTAACTAAGTGTTTGAATTTTAAAAGTGTGATGTGATGTGGATGGTAAGTGTTGAATTAAATAAGTTTACTTAATTCTTAAGGAAGGTTATTTAAGTAAAAACGCAAATCTATATTTTAATCTCAAATATTTTCTATAAATACCCATCCTTTTCTTCTTCACTTTTACACCATTTCTTCTCTACTTTCTCAAGCTCTCTTACATCCATTAATGGCTATTCACCTTAACAAAGTTATGCCAAAATATTTCCAAAAATAAAACAAAGAAAATATCAACAAAACGCCGTTCGAACCACTTTAAACTCCTCCTTCCCCATCTTATTGCTCACGCCCCCCCTTCTCCATTTGGCCGAGCACATCTTCCCCTTCAAGCTTGGTCGTGGCCTCCTAAGACAAGTACGAGGAAGTTTAGCAAGTTCTAAGAGATTAAGGCAAAGTTTAGCCAAGTTAGAAAGGTTTAAAACTAAATTGAAAGCAACAAAAGGTGAGAACTCTAAATTGTTAAGTAGGAAATGTTTATATGATGTTTTGTAAGTTATAAATGTTGTTTGGATGTTAATAATGATGTTTGATAAGTTTTTGAAAAAGAAAGCAACCACCTTTAAGTCATTTGCAAAAGTTAGTTAGCAAATATGTACATAAATGACAATCATGCGACATTGTAATAAAAAAATTGTTAAATTGATATGCAAGTTCATATAACAAAGTTGGGATATGCTAAAATGGTTATAAACATTGTTTTTGATGTTTATTGGTTGTATATTGAATATATGTTGAAACAAGTCACGGATTTACACGACATATAATCACATGGAAATCACTTTTCAAAAGAAATAAAAGTTGATATAGAATCATTTATACCTTTGAAAAATGTTTGAATATGCTTTAGAAATAATTCCTAAGTGTTTAAACTTGTATCGACAAAGTTTGGATATGAATCTCAAAATACGCCTAAAATTTGACGCGTCGCGTAATGGTAGTTCGTGTTTTCGCGTCAAAAGTTCAAATGAGCATACGAAGTGGAATATAGTTCGTAATACTTCGAAGTAAGAATTTTCCGAATGCTTATATCCATATCTTTCAAATGAAATAAGAAAATTAAGATGTCATCTTGTATATTTTGAAATATGACAAAATCAATTTTCAAGAAAATCCAGTTTTTGCACTAAATGACCAAAGTTGGCAATTGATAAAATAATCTTTTTAAAAATATGAAATAAATTCTTAAAATCTTTTAAAATATTTTAAAAGTGATTTAAGCTGAAATGATGGTTTTCTAAATGATATAAAAGTCATTTTGAAGAATATAGCTTTTAATGCACTTTTTGCAACACTTTTCGCAACACAATAACTTTTGGAATAAAGGTTGAAACTTAACAATTCTTTCTCAAATCCTTAGTAAATGTTTTAAGTAAATAATAAAGCATTTTAAAATAAATTTGAACAATTTAATATTATTTTAAAGATGGTTAAACAAATAGTTAAGTGATTTAAAAAGGGAAAATGAGTATGCGGAAACGACTAGTACATTTGTCCTGCCTGTGAGATCTAAAAGTGAAAACCAGGTGTGTTACTAAGGTTAGGATGGAGCAACCAGTGCGCTGAACTTACCTAGCCTCGGTTTTCTCTTTTAGGCGAGGGGTGGAACATATCGAAGGGAAAGCCCGGATACTCAACTTGGATTTTATCGAAATAATCTTCTTATACTCATTGTTAAAATCCGAAGAGGGAACTTGTCCTATTCATGGAATTTAGAAGCTGATCTCACCATTATTCCGCCTATATCACTCGTTGAATATGGAAGTTAATTTTGAATAAAAGTAGAATTATTTCTATAATCCTATTTTCTCAAAAGATACTCTTTAAAAATGATTTGAGAAATATTCGAAAAGAGGTTTAAATGATTCTGTATTCACTAAAAGAATATTTTGAAAATATATATCTCTCGAAGATATTTTGGAAAAGGAAAATGAATGAATCGAAAAACCATTATCTAATTACATCATTTTTATCGATGATTGGATTTCAAAGGAACCGGGGTCGGATTTGGGTGATTCCTATCCGGAAACCACTTTGAACCAATTTACGTGTTCGAAGGTTGAAGATGTTTGGAGACAGAGATATTGAGACGAATAATAACGAGGGGCTACTTGTTGATTAATTGGGGATAAACTCTCGATTCACTATATTATAACAGTGGTCTCTTTGTTATGAAAAACCTCAAAACCACAAGTGCTTCTCGCCTAGTAATGGCTAAGGAAAGTACCTTCGGTTTTGTTCAATCCCAGAACGAACTTGTATGGACGAATGTCTGACATTGCATTTTCTGAGATTTCGTACATTGGTTTTTAGAAACGTACATCTCTTTGGTGGCGGAGAAGGCAACTTCTCTTATCTTAACACCCTTCCTTGAGACGTACGAGCTCAAGGGTTGTATTTTTGTGAAATGCAATTAGTAGTCAACGGAAATGGCGAATGTGGCATTCAAAAGTGATATGTGATATGTGAAAGGTAATCGTTACCTCTTTGGCCTCATCAACCGGAAATGACCGAAACAGGGTTAGATGCGGCAAGGCTAAGTGGGTCATTCCCAATTAGGGTATAATCATCCCCTTCTAGATATATTTCTTTCTGCCATGACGTTCGGGATGTAAATTAATGTGGATGTATGTGAAGAGAGCTCTCGGATAAAGGTCGGTAATGACCGGGGGATGACATATTCAGTACTATCCAGTTAAAGAGGTAGGTCGGTCTTGTGTTGGTAGAGGGCTGATGTACTATCCAGTCATTTGTATGGAAAGACATTCTCCAAGAAGAACTTGCGGTTTTGTTTGTAGAACCTAGTATGTTGGAATTTAATAATGGTAACAATTTCGGCTAAGATTAATAAGTTTATTTACAAGTGTTTTCAAAGAATGTCATTAGAAATAATATCCCCAAATTTTACGTAATAAATAGTTTTGGTTATCATAGGGTAAAAACCCGTCCCGTGTTTATGTTCGACGTGGTCTTATGAGATACCTTTTTGTTTTCAAAACATCGTGCTTTGAGTTCTCATATCGGTCCCACGACTGACCCGGAGTCTGTTTTTTTCCTTTAAACTCTAGGTTGCCTATTTTTCGGATAGCCAAGTAGTCAGGATACTTTTGGAGCATTTTTGAGCATGTTGGGGAGCATTTTGGAGAAGTCTTTTGGAGTTATGAAGCTAAAGTACATTATGTAGATATCTACCTATTTTCCGCTGTGTTATGTAGTATGTATTTTCCAGCATCTATACGGATAGGCAGTTATAACTATCTTGCTGGATTTGTATTTGACTCTGATCATTTATGTATAATTAAAATGTTGAATGCGATGTGAGATTCTATAATTGTGTTATCTTCTATCTTTATTTTCTTTTACACCCCTGATAATATGCCTCCCCGGCACTTGGATTTATGGCACGTGAATACCGTGGATGTATTAGTGTCGATTTCTGAGGGTCGAGGAGACGGGTCGTCACAATCCCTGTCACTTGCCTGGCCCGTGAAAATCATGGAGTCCTACCCCACTTATCTTGAAGCACACTACCCCCGACCTCATTTCAGCTGCTACTGACATGTTTGCTTTCTACAACCGACCTAATTTTGACTTCACCAAAACACCATCAAAACTTTATTAAACTTCATGTTACTTGATTTAGGGTCTTCCTAGGCCTCAAAAACAACATACTACGGTCGCATCACGTTTTGAACATTTTTTATGCCAATTTGCACAAAATGAAGACTTCATTCTAATTATACTAGAAAGACTTAAAACACATCAAATAATCACATACAAAAATCACATAGCATCTAAACAGCATATACAAGTAATTCAAACGTATATATTGTCCTAGATCTAATCTTACACAAAAGCGACTTGGTTTACGAAATAGTGGAAATGATTTAAAATATGTTTTACTCTTTTCAAACCCGGTTTAAAGATGTTATTAAAGTTATATCCAGATTTGAAGATGTTTTAACATCAGAAATCATCTCAAAAATCATCTCAAAAATCATTATTTTGCTATATCAACATACATAGAGTAGTGAGAGATGCAAAATCACTCACCTTATAGCAAAAATGCTTGAATCATAAGTAAATCTGAGAATGAACAGTGAAAGCATGAACCCCGAGTTGGTCCAAATAGTAAATCCCTAGTTCTCCTTGCTAATGGCCCTTAATGACGTGATTTATCTAATTATTGTAAGGAAAATTGATGCCTTTTGGCTAAAAGATGATTAACGGAGGTTTGGTACAGATTTGGGAAGTGAGAAAAGTGATTAGGAATTGACTCGTCTTCCCAATTAGGCACAATTCCCAAATGGGTTAGTGGACCTAATCCTGGGCTAATTAATTATCCTCTAATCTGGCCATAAACTGTTCAAACTTCAAATGGTCACTACTAAACGGTTAGTCCAAAAAGCTAACATGACAACTCTACGAAAAGAGAAACCATCGTATATTTCCAATTGAAGTGGTCTTGACCCCTAATTTGGCTCCTATCAAAAGTTATAGTCTTTACAAGTTTTTAAAGCGAAAATCATCCAATATTAATTCTGTGGGTCAAAAATGTCACTACTCAACATTTTCCAAAGTTATAGTGTCATATGACCCAATATGAATTTAAAAATAATATTTTATAATCCTCTAAAACATAAAATAAGGGTCGTTGCACTTTCCCCCTTAGAATTTCACCCTCGAAATACCCAAATCACAAGAAATAAAGTCAATAATAGTTAACATGCATGCCTAACAACCACAAGCATCCCTTTCAAACATCAAACGTACAACCATGCAATCAAAAATAATCAAATATCATCTATATCTATCCTTGCATGTATATTACTAAACTACTCTATATAGAACATCAAAATGATAACAAATGCAAAAGCTGACGATAAAATGGAAACCTTACCAAGTAAAGTGCTCAAGATAAATGGTCTGCATACTCTCCTTGGCCTCTTATACGTAATCGCCTTCACTCTTACCCTATTGAACCTTCACTAACTCCGATGTTTTTCTTCTAAATTTCTTCATATCATGTTTGATGATATGTTTTGGCTTACAAGGTCTTAAAGCTTCTGGTTCAACCTCGATATAATTTAGTTAATCTGGTTCGATTATCACGCTTGATCCATGAACAAACTTCCGGAAGTAAGAAATAGGGAACACATTATGCATGCCCGCCATCTTCTACGGTAAGTTGATTCTGTAAAGTAGGTTATCAATCCTTTTGAGTATTGGAACATGACCTATGAATCTCAGTGCCAACTACCCCTCAGTATCGATCGAACTACATTCTTCAGTGGAGAGATCTTAAAAAACACCATAACGCTGATAGAGAACTCAATATCACATCTCATCTTATCAATGTAGCTCTTTTGTCTATCCTAAGCAGCTTTCATTCGTTGTTGAATGGATCAATATTCTTTAATGTCTCTCTAATCATATCTGACCCAATATCAATTTCTCACCTGCTTCTCGCCAACAAGAAGGAGCGTTGCATGATTGACCATATAACGGTTCGAATAATGCCATACCGATGCTAGATAGATAACTGTTGTTATATGTGAACTCTGCTAAATGTAAGTGAAAGTCCTACAAGTTTCCAAAGTTGAGTATGCAAGCCCGCAAAAGATCCTCTAAGATACGATTCACCCTCTTAATTTGCTCATCAATTTCAAGATGATAAGTTGCACCAAGATGCAGATCTATTCCCAATGGCATTTGTAAGCTCTTCCAAGACACACTAGTGAACAATAGACCTCAGTCACTCACCATGCACTTTAGCACACTATGGAATCGCATTATCTATTTCATATACAACTCGGGGATGTTGTCCTACTAGACATATTGGGTATGAATTGAGCACTCTTTTTCAATATATTGACTATGACCAAGATGTAATCGTACTATTAGAGACGAATTTTCTATCCGTTAGAAAATCACCGAAAATGTAATAAAGATAACCGCAAGCGCACGTCATACAATTTTAGTACGTAGCGAGTACGAGTCGATCCGCAGGGAAATGAATTGACTTCAAATTCTACTCAATCAAATTAACCTAAAGCTTGAGATTGTTTTAACTAAAAGAGATGTAAAAACTAACTACAAGCAAAAGTGAATAAAAATATGAGATTAAGAGACAATTTAGTGGCAAGTCCACTCTCCTCCTTTCATAGAAATCAACACAAAATCAATCTATGACCTCTCATTTTAATGTAGGTAGAATTAGTGATGTATTTATCATAAGTATGGTCTATTTATGTTATTAATCAACATAACTTAAACCATCAAACTTTAATACAACAACTAAAACCACTTTGTTAAATGTCATGAAAATGAATATGAAATTAAAACAAAATCTTTTTTGAACATGATCTATTTGCTATTTTTGATTAGTAACATCGATCATCAAATTTTGATTTTATTTTAATTAAATGATCAAATTCACTTAGTTAGATGATAATGTAAATTGTGTTTATATTTGAGTAAGAATAGCCTATTTGTGATAAACAACATAGGCTATCAAATTCACTAATAAACTTACATTAACAACTAACTATCCGTGAAGCATAAAAAGAGATCATAAATAATAAAATATGTTGAATTTACATAATTTAAGAGAGCTTATTGCACCTAAATTGAAGGCGCTTAGCTTCTCATTTGTTTTATCATTTCAACACATGTAAATTTCAACATTAAAAAGCAAAGAAAATGCAAGCTAATTAAAATAAAAGAGAACTAAACTACTTGCATAAAAATAAAACTAATTGCAATGAAAAGAAAACTAATCTACTAACATGAAATAGAAGAAAGCATGTAAATAAAAGTAAGAATGAAATAAAAGCAAGTAAAAAAAGAAGAGAAGAGGCTTAGTAAGCCATTTTATTTCTCATTTGTGCTACAATTTGCATAAGAAGTAAGAAGATAAAGTTCATTACGTGAACATAAGAGGGTTATTTATACATGGATAAAACCCTGATCCATATTTTAGGGGACTACCCAAAATTCCCTTTAGGAAGTGTGGCCTCCAAGTCATCATTAGCATGAAATTAATCATCCATTAAATATGCATGTGCTTTTAGTCCCCACTAACTTGTGCATTAGCTCTAAATTGTGGATCATGGTTAGTGGGTTGGTGGGGTCATCCATGATTACATGAATTCCTTTATTTCTTCATTTCTTTGGCTTCTAACTCTTGTGCATGCATACATACATGAAACCACTTCCAAGTTGAATGAAAATTCCTACAAAACAACATAAAAATGAGCATGTAATTTTCTCAAATTAAATCATGCACAAAATTACAATTTTGCCCCTCAAATGAAAATGAATATATGATGATTTGAAAACACTTTAAATTTTGGTTTAAACATGTAAAATACCTTAATATGATCATTTATTAAATAAAAGTAGATTAAATATGGAAGTAAAAATATGCATATTTACGTGCACATCACGTACCCTCTTCTGGTCCTCGGCCACATCGATGAAATCCATCGATGTATGTTTGCACTTCCATTCGAGAATCTTAGGTGGTTGCATCAAACCACTTTGCTTCTTCTAATTTGGTTTCATTAACTGGAAGTTCATGCATCTTGAGATGAATGTCCCAACTTCCTTCTACATCACTTACCAAAAAATATTTGCTTCATATCTCCTTACCTTTTGTTGCCTTTGGGATGTATATACAGTCAATCTCGAATGATGGCACTCTTATGGCATCTCATCCCTCAACCCATCAATGTCAAGCCCAAACAACATCTCATCCTTACAGAGCCAACCATCTCGTTCGAGTTTGTACTGCTTCATATCCATGGACACTTCCCCACTCTCAATCGTAGCAATGATCTTCACTAGCCTATCATCACGCCTCTGACTAGAACCAATCCGCTCAATCAAAGTAGGTCTGATAGTCAAACTAGTCGACGTCTTTGGCTCTAGCTCACATCGGGGTCAGAAGTCATAACCAGTATTAAACTCAAGCCGCATCCACTTTAGGAGCATTGCTCCCAAATTGGCATGTCTTCTATTTAGAGCATCAGTGACTACATTTCCTTTAACGGGCCTATAGGAATGTCGAAGTCATAGGATACCAAGAATTCCAACCATCATTGCTGACGAAGGCTGAGATCCTTCTGGGAGAAGAGATACTTCAACGATTTATGGTCCGTGAATAACTCAAACCTCTCTCTAAGTAAAGAGTGCCTCCATATCTTTAAAGTGAATAATATTGCTGCCAACTCCAAATCATGAGTCAGATACTTCCTTTAGTATGGCTTCAGCTGCCGGCTAGCATATGCGACAACCATACCCCTCTGCATCAACACTGCACCTAGTCTAGTACAACATGCGTCTATGTATACTATCAACTCCTCATTCCCACTAGGAATGATTAATGCCAGTGCAGCTGTCAACCGTTTGTTAAACTTACAAACGTGTGGTTGCACTCGCATCCCAAACAAAAGTTCAATTCTTCTTGTCAAATTGGTTAGCAGTGCTACTATCCTTGAGAAGTCCTTAATAAAATGTTTATAGTATCCTCTTTATACAAGGAAACTTCTCACGTCTATAGCATTCTTAGGTTGGTTCTAATCTTGAACTGCTACAACCTTTGTAGGATATGTAGGAATGTCCTACTTGGAAACAACATGACCTAAGAACCGTACTTCCCTCCTCTAGAAGTAATACTTTGAAACTTTTCCTTTAATCGGTGTTTTCTCAACCCCTCCATAACCATCCTCAAATATGTCTTATGTTCCTCCTCCGTTCGAGAGAATACTAGAATATAATCAATGAACATAAGCACAAACTTATTCAGGCAATCCCTAAGACAAGGTTCATGAGATCAACGTAACATGCCAATACGTTGGTTAGCACATATTGCATAACCAAACACTCATAGAACCTAGATGAATACGAAACACTGCACTCTGCACACTCTATTTTTATAAGCTCAATTGTTGAATCCATGTCGCAAGGTCCAACTAAAAGAACACCCTCGTGCCGTAGAGGTGATTGAATAAGTCATCAATGTGAGGGAGTCGATATTTGTTCTTCTTCGTTATCTTGTTCAGCTCTCATCAATCTACAAGTAATCTCAGGGAGCAATATGCCTTTGTTGCGAACATTATGGGGGCTCCCAGAAATACTTTGTCGAATGAAGCATCACCTCAACAGGTCATTCACTTACACCTCAAGCTCCCGTTGCTCCCTAAGTTCCATAAGCCTCAAAGGCATAACCACTAGTAATATCCCAAATTCCAAATCCCAAAGGTGGAACCCAATGTGCTGCAGTCACCATGGAATTATCTTTCAGTGATAGAGATGAGATCTATTATATTATACAGTCTTAAGTAAACAGAGCAAAAATTCAAAATGAAACACGTCATCATAGATTTTGATTAACAATTGTTTTTATCACCCATAGTCACGTCTATGGTTCAGGTAGCTATTATTGCCCCCGATATGACTATGCAAGCGGTAACACTAGATACAACGGAAATAAATATAAATATAACACTCAAGCATCATGCTTTATTTTCGGCTTGCATTATTCGGTTATCCCTGAAAGCATCCTGCCTAACCCACAAAATCAGCCTACTCAAATGAGTACCCATGAGTTTATAGGAAAACCAAGAATATAAACACAGGAAGAGATAAAGTCTGGTGTGAATAACATATTACCCCAAACCATACAAGTATTAAGACCATACCGCCAACATGGAGAACGGGTTATCCCCTCACTTTCCAAAGCAATAAATTCAAAATTTTATAGTGAGTTTAAATTGTAAGATCAATATCAAGTGTCAACACTACCGTGATACCGTAATCAAAAGCATCCCCATAGTTTATGTCTTAGAGAAAACTTAAATATTAAATTATATCGAAATACCCTACCCTTGTCTAATACTAGGGCTTTACGTACTTTTACAATAGATATGTATCATTAAAGTTCTACCATTTAGCTGCCACTACGGCCTTATGCCTATATACATTAATTACGTTGTTTCTTAGCTGCCGCTATGGCATTATGCCTAATTCTTGGTCTCCACCTAGGCCTTACACCAACGCTTTCATACTTAGGTTGCCACACACTCTTTATACCCAATTTTCTATCGATATTGGTTGCACATAGGTCTTACACCTTTGCTTTTGGCTTTTAAATTTCCACCTAAGGCCTTAGGTCATCCACCGTTCCCTTGTTTTCCACATTTGGCCTTACAGCAATTGCTTTCGTACTTTGGAGGCCACACAGGCCTTACTCCTTTTTATGTTTTGGAAGCCACACATGCCTTACTCCTTCACTTTTGGTTGTAGATGCCACACAGGCTATGCTTCATTGCTTTCGGTTATGGATACCACATATGTCTTACTCCTTCTACCAAAACTACTACACATCCATCCACTATTAGGCTTTTCACTTAGCTATTTTACTAAGCCAATGTTCAACTAATAAACTTATGATTATTAATATTGTATATACTATTGTCATCTTAAGCCTTATCATGCCTAACTATCTCCGGAAGTTCCCATTTCAGTTTACACATTTTTTCGAGAGTTACACTGCTCTTAACAATCAATGTTCTCGTCTTGTCTAGGGAAGTTCGTTATGGTTTAGTTTGGGTGAGTTGTGAAATTAACTTTTTAGTTTATCTGAAATCACCTCCTTTACCCATATTTCCTCCTCAACCGTTGAACGCCTTCGGTCCTTGGTTGATACCTTTGATTTGCAAACTTAACCTAGAACCTTGCTTATCTTAGCATGTTGACTTAAGCCATCACACTTAAGATTTTGGTTTTATTAAATTTTTGTTGTGGCTCTACCTCCTTCGATGCCATCTTTCAGTACACGTTGGGAAGTTCCCACTACATGTCTAACACTAGTTTTACATGTGTCAACTTCTGTTTCGTTTGACTTAGACATTAATTATATTATTAAGCACTTTACAGACACGTTTAGCACAAAATGTGGATCTGGTCTACCACTTTATAATTAATTAAATATTTGTATTAAATAACCTTCATATCATTACCTATTTACCTTTTGGTTCCCTGTTATAACTTTTCGGCTAGACTTGATTACCTTTGGAAACTACCTAAGTAGTTCCCATTTTTTCTCTAGTAAATTAACCATGTATAGAATTTCTCGTAGCTAAGTAAATTTCTCCATATATGGATATTAATTAATTTGTAACAATTTATCTACTCAAGGATAAATTCTGTTAATCAAAACTTTTACTAACATGATAGTCTTATCCTAGTATTACATACCCCATACTAATTGAACAAGTAAAATAATTGGAATGACCAGATTATCATGATGTCGTTAGAAATATAAGGAAGGAAAGATTAGAGAATATATTACTCACTTATACTCTTTTAGTTGATGAAGGCTTTAGTTTCCTTAGTTTTATCTTTTCTTTTATTTTTCTTGTTGTTAAGTCACGGACACCATTAAAGAGATCAAGCTTTTGTTTAAGTTTTGAATGTAAAAGAAAATGGAAAGTGAGTGGTGGTTGTCTTTCTTTCGAATGGATAATTTAGGCCATTGGCCCACTATCACATTTTCCTTTTGTTAGCTCTAAAAATTGCATTTTATTCCCATTGATTTACATTTTCAACAAGGATTTTCGTAGTTTCACTTGATTCATCCAGCCATAATAAGTATATAAAATGTTTTACCCGTTTTTCATTATATCTCTTTCTTAACTTCATATTAATCACTTAATTAATTATTTATTAATTTATAAGGGTGTTACATACTTCCTCCTTGTAGAAATTTCATCCTTGAAATTCAAATAAGGTGTGATGCTAAGCTTTAGGCATTCTTATGCGTAATGTGATATACAAACACATGGGTTCTTCACCCATGCATTTCAATCAAATATGTATTGATGCTTCTACTAATATATAATGAAAATCAACAATAATATGACATACATATATAGCATACAACACACATAGGAAACATATAAGCTAAGCTAAACAAATAATCGAGATAAGTCCACTTGACCGTTTCCTCTATTTCCCAAGTATGATAATCTCGGTCCTCACTACACTAGACTAGAACAAGCTTTACTTCTTTATTCCAAGCTTTTCTCATTCCAACCTAATATACAAATAGGCTTTCTAACATAAGTCATGTCTGGTACAACAACCAAATCTTCCATAGCTCTCGCAATATCTCTATAGTCTCGGACAAACTTCTTAGTTGTGATACGTGGAACATATTATGCACCCCAGCAAAAGCACTTGACAAATCAATTTTGTAAGCCACCCTTCCGATCTTCTCTAATCTGTGGAAAGGGCCAAAATATCTCAATGCTAACCTTTCGGCTTTTTCAAACCTCCTAGCTCCTCTCGTTGGTGAGACTTTCACAAACACATGATCTCCGAAATTGAATTCCAGGTCTCTCTACCTCCTACCGAAATAGCTCTTTTGTCTAGATTGGACATCCTTCATACTTTTTCTATTCAATTCGATCTTCTCTATACCAGATTCGGACATAACACAAGTTTACCTCCCGTTTTGCATCAACTTAGTAGAGACATACAATTCCATACAATGCCTCAAATGGTGTCATCCCGATGCTAGAGTGCTTACTATTATTGCACGAAAATTCTACCAAGTGAATGTGATATTCCCAAGGTCCACTGAAGTCTACCACAAGCTCTTAGCAAATCATCCAACACTACGTTGACCTTTTCGGTCTGACCATCTATCTACGGATACTCAGAAGCACTCATACATAGCATTGAACCCAAAGCATTATGTAAGCTTTGCCAAATGCACTGGTAAAAAATGGGACTTATCACTCACTGTATTACATGGATTTCCATGAAGTCTTACTATAGTCTTAACATATATTTTGGGCAACTTGACTACCATTCTTGTGGACTTTACTGGAATGAAATAGACGGTTGTAGTTAACCTATCAATTATAACCCATACACTATCATTATTTATCCTTGTCATTGGCAACCCATCAACAAAGTCCATTGAAACGAAATCTCATTTCCATACCGGAACTTCCAAAGTCTGCAAAAAACCACTTGGCTTCTGGTGTTCTGCCCTAACTTGTTGGCGTGTGAGGCATCTCCCCCTACATTCTTCAACATCCCTTTCCATTCCTTCCCAGTGGAAGCTCTGCTTCTAATCTCGGTACATCATTGTGCCCCTCGGGTGAATGGAAAATTTAGAACGATAGCACTCGTCCACGACTAACTTTCGAAGGTCTCCTTGATTTGGAACATACAATATTTCCATTTTTCGTAGTCAACCTTTCTTATCAATACCGAAAACCTATCAGTTCTTTGGTCTTGGCATCATTCTTTAAGTCATTGAACATTTCGGGACATAATGGGTCCTTCTTCCACCCTTCGGCAATTCCTACTATAAGCATTGGATGAACTACTAAGTAAGACAACATCCCCGAATATTAACTCGAACCAGCCTTCAACCCAAACTGCACATCACAAGATGCTAACATCTCCAAGAAATTCCACTCTTCGACCATTGTCAAAGCACAATTCTACTATTTTTGAAATAAGGTATCAAAGACTTATGGTCCATAAATAGTTTGAACCTTTTCCTAAAAGGTAATGTCTCCAAATATTTAGCGCAAGGATGACTGACGCTACTCTAAATCATGGGTGGGATATCGAACCTCATGGGGCCTTAACTGGCCAGTAGCATAAGCTATAACCTTGCACTTCTACACCAACACTACTCCTAAACCTGAACCTGAAGCATTTGTGTACACAATCGTGTCCCCATTACCTTCAGGCATAAACCAACATGTGAGTCTCTGTCAGCCGAAGCTTTAACTCGTGGAATGATACTTCACACTTCTTCAACCAACCATACCTTCGATTCTTTCGGGTAAGTCTGGTCAACAGTGCTGCTCTTCTACAAAAGTCCTTAATGAATCTCCGACGGTATCCATCCAACCTCAAGAAACTCCTTATCTAGGTGACTACCTCTGGTCTCTTCCAATTATTCACAAATTTGACTTTTGAAGGATCTACAACTAAGCCATCCATTGAGACCACATAGCCTAGGACTTCACTTCCGATTTCCAAAAGTGGCACTTGGAAACTTTGCCATTAGCTTGTAACGTCTCGATGTCTTTAATACCAATCTAAGGTGAACTTCATGGTTTCACTCATCCTTAGAATACACCAGAATATCGTCTATGAAGACCCACACAAATTTATCAAATTCATCATGAAAGACTCGATTCGTTAGATCTATTAAGAAGGGCCAAGCATTAGTCGGTCGAAAGGGCATGATCGACCACTCATTTAACCCATACCATTTCCTACATATGGTCAAAGGAAGGCTCTCCTCAAAAACTCTTAGTTGATGGAATCCAATGGAAAAATCTAACTGTGAGAATACTTTGGCTCCACTCAGTTGATCAAACAAATCATATATTCTAGGCAATTTGTAACAATTTTACACTGTCAACCCAATCAGCTTCCTATAGTCGATACACATCCGAAGTTATCTATCGGACTTCTTTACAAATACTACTGAAGCTCCTCATGGTGAACTACTTGGCCTTATGAAACTCCAATGTGCAAGTTTCACTAACCATTCTTTAATTCCTCCATCTTCTTAAGTAGCACTCTGCTAGGTAGTCTACTAACAGGTCGTGCCCCAGGCACTAAATCAATGTGAAACTCAATCACTCTTTTCGAAGGTAAACCCATCAGTGGTTTAAAAACATCAACAAATTCTCGAACTATAAACACAATTCTCTCCTCCTCAATTCTCATCCAAGGATACTAAGATCCTATCTCTCCCTTTCGGATTCCATAGGATAATGATTCTCTTAGCACAATAAATTCTAGCCTCATTCTATACCAACCAATCCATATGCAAAATTACTCCTTACCTCTTAAAGTAAAACACGATTGGATCACACAACAACAAATGGTCGCACGGGATAAATTCTAGGTCAGTGCACCTCAACCCGAGAGTGGCATACCCACCAACTGAATTAACCGCACACAAAGAAGTAACTAAGTAGGTAACATCCAATCTTAATCTATCAACCACATCCTTGGAAATAAAAAATTGCGTAGCTCCATTATAAAAAAGAACTCTAACTGGAAAATTGGAAATAGAATTCATACATTCCAGCATAATATTTTTCCTCTTCTCCTCAGCAGTAGGTCTAACTCTTGGGCCTTCTAAGGCAAGTAGCCTCGTCTGATTCAGTCCAGGGTAATCCTTCTTCTTATGGCTTGATTGATTACAATTAAAAAAATTTGACCTTAGAAATCATAATTTTTGCAAACACTTTGATGCATAGTGCCCCTTTTGCCTATAATTATAGCAAACAATCAACAAGATATCCCTCGGACCATGCCTTCCAGAACATTTCCCTTTGGTTGTTGTGCCTTCTTTACCTTTTGGTAAAGGTTAAATCTCTTCTTCTACTCTCATTTCAGCTTGGCCTAGGCCAATCTCTAGTCTTAGTACATACTGTCATGCCTTCGGGCAATATACACTAAAAACTCATGTGGAGATGACAAATGTGTCATCACCTTATGATTCGGCCCTTTGCTTCGTCCCTTTGATGAACTTCCCATTCTTCTTCATTAGGATGTTGATCAACTCCCGGCCATACTTGACCAACACATTAAATTTCTAAATGTAATCTTCAACAAAAAGATTCCCTTGCCAGAGATTGATGAAATCTCTCAACAACATACTCCTTTGAGACTCAGAGATGAATCGATAATCAAACCTCTCTAGGAACCGTCCTCAAGAAATCTCCTTTTAAAGAGTTTCTATTCTCATCGTTTTCCACCAATCTAAAGCATCTTCGAGCAGCTGTCTAAAAGCCAACTACCTTTTTGAGCATCATTCATGCCTACAACCCTGAAGATATACTCACCAACTTTCTGCCAATCCGACACTTTCACAGTCGGTTCCTCTCCCGAGAACGTCTTTCCCCTAAGACTCCTGTAATCCCGACTTAACTCAGAGAAATCCACTCTTGCCACCGATCTCAGCTTGATGACTTCTGGCATAGCTTCTCTCATCATTTGCATCATGAACTGTTGGACCAAGACATTCACATCCATCCCTACCATAGGAAGGACTTCCACATTCACCACCATCGAAGGCACTTCTCCACCATTGCCTTCGATAGTTTGTGGGTTATCATTCTCTCTCCTAGCATTAGGTCCTCCCAATGTAATTCTTCCAGTTCACAAATCCGATTTCGGCTAAGAAAGCCTTCATAAGAAATGAAAGAAAGAAAGTGATTTAGCAATAGAAAACCTCTACTAAACTTATCTATGTCTCCATAGAGAAAATTCAAGTATGTTATATACTAGCATATACCCTCCCCAAGGCATTTATTTTAAGCTATATCCTACTTAAGTGTCCTCTAACCTAAGCTCGAATACCAACTATAACTTCCCTCATTCTGAAACCTAAAGATTGAACCCCTATGTGCTGCAATCACCTTGGAATTATCTTTCGGCAATAGAAATGAGATCAGTTTTATTATATAGTTTTAAGTTAATAAAAAAGAAATAGAAAATGAAACATGTCATCATAGATTAAGTTTAATAAATGTTTTTACCACCCAAAGTCATGCATACACTGGGTCAAAAATATAGTCCATTTAGTTATTAGAGTATCCCCATATGACGATGCGGGCACTAGCACTAGACACATTAGGAATAAATAAAAATATAACACCTAAGCCTCCTAGTACATCTTTGGCTTGTATTATTCGGCAATCCCTGAAGCATCCTGCTTAACCCATAAACTTTGCCTACCCAAATGAGTACCTATGAGTTTATAGGGAATAGAAGAATAAAAACACAGGTCGGACATAAAGTCTGGTATGGATAACATACCATCACAAAGCAAACAAGACAGTGAGACCTGTAGGATATAGTAGTTTATGATTTTTATTTGATGGTAATAACATATACATTTTTAAATGTGTTTGATATAGTACCGTTGCAAAATCATAGTTAGAAGTAAACAAATGAAATTTTATTCAACGAATAGTTTATATGCAATTTTAATAGTACACGATTACAACAGAGCTCCCACAAAATTTTACTCTCTTATATACAACACACCTTCAAATACAAAATTCACTCCTAACCTCACTCACTCGATTTTTTATCCTCTTGCTCCAATTGTTTTTCTTCAATCACCTACTTTGTTTATCAAATAACAACACAGTAAAAAGTAAAAAAGAAACAAATTCAAACTGCAAAAATATAAATATTTTTGAACTCGACATTGCCTCGGCTGATTGTTTTTGTTCTTTTCATATTTTGAAATCGACACCAAAATTAGCAATAATGTATTCGGGCACCTATGACATACACGGTGTATCACTGTACATGTTATAAGGCAGAAGCATATACACAAAATACATTTGTACCAATTCAATTTCAGGCACAAAAGCAAGGTCAACCAGTTTAGGTGCAGTAAGTTCAAGCCCAAAAGTTACACGTAGTGTAATAGTGGATAGCTTAGCACAAGCAGTGCAGGTCAAGCTTATTGGCTCAACATAACAGCACAAGTAAAATATAACAACAATCTTGACTAGGGGCAACCAAAATTAGTTCAACAAAGAAATGCACAAAAGACAATGTACACAAGCTAATGTACAGAAAAACAGATAAAAAGGCAGGCCAGAATGCAAGCAACACAGCAAGCTAAACATAGTGTGCACATACACAAGCACTTCAAGGCACAACCAGGCCAAGGATCAACAACAATAGTATTTCCTCTAAACAAATTACCCTCACTTCGCCTGGAGGAATAGGCTAATACAAAAGTATCTCTGACAATCTTGTGTTCCAATAACACAGTTTTTGACTTACAGTACAAATCTTCCTATGATCTCCTTTGAGTATATCAATACGAATGCTTTGAGTTGTAGGAAGTGATTTAACCAAAATTCTATTTTGGATATAATGGATTGAGAGTATGCAAACAGTGTATATGCAAGAGAGTGCTTAGAAATGAAGAGAGTAAAGAATAGATTAATTCAAGTTCAGTAATTTCTACTTCTCAATCAAAGTGGTATTTATAGATTTAGAAAGTTGTAGATGAAGAGTTGTTACTCTTTGAGAAAGTCTCTTCATTTTAATGGCTGCAACTGTTCATTGAAAGGTGATTTCCTTTTGATTCAAAATAGAAGTGTCTTTTCAAATGTGACAGTCCATGCCATGACATACGTCTGTGGTAAAATCCTCATACGTCTGTGACTTTTTTAATTTTTAATCTGAGACTTGTCACAAACGTCTATTGTTTTATCACAGATGTCTATGAGGTGTAAAAACTATTTTTCACCTTGTTTTGATGTTCATGAAATTGTGTATGCTCGTGTATTCATATATACTCAAGGAGACCTTAACAATATTATATCTAGGACTATTTTATAGTAGAATAACCTTATTATGGTCAATGAATCTTCGTTTTTCTTTGAGTCACAATATCTTTGAGCATGGTGTCTTCTTGAAGCATATACCTGTAATCTTGATAAGGTCTATATATGTATATGATTGTATAGTTGTTATCATTGAAACATAATAATACCAACCCCTGTGGTTTAATGTCCTTGGAATCATTTAATATAAAACTTGGTTAAACCCTTTAACCTGTTAGTCAAGGAAAACTTCTTCTATTTCAAAATTCTTTAATTTATTTATGCCATGGTTTTTCCTTAAAATGAGATTGGGTTATTTGTTTTGAAAACCATATAACGTCACTTTCAAAACCCCTGGATAATTTCTTTGAAAGAAAATAAAACTCCTTTTTAAAACAGTATGTATATACCTTTCGAAGCCCTTTTGAAAACGTCTCTTTCAAAACCAAATATACCTTTCAAAGGTATTAAAATGTTACTCAAAAGTCTTTATAAACATAGCTTCGAAACAATTGAAAGTACCACTTTCGAAAGTATTGGGTTTTACTTTTAGAAACATCTTCTGGGTCAAAGTGATCATAGACGAAGGTATCTCTTTCGATACCATTGATAAAATTATTTTGAGGAAAATTTTGATAATGCCGGAACCATCTATTAGAAAGCTCAAAACCTTTGAATAAAACTTAGAAGGATAGCATTGAAACCCCCTTTCAACACCATTGCCTTCGAAACCCATGACCCCTTTCGAAAGCATTTAGGAAGTGGCTTAACATAAGTTTAAAACAAAATCACCCTTCGAAAGCATTGATGACTTCAATACCCTCGAAAGGCATATAAATGGCAGGAAGGTTTCGACTAGGTCGGAACCATCATTTTCGAAAGCATTCTTTTATAAACTAAGGGTCTCATTCGAAAGCTCCATTCTTAATCAAAGAAAGCCGACATTAGGTTCGAAAGCAAAAGGGTATCGACTTGGTCAAAAGCAACCTTCTAAAATGAGGCAGGTGCTTATCTTTTAAAAATAACTATGGTTTCGACTCTAACAAAAGCAATGTTTTCGACATCCTACCTTCCGCTATTTACCAATTCACTCCGTAACAATCTCATTGATACCATGTGTAATGGTTTCGATGCTAGTAGGTTGCGGTTAAGTTGGTTTCGACTGAGATGATGCGGAGGCAAAGGAGTTGAAAGGTACTTCCGAAATAGGCGGAACCACCTTTTTCTAAAAACGCTAAATTAATGTTTTTTATGCCAATCACTTTATAACTAACCTGCCCATTTGTAATTCTTTGATTGGTTACTTCAAAACTTTTCAAATCCTTTAACAAAATAACTGCTGCATTTATCATAATTAAATCAAGTAAAATCTAACGTTTAACCCCTTCCATTAAGCAAAACCAATATTGCAAATAAGTCCTTCTTTTGAAATAATTTATTTTCCATAGCAAATCAATTAGGAAAAATCATAAAAATTCACTTTCATCATGTTATCAAACATACAAAAATTCCAGACCAAAATTACTAATAAAATAATCAAAATTAATTTTAAACCCAATTTCATCATATTTTCCTTCAGAAATTCATAACAAATTTTCCATAGCTTAGAAAATTACAAAAATTGAAACCCATCTCTAAAATCATGTTTTACCTAACATACAATTTTTTCCATGCAATTCTAAAATCATTCACTATCGGTTTTGCCCCAAAACCGTGTAGATTCTTATGTAAACAAATTGATTTAAATCAAACACATAATAATTCAAGCATATCATCATCCAAAACATCATAAAAACGAATTTAATCTTAAACTCGAAAACATATTGTTATAAAAACAAAATAGAGATGGAATGAATTATTATTCACCTTGAATATGATAAGGACCTTGAGATTTGTTGTAGATTTAATCCCTTAGCTTTAATTCCTTAGCTTGATTTAATTTTCTCCTCTTTTCTTATTTGTAATGGCCGGCTCCTTTGGTTTACGTTTGTTTTTGATTTGAGAAATAAAATGAATTGCAAGTGTATAGGCGTGAATAGGATGTGGCTATTTTTACTAATAAGGCCTTATGTAAGTTAATTAGATTATAAACTCTTTTAAGCCCATTTAAGTTGTCAAGCACGACCACCTTATAATGATTTATTTGAATCTCACTTTCCTTATCATTTTTAATTCTTTACGTTATTCTATTTAATTTATCTAATTAAATATCCTGAATAATATTATCAAAAATTAAGGATGTTACGTAATTTCAAGAATTTCATCATATGTTAATTCAGGACGTATCTCATTTGTGTTAGACATGAAGCAAACATTTGCTTGTTCTGAGTCATTGTCACTATCAGATGATAAGGAAGAGTCCGAATCATCCCAAGTTACTTGAAATTCTCTTATCTTTTTCTTGAAATTTTAAATTTGTTTTTCTTTTTATTATTATTGCGTAGTGGACAGTCTTTCTTCATATGGCCAAATTTATAGCACCCAAAGCACTTCATTGATGTTTGATTTGAAGAATTTGTGTTGCTGTTGTTTTGAAATTTCATCATCTTTTTGAACTTCTTGAACTGTTGTAATTTTTATCTATGTACACAATCACATCTTCTTCGAAGTCGGAGTTGACGTTATTTTCCTAAAATGCGATGTTTTTCCTTTCTTGATTTTTCTTTTTTCTTTGTAAATTTTGCTTCATACGACTTCAGATTTCCTATTAACTCTTCGACTTTGAGTTGGAAAAGATCGTTAGCTTCTTCGATGGCTAAAACTTTTCTTTCCCAATCGGTTGTCAAAATCATGATTTCCTGATGCTATTCCAGTCATGCAATCAAAACTAAAGATTAAATTCTTAAATTTTTGACCCAATTTGATTTTTTTACTGTAATTTTGAAATTTCTTAACAAATATTTCATTTTAAAAATTTATATCATTTTTAGATGAAAGGTTATATGATTACAAACAACTTCTATTTACAAATCAAAGTCCAATTCGAATTCAAAATCTAGTTATTGAATTTACTGTGGCCATTGAAACTGTTATAAATATACAGAGCATATATTTTTATGATCACAGGCATCTCAATATCATCGTTCACTCAAACACCAACATACATCAATTAAATCCAAGAATTCAAACACATCATCATGATTTCATCACAAGAATAACGTACAAATCCAGGATTAAAACTGTTTTTAAAATTTCATTTACTCACCTTAAAATTAAAGAAGCAGAGAACAACAGAGTAGTGTTTCCAGTCTTTTGTTTTCAATTTGAATTCTTGAACTTGTATTTGATTTTGCTTGCTGTTGAAATCCCTTGCATGCTTGTTTAATGTTGAATCTGATCTATCTTTACTTGACTAGGCTTAGTTGAAATGAAGCTTGAAAGAAATTGTTGTTTGAGTTTTGTATTTTGATTTTCAGTTTTTATGTTTAGAAGAAGAAGAGAGAAAGATTTGAGAAAGTAAAAATGTTTCGATCTGAAAAGAAATTCCAGGCTTCTCCTTAATACAACATTTTTATATATACTTAAATTTCTTTTAACAAGGTGTTGCCATTTGTTAATTTAGATTGTAAAATGCTTACAAGTGTCTTTAACATGTTAATATGTTTACACATATTACTTAAGTGTTTTTAAATAAATTTTTATTTAATTTAAATGTAAAGATAAACTTACATACTTTAATTCTCTTAATAAATAAAATTTACATATGTATAAATAAATTACTTTTAAAAGAAATTATTCTAAAACTAATTATAATTCAAATATATAGAGTTCAAAATTCGTGAGACTAAATAAAATCAGTGAATTTTACTCATAGTGCCATAAGATCCTGTTGTATAGTTTGAAATCTAGCATACATGTCATTAAGTGACTCATTTGTTTTCATTTTAAAAGACGAAAATTGATTTCGTAGAATATAAATTTTTGTTTGCAAAACTTTGTTTGTACCTTCATGGATAATTTGTAATGTACCCCATATACCATAAGTAGTAGTGCAAAGCATGACTCGTGAAAATTCATTTTTATCAAGTGATCAAAATAAAACATTCATAGCTTTGGCATTGTTAAATGCCTCTGCTTTTTGTGCATCAATCCATGTGCTAATACTAGTATTAGGTACTTCATATTTATTTTGAGTTGCTAGCTATATTTCTAATCCATTTGCTTCCATAAAAGTTCTCATGCGTGTTGACCAATAAGTATAAAGCAGTAAATAGTGGTAAATGAGCAGTTGATTGACCTTCTTGGAATGTACTTGCCATTTTTAATGATTTCAATTATGTGTTACTGTAGATTGAAATAATCTTGCTCTGATACCAGTTGAAAGTTTTGAGGATAGTATACTATCTAACTTGTGTATAATATGCAAGTATATAAATCAATGCAATGGGGGATAATAACTAGTAAAAAATAAAAAGCCTGCAAACCAGAGTTTTTATACTGGTTTGGACCTCTCGTCCTACATCCAGTACTGAAGCTCCCCTTCGGTATTTCCTTTAAACAAATTACCCTCACTTCGCCCGGAGGAATATGTAATACGAAATTATCTCTAACAATCTTATGTTCCAATAACACAGTTTTTGACCTACAATACAAATCTTCCTATGATCTCCTTTGAGTATATGAATACGAAAGCTTTGAGTTGTAGAAAGTGATTTAACCAAAATTCTATTTTGGTTATAATGGATTGAGAGTATGTGAACAGTGTATATGTAGAGAGTTCTTAGAAATCAAGAGAGTAAAGAATAGATTAATTAAAGTTCAGGAAATTCTACTTCTCAATCAAAGTGGTATTTATAGGTTCCAAAAGTTGTAGATGAAGAGTTGTTACTCTTTGAAAAAGTCTCTTCATTTTAATGGTTGCGACTATTCATTAAAAGATGATTTCCTTTTGATTCAAAAAAGAAGTGTCTTTTCAAATGTGACAGTTTTGGCCATGACAGACATCTGTGGTAAAATCTTCAAACGTCTGTGGTTTGTTTAATTTTTAATCTGAGACTTGTTACAGATGTCTGTTGTTTTATCACAGACATCTATGAGGTGTAAAAACTGTTTTTCACCTTATGTTGATGTACATGAAATTGTGTATGCTCGTGTATTCATATATACTCAAGGAACCTGAACAATATTATATCTATGAATCTTTTATAGTAGAATAACCTTAGTATGGTCAATGAATCTTTGTTTCTCTTTGAGTCTCAATATCTTTAAGCATGGTGTCTTCTTAAAGCATATACCTACAATCTTGATAAGGTCTAGATATGTATATGATTGTATAGTTGTTATCATTGAAATATAAATTGGGGGGTCTAACAATCTCCCCCTTTTTGATGATGACAACTATACAATCAAATATCAACTATACAGAGAAATATTAACTAAACGATCAAAATATCAACTATAGAATGAAAGTATTATTATTTTTATGTATGTTTATCTCACCCTACGTATATGCATCTCCCCTATGTATATGCATAAATTTCTCCCCCTTTGTCATTATCAAAATGGAGGGAAACGCTATATTATACATATACACACGATATAAATGGTCATAGCATGTCATCATTATAGATTATGAAAATTCAAAGCAAAATTTGGAAGGAATTGCAACAGAAGTTATATATAGGAAAACAAATAAGCATAAGAGTTTCAAAATAAAAAACAAAGTTTATTTGTACTGATTTTGGGAATAAGATAGGCCTCTGTAGTTCTCGTAATACTTCCAGTAAGCGGTTGGATCCTACTCATATGTACCTGGCCATGGCGTTTGATCGTGGTACTCCCCATCTACGTTAATTGATAGGCCTTGAAATGCCATGTAAGATGGTTGTTGAAAATGTGGAGTATCAAAGACGTACATTTCATCACTGTCTTATTCTTCCTCAGTTTGTGCATGCATGGGTCTCTTCCCTCGGTCACCTTTACCATGTGACGTATCTTCGGGTGAGGCTTGAGAATGATAAACTGGTGTTTGAACCTGAAGTGTAGGTGTTGGGGAAGGCGAAGATGATGGGTGTGAGGAAGATCGGCCACATACTTTGTGCATCACTTTCCCTAAAGTGGAGACCACTTTGTTCAGTCTTCTCCATCTTTATCATCCTAGTGGAGAAAGAGCGTTCCAATCCAGTCATTTTTCTATTTAAAGCTCGTTGATTGGTCGTGATTATTTTATGGTTTTTGATTGCCAAATCACGAAGAGATTCATTTGGCGTTAGTTTAACCCGAGCTTCTTGAATTTCGGAGTCCAAATAATATTCGGTACCATGACTAGAGGAAGGTGGATGTTAGGAAGGATGAGGGGAGCAGGTTTGTTTAGGAGCGCTAGTTTGAGGAGGACCATGATGTTCTTGTTCTTGTTGAGTCCATTGGTTGAAGGGAATGATAGGAGGTGGACTCTTCGGAAGATGCATCAGTGAAAGATATCGTGGTCCACTATCTTTGGTTGGAATTTCTTCGTATTGTAAGATATACGAAGGAACTCTAAGATTTTGCAAAATGCGCATTATATATGGAGCATAAACAATGGAACAACGATGCGTAGATCAAAATCCTTTAATTTGGTCAGGAATAAATTTTGCCTAATTAACCGGTAGGCGAGCAAATATGGCATACAAAGCTCTATGGTCATCGGGATAAATTTGTTCATGACTACCTAGACGAGGAATGATGGTATTAATTATCATTCTATTTAATAGTCTGTCCCATGGTCGAAGATAAATGGATTTCCATTGTGGCATTCTATCCTCCTATAATTGATGGGTAACTTCATCCTTAGGTAGGAGACCGTGATTCGGTATATCGGTTAAATCAATCCCCTCATAAGAACATCCTAAAATATGACCAACGGTGTACACATCAATTTTAACTTATTTCCCGTAAACACTTGACCATAACCAACCATCATCATTCTTTGGATTCCTAATCTTTGAACTACATAGATTGGAGTAGAAGAGGAAAATAGCAAGAGGATCAATGATTACCTTATTCGCATCATAGCTAATCAAATTGCAGCAGCCGGCATCCATAGTAATTCCTAAGATTTCATATTCCATAACATTGCCAAGGCGATAAAAATGACCTGAGTGGATCTTCTTTTGTGTAAGTGACTTGAATCTTTTGATTGCATTGGGATTACTGCGGAGCCATTGGTTAATGTGAGCTTGTGTAACTGGTGCTTGAGAGGAGGATGAAGATTGGCATTGCTTTTGCTTCTTGGAGACGATAACCTTCTTGGGAGCCATTGATTTTAGAGTTTGAGTGTTTTGAGATCTAGGGTTTTAGGAATTTGGAGTTGAAATGAAGGTAAAGTGAAGAGAAAGGGAAAGTTTTCTATATACGGCTATTGGATTATTTTTGCCAGAGTAGCGACAGACATCTGTATGGAAGAATTAGACATCTGTGGCTTCAGTGAAAATGAGGCATAGAGAGTCGACAGATGTCTTTGATGGTTCCACAGACGTCTGTGGCTACAAAAGTTTTAAACAGAGAGTCTTACAGACGTCTGTGTGTTTTCCACAAACATCTGCGGTTACACGGAAAATCCCGTAATTGATGACAGGCGTCTATGGTATATTCATAGACATCTGTGATATGTAATTTCTGTCATCTAGAGGAAAATTTTAATATGAATGAAAATATTTATTAAAATTTAAATATAACAAACAGAATACATATCAAAAATAAATATTATATGTAACATAAATTTTAATTTTTTGTCGGAGAATTCTGAATTATTGTTTTGTTGTATTCCCACGAATTTGGTTCAACTTTTGTATCGTCAAGTAATGGCTTTAGTGGAGACCAACTTGGACGAGCTGGAGTGTTAATCCAAGCTTGGTTTGATGATCCCGATTTGCACAAATTTCTCGTAGTAATGTTATGCGCTTTTGGAGGAGTTTCTTGTAATCGAGGAGACTTTTGATATATGCAATTTTTTGTTGGTGAATGACCATAAATTGCTAGAATACATTTTTTGAAAAAATTTATATGAGATCCTTGAGGTCGTTGCTCATAATACATCTCACGTTGAACGCTGATCATTTCTTGTTGATGGTGGTATTTCTCATCGACTTTGTCGGTAAGAGATGTTGATTTCAGATCACTTGATCGTTTAGCTTTCTTTCCTTTAGGAGAAAAGCCGGTGTGGTATGTTGGTGATGCAACAATGTTTAGAGAGTCTGAATGAGTTGATGTTGGTGTGGATTTAGTTGGAGATACGTAAGTGCTATTTGAAGAGGGGGATTTATAGTCGATAGTTGGAAGATATTGTATTATTTGTTGTAGTAGGTTAGTTGTTATTATTATTTTTTAAGTAGTATATAACTGAATTTATAAGATAAAATATAGCTATATTTAGAAAAAGTAGTTGAGAAAAATGAGTTAACCCGTAGGAAGTTAATGGTTATTTGTTTGATTTAAATGGTTGTTATTAAAAAAAATATGCGGTTGTTGTTAATTCCAAGTTATAAACTTAATTATTCAGTTGAAATTGCATAAAACTATTACAAATTTAAGTGATCAAAATATTATTTCTACAACTTTAGTTAATCAATTCGTTGGATGAAAAAATTCATAGGTCCCATCTTAACTTAATAAAAGTTAGTTCACTTAATGGTCTTGTATATGAGCTATTTGATTTTCGATAGTAACAAATTCTAGAGTTATTATTTCTTTTGCAACATTATCTCTCAGAAAATGGTGATGAATATCTATATGTTTTGTTCATGTGTGGTTAATTGGATATTTAGATAAATTTATAGCACTAGTATTATCGCAATATATTGGAGATTTGTTTGTTATTTTTCCATAGTCTTTAAGTGTTTGTTGCATATCACTTAAGCGCAAGCTAAGGCGACTGAAATATAATTGGCTTCACATGTTGAAAGAGAAACACAATTTTGCTTTTTTACTAAACCATGAAAATAACGATTGACCAATAAAGTGACATGTGCCACTTGTACCTTTTCTACCCGATTTATATCCACCAAAATCCGCATCACTGTAAGATACAAGTTCAAAGGTACTGCCTTTTGGATAAAATAGACCATAATCTTTAGCGTTGGATAAATATCGTAAAATCCGTTTAACTGCCCGATGATGTGATTCTTTAGGTTGTGCTTGAAATCTTGTGTATAAACAAACACTCGTCATAATATCTGGTCTACTAGCAGTTAAGTATAGTAAGGATCCTATCATGCTTCGATATAGTTTTTGATCGAACTATTTTCCATGATGATCTTTGTCTAGATGAGTAGTAGTACTCATTAGAGTGGGTTTACTTGATACATTATCCATTTCAAAACGTTTTAGTAATTCTTTACAATATTTTTCTTGATTTATAAAAATTCCATTATTTAATTGTTTTATCTGTAATCCTAAAAAGAAATTCAATTCACCCATATGAGACATTTCAAATTCATTTCTCATTATTGTAGAAAATTCAGTACATATATTTTCATCAGTAGATCCAAATATAATATCATCAACATAAATTTGAACAATTAATATACCATTTGTTCTCTTTTAATAAATAATGTTGTATCTGTTTTACCAATTTGAAAACCAAAATTAATTAAATGTGATTTTAATTGGTCGTACTCTCTAGGTGCTTGTTTTAAACCATATAATGCTTTTAACATCCATTTGAAATAGCTTAAAGTTATGATGACATCCAAAAGCTAGTAATATTATTATGGTTTCAAGACGTATCACAACTGCAAAAGTTTCTTTATAATCAATTCATTCTTCTTGATTGTACCAATGTGCCACTAATCTTGCTTTATTACGTATAATATTTCCATTTTCATCGGTTTTTTTTAAAAAACCCATTTAGTTCCAATTACTGACTGATCGTTTGGCCTTGGTACTAATTCCCAAACATTATTTCGTTCAAATCGATTAAGTTCTTCTTGCATTGCTAAAATCCAGAAATCATCATCTGATGCTTCCTTGTAATTTTTTGGTTCAAAATTAGATATAAATGCTACATTACTCGTTTGATTTATTTGTATTCTAGTCGAAACTTTGTTATCAGGATTCCCAATTATGTTATCAATAGGATGATCTTTTAAAATTCGGGGTGGTGATTTCAAATTACTGTTATTTTGATTGTCATCATTATTTTCAATTATAGTTTCAATGGTTTTATTTTGATTAGTGTCAAAAATTTCTTCATCATTTTTATTTATATTTTTAAGGTTTTCATCAAACGAGACATGAAGACTTTCCTCTATAACATTTGTTCGTTTGTTAAAAATTTTGTAAGCTTTATTTTGATCGGAATATCCAACAAAAATTCCTTCATCTGCTTTTGAATTGAATTTACCAAGATTATCTTTTATATTTAGAATAAAGTATTTTGATCCAACTATTCGAAAATATGATACTTTTGGTTTCTTTTTGTAGAACATTTCATAACATGTATTTTTAGTCATAGGTCTAAGAGTTACACGATTTAATACGTAACATGCAGTAGCAACTACTTTGGTCGAAAAATTCTTTGGTCAACCACCGCCATTTAGGAGAGTTCGAGCACATTCTTGCAAGGTGCGATTTTTTCTTTCAACTACTTTATTTTGTTATGGTGTTCGTGGAAATGAAATATTATGAGTAATTCCCTTTTTATTACAAAAGGTTGTAAATAATTCATTTTCAAATTCTCCACCGTGATCACTTCTTATACTTTTGATTTTTAGATCCATTAGAGTTTTAATTCGTTTAGAATTTTTTTTAAACATTTCGAATGTATCACTTTTATACTTTAAAAATAGCATCCAGGTATATCTTAAAAAATCATCTACAATTAAAAGACATATTTATTGTGATTTATCGAACGTACTTGAGTTGGACCAAATAAGTCCAAATAAAGTAATTCAAGAGGTTGTTTAGTAGAGATTTCCTTTTTAGATTTAAACGAGCTTTTCTTTAGTTTTCAAGTTGACATGCATCGCATAGATTTCTAACTTTGAAATTTATTTTGGGCAACCGTCTTACCAAAATTTTTTTAGCCAATTTATTTATATATTTCAAGTTTATGTGACATAATCTTTATGCTATATCCATGGATCATCATGATTTGTAGTTAAGCATAAATCATTGTTATGATTAATATTCATGTTAAGAATATAAATATTTCGATTTCTTGTTCCTTCGAAAATTAAAGTTTTATTTTGATCATAGATATTGCATTTATCTTTTTCAAAATCAATTTTAAATCCCTTATCGCTTAATTGGCTTATACTAAGTAAATTATGTTTTAAATTTTTAACTATTAAAACATTTGAAATAATAGGAGAAGTAGATATACCGACATTGATGAAGTTTCCAATTCCGATAACATATCCTTTGGAATTATCCCCAAAAGTAACCGTGCTACTGTCCATGTAAGTGATGTTTGATAGCATATGTGCATTTCCTGTTATATGTTTGGAGCATCCACTATCGAGTATCTATTTCTCCTTATTATTGGTTTTGTTTTTGGGTATCTGCAAAATAATAAAAAGTTTTAATTGGTACCTATTTTTTTGTTAGGGTCCTATGTGTTAGTAGGAGAAGGTAGCCATACCCATGAGGGTTTTGAACCTTTAGAGATGTAATATTCATTATAAACTACGAGTACATATGCAGACCCAGGTGGACCTGCATTTAATCACAACGTGCATGCATTTTTAGTTGTACCTGTGGCAGTAGATTTGATAGTAGCATCCCCATACTTGAACTCCGCCTAGGCAGAGGCCGCTATTTTTTTGTTCAGACTGTAGTAACTTCTTCATACTGACTCAGAATCAGGCGAGACTTCGACCGATGAACTCTCATCTAAATTACAGACAACAAGGAACACTCGGATACTTCATCTAGTAAACGTATACCATAGTTCTCCATGGTGACTAACAGTTGTACTTGGAAAATAACAGGCTACATCCCCGTATTTGAACTTCGCCTAGGCAGAAGCCGCTACTTTTTTGTTCATACTGCAATAACTTCTTTATACTAACTTGGGATCACGCGAAACTACGACCGATGAACTCCCACCTAAATTATGGACAATATAGAACACTCGGATACTTCAGCTTATGAATGTATACCGTAGTTCTCCATGGTGATTAACAATTGTATTTAGAAAATAACAGGCTATATCCCCACTTCAACGCTCACTGAGTTCTCCATGGTGACTAATAGTTGTACTTAGAAAATAAGATGTTATATCCTCATATTTGAACTCCGCCTAGGCAGAAGCCGCTATTTTTTTTCTTCAGACTGCAATAACTTCTTCATACTAACTCGGAATCAGGCAAAATTTCGATCGATGAACTCCCACCTAAATTACGGACAATATTGCACACTCGGATACTTCATCTAGTGAATGTCTACCATAGTTCTCCATGGTGACTAACGGTTGTACTTAGAAAATAACAGGCTACATCTCTGTATTTGAACTCCGCCCAGGCAAAAGCTGCTTTTTTTGTTCATACTGCAAAAACTTCTTCATACTAACTTGGAATCGGGCGAAACTACGACCGATGAACTCCCACCCAAATTACGGACAATATAGAACACATGGATACTTCAGCTTATAAACGTATACTGTAGTTCTCCATGGTGACTAACATTTGTACTTAGAAAATAACAGGCTATATCCCCACTTCAACGCTCACTGTAGTTCTCCATGCTGACTAATAGTTGTACTTAGAAAATAACAGGTTACATCCTCATTTTTAAACTCCGCCTAGGTAGAAGCCGCTATTTTTTCTTCAGACAACAATAATTTCTTCATACTAACTCGGAATCAGGCAAAACTTCGACCGAAGAACTCCCACCTAAATGACGGACAATATGGTACACTCGGATACTTCATCTAGTGAACGTATACCGTAGTTCTCCATGATGACTAACAGTTGTACTTGGAAAATATCAAGTTACATCCCCGTATTTGAACTCGTCCTAGGCAGAAGCCGCTATTTTTTTGTTCATACTACAATAACTTCTTTGTACTAACTCGAAATCGGACGAAACGTCGACCGATGAACTCCCACCTAAATTACGGACAATATGGAACACTTGGGTACTTCATCTTGTGAACGCACACGTAGTTCTTCATGGTGACTAACAGTTGTACTTAGAAAATAACAGGCTATATCCCCACTTCAACGCTCACTGTAGTTCTCCATGGTGACTAATAGTTATACTTAGAAAATAACAGGCTACATCCTCATATTTGAACTCCGCCTAGGTAGAAGCCGCTATTTTTTTTCTTTAGACCGCAATAACTTCTTCATACTAACTCGGAATCAGGCAAAACTTCAACCGATGAACTCCCACTTAAATTACGGACAATATGGTACACTCTGATACTTCTTATGAACGCACAGTGTAGTTCTCCATGGTGACTAACAGTTGTACTTAGAAATAACTGGCTACATCCCCGTATTTGAACTCCACCTAGGCATAAGCCGCTATTTTTTTTGTTCATACTGTAATAACTTCTTCATACTAAATTGGAATCGGACGAAACTTCGACCGATGAACTTTGTAACAACCCAAAATTTAAGCTATAATAATTAATTAACGAATTAATTAAATAATAAATAAGTTTGTGAAATTATCATAATTGAGCATGAAAGTTGCACCATTGTGTCTGTTGTAATTTTCTGGTCAATTTTCATATATAATTTGTCAAAATCCGAGCTTAAATTAAGAAGTTACGAATAAACAAGAACTGAATTAAAAAGATGAAAAACAAAATAAAATAAAAAAGGGTCAGGTTGACCAAAAGCTAAGCCAGGTCGACCCCCAAATTCTTAGGTCGACCTGTTGGTCGACATGCAGGTCGACCTGCCTGTGTATTTGCACCTGAAAATGTCCTGGTTCGAACGATGACGTGTTTTTCCAATTTCTTTCAATACTGTGCGTTCGTGCTTCCATCCGACGGTCTCCAATGAGCCTATGACGTGGTTGCACCATATTTAATCTTCAAATCCAACGGTCTGAGATCCCTAAACTACACTATAAATAAGACCTTAGGCCTAACTATTTTTCTCATTCAAATTTTCTCCTATTTGGGTTATTTGCCAGAGGCTGGACCCTAAATAGAAAATATTTCTAAGGAGGAAATCTTTTTGATAAAAATATTCTATGCTCTAGAAGTGGATCAAGGAAAAAAAGGGCTAGAGCTAAGGACCACAAGTGAGTGTTCAGTAATTATTTTAGATTTTTAAGTAATTTAAATAATAGGGTTCTCAATAGGTGTAGTTTTTCTGCAATTTTGAGACAGTTTTTATTTAAGTTATTTACAGCTAGTTTTTAAATTTCTTTTCGGTCTATTTATTCAGTTATTTTTATTCAGATATTTTATTCAGTTATTTACAGTTATTTGTATTTTATTTGCATTTGTTTTAAATTAGAATTTAGCCTGTAAATGTTAGTTTCTTTTTATTCCTTTTTACGCGAATAGAACATTAAAAAGAGAATAATTCGCAAATATGGATTAAAATGAAAAACATTATATTTACAGAAATTAGATGTACAATAATAAGAACTGTAATAAAATGAAGATAGACTGAAATAGGCAAATTTGAGACATTTGCAAGCAAGTTTATAACTAGTAGTTATAACTAAAAAGACAAAATAGAAGAGCAATTATAACATAGGTTATAATTAAACAGAAAAAACTTATAATTAGGTTAATAAGAAAATATAGCAGGGATAACATAAAAGGCTTATTTTAAAAACTTAGATTAAGCTAATAAGCAAATACAGTAGAAATAACAGAAGAGACTTGTTTTAAAACTTACACTAAGTTAATAAACAAAGATAGAAACAGGGCCCGTACCAACAACATTCCCTTTCAGACTAAGACTGATGGTCTCACAATAGTTAGGTGAGGCTGGGCAGGACCCTTTCAGACTAGGACTGATGGTCTCACAATAGTTAGGTGAGGTTGGGACACGCTTATGCTAACTAGGGTAAATAAAGGGCCAATAGATAGAAGCCTAAATCGGGGAATTTGGGCAAGAGGCGCAATTAGATTTTGTTTGTTAGGACCCGCACCAACAGCATTCCCTTTCAGACTGGTACTGATGGTCTCACAAAACACTTAGGTGAGGCTAGGCAGGACCCTTTCAGGTTAGGACTGATGGTCTTACAACAGATTAGGTGAGGCTAGGAACGCTTATGTGGATAGTGTGAGTAAGAGGTCACAAGAGGGGGGGCGACGGTGAGTGTGTACCAACGGTGACCGAGCGTGCGGCATCGATTAGGGTTGTAATTCGCTATTGTATTCCTAGCGCTAAATAGGTGTCTTTTGCTGTGGGACCCACATGATGGGACTAGCTCACAGTGGCACAACAGAGATAGAAGGCCGATCAACGGGTAGAATTAGGATTCAACCTAATTAAAATAGGATTAGGATTTTAGCCTAATCATAGCAATCTAAGACAAGTGCAAACAATCACAATCAAAGCAAACAATTAAACAATATTTTATCCCAGTTTTATCTTTCCTTTATTTCTTTTTATACTAGAACTATTGCTAAGTCCATTATCTTTATCTTGCTTAGAAATGCTAGTAATTACTTTCACTCACCAGAGTTATAGTCTGACCCATTCCTCTATTTCCCCTTTCCCCCCATAGGCCAGTAGAGGCAAGGATAGTTGATTCAGATTTCTTGGAGACACATTCCCGGAGTTCTTTATGTATTCTTCTTCTTTTCAGTTTTCTTTTCATTTGGTTTTTGATGTACTGGTACATATGAGAGGGATGATTATTTTATTGTACTCTGATTTTATGAGACTGGGATGTATTTTTCATAAGACATGTGTATTTAGTATTTGAGACATGTGATGTTTTTCAGACTTATTTATGAAGTTTTATTTTGAATAATGAGTTACCATTTAAATGTTTCCGCTATTTATATTTATTTGTCTTGTGAATCTTAGTCTCTGTGATGCTTTAGCTATACCTATAACGCACCATATATTTTAGTGTGCCCTTTTTGGGTATACTAAAGGGTGTGGGGTGTTTCAAACTCCTACCTAAATTACGGACAATGTGGTACACTCGGATACTTCATCTTCTGAATGCACACTATAGTTTTCCATGGTGACTAACAGTTGTACTTGGAAAATAACAGGCTATATCCCCACTTCACCACTCACTGTAGTTCTCCATGGTGACTGATAGTTGTACTTAGAAAATAACAAGCTACATCCTCATATTTGAACTTTGCCTTGGCAGAAGCCGCTATTTTATTTCTTAAAACAGCAATAACTTCTTCATATTAACTCAGAATCAGGAAAAACTTCGACCGATGAACTCCCACCTAAATTACGGACAATATGGTACACTTGGATACTTCATCTAGTGAACGCACACTGTAGTTGTCCATGGTGACTAACAATTATACTTAGAAAATAACAGGCTACATCCCCGTATTCGAACTTCGCCTAGGCAGAAGCCGCTATTTTTTTTGTTCATACTACAATAATTCTTCATACTAACTCGGAATCGGACGAAACTTCGACCGATGAACTCGCACCTAAATTACAGACAATATGGTACACTCTGATACTTCATCTTGTGAACACACACTATAGTTCTCCTTGGTACTAACAGTTGTACTTAGAAAATAATAGGCTATATCCTCACTTCAACGCTCACTATAGTTCTCCATGGTGACTAATAGTTGTACTTAGACAATAATAGGCTACATCCTCATATTTGAACTCCACCTAAACAGAAGCCGCTATTTTTTTTCTTCAGACTGCAATAACTTCTTCATGCTAACTTGGAATCTGGCAAAACTTTGATCGATGAACTCCCACCTAAATTGCGGACAATATGGTACACTCGGATACTTCATATTGTGAACGTGCACTGTAGTTCTCCATGGGCACTGATAGTTTACTTAGAAAATAGCATGCTACCACATCCCTATATTTGAACTCCGCCTAGTGTAGAAGCCAATATTTGTTTTGTTCAGACTGCAACAACTTCTTCATACGAATTCGGAATCCGACGAGACTTCGATCGATTAACTCCTACCTTAATTACGGACAATATGGAACAATCAGATACTTCATCTTATGAACGCACACTATAGTTCTCCATGGGGACTGACAGTTGTACTTAGAAAATAACAGGCTACATCCCCGTATTTGAACTCCGCCTAGGTCGAAACTGCTGTTTTCTTTTGTTCAGACCGCAAAAACTTCTTCATACTAACTCAGAATCAGGTAAAACTTTGACTGATGAACTCCCACCTAAATTACGGACCAAATGGTACACTCCGATACTTCATCTTGTGAAAACGCACTGTCATTCTCCATGATGACTAACAGTTGTACTTGGAAAATAACAGGCTATATCCCCATATTTGAACTATTTCTCTATGAGATATAAAAGGGTATATTTGGAATTTCAAAATGACATCGAGTAAAACTATTCAATGAATTCTCTTTATAAGTAGTAAAGATATCTTTTAGATATATATCTATGTGTTTTTGTCTAATCAATTTGTTATTTGTTTTAGGAATCCATATTTTAATCATTTTTGTTTCCTTATTTTCATGTTTAGATTTTTTTTTCTAATATTTGTTTATAACGTACTATACTTCTTGAATCTTTGATTATTATTAAAAACCAGATTATTTCTAGAATGTTTTTGAATTTTTTCGTTAAATCCTAATCCCTTCCTATTTCTTGATGGTTTTGAAATCTTTATAAAATTATCTAGATTTTGCTTTCCTTTATTAAATTTTGAAACATTATTAGTAATTTTATCTAATTTATTTTGAGATCAGAAATTTCTAAATTAGCAAATTCTAGATTTTGTTTTAATTCATTCTTTTCTTTTTCAAGTTTATAATTCTCTATTTTGTTATTCTCTATATCATGTGTTAAAGTAGCATTTTGAGATGATAATTTTTTATCTTCTTTTTGTGCTAATTCTAATTCTTCTTTTAAAATAGTTTTCCCGTCTTTTAACAATCCAATTTCTAATTCAGCTATATTTAATTTTCCCATATTTTCTTTACTTAATTTTTTTCGTTCTCTATACTTTTCATCTAATTTTATACTAATTTGAAACGTCCCTTTATTTGGAGGTGCAAAACTAACGGCTATGGATGCTGCAGTAATCCATAGTTATTAATCCTCGGTGACCAAATACGGTGATGTTAGATACATTGATATACAGAAACACATGAGTATGGAAAAAATTTAAAACAGCAAACAAATTCCACATTCCATTTCAAAACATTACAAATTCATTACATAATCCCAGTACGCTGACCACTTTCAAATAACATATAATTAATACAAAATAAGCCAAGTGTGACATATGAAGATGCCTCCTTGGATGATCAGAGTATATAATAAGGTAATAAAACAGATTTTCCTTTACAACCAAAACACACAATGGAATAAAATTCTAAGTAGCTGGCATGCCTCCTGCTCGTCACTGGAAGTTTTATTCGTCTAAAAGAACACCTGGAAACCCTAAACCTCAAACTACTCAAAATCAATTGAGTACCCGAGAGTTTAAGGGGAAAACAAAAACTTAGAGTCAGACATAAAGCCTGGCATGAATAATAATCTACCATCTCAAATCATTTAGATATCTAGTGAGACCACGTCGCTTAGCGGAATGGGTTTTCCCCTCACGAGTATCTTAAAACCTTTATAAAACCATATATTGTGCTCCTGCATCCACAATGATTAAAACAATTCAAAAATAATATGATGATATGCAAACAAGTAAGTTAATTTTGGATTACACATCCCCATTCATTCTAACTATCTATCTTAATTATAGTTTTTAGGGTTACTATTAACCTATTAGTTTTCATGGGCTCACCAATAACCTGTTTAATACTTAAGGACTACCTGTTTGATTTCATAGTTTTCATGGGATTACTAAAAACCTATTGGTAACTCCAATATCCTTTTTCTTATCCTAGTTTTCATGGGATGACTAGGAACCTATTGACCAACTGTCAATATATTAATCTAGATATAGTTTTCATGGGCTAACTATAAACCTATTGGCCCCTGCCAATATCAAATCATAGTTTTCATGGGCTTACTATGAATCAATTGGCCCCTGCCAATATCTTCTGCTATACACGGTTTTCATGGGCTTATTGTGAACCTATTGGCCCCCGCCAAAATATTTAATTAGGATTTTAACATTTCTTAAGTTATATTCACTACTGGGTCAACCAAGCTGGTTATTCTGCCCATCCCCAAAGTACCATTCTTGGGTTAATTACAATATGAATAAACATATGAAGAAGCAATCATAATAATACCAACCCCTGTGGTTTAATTTCCTTGAAATCATTTTATATAAAACTTGGTTAAACCCTTTAACCTTTTAATCAAGAAAAACTTCTTCTATTTCAAAACTCTTTAATTTATTTACACCATGGTTTTTCCTTAAAATGAGATTGGGTTATTTGTTTTGAAAACCATACAACTTCACTTTCAAAACCCCTGGATAACGTCCTTTGAAATAAAAAAACTCCTTTTTAAAACACTATGTATATACCTTTCGAAGCCCTTTTTAAAACGACTCTTTCAAAACCAAATATACCTTTCGAAGGTATCAAAACGTTACTCAAAAGTCTTTAGAAACATAGCTTCGAAACAATTGAAAGTACCCCTTTCGAAAGTATTAGGTTTTACTTTTAGAAAAATATTTTGGTTCAAAGTGATCATAAGCGAAAGTATCTCTTTCGAAACCATTGATAAAATTATTTTGGGGAAAATTTGATGGTGTCGGAACCATCTATTAGAAAGCTCAAAACCTTTGAATAAAACTTAGAAGGATAGTATTAAAATCCCCTTTCGACACCATTGCCTTCGAAACCCACGACCCCTTTCGAAAGCATTTAGGATTTGGCTTAACATGAGTTTAAAACAAAAGCACCCTTCAAAAGTATTGATGAATTCAATACCCTCGAAAGGCATTTGAATGGCAGCAAGGTTTCGACTAGGTCGGAACCATCAATTTCGAAAGTATTCTTTTATAAACTAAGGGTCTCATTCGAAAACTCTGTTCTTAATCAAAGAAAGCTGGCATTAGGTTCGACAGCAAAAGGGTATCGACTTGGTCGAAAGCACCCTTCTAAAACGAGGCAGGTGCTTATCTTTTAAAAATAACTATGTTTCGACTCTAACGAAAGCAATGCTTTCGACACCCTGCCTTCCGCTATTTACCAATTCACTCCGTACCAATCTCATTGATACCATGTGTATTGGTTTCGATGCTAGTAGGTTGCGGTTAAGTTGGTTTTGACTGAGATGATGCGGAGGCAAAGGAGTCGAAAGGTACTTCCGAAATAGGCGGAACCACCTTTTTCTTAAAACGCTGAATTAATGTTTTTTATGGCAATCACTTTATAACTAACCTGCCCATTTGTAATTCTTTGATTGGTTACTTTAAAAAATTTCAAATCCTTTAACAAAACAACTGCCGCATTTATCATAATTAAATCAAGGAAAATCTAACGTTTAACCCATTCCATTAAACAAAACCAATATTGCAAATAAGTCCTTCTTTTAAAATAATTTATTTTCCATAGCAAATACTTTAAGAAAAATGCCCAAAAATCATAAAAATTCACTTTCATTATGTTATCAAACATAAAAAAATTCCAAACCCAAATTATTAATAAAATAATCGAAATTAATTTTAAACCCAATTTCATCATATTTTCCTTTAGAAATTCATAACAAATTTTTCATAGTTTAGAAAATTAAAAAAAGTTGAAACCCATCTTCAAAATCATGGTTTACCAAACATATAATTTTTTTCATGCAATTCTAAAATCATTCACTATCGGATTTGCCCCAAAACCGTGTAGATTCTTATGTAAACAAATTAATTTAAATCAAGCACATAATAATTCAAGCATATCATCATCCAAAACATCATAAAAATGAATTTAAAGTTAAATCTGAAAACATAGGGTTATAAAAACAAAATTGAGATGGAATGAATTATTATTCACCTTGAATATGATATGAACCTTGAGATTGTTGTAGATTAAATCCCGTAGCTTTAATTCCTTAGCTTGATTTAATTTTCTCCTCTTTTCTTACTTGTAATGGCCGGCTCCTTTGGTTTATGTTTGTTTTTTATTTGAGAAATAAAATGAACTTGAAAGGGTAGTTGTAAGTGTATAGCAGTGAATAGGATGCGGCTATTTTTACTAATAAGGCCTTATGTAAGTTAATTAGCTTATAAACTCTTTTAAGCCCATTTAAGTTGTTAAGCATGGCCACCTTATAATAATTTATTTGAATCTCACTTTGCTTATCATTTTTAATTCTTTACGTTGCTCTATTTAATTTATCTAATTAAATCTTCTAAATAATGTTATCAAATATTAGGGATGTTACGTAATTTCAAGAATTTCATCATATGTTAATTCAGGACATACCTCATTTGTGTTAGCCATGAAGCAAACATTTGCTTGTTTTGAGTCACTGTCACTGTCGGATGATGAGAAGGAGTCGAAATCATCCCAAGTTTCTTTTTATTATTGTTGCATGTGGATAGTCTTTCTTCATATGGCCAAATTTATCGCACCCAAAGCACTTCATTGATGTTTGATTTAAAGAATTTGTGTTGCTGTTGTTTTGAAATTTCGTCATCCTTTTGAACTTCTTGAACTTGTTGTAATTTTTATCTATGGACACAGTCTCATCTTCTTCGAAGTCGAAGTTGTCGTTACTTTCCTAAAATGCGATGTTTTTCCTTTCTTGATTTTCTCTTTTCTTACTTGTAAATTAGCTTCATACGACATCAGATTTCCTATTAACTCTTAGAATTTGGGTTGGGAAAGATTGTTAGCCTCTTCGATGGCTAAAACTTTTCTTTCCTATTCGTTTGTCAAAGAGTTCAAAATTTATGTGACAAAATCAAAATCAGTGAATTTTACTCATAGTGCCATAAGATCGTGTTGTATAGTTTGAAATCTAGCATACATATCAATAAGTGACTCATTTGTTTTCATTTTAAAAGATGAAAATTGATTTTGTAGAATAGTAATTTTTGTTTGCTTAACTTTGTTTGTGCCTTCATGGATAATTTGTAATGTACGCCATATATCATAAGCAGTAGCGAAAGCATGACTCGTGAAAATTCATTTTTATCAAGTGATCAAAATAAAACATTCATAGCTTTGGTATTGTTAAATGCCTATGATTTTTGTGCATTAGTCCATGTGCTAATACTAGTGTCAGGTTCTTCATATTTATTTTAGTTACTAGCTATATTTCTAATCCATTTGCTTCCATAAAAATTCTCATGTGTGTTGACCAATAAGTATAAATCAGTAAATAGTGGTGAACGAGCAGTTGATTGACCTTCTTGAAATGTACTTGCCATTTTTAATGATTTCAATTACGTTTTATTGTAGATTGAAATAACCTTGCTCTGATATCAATTGATTGTTTTGAGGATCGTATACTATCTAACTTGTGTATAATACGCAAGTATATAAATCAATGCAATAGTAGATAATAATTAGTAAAATATAAAAGGCCTGCAAACCAGAGTTTTTATACTGGTTTGGACCTCCCGTCCTACATCCAGTACCGAAGCTCTCCTTCGGTATTTCCTTTAAACAAATTACCCTCACTTCGCCCAAGGAATATGTAATACAAAATTATCTCTGACAATCTTGTTTTCCAATAACACAGTTCTTGACTTATAGTACAAATTTTCCTATGATCTCCTTTGAGTATATGAATACGAAAGTTTTGAGTTATAGGAAGTGATTTAACCAAAATTCTATTCTGGTTATAACGGATTGAGAGTATGTAAACAGTGTATATGCAAAGAGTTTTTAGAAAGCAAGAGAGTAAAGAATATAGATTAATTCAAGTTTAGTAATTTCTACTTCTCAATCAAAGTGGTAATTACAGATTCCAAAAGTTGCAGATGAAGAGTTGTTACTCTTTGAGAAAGTCTCTTCGTTTTAATAGCTGCAACTATTCATTGAAAGATGATTTCCTTTTAATTCAAAAAAGGAGAAGTGTCTTTTCAAATGTGACAGTTTTGGCCATGATAGACATCTGTGGTAAAATCCACAGACGTCTGTGACTTGTTTAATTTTTAGTCTGAGACATGTCACAGATGTCCGTTGTTTTATCACAGATGTCCGTGAGGTGTAAAAACTGTTTTCCACCTTATTTTGATGTACATGAAATTGTGTATGCTCGTGTATTCATATATACTTAAGAAACCTTAACAATATTATATCTAGGACACTTTTATAGTAGAATAATCTTAGTATGGTCAATGAATCTTCGTTTCTTTTTGAGTCTCAATATCTTCGAGCATGGTGTCTTCTTGAAGCATATACCTGCAATCTTGATAAGGTCTATATATGTATATGATTGTATAGTTGTTATCATTGAGACATAAATTGGAGGTTCTAACACAATGCACAATACAAACTAGCTTGTTGCACAACAACAGAGGATGTGCACTATTTTAGCAAGCCCAATGACAAAGGTGCAACCAGATCAGAGAAGGAGAAATGTACAGAAATGTACAAATATAGGTGCAGCACAAGGATGCACATACAAAGAAGAAGGCAAATGCACAGCAAGTAGTGCACAAGTACACAGTTAGGTGCATAAAGCAACGCACACCCAAATGTAGCACAAGTGCACATTGGTGCAATGTACAATCGCAAAATGCAGCAAGGTGCATAGCTAGTGGATGACACAACATAAGAAAATTTTCAACATAGCAAAATGCCAAAAGCACAAGAATACATTACGCACCAGCATACAAGCAACATAAAAACATGGTGAATCACAAAATATACAAGTGCGACAACAAGTAGGAACAACATAGGCCATACAGTAGAGTACGAGAATTGATCAAGTCGAGGAAAATAATTTTCAAAATATATCAGAGCATTGATCAAGCCGAGATAAACAAGCCAGAACCAAAATTATTCAAAGTCAGGTATGATTGAAATCGGTCACAAAACAGCAAGAATAACATACGCAGGTTGAAATAATCAACCAAAAGTTATATATATATATATATATATATATATATATATATATATATATATATATATATTTGAAAAATGGGTACATTTATTGATAACTAATAAATACAGGTACATGCATTTGTGTAATTCAGTAACTCAAATACACAACACTTACATTCACAAACCCTATATCCAAAAAAACAACCTAAACCAGCCCAAATACCAATGCCTAAATTTGACGTATAAAAGCATGGTACAATCCTGTACACATCCCAGCCATAATACACATAAAGCATTTCCTAAATACAAACATATAAGTAGAAGCCAAGCCCATTATGCAAAGTATCCCATTTGAAACACATGCCTTTTCCTGCTGCCCTACCACCTCTGGTCGAGGTAGGTTGTCGCGATGTCCTGAAGTCGCTGTTGAAAACCAAATGATTACAAATCTAATCCAAATCTCAGGCCGAGCCACGAAGCAAAAAAACAGAAGCCCCAAAAGTATTCAACCACTGAAATTGCTATGGGCAGTGCACATACAACAACTATAATCACCAAACCTTAACCTTTAAAATCGGTTCAGGATGCTTACCCAACGCCAAATCCTTGAATTGATTTCACCCTGAACTGTATTTATAATCTTCATAGTTTTGGACATACATAGGTCACGACCACTGATACTGAGATGGAGCAAAAAATCATTATAAATGAACTGCACGAACGAACCTCGGTATATATGAATCATTGAAAACACTGATACTCTTTCCAAACTAAACAAACCTCGAAAGCAGTAATCTCCTTTATGACGAATTAAAGTATCATATAGACTCAATTATATAAGACGTACACAGCTCTGAGTACGGTTTAAATTAGCCTTGGTACTCACCAGATCTACGAGCCCTGACTTTGAGGCCGATGAATCGCCATATCCAAACTGATCCAAAACCACCAAATTTTAATTAAGTGCTCGAGATTTCGTAGCTTGTAAGAGTACAGCCTTCAACTCTAAAATGAATTTTTCCAAAAAATGTTACGACAATTTTGATGTGACGTAACTGTATAATTTTCGACCAGTAGTTCGAAATCGAGGATGGAATGAAGGGGCGGTGTCGACAAAACAGTGTAAATCGGGCTACTCCTCCAGATCTGAACAGCCACCCTCCTGTGGCCTTAACTACACCTGATCATCTGAATGAGAGCGATGTGATGGAGTTACTCAAATCCGCCAAGAATCGTCATAAACAAATTCTGGAAGCAAAAGTGAAAAATGCACCAATAAGAGAAAACGACGTTGAAATTCAAAGAGGGCCGACCAGAATTAATCTCCCCAAATTCAAAAATCAAAGATAAATCGCAGATGCAGAAATTTTTGCTTCCCAAAACTCTGAGTCGCGATTTGGATAATAGGTGTGGAAACGCGAATTTGGATTTGATACTAGAAAACGGTTTTAGGCGTAAAAATTTCAGATCGCATTTTCCCTCTCTGCCATGGGAGAGAAAACCATTTTAAGTATACCATAAACTATAGTTATATATATATATATATATATATATATATATATATATATATATATATATATATATATATATATATATATATATATATATCTGTGTGTGTTATAGATGAACTAGTCAGAGATTAAAACACCATAAATCATAAAATCTACAGCCAAGCATATCAAGTCGAAAGATTCAAAATCGAAATTCAGGAAATTATATGAAATATCAAGGGAGATTTTTTTCTCAAATCACTTCCTAATTATGCCAATCATCCTTGGCAAAATTATTCAGTAGAGTTCGAATATAAAAATCAAAAAGGCAAAAATTCATACCAAATCAGCAATCGATAAATCACTCGACGTTTAAAGCAACCGACGATATAAACCATCTCACGAGTAAAGCAATTGATCGACAAGAGAGACGAGCCAAATTTTCTTGAATCGGTTAATAATAGGCTTCGGTGGCTTCAAAAGTAGAAAACCCTAATTGAAGAGTAAAGAAGAAAGAGAAATTGACTTGGAACGAATAAGGGATACGGGCTGAATACTATCATTTTTTTATAATAAGCTATCCTCTTTTGTTTGTGTTTAAATTAGAATAGTAAATTTAGGTGTCTTCTTATTTTTTTATTGTAATATACCTTTTCGTTTAAAACTCTAGTTTATAACTAGGATCGAACTAGAACGTAGTTTAGGAAATTCTCGGCTCGAGGATAAAGTTGAGGTAGGGTTTTGAGCTTAGTGTTAGAACAATTAGATAAGCGATAGTCATAAGTTTACAGTGTATGTAAGCGATTGATTGTTTAATATTAGTAGAAACATTGGGGGTAGCGGTAGACAAATATTGCCGAAGCTGGGAAAATTGTTCGCCGCTTTTAATTTTCGTATTTACTCTGTAATTATCTGTGCTGAAATTTTTATTATTCTGTAAATTTATTATAAACCCTATTCACACCTACTTCCTCTAGTGTTAATTCGATCCTATAAGTGTCATCAGAGCCAGGTTACTAGTAAAAATGTCTAACCCTAGTTATAATCTAGCGAATGTCAGCCTAGTATTAGTCCACCTATTTTTGACAGAATAGATTTTTTAAGTTGGAAATCAAAAATGGGATTTTATTTAAAATATGTCAATTATAAGTATTGGGATATTATTGAAAATTGATGTAATATGGTAGATAAGGAAAATATCTCGATTAATGCTCGTTCAATGAATATTCTCTATTCTTAAATTAATAGAGCTGAATTTAACAATATCTATCATTGTTTAACCGTACATGAAATATGGAACACTCTCGACATAATACATAGTAGAAAAGTCAACAACAATAAGAAACCCCCATAATCGACCGAGTTAAAGAATTATGCCTTACAAGATGTACAAAAGATAATTTGGACAATGACAGTAAAGAATGCAGTGACTAAGATGCAACAGATGATTAGATAAGTGATTTTTCATTCAAAGATTTAATTCTCTTGTGTCAAAAATTAACAACAACTATAGATGAACTTGAGATGAAAAATAATAAGTTGAAAGGTGAAAAATCTAAACTGCGTTAGAAAAATGAGCTTAAAAACATTTAGAAAACTGAAAATTACAATTGCAATAATTATTTAAATTACGAAAAAGATTTCACTTATTTTCATGAAAATTTTCAAAAGCTAGAAAAAAAAATTTTGATTTTGGCAAAAAATGAAACTGGGTTGATTTGCAAAAACAACATTTTAAAAAAGTATTTGGAAAGTTTTAAGATGTTTGAAAATTCCAAACGTGCAAATTTCGATAGGTAATTAAATGAGGTCAAAGAAAAGTTCAAAACCTTTAAAAATGAAAACATGATTTTGAAAAATAGCAAAACCGAAATTATTCGAATAAATCACAGATTAGAAAAAGAGATCAGAAAAATCAAGGATTTTGAAAAACTTGAATTCAAAAAACTCAACTACTTGAAACTGACATAATTGAAATTAGGACCAAAATAAAGGAGCTCGAAATGAAAATTTGGTCTTAAAATACTATTAATCATTGTTCTATGTGAATAAACGAGAATAATCTTTTAAAATCCAAAGTTAATGAACTCGAGTTGATTATTCGAAAAAAATTCACTGAAGAAAAATCATTTAATATGTTATTAGGAAATCAACTCTTTGCGAATAATAGAAAAGGACTTGGATTTAAGAAAGTGTTGGTTTATAATCAAACGACTAGTAATACCAGTAGCAGAAGAAGTGTGATATCCAAATGCAAAAAGTGTGGCAATATAAGATATTGTTATAATAATTGTCAAATAGGAACAAACACGTAGCAAATTTATTAAGCTAGCATTCAACTAAATGTCATGCGATTATTAATATTGATTGTGCTATTATCATCAATGTCTACCATTTTATGCCTTATCATGCCTTATTATCTCCAAAATTTACCAGTTTCGATTTACACATTTTTCCGAGAGTTACTCTACTCTCGGTAATCAGTATTCTCGTCTAGTCTAAGGAAGCCACTCATGGTTTAGTTTGGGTGAGTTGTGAAATTAACCTTTTAGTTTATCTAAAATCACCTTCTCTACTCATACATCCAACTTAAACGTCAATCGGCTTCGGTCCCGGTTGATACCTCCAGTTTGCCAACCCTAGCCTCAAATCTTGTTTATCTTAACATTTCTAGTTAAGCCGTTACACTTCAGGTTTCAGTTTTATTAAAGTTTCAGTTCAGATCTAGCTCCTTCGACACACATTGGGAGTTTCCTACTGCACGTCTGACACTAACTTTACACATGTTGACTTATGATTCGTTTGACTTAGACTTCTATTATCGTTTTAAGCACTTTACTGACACAATTGACATAAAATATGGATCTGGTCTACCACCTTATAATTAACTAAATTCTTTATTTAAATAACCTTCCAACCATTACCTTTTTATCTTCTAGTTCCCTATTATAACCCTTTGGCTAGACTTAATTTACCTTGAAAACTACCTAAGTTGTTTCTAATTGTTCTGTAGTAAATTAATCATGTATAGAATTCCTCATAACTAACCAATTTTCTCCATATATAGATCTTAGTTAACTTATAAGAATTTATATACTAAATGATAAATTTGATTAATCAAAACTATTTGCTAACATGATATTCATATCCCCATATTTAATGCCCCATACCAATTAAATAAGTAAAATCGTAGGAATGACCATATTATCATACTGTCGAATACAAGGAAGGATAGATTAGGAATAAATAACTCAGCTATACTCTTTAAGTCAATGAAATCTTCAATTTCCTTAGGTTTAATCTTTTCCTTTTTTCTTCTTATTGTTTGGTCACAAATGCAATTAAAGAGTTCAAGCTTTTCTTTTAAGTTCTGATTATAAAAGAAAATGAAAAGAGGATAGTGATCATCTTTTCTTCAAAAGAATAATTTGGGTCGTTAGCCCACTAATTTATTTTCATGTAATTTGTTAGCCCTAACTATTGCATTTCATTCTTGTTAATTTAGATTTTCAACTAGGATTTTCCTAGTGTAACTTGATCCATCCAAGCGTAATAAATAAAAAGAACGTTTTACTCCTTTTCCATTATCTCTCTTTCTTAAATTCATAATTAAATACGTATTTATTTATTAGTAGGGGTGCTACACCATTGGTCTAGCATCCTTAACTAGATCTATATAGAACTTTATCTCCCTATGTGGTGGTAATTTAGTCACCTAATCAAATACATCAGAATACTTCTTAGTTATTATCATCAATGACAACTCATTCCACGAGACCTGTAGTAAATATAGAAAGCTAACCACCACCTCATCCTTTGATAGGCAGCCTAACTCTATACTCTGCCCGTCCTTAGCCCTGATCGTCACCAACAGCTTCTCACAATCCACTACTACTACATACTTTCTTTGCAAGTCCATCCCTAAGATAATACCAAATCCTATAAAACCCAAAATAAAACAATTACAAAGAAAAGAACATCTAGGACTCAATAAGATAACATTGTGACAAATCATGCATAGGCCGGTTGATCTCCCAACAAGGTTCATCACAATCAAATTTTGATCTACTATGTTGGGTTTTAAGTCCAATCTATCTATCAAATAACTATATATAAAGGAATATGAAACCCTACTATCGAATAAAATACGTACTGGAACATCATAAATGAAAAATACATTGGATAGTAATGTTCTTTCCCTTGTCCTTCACCGACGGAGCACTCGATGAAGTCAGAATAGCTTCTAATGCATATGCCTTAACCATCTACCTCTTGTTTACTAGTTTGGGACAGTCTATTTGCATTTGCTCAAATCTGTGGCAGTCATAACACTTCTTTACTACATCTTCAATTGGCCCTTATCACCTTAATTATATCAAATAGGGTCCCACTTGCCTTTTTTCCAGTCATCCTTATTTTGGAACGTCTCCCTCTTCTTGTTCCAAATATTCTTGCCTCCCCTACCTAATTACGGCTTTGGATCATCTTTAGAAACAATAATCTTCTTCACGTGGTATAGGCTCTCATGTCATAAAGCCTTCTTGACCAACTTCTCGAAGCTCTCGTCTATATGACCAATCAATTGCTCTCTAAGATGATCATTTAACCGAATGATAAAATTTTCATTCTTCTTTAATGGAGTGTCGATGAAAGACATCTCATATTTTGACAAAGTGTAAAACTCAGCGATGTGTTTTGAAATAGAGAAGTTACCTGGTTTTAGATCTGCAAAATTTCTAAACAATTCCGATTTCTGAGCTATTGGTATAAATTCTCGTCAAATATAGTCTTGAACTGATCCCAAGTGAACTGTCATCGAGAGTAACAAGTCGAAGAGCATTCCACCAATTCATTACTTTTCGTGGAGTTGCCTGGAGGCCAACCTCTTCCTCGTAGCATCATCCAACTCCAAGTTACCAAAGATTCTTTTGCAGGTGACTAACCAGTCCTGCACTTCCATAACTATTTCCATCCCTTGGAACTATTTTCTACCAAGGCTCGAGAATCCTTACTCGGTTTGGCAAAATCAACCCTAGGTGCTTGAGTTTGAGCACCACCGATAAAAACATTCGGAGCGGCCACTTGGGTACTTTGCTACATATTCCTCGTCATGGTGTTGAACATCGTCTACAAGTTGGGGTTAGCAGCCCATGAGCCTACTCCTTCCTCTTCAACTCATGAGATAGAGTTCATAATAGCATTCCTTAAATGTCAAATCATTCTTAATCTGTAATAAGAAATACTAGTCTCTCATGAAAACTACATTAATGGTACTCGTGTGTGCAACACATCTTATAATATATATAATACTAATTTATAGTTTTGAAATTCAAAACATATAACAAATACGCTCTCTCATGTATGTTCGATCTATTCTAATGTGATAACTCCACCTTATGTCTAATGGATCTAGGTATCCCTTAGAATTAAGCGAGTTAACCTAAGTCGAATCACTTAACCTAAAGCATTACTGAATGTGATGACCGCCCTACACGTTAGCAACCAATGTACCTCTATAGTGCCCTATAACGGTGCATGGTCGATTGTTAGATGATTGTCAAGAGTTAAAGTAACTAAAACAATCGTAGAATCATGTGCGTTGGAAATATGATAACTTGTGTGACCAATCATCTTCCAAAGACCAATGTAAAGTTTCGATTTCTTGGTGCTTGGATCCATGCCACTCCGAAGCAAGGAACTAGATCCACGTATCCTCAAGGTCTAGGGTGTACGGTTCCATATCAATGATTTAGGATAACATATCTTCATATTCTAGTAACGTCCTCACATACCCCTTCCTTACGAGCACAATTTGAAACCTCCGAGTATCGATAAACCCTTTTCATACATCATTATAGTTGAACACGTCCTTCTTTCATTCTGTTTGTTTCCATAGTAGAACACATCCTCTTATTTTACCCACTAGTTCCTATCTTCATCGAACTTGTCCTTATAGTTCACCATCACAACTCCATCATCATCGGAACATAACTCCATCAACATCGAGTCATCATTATCAAAACATCTCTCTTATTCATCATAAGTTGTATAGTCATCTTGTCAAAGTTCCAAAGTCATCGCATTGAAGCATCGCGTCCTTGCTTCACTGCCAAAACTGTTCTTTGTTATGTTATAATGTCGAATGAACAATCAAACATGCACTACACAGTCACCAAAGTATACATCCCGAACCCCATCAACCACCATCATATCATCACCAACAACATAATGTTGATACTAACTTGATTAGGTCGGTGCCGACATGTTTACTGAAGCAAAATGGCTATGTTTCCTTTCATTTCTCAAATCCTCTCATCATTCATGCAGACCTAGAGCTTTCCCTTCATCATCTCGAAGTAGCACCACAAAGTCCTAAAAAAAAATAGGTTGGCACCGACCTCATGCCCTAGCCAATTTTCTAAGCCCAAGCACACACACCCCTGTCACTTGCCTGGCCCGAAGCTTCTCAACTAAAATCATAGAGCTTGAAGCACACTGCCCCCAACGTCATTTAAACTACCACCAACATGATTTGCTTCCTACCACCGACCTGATTTTGAATTTACTAAAACACCATCATAACTTCATGCAACCTATTTTGGGGTTTTTCTAGGCTTCAAAGAACAACATATTACGATCGCGTCGTATTTTGAACATTTTTTTGCTAGTTTGCACAAAATGACGACCTGTAACACCCTTAATTTTTGTTCACATTATTCAGGAGATTTAATTATATAATCTAAATAGAATAATGTGTGTGGTGTGATAAGGAGAATGAGATTTTTAATTAGTTTGAGCCATGCCTTAAGTAATCAATTAGTAAGGTTGATTTGAACATAAAATAGAAAGAAAGTAATGAGATCACTACACCACAAAAGGCTTTTAACAGCGTTTGATAAACGCTGTAATACGATACAACAGCGTTAGTTCAAATGCTGTCGTATATACAGAACTTACAACAGCTTTTTGATAAACGCTGTTGAAACATCACTTTGACAGCGTTTCGTACAAGCTGTCAATAATGTTTTTACAGCGTTTTCAAACATGCTGTATTATGTTTCTACAGCGTTAATAATTTAGTTGTCAAAGATGTTTTAATTCTACTTTAACTGTTTACAACAGCTTTTTATAAACGTTGTTATTGAGTCATCAACTATTTTGACAACATGTACTAAACGCTGTTATTGACTATTTAAAGATAATTACAGCATGAATTGAACGCTGTTGTTTCTTCATTGACAGCATTAATCAGACGCTGTCTTCTATTTATATAACAGCTTTAATATTCCACTCTATTTTTGAATATTCCAAAACTATATTTTGAGTATATTCAAGCAACTAGTATATATAACATGTTCTAATAACTATTAATTAGTTACATAAACTAGTTAAGACAATATTAATAAACAAAAGACATCCATAAACCAAGTTTCAATAATATCCATAAACAAAAATAACAAAGTAAACCAAGTTGCCATAAATTCTGTTAAACAAAGACACGTTATATGTTAAACAAAAATATAATATCAATACAGTAAGTCTGCACCAAATGCCAACAACAAAACGTGCATCTAAAAAGTTTCATATGCTTGCTACTTGCTACAGAAGAAGAATTTGTCATCGCCATCTTTAATTACCTAAAATGAAGAAATTTGAAGTCAGTGAGTAAACGCCATCTAAAAATTTGAAGTTTCATATGCTAAAATGCTTAACTGCACCAAAAAATCACTATATGGTATGTTAAGCCAAAACCTAGCCAATATACGCATTAGTAGGTTAGCTCAGTTAACGAAGCTAAACTGCTCTACAGTAACATAGTTATATTTCACGATCTAGTTGATCACCTAAATACTAAGTGAAGAAGCAGTCCTTCTTAATATAAAATCTACGCATGACCAAGATGGTCATTGTTAACCATTCATTTCTTGAATATTTTGTAAGTCCGTCAAGATAATTCCAAATATTTCATGAATAATACCATTATATAAAATGAACTGATCGATAAAAACACAGAATTGAAGGGAAGAAGATACCTTGAACATAAGCTTTTTACTTGGCAGTAACTCATTTAGTTTGGAGATTTGCTCTGTCAAAGAGTTGTGCTCATCCACAAATTTTTTCCTCTGAAAAAATCATAAAATGTGCAAGTTTTAAAAACATTAAACATGTAAGATAATTAAATGGTCTTGTGTGCTTACGAGTTTTAAATAATTTCAAAGCAACATGCTTAGTTTTTAACTGAGCAAACTTGACAAGTTTTCAACTGATCATATGCTCAGTTTTCAACTGAGCGTAGCTCAGTCAAACACTCAGTTTTCAACTGAGCATGGGCTCAGTTTTCAACAGATCACATGCTCAGTTTTCAACTGAGCAGATGCTCAATTTTCAACTTAGCATTCTTGCTCAGTTTTCAACTGAGCATAGCTCACTTTTTAACTGAGAGAACACCCAATGTTTGGTCCAGAGAGCGGTAAAAATGGTTGGACAAGATTACCGTTTGTATATGAAATCATTAGGACGTATCCAGGAGAACAAGCTACAAAGTGTGCTCAGTTTTTAAGTGTTTTTGAGCAAGAGGTATGTCATTCATCAAATTAATTCATATATGTATCATTATCTCAGTAGATTAAGATTAATAATCTATGTTTTTTTCATTCAGATCTGTAGTTTAGAACTTTCCAAATATGACCTGAGTTAATTTGAGAAACTTTCCACTATACTACATTTTTCGAACTTCACACATACAAATTTTAACTTTACGTATCACCATCTTATTAACTTATAACATATGATTCAAAGTTGTATGTTATGAATTGTTGATGGTTATCATAATTACAGGGTTGCAAAATGGTTGAGATGCCCTGTAATACATTAGTTAATACAGACAATTTGTGATAAAAATAAATACATTAGTTAATACAAGCACTGCACTTTATACTGGTTGTGAATATGGTACTGTACTTAAAGCGATGGGGTAAATGTACGTAGTTTAAAAACTATAAGGGTGCTGTATTCACCTGATTTAAGGAGGTTAGATATCAAAAACTCTTTTTCACTGATCGTGTTGTTTGCCTGCTGATATCTTTCTTCCAGGTCTAGCAAAGCATATTCAGTGTTTTTCAACTTTTTCTGTGGTAATATCACAAGAAAATAAACAACTGAAAGTGATAAAAATCACAGCAAGGACAAACACTCGTAAAATCAATGTCACCTGTGTTGTTTCAAGTTTCTCGCAAAGCTCTACAACTAGGAGTTGTTGAGAATTGTAGAGCTCTTGAAGCCCGGCTAATTGATGTGCAGTACACAACACATTGATCAAACTGCCAAAGTTATTTATACTCTTCAGTATAATAAAGCTTAATTAAGTACCTTATCCTTTGACTCTGATTCCAGCTCCACGCGTTCAATTTTTTCTGTCATGGCCTATACAATCACACCACATTTTTTTTTTCAATATGATACTTATTTACTAAAAACAGATAGTCTATTTCTCAATATTGTAGTTTGAACTGATAAAATGCAAATGATGGAATATGAAGAGAAAACGTGTGTTAAATAATAGCAGCAGCAGCCTCAGTCCTATTATAATTATATAATAATAATAATAAGTCCTGCAGAACATAAGAATTCTATATGAGAATACCAACATTTTATTGTTATACATAAACTGAATGCGCAATAGTAGTAGTAATAGTACTACTAATAATAACAATAAGTTCTACAAAACTTAAGAATTTTATATGAGAATACCAACATTTTATTGTTATACATAAGCTAAATATGCAATAATCTTTGATATTAAGTTATGAACAAGGATATAATGAAAAAATTGTAATTCACCTTAACATCTTCAATTGCAAACGTAAATTTCTCTACTCCGTGTTCCAATATTGGGTTGTAATACGAAAATAGAGCAAGTAGACTGGTTATTTTAGATTTGCCTACTCAGATTATTCCAAATACACATCTTAGATACTCTTACACACACACACACACTCACACACCAAACGTAGGATAGAACGATGTATAAAATATGCTTACATTAACAATGAAAACATCGATAGACTATGTTAATCAATCTACATAGGCATTGGTACTATAAATAAACAATTGAAGTATTTGAATTATGTGAACAAAAATTCCTAGTGGATTATCATGGATGAAGGAGGATTAATAAGTTGAGGTGAATTTAATATTAAAGGATTTCTTAACCAAAGCAGACCTCGCATACCCAGCAGCAGCATAGTGCGGCAAGACTGCAAATTTAGAGCCAGAAGAAAAAAAAGGTTACAAATGTGGGTATTGTTGTTATCTCAGTTTTTGTTGAGGTGGTCTTCATCGCAGGAATTTTGATGTTTATCTTCGGATTTACAGATGAGCATGAAACCTAAATAATAACAACTTTAAATTTAAATAATTACCATCCTTCAATAAATCCTTTTTCGCCTTTCTTCTTTGTATAGGAGCAACATGGATGATGTTGTGGCACAGCCGAAGTTGGATATCCTTAATAATATTTATGGAATAAAAACATACATATGTTTAGATATAAGATATTGAACTCGGACATTTTCATATGAAAAGAATCTTTTGAAGCAAAAGAGAGAAACAGATCTGAGAGTTGAACCTGGAGGAGGTTGCCGCTTCTTCTTCTGGTCTCCTCTTTCGACAATTGACAAGCTAAATACAAATAAGAAGAAACTTCCATTTTTAGTATAACATAAAATATAAGAGACGGTAAGGACAAAGAAACTGAAGATAACTGAACAGAACACCGTTTATAATTCAGTCAATCATCTATGTTCATTATCGCATGATAAACAATTTTATTGTGAAAGAACCAGCAACTTGTGATGAATATATGGACTTCAAAATGCTCCATAGAGTTGGACGAAGACTTGAAGGGCACTACTTACTTTTTTTAATGTAAAATTAGACAATTTTAAAAACTTATCTTAAGTTGTAGTTTCAACCTGTATGTTTTGCTAACTTGACTTATGGTACGATTTGTTTTTAATTGTCAACAAGGAACCACAAATAGATGTACTCAAATAGAAACAAAAATTGCAACACCTTATGACTTTTACCTATATTACTATTCCTATTTTTTACAATAAGAAACATTATTGATTTATCACGCTAGCTATATATAAAGGTGAGCAAAGTTTATAGGTGCATAAATTTGACACTTGGTGGCATAATACTTGTAAATTTTTAGAGCATCAATTTCTTACTTAATGAAATTGACTTTTTAACTTTTGTTTCTATAAAACAAATTATTCATTTATGGTTAATAGCTTAACAATATATAACGAAATAGAGCACTAAGTTTTGAAACATCTTAGGTTTGACCAACTCAGGATCCACATCCTTCTCATGAAGAAAAAACAACTGAACATCAAGTACAGAACGTGGGGTGGCTTGTGATAGATTATCATTTGTATGCTTAAAAGCAATCACACAGAAGCATGGAACTCCGTGTTATAAGCACCATTTCTGATGCACATCAATAGAGTTCATGAGCATTACATAATTAACTTTTGCAATGTGAGCTGCCACAGTGGTAGTTTATGAGTTAGGACATCTTGTGATGAAGCTACTTTTTACATCAAGCTATAGTTTAGAGGGCACAGTTTAGTGAAAACTATAAGGTATTTTTGACACACATTGTCCAAATTACTTTCTAGTTTCTTATAAAAGATTATGAATTTGTGCATTCTAGATTATTTGTAAGTTCTATACCGGTAGATTACCATTACAGAGTTACCTCGTGCATGATAGAGTGCACACTCAAGCTTATATGAAAAATTACCTAACATCAAAAGACCTGACTTCTTACATATGAATTGCCTTATTCTCCTTAATTATACAAACTTTGATAAACCCAAAAATATCCTAATTTGGATGCATTAATCATTAGATTATATCTATATATAGCCTTAACAATAAATAAGCTATTTGAGATTCTTGAATGGTACATTTCAAACACTCTAGAATGGCGGATTTGAATGTATATTTTAACATTTAGAAAAATAGACGCACTCTCAACAGGGTTGAAATCATCAGAAAAGGCTACTCTAACAAACCATATTCAACTAGTCAAAGCTAACATATGGAACTGACATCTGCTTGTCAGTGCATATAATCAGATGTCAGTGCATATAACCAGATTTGCTTTGAAATGGCTTTCTGCTACTAAGCATGCATGGACAAAGCATTTAAATGTAAAGCTAATGTATTATATAGGACTGACAGCTTTATCATAGCATATCAATACATGCTTCGTCCTAGGAACACAAAAGGAATTGAGTTCTAAGATGATTCAAACACAATAAGTTAAAATAATGCATTAGAATTGCCTAATATACACACATTCCTGTATTTCTCCTAAAAATGATGTAAGACTACAGTTAAGAAGTGTATATAAACATTAAGCGTGGAAGAATAAACCTCGTTAGATGGAAAGCTGAAACATTGGGATTCAGTAGAAAATATAAACAATTGTTTGAAGTGGATACTAATGGAGATGCTCTAGAGTTTGAAATGGATTTGAATTTAAGCGATTTAATAAAGCAGCTTACAGCCAACCAGTGCTTATTTACACTAGCATATTAAATCAAATGAAATTATAGTAGTTTTTTTGTTGTATATTGTACATAAACAAGATGAAAATTACACTCTTAACATGCGATTTGTGTTATATATTTTTTTTGCCAAACCATTATAGAAATTTTTAAAAATAATATATAGATCTATACTCTATTAGGTAACTTAGATGATGTTAAAACTAATGAATACAACCGATATGACCAAACACACTAAAAATTTAAAAGAGACAAATCCATCCTGTAGTAATGTAGGTATAGTTAAAAAATGATAAAAGTTAAGGCTGCCGATGGATACCCAAAAAATCTGAAATCCATCCGCATATATATTATTTTTTTAAGTTAATAATTTATATTATATGTATTTAATACATATTAACTACTAAAAACTATTAATTATCATTATTTTTATTTTTATTTCTTGATTTATTGATCATTGGCGAATATGACACTTACCCGATATCTGTTTGTATCCGCGGATGCGGATATCCGATATCCAACAATAATTCCGAATGCGGATGCGGATATGAAAGTATCCGTATCTGAAAGTATTTGTTGACAGGCTAATAAAAGGTACAATTTATAGCCAATATATAATAGTTGTGTACACTAATCTAATTGCTAAGTAAAAGCATTTTAATCATATCATATTCAAACATTGCTAAAAATGTAATCAGACCTAATTGTTCTGTCATCTTTGCTTAGAGGAGTAAAATTGGTTATTTATATTCTTTTATGTAATGACTGTACTTGAAAATGTTTAATAAAAAATGAGGAAAACATTGAAAAATATAATAATGCACCAAAAATCTATAAATATATTATGTACATCCACAGGTATAGGAGTATATATTGCATATATGCGTGAAGTGCATAAATCTGTGTACAAATACATAAAATCTCTGCAATTCCAATTGAAAATTATGTGTGATAGAAACATTCAAAAACATCAAATAACCCTTATGTTTGTATAAAGTAAAAAACTAAAGATAATCGCCACCATTCTAAAATAAAACTTGACAAAATTTAGGCAACAAAAAACACAGCTCTTATCAACCAATCCTATCATGCTAAAATTTGAATCTTTCCTCAAATTGTGTTTTTCTCTTAGTTAATCTCAACTAAAATGTTTAGCTTTTCTTAAATTAGAGTTTTAATTTTTCATTTAGCACCCAAAGTCGTCTTTTAACATTCTTGTCCTATATATCTCCCAAATATCAATATGCATTCAAACCATGGTTTGGAAATTTGTGTTGGGATAGCATGGGTGAAGGACTTAAAATACTTGTGAGTGAATGTACATGCTTTACAAACACACACACACATGGAAAGTCAATTTAGATGCTTAAAATAAATCATAAAATTTGGCACAGTATATCACGGCCATTGGATCCCATTATTATTGAATACATCTCCGTGTGTGTATAAACAAAGATACATGGACACTTGCTATCCAGCTCCTTGAACTTTTTTCTAATAATTATGACCTGATCTATTCAATATTAATAAAATCCATTTGAATATAGGATCTAATCCTATTTTCCCAACCAAATTCTACTTATATCTATTTGTTATTATGCCACATATTTGCCTCAACATCTACTCATTGTTTGTGACAAAAAGTAATTAATTTTGCAGCATTAATTTATATTGTGTTTAGCATTCTACCCAATAAAATCTTCCTAACTTTTCACAAAGATTCAGAGTTAGCAAGAAGCTATGTCATTCGTATCTTGCAGTTGAATACTAATAGAATATAACACTTACAAAATTCGAAGTTATACACCATTATTTAATTAAATGAAGCATTAGTATAATACGTTAAACATCTTGAATTTTTTCCTTATCATCAATGTTGCACCTTATTGATCGGTATTTAGATATTAACTAATAAAAATTGGCCATTGAATTTAATGGAGAAATTAATGAAATATATCAAACAATTTGAAATTTTTCCTTATCAACAATGGTGTACCATAATGGCCAGCATTTATAAATTAACAAACAAAGACTGACCATTCAATTCAATAAAGCAATTCACAGAGCATGTCAAATATTTTCAATTTTTTCCAAACTATCAGTGGGCTACATAATTAACATTTTAAAATATCATAACTTCATATCAAAGTTTTAACTGCAAATTGTAGGAGTTTAATCTTATTTTCAACTGCATTAATAATAACGTCTCAAAATGAGATAATTTAATGAATATAATCTAGTTATAATGATATAAAAATTTAATAATAGAATATCTAGAGCATGCAAATGAGTATTGAGTTATTCATCAATTCATCATAATGCCTACACGAATTAAGAAATGGTGGATCCCCAACAAACAAAAACCAAACCAGACCAGGTAGAAATGAAATAAGATGTACTTACTAAAATCAGAAAGAATATAACTCAACTAGAAAAGAAATTTCATCAAAGAGGTTAAGAAAAGTTTCATACAATTGTAATCGATAAATATTGAACAAAAACTAGGGAAAACTTTAAGCTCGATCTGATAAGCAAGATTTGATAATTCGAAACTATTCTAACTTAAACTGAAAACTAGGGTTGAGAAAAAACGCTCACCAATTTCCCGTTCCGCTGAGTTTAGGGCTACCAAAATCGAAATCGACGACAGAGATGCTCAACCAAAATCGAAGCGGTGGATGAAGGAAGTTGATTTCTGGTGTTGAAATTGAAATCGATGCATGGAAACTGGAAACTGGGGAGGGAATGGAAACTGGAAATTGGGGGAGGGAATGGAAACTGGAAATCGACGTATTTTCTTTTTTCTCCAAGTAAATGAGAAGTGGCGGCAAACGAAATAAACACCGATGTATGCGGCGGCAAACAAAATAAACACTAATAGTTTTGTCAGCGTTGAACCCTTGAAACAACTTTCTCACAAACGCATTCTACAACATTAAACTTTTAAACGCTGACTATGATTGCAGTTAAAACTCACTTTTCTTGTAGTGGATGGGCATATTGGGAATATTTCCTTTATTCATTCCCTAAATCCTTCTTCACTCATTCATTCTCATTTCATTTTCAAAAACATCAAAACTAAACATAAGAAAGTCCAACCATTATTTAGAGGAAAAGAAGAAGAAAGCTAAGGAAATCAAGGGGAAAAGCTCAGGGGAACTTATCTACACCAAATCTTAGTCTCTCTTATCAAAATCTAAGTGAATAATAGTATCTGTTTGCGCCAAAAATGGTCACAAACACCCAATTGCAGATGAAAGCACCAAATCACAGTCACAGATCACAGATAGATTGGATGTAATAGAATTAAATATGAAGTTGTGCAGTCAATTCCCCGATATTGCCCCGATATATCCCTGATATATCCCGTAGTGGACTTTTGGGGCAACGATATTCCAATAAAGCGACCCAATATAGTGTATCCGCTATTACCCCCGATATTGTGGCAATAATCCGCTATATCCCCGATTTTGTTGCCCCGCTATATCCTCCTTTCATATAAATAAACATTTTGCTTAATGTCTTACTTTTAAGTTTTATGGTAACTTCAAAGTTGATGTAACAATGATATACGTTGTTGGTTATTATAACTAGTTCTAACTTTTTAAGTGTCAAATTTGTTTATCTTTACTTTATTATAACTTGTTTTGCTTAGTGGGAAATAATAAGTAATACTTTTTCCTCTTTTTAATGTAGAATGTTCATCATTCCTCTTTTTAAAGTCGTCCGCTATATCCTGCTATATCCCCGATATATCTCCGCTACAACTTTTTGCACCTCAAACGCTATGGAGCGGCAGGGCGCTTTAACTGCACAGATATGAAGAACACTCAAAAAATTAAAAGGAAAGCAGTAGAAAGACAAGATTTATAGTGGTTCGGCGTTGTAGCCTACGTCCACTTTGAAGAGTTGCTGTTTTATTGATGATTCTCTACTTATTTACAAGAGTACAATTGATAGGTACAATTGATAGTATCTGAGTTACAATGGAGTTTAGCAGAGTAACGGCGTAGAAGAGCCCAAAGATCCCTTTTCTGAAGCTCTTGGACTGCTATTTATAGGTGTAGGCCGCAAATATCTCTCCCAGATCTTGGAAGACTCCTTCTCTCACGTGGGTAGGCCTACGTGATCGATCACTGGTCATTTCGACTCGATCCATGATCGATACGAATGAGATTCGTATCGATCCAAATCTTTCCCAATCGAGCCGAGATCGATCATGAACATTCCTGAGGTCGTACGCAAGCTCTTGTGAAAATTTGGTAGCAGTTGGACTTGTAGATTTCGAGTTATGATCGATGCAAGTTTGAATTTATTGAAGGCTGTCGAGTTCGCATCGCTTATGTTCGCATCGATCTGTTCGCATCGCTTCTGGACACGTGATGCCTGATGATGTGGCGCTAACTTTTTGGATTGATCCACTTTTTATGCCAAGTGACCGGGTCTCACTTGAATGCGCCCTGTTCGTATCCATCCATTGCTTTTCCATTCGTATCGCTCCTGTACTTCACTTCTTATCGCTTCACGTATACATTGCTTTGTATCGCTTCACGTATACATTGCTTCGTATCGCTTTACATATACATTGCTTCATATCCATAGGTGTGGCTTCATTCGTATCGATGATTTGAAGGCGCTTCATATGAATCACTGCATGCGTTCTTCGTATCGCTCTCTTTAATGGTATGCCTCGTATCGATAGGTTAACTGATCGATACGAGTTAAGTTGGTGTGATCGATACGAAACGTGACTTGTTGATGGATACGAAATAAAGCAAATACGACGGATACGAACTGAAGTGCGCATGATGGATACGAAGCGGCATGCACTTGACAGATACGATCAAGTGCTCACATTATGGATACGAATCAATGCGCATTTGATGAATACGAACTAGTGCTCACCTGATCGATACGAAGCCATGTGCATTTGATGGATTCGAACAAGATCGATACGAAGGAGGTTTCTCTTTGATGGATACGAAGTGGAATGTGCCTGGGTGGTTACGAACTGATGATTGCTTGATGGATGCGAACGAGATTATTGCCTGATTTGCATCGACCATATCTTCAGCATACGAACTCCGATTGACTTGAAATTTGGAACGTCGGCTATCATAGCATTAATCATCGTGTCATGCTAATTGTAGCTCGATCCGAACATGGGCAAAATTCATCAGCATCCATAGCGAACCTATGTATGACCGTTTTTCAGGATGAACTGTCTTTGATTTCCAATCAATTTCTTGGTGTCACGGCCTTGCCAAAAGACGGGATAACAGTATCCATCTCACTTATTTATGTTTATTTCTGGATCTATGCTTGATTTTCAAATTATTGTAATGATATGTCATGTTTGGTTAATTTATATCATTGTTTGTTTAAATCATAATTTATTGGAAATTAATGGAATTATTCTTAAGGCTTTTAAAGGTAAAAACCTAGTTTTTAATCTCCAATTCACTTGAAATTCTAATATGTTATGTAAAACATTATTTTGGAGATGGATTTTTAATTTTATAATTTTCCAAGTTCATATGAATATTTTATGAATTTCCTACGATAGAAAATGTGTTTATTTGGGTTTTAATTATTAAAAACAATAACATTTTGGTTCCGAAATTTTTATATATGAAAGAAGAGGGAAAATCAAATTTTTGATGATTTTTGGAGATTTTTTTTCCAAGTGGTTATGATTTTCTATGAATTTTGATGATAGAAAATATTTTAATTAATATTAATTAATGAAGTTAATTATAAAGGTTTGACAATTGTTTTGGGAAAGTAAAATGTGATCTACCAACAAATTCTGAAAAGAATATGAAAAGAGAATTTGTTATCCAATAAAAATTTGACAAGAGGCAAGAGTTGGTGGAAAGTATTATCTTTAAAAGGAAATAATTCGGTTTTCAATCTATATACAGAAATGTCATTCCATATTTTCTGCTTACGATATCCTTTGGTTGATGAAATTCTTTATCTTATTTTAGACTTATGATATCCTCTGGCAGATGACTTACGATATCCTTTCACCGATGACTTATGATATCCTTTGCCTGACGAAACTCTATATCCTATTTTAGACTTAAGACAACCTGTTTGATGCCATTTGTTTATACTTACGGCAACCTATTTGATGCCATCTGTTTAGGCTTACGAAAACCTATTTGATGCCACTTGTTTGGACTTATGACAACCTGTTTGATGTCATCTGTTCAGGCTTACGACAACATGTTTGATGGCATTTGTTTAGGCGTACGACAACCAGTTTGATGCCATTTGGCATACAACAACCTGCTTGATACCATCTATTTAGGCATACGACAACCTATTTAATGCCATCTATTTAAACTTACGACAACCTGTTGATGCCATGTGTTTAGACATATGACAACCTATTAGACACTATTTTTTAGGCATACGACAACCTGTTTGATGTCATCTGTTTTATACTTACAACATCCTATGATGTTGAAATTCTTTATCTTGTTTTAAAGTTATAAAACCCTTATAACTTCACAAAGTCGTCATCCCATGTTTTATAGATGTGGCACCTTATGTTTTGAATGCTATGTAAAGTTGTCAGTGCTTTGGCACAAGAATTTGGCTAAGTAATGGGCGATGTTTTCCTTGTTTTAAAGAATGATTTTACGTGGTATCAATGTCAAAGATAAATGGTTTCAAGGAAATAAATACTGTTTTAGCCCAATTTTGTGTGGAGTTTGCAATGGAAAATATTACTTAATTTTAAGTAACTTTATTGTGTATGTGATTATTGAAACATATTTTATTGAATAATGTTATATATTCTTGTTATCAATTGATTAGTTAAATTTACATATTTTATCAGTGTTATACTCACAGTTCACTACCCAACACAGAATCTTAGGATTTAGGGACAAAATTACCGGTTAGATTGTTCCAATAGTGAGTGTGGTTGGACTAAACTCCTGTGTGAGTAGAATTGCATCCAGTAGATCAAATAAATCAATTGTGTTAGGATGCATAGAACTGATCAAAAAGATATAGCTCATGGATTTAAAACTAGATAAGATTTTATATAGGACTGGCGTAAGGTCACGCCCTATGCTTCAATCGTTAGCCCTTGGTTGGTAAAGGTCTGTGATGCCATTGCGTGGGGATTTGTCAGTAGTGAGACTAAAAGATGTGTATGCATAGAAAGGAACAGGTAGTTCTATATGCTCACAATATTGTTTAATTGGATTTTCCCCTTAAATATATTTGGAGATTTCGGGATATCTTGTTATGTTTTGGCCTAAGTTGGTCCGATAGGTTATTAGTTGGTCTATGAAAATTAATAGGTTCATAGTGACACAAGGAACACTATGATTGAGACAGACAGCCAATTTTACGAGATTGGGTAGATCGTGGGAGTGCAAAACCCTATGAAGATAGATTAGCCAGACTTACCCACATTTTATGCCTACATATGATCATGTTATGTTTTGATCTAACATTTGAGGCTGCAAGTGCATGATTTATGATTGACATATTTGGATAAGATACCGGTGAGAGGAAAACCCGTTTCGTTCAACGGCGTGATCTTACCAGATAACTATTTTGGTTCGAGATGGTATACTATTATTCACACCAGACTTTTTGTCTGACTTGAAATTTTTGTTTTTCCCCTAAACTTTTGGATGCTCATGTTAGTAGGTCAAGAGTAGAGATTTTCAGGTTAGACGAATACGCTTCAGGAGACGTGTAGGATGAAAACCGGCTAAAATTAGGATTTTTATTTTCACTGTGTTGTTTTAAGCTCAAGTTATGTTTGAGTGGATGTAGCGACAGAATTTATAACTGTCAAGTAGTTAGTCTATGATCACCCAAGGAGGCATCTTCATATGTCGCTCTTGGAAAATATTTTAATTATTATATTTTCTTTGAACGTGGAATCGAATGGGATTATGTAATGAATGTGAAAATTTTGTTTATGAAATGTAATGTGAAAGTTCATTTAATGAAATGTGTCATGAAAATATTCATAATCATGTGCTCCTGATGTTATTGATATGGTTAACATAACCATATTTTTTTCACCAGAAATTAATACTATCGATGAACGCAGCATCCATAGCGCTTAGCTACGGGCCTCAAAATGGAGGATGTTACATGACCTCTTTCTAACTATACAGAAACGACTTAAAAACGCATTAAACAACCACATACAAACATCACATAGTATCCAAAAATTATATACAAGTAATCCAAACACAATTCAAAAGTATATTATCCTAGATCTAACCTTAACCAAAATGACAACTTTGTTTACAAAATAATGGCAAATTCAAATACCTTGTGATCTTTTTAAACCTAATCTAAAGATATTATTACAGTTAGATCTAGATTTTAAAATTTTTGATATAAAAAATCATCTTAAAAATCAATATTTTACTATATCAACATATATAGAAGAGTGAGAGATGAAGAATCACTCACCTTCTACAAAAATGAACAAATCCCAAGAATATCCGAGATTGAACAGTGAAAGCATGAATCCCAAGGTGGTCCAAATAGTAAATCTCCAGTTCCCCTTGTTAATCGGTGCTTAATGACGTGATTTATCTAATTAATGTAAGAAAAATTAATGCTTTATTGGCTAAAAGATGATTAATAGAGGTTTAGTTTTCGAAAGTGGGAAAAGGGATTAGGATCTATTAAATCTCCCCAGTTAGGTATAAATCTCGAAATGTGTTAGTAAGCCTAATACGGGCCTAGTTAATTACTCGCTATTCTGGTCAAAAACAATCCAAAATTCAAACAGTTACATCTCCTGAACGGTAAGTCCAATGGAAATGGTCTCGACCCCTAATTCGACTCTTATCAAAACTTATAGACCTTACAAATTTTCAAGATCAAGATCATCAAATAAAATTCCTAAGAGTAAAAAATATCACTATCCAACATTTTCCAAGGTTATAGTATCATATGACCCAATATGAATTTAAAAATAATATTTTTCGATCCTTTGATATGTAAAATACAGATCATTACACCAGCTGTCATTTTGTACTAGAGGTATGCTCTACATAGAGTAAATCGACCACATCAGTGGGTGTGATATTGTCATATTTTTTATATGGATAAGCGGTTGGTATGTATAGTTGCACTTTTGTTAGATGAACATTGTCATGTAGCACACTTTTCCAGAACATAAGGCTGGAGAGAAGCTTCTTTTACATAGTAAAAGTTGGCTACTTGTAGTTAAAGCCTACAGAGTAAAGACAAGGCTAAATGGGGACAGAATGAGTCGTTCATGTTGTGACGGGACAGGTTGTATGGGACGAGCCATAATGGCTTGAGATAGAGCCATTCCGAAGACTAGTCACTTTAAGTTAGGTCTAGTCAAATAAGTTGGTTGTTTATCATCCTGAGCCGGAATGGTCGGTTGAGGAGAGCGGGAGATTGTATCTTTGGCGTGCTTATTTGCTATTGTCATATGGATTGGCTTGAACTGAGAAAACCTATATGTGTTCGTCGATATTTCTTTCACTTATGAGAAAATTAAGCAACAATATGTCTTAAGACCCTTCATCCATTACTTCTCTACCCACATCATGTTCTATTCCTGTTACAACTACTGATGACACTCGTATTCCCTTAGTAGGAGTTGTGTCTATCATTACTCCAAGTTTATACCTTCATAATGTCTACAATATTCTAAATCATACATTAAATCTTGCATTTGCTAGCCAGTTATATGATTCTAGCAATATAGTCACATTTACCAATTCCTTTTGCTTTGTATAGAATCTGCCGTCTCAGAACTTGAGTGGGACAGGCCATAGGGAAGGAGGCTTATATGTTTCGGATAAACAAAAAGTTCTAGTTAGTGTTGTTACTAGTATTGATTTATCCTCATTCCATTTAAGTCCCTATTCTTCTAGTTTTTTCTTATGACATTCTTGTTTAGGTCATGTTTCTTCTTCTTGATTAATATTTTTAGCATCAACATGTGCATTAGGAAATTTGCAACTTATGATATCTCTGATTGTAATGGATGTAAACTAATAAAAAAATTCTTTACCTTTAATTATAACATCTCTTTTTTCTGATCCATTTGATCTAATTTATTATGATGTATGGGGACCCTCTCCAATTTCTATTAATTGAGGGTATTAATGTTATGTGTCTCTTATTAATGGTTACATGTTATTAGTGGATTTATTTAATGACTCGTCATTCTGCTTTCTTTGAAATAGACAAAAACCTTTGGGACTTGCCAAAGCACAACATTCAATTGGTATAAAATGTTTTACGTGTGTTCTATGTAGCGAATACACATCTTAGAATTTTGGTTAATTACTTTCCTTGGAAGGAACGATTCAACAAACCTCGTGTACTGTTACTCTATAGAAAAATGAGTCGCAGAAAGAAAATGTGGACATACTCTTGAAACTGCTCAATCTATGTTACTTTCATCTTCTGTTCCTAGTGAATTTTGGAGTGATGCTGTTCTTACAGCGGTTAGATTAATTAACACTATTACATCCTCCCATATTTCATGTATTTCCCCTTTTAAAAAATTGTATGGGCAAGCACCTGATTATTATTTTTAAAACTGTTTGGTTGTACTAGCTTCATTCTCCCTCCTCATGTAGAACGTAACAAGTTATCTTCTCGGTTTGCCATTTTGTATTTCTAGGTTATGGTGAGGGTTAAAAGGGATATAGATGATCCAACCACTCAAAAACTTTATTTGTCTCTAAATGTAATTTTTCTTAAACATATATCATTTTACTCTATTCCATCCAGTACTCATAGTTTACTTAAATATGATCTTTTTCATATGGAACAATTTTCTAGGGATACTAGTAATACTAGCAACCCCATAAGGACTGCGACATCTGAAGCTTCTCCCTCCTTCATGGTTCCTTAATCTTTAATCGAGCCTATATTTCCACCTCCTTGTCGTTCCATATGCATTTCTAAGTCTACAAAGTTACCCGACTTAGCGTATTCTTGTTACTCATCATCGTTTTCTTCATTCTTAACCTTCATGCATAATCTTTCTGAGCCAACTTCTTATAAAGATGCAGTTCTTAATCCTTGTTGGCGAGAGGTTATGGACGAAAAGTTTTATGCCTTGTAGAAGACGGGTATTTGAAATTTGGCTCCTCTGCCTCATTTTAAAAGTGTTGTCAGTTGTTGTTGGGTATATAAAATATAAACCAAATCAATGGATCAATTGAAAGAACAATATAGCATGGGTTATGAGGAGACTTTTTCTCCTTTTGCAAAAATGACTATCATTCGTACTCTCATTGTTGTAGCTTCCATTTGACAGTGGTTTATTTCACAACTTGATGTTAAAAATGCCTTTTCAAATAAAGATCTTCAAGAAGAAGATCGCATGGATCCCACTCTAAGTATATCTCATCAATCTGGATATGTTTGCAAGCTTAAGAAAGCAGTGTATGGACTCAAGCAAGCACTTTATGCTTGGTTTAAGAAATTTTTCACTGTGATTAAATCTCTTGGTTTCGTATTTAGCTTCCATGATAATGCTATTTTTGTTAAAACATTAATGCATAACGTATTATATAATCATTGTATGCTGATGACATTATTATTATAGGAGATGATGTGGATGACATTTCTACCTTGAAAATGGAGTTAGCTAGAAAGTTTGAAATGAATAATCTGGTTCCTTTAAAATATTTTTTTTAGGAATTGAGATAGCATACTTACCAAAAGGCCATCTTTTTTCTTAGTCAAAATACGTCATAGTTATTCTTGAGAAAGCTAGACTTACTGATAATAAGGTTGTTGAAACTCCTATTAAAGTTTATGCAAAATACACTCCTTCAGATGGTGTCCCACTGTCAAATCCTACTTTATACCATACCATTGTTGGAAACTTGATTTATCTTACCATCATCAGGTCTTATATATCGTATACTATTTAAGTTTTTAGTTAGTTTATAGCATCCCCAACTACAGTTCATTGGGTAGCCATCCTTCATATTTTATGGTATTTTCGAGGTGCTATTTTCCACAGCCTTCTATTTTCATTTACCTCCTCCTTGGAATTGAGTGTTTACTCTGATGTTGATTATGGTAGCAATCTTATATATCACAAGTCGGTTACTGATTTTTGTATCTTTCTAGATGACTCTCTTATATCTTGTAAGAGTAAGAAGCAATCTATTGTTTCTCATTTTTTAATTGAAGTATAGTATCATGCTATGGCATTTACCACCAAAAAAATTGTTAGGCTACATAGGTTACTCATAGATATAGAGGTGCCTCTTTTTGATCCCACTCATATGTATTGTGATAATAAGAGTATTGTTCTTATTTTTTGCAGCTCAGTTTTTCATGAACGAACCAAGCATATTGAGATCGATTATCACTTCACACATCATCATCTTGAGAAAGACATTATTACTCTACCTTTCGTTTCCTCTTCGACGCAAATTGCAAACCTCTTTACCATGTTACACTTGGTTTCTCATTTTTGATTTTTAGTCAACAAACATTCAATGCTTATGGCCACTGCATCGTGAGTTCGCGAGGGAATGTTAAGAGGGCATAATTATATATTAATGAATAAATCAGGGATACTTCAATATTTAGGCTTTCTCATATTATAATAGTTTTCCTATTGTATAATTATTTAGTCTCTAAGTAATATGGTTGTAAATAGCTAGTTATGAATTGTATTGCAATCATCAAGTTGTAATGAATTGTTCATATATTCAATAAATCTATTCTCCAATAATCTCCAACAAACAACTGTACCTAGGAACCCATATTTATTCGACTTGTTTATTTATGTTCCTATTGCGACAATTATTATGATTATGTCCAATTTTGTAACACTTCACCTATTTGGAAAACACGCTACTCCTCCTAGCCAATCATGTCCAATTTATGTTACTAGTCATCTGTTTATAATGTGACACTTTTCCAAATCCAAGTCGTTTTCTATTATTAGCAAAGAACTGATTACTTAATAACATTTTAAATGATTTTTCTTTTATTCAAAATTTTCTAAGAATCAACTCAAGTTCATTGATTTTGGATTTCAAAAGATTGTTTCATTTATTATTTTTAAAGAACAACCAATAGTAATTTCTCTCTTTTCAAAATTATCTCTTTTTAAGACTGTATTTTTATTTTCGAGCTCTTTTATTTTAATCTTAATTTCAAGCATCATATTTCCAAAAAGTTTAATGTTTTTCAAATTCAAGTTTTAAAAATCCTAGATTTTTTCAATCTTTGTTTCCAATTCGTGACTTGTACGAATAATTTTAGTTTCTGTTTTTCAAAATCACATTTTCATTTTTAAGGGTTTTGAACTTTTCTTTAGGATTACTAATTCCTAAATTTTCGAGGAATCCTTCACCAATGGTTGTTAATGACTGACTTTTTCAATTTTTTGACCATGGTTCCATAGGAGCACCAGTCAGAAAGATTGAGAAATAGAATCATCTGATTTGATTCGTTTTCAATAGCCATGAGAAGATCATCTTAGGGCGATCCTTTTGTCAACGGATGCCCTTATTACACTAATTTTTCTATCTTCCCATTTGTTTCCAATGGATTCTTTGTCTCCTAATTCCTTCCATTCTACCAATGAATTTTCTATAATAATTCGCAAATCTAATATTTCAATTAATTTTTTTGCAAAATCTGCAGTTTCCCGCATTTAGAGTTTTCAAAAAATTTAAAATTCTCCAGCAATTTATGTAAGGTGTTATTCATGAAGATCAGCTCAGTTTTGTTTTCCTTTAAAATAAAATTCTCAATTTCAAGCATTTGAAAACTTTCATTATAGTGAATAAATTTTTTCTCATAATATAAACATTTTCACAATCAAAATTTTCATTTTTCTCAACATTTTCAAGCTTCTTTTCTAATTCATCATTTCTTGATGCAGTTCGGACCTTCTTACATTTCAATTTGTTATTCTTCAATTTAAGGCCATTAATAGTTTTAGTTAATTCATGGCATATAAAAAGTAAATCTTTATATCAAAAATAATTTATCTCATCATCCATTAAGTCATCATCACCGCCATCTTCACTATCATCATTTGAATCGTCTTTTGTGTAAACCACCAAATAAAGTTCCATTCTTGTATTAGCTTTGGCAAGTTCTTCATCGTCACTGCTTTTTCATCATATTTTGCATTGAGAGTGTCCCAGATTTCTTATATAGTTGAACAACGTTAGATATGGTTAAATTCAAATTTATTAAATTAGAGATAAGAATATTCATAGCATTAGCATTAAGTGAAAAATTATTCTTATCTACCATAACCTAACCATTTTGAATGATCCTACATATCAAACAAAATAGACTGTAAACAAATTTCCATTCTGGTTTTCCAATATGAATATATGTTCCACTGAAAAGTTGGTGGTCCAAAGATGGACCGATTCTCACAAAAAAATACAACTATGGTGAGACATGATATCAGATTTTTCCTAACAACCTGCTCTGATACCACGTATTACGATCGTACAATATAACTTAGAGGGAGCGAATAGGATATTCACAATATTTCAGATAAATAGATAAATAATGCAAAAACGTAAATGCGAAAAGTAAAGAACACCTAGATATACATAGCTTCAGCCGCTAACATTTTAGTGCTTAATGTTGCACCAAAGATTACTACTAGAATTAAACAATTGAAAGTCTACAACACTTGTAACTTGAAATTCACTCTAACATGAATATACTAATCCTATGCTTAGCACTCTTGCTTCGATTTTATCACTAAGTTGAGAATCCGCGAACTACAAACTATAGCTCAATCCAAGAATAAATATGGAGTTCAAATTCAAAAAGGAAACACAAAACAAACTAAAAAATTAAATCCTACCGTGGTAAACAAAATAATATAAAAGTGAAATTCTGAATTGTGAGGGGCTTAGAAGCAATTTTCCCTTTTCCTCCTTTCCACAGGGAAATTTTTTGAAAAGAGGCTGGTTTTTCAAACTATTGGCACAAATAGGCTAGTTTACAAACTATTTACAAGTTTAGGCTAGTTTTGGTCAGCTCAGCGATGGGCTTGCCAGTATTTGAAAAAAATATTACGGGGCGCATTTGTAAAATGCGCCCATACAAAATTACACTGGCGCATCTGCCAAACGCGCCAGTGTAATTTTTTGTCCAAACATGGAAATGCGAACCAAAGCCAAATTTGAAGTTTGCCATCATTCAGTGGAACGATAGACATAACTGTATCATACACCAACAGTTTCCTACCATTCCTATTTTGAGATACATGATTTGGTATAGGTTGATTACTCGAAGATTAATTGTTGCAGATCGGACTTCTCACGAACGTGCATACACCGCTCGTGCACCGCTTGAGCGAGATGTGATAAATCTTCATATTATCATTATATTTTTAGTTCGTTGGCTTAAATTGTTTGTTCACTTGAATTATGTTTTTAATTTTGAATAAATAATTACAGCTTGTGGGTCCATGCATTAGAGACGGTAGGAAGAGGGTTGGACGATATCAGATATGGTAGAGTACCCGAACGAGAAGTCCAACCACGGTGTCTTGATTTCAAGAAACTTATTGATACACTCCTTTTTAGAAATCGATTAGCACGACCAAACCCTTCCGAACAAGCTATGCAGACTAGAGAGTGAAGAACTAAAAAAAGGCAGGATACGCACCAATCGCAAGCCGCTGGATCTTCTCAACCACCACCTACATAAGACGATCCAACTCCACTATGAATATTACTATTTTTAGTTTAATATTAGTTTGCTTTTGTAATCGAACTAGAACTTCTACTTTAATGCGAATGCAATCGAATTCTAACTATGTAATGGTTGAAATTGATTAATGGTAATTTTATTTATCGGCTTTTATGTGGATAAATATTTGCTATAATTTAAGATTGGAATATTGTATGGTATAAATTGGATTGTTTGACGGTGAAGGAATTGATGAAGGATGTTGCTGCTTGCTGTTCAGGTTTGGACAAAAAATTACACTGGTGCATAATATTTTGAAAACCTAGCATCTTTGTAAAAAAATTTCCTTTCCACAATATACGATGTCTCCTTGTCTTCCCCAAAAAAAAATATCTCATCCTTTTTTTTATTCAAATCGCTTTTACTAACTCAGTTGCCGCCTCAAAACAAATTTGTTTCCTCCCCAAAAATCGCACTGCCTGAAACTAGAAGCTGCTGTCACCAAAATCTGTGTCGTTGCTTTGAACTGTATGGATTTGGAGTTCGCGACGATTTGCGCCATCGATGTGGGATCTAAAGCTATGGTGCGAGTTGCTCGTTGCTGCCTGAAGCTACTACCTTTCTACCACATGAAAATGCTTGGTTCGCTAATGATTAGAAGATTATGGCCTGGAAGTTGATGTGGATGGCCTCGGAGATGAGTCTGCCGTCGTACCTTGGCTGAATTAAAAATGAATGATGCCGTGAGATCTGGAGATGCGAGCTTGTCTAGGGATGATTTTGACTTGCCTTTGATTGCCGAGAATGAGACGTGTCGCTGCCTTGTTGTCTATGGAGTTGGCGATGCTCTGACTTTGTGACTATGTTCCAGCATGCCTTGTTGTCTATGGAGTTGGCGATGCTCTGACTTTGTGACTATGTTCCAGCATGCCTTGATGTAGAAATGCTCCACTGCCTTGAAGTGTTATCTAAGATTGTTTCAGTCTTTGGGTTGATATGCTTGATCTAGAGATGATATCGTGAGTAACTCGGATTGCTGTTGAATTTTTGAGTTTGATGAAATGGTTTTTGGAGGTCGCATTGCTGATGAAACCGTGATATGGTAAATAAGACGGTGATGGCTTTGTTGATTTGTTTGCAGATATGGCCGTAACTTGATGATGATGGTTTAGGTGAATATGAATGGTATTTGGTCGATGAACAACGCTGGAGAACTACTACTTTTTTGTGCTTGTATGCTGGTAAGTTAGCGATGTCACAACTTTGCAACTCCTTGTTTGGGTTATATGTTGAGTTTGATGTTGATGATGGAAACAGTGGTTTTTTTGGAGATGAAGGGCTCATGTTTTAGATTGGATCTTGATCACATTGTATTGCTTGCTGAATTCGATTTTTGTTGCTTTTAAAAGTTGATATGCGATCCAATTCTTTTGATAAACTACTACAAGTGTTTACATAAACTCACAATACAAATGTCCGTATCGGCTTTTTAGATGGTCGCTGAATGAATCTTTGTATTTGAATTCGACATCTTATTGTATTTATTTCGCAAATAATAGTATGAGTCTAATGTTGACCATGCATTTACTCAGTTTAATACTTCTTCCATTGTACTTTGCTTTTGTGAAACTTGGATCAAAATGTAGTTTGGACCGTTGGCTCAAAACAAAAACTGTTTTGATGTCATCAATTGTATTTGTATCCACGTAGTTAATCAATGCATCTTTCAATTTAAAAAAACCTAGTTGGTTAATAAATACACATAAACTTAACAAACACGGTGAACATAAACAATTTCTTTACAATTTACCTATTTTGACAATAATAAACATATACTACGATTTATAAAAAAAAAGTACAGATGTGTTTCAGACGTAATACATGTACATCAAGCATGTGAAACATAATAGACGACAAGTTGATTGAAGACAAAATTGTGCTTTGTTGATATTTTACATACAACGTTTTAAATAATAAATCAAATATGAACACACATTTGTTACCATCAAATAAAATTATACTTCATAGATGTGGTGGTGGAAGAGTGGGTAACTTCATGGACTAGGTGACGGAGGAGCAATAGTGGGGGGAGTACTTGGTAGCATGGTTGGGTTCTAGAATAGATGTAAAAAAAATACATGGATTTTGTTCATGTGGCTAAATTCAAAAGCATGTGTTCTTGAGGCTAAAAGTTGACATAAGTTTATCCCTTAAACTATTACACGTTCTCTAGAAGTTCATAAAAAATAAAATCAAAGCGAAGAATATATGCAGTTGCATATATTATAGACTAACGATATAGTAAAATGTAAAGGAATTCATATTTAGAAGAAAAAAAATGCATATATCATGCATTTTCGAAAGTGCATAAAAATACAAATTCAAGATGTAAAATATATGTATTTTCTAATTAACTATATCCAACTCTATATATTTTTAAAAGTGCAAAATTCTAACTTAAAGAAAATATGAATAAATAATTATATAAACATGAAAATTATATACAAAAACTATTAGAATTATTAGTTGACACACACATATACATAGTGCAAAACATAATTTTTTTTAATTATAAAAAGTCGAAATGAAGTTAAAATATGCACAACTTACGCCTTTTTTGTGCAATAGTGACATTTCCATAATATTAGGTAAAAATTATGTGGTGGTAAATCCTAAACAACTTTAAAATGCCAAAATGAACCTTGCACCTATTTTTATATGTTGTCCTTACGTTCTATTTTGTTCCGTTTTAAGGAGCTGACAATTATTTCTCGTAACCAAGCAATGAACATCTACCATATGATATTATTTGCTTTTGAGAACAAATAAAATTAATATGGATGACGATTTTGGAAGGAACATGCAAGTCTACTATAAATTCCAGCTAAAGGATTTTCATAACTGATGGGGCAAGCAGCTGGTCCCACTAATCAAGTGAGAGTCACTTAGGGGTCGTTTGGTTTATTTTGTATTTTATGTTTTGAGTTTTCAACATTAATTACAAAATACGAAAAGAAGGAAGGTAGGTCGGAAAGGATGAATGGAAGATTGGAGTGGACCACGAAGTGGATGGAGGAACGACGGAATGATGAATTGTTGTTTGTGCTTCTGTTTTTCTCAAAACACAAAAAATGAAAAAAAGTTGTTTTTTATTTTGTGTGTTAAATTCGTTTTCTAAAATGACCATTTTTTATAATATACATGCTTTGTTCGTATTTTTGTATGGACGAAAACTCAAAACTAAAAACGGTAAACCAAACATAGCCTTAATTTTTAAAGTTTCGAATATTAACAATTATAAGGTCTTACAGAGAGTCACCCACATTGATTTTACATTGTTCTTGTTTTTCCACCCATACTCTCTTATATTATTATGCAGAGAAATAAGATTTGATAAAAATGAAAAGCTAGAATTTCTTTATTACTCAATCTCAGAAGAATACAATGTAATAATACAAACTGCTGTATCCTATCTTATTTATACAGGAAAAGGAAAAGAAGAATGGGCCTAAAAGGAAGTCCAGCCCATAAGCAAAGAAGAAACAAAAGCGGTCCGCATATCTGCATATCTTTACTTCATACCGCAAGTCTTATTACCCTGCCTCAAATAAGGCTAGGGTTTCTCAGCAGCCTTCATATCTTCCCTTCCATTACTCTTATCGTCCCCATTAACGATGCTTAGAAAATCTCTGAATCTAGAGAAGCTTTTGTTGGATAAGGCTTTGGTCAGAACATCTGCTTTTTGGAATAAAGATGGCACATGATTAACTTGAAGCTTTCCAGCTTCTGTTCTTTCACGGACGAAGTGAAGGTCAACTTCCATGTGCTTAGTCCTGGAGTGTTGGACAGGGTTCATCGAGAGGGATATGGTGCTCATATTATCGCACCAAACAGTGGGAACTTTGGTTGGTTGAAACCCTAATTCGGAAATTAAGCTTTCTGTCCACATGATCTCTGCAGTGACGCTGGCTAAAGCCCTATACTCTGCCTCGGCACTCGATCTGGAGATCGTGGGTTGCTTTTTCGTACACCAAGATACGGGGTTGGATCCGAGGTAAACACAGTGTCCTGTGGTAGATTTGCGATCGTCCAAGTCAGTTGCCCAGTCCGCATCACTGTAAGCCTGTATTGTAATTTCTTCACTTGATTTCAATAGTAGCCCAAAATTGATTGTGCCCCTTAAATATCTCAATATACGTTTAACTGCTTTCCAGTGAGTATCTAAGGGCCTTTGCATGTGTTGACAAACTTTATTAACACTGTAGCATATTTCTGGTCGTGTAATAGTAACGTACTGAAGTGCACCTACGATACTTCTATACTGCTTAACATTATCAATATCCTCACCTATATGTTTGGATAGATGAGAGTTACTTATCACAGGAGTAGCCAGTGGTTTTGCCTTGTCCATGTTTGCCCTGATTAAGATTTCAGATATGTATTGTTTTTGAGATAAAAAGAGACTTGAATCTGGCTTTCTTTGAACATGTATTCCAAGAAATTGGTTGATTTCTCCTAAGTCTTTAATTGCAAAATGTTTATCTAGGAGGCTGACAACCTGATTTATCTCATCCATGTTATCACCAGTGACGAGGATATCATCTACATAAACTAATATGTAGATGATGTCTTTCCCTCTTTTTCTGGTATATAAGGAGTTATCAGACTTGGTTGCATTGAACCCCTTCTTGCCTAGAGTGACTTTTAATTTCTCATACCACGCCCTTGAGGCCTGTTTTAAGCCATATATAGCCTTGTGTAACTTGCATACATGTGTGTTGTGTGTTTGAGAAATGTATCCTATTGGCTGTTCCATGTATACATCCTCCTGAAGTTCACCATTTAAAAAGGCATTATGCACATCTAGCTGCTTGATTCTCCAATGCTTGTGTAATGCAATAGTCATGATTATCCTTATTGTAGCTGGTTTGATGACTGGTGAGAATGTTTCCTTAAAGTCGAAGCCAAATTGTTGTGTGTACCCTTTAGCCACCAGTCTGGCCTTGTATTTAGCAATACTACCATCAGTGTTTCTCTTTATTTTGTATGTCCATTTGCTTCCCACAATATTTTTGTGCTTTGGTGGAGAGACCAAACTCCATGTTTTATTTTTGATTAAGGCCTCATATTCTTCATTCATAGCCCTTCTCCATTTTTCATCTTTTACTGCTTGGTCATAGTTAGTTGGTTCAATTTCATTGAGAACAGCAGTATATATTTTGGGTTTAAAAATCCCACTTTTAGACCTAGTGACCATTGGGTGTTCAGCTCTTGGTTGTGATAAACCTATGTCTTCATTGTGATTGTCAATGTTTTCAGTTATTGAATACTCACCATGATCATCAGTTGTTTTTGTTGTTGAGTGATCACTTTCATTGAGATCATGCTCTGTCTGCTGTTCCTGGTCAATCTGAGTACTATGATGAATGTTGTTTAAGTCTGATTTGTCTGAACTGTAACCAGTTTTTGTGCTGGTGATGGATGCTTCTTCATGTTGATGATCACTGCCAACATCTTGAGTGTCCCTTGCCAGTTCAGTTAATTCAGGAATCATTGGTACATAGACAGTTTTGCTGCTTGTTTGTTGTTTTCCTTTACTTTGTCTGCAAATGGAAAAACATTTTCATTAAAGACAACATGCCTTGAAATATATATTCTCCCATTTTCATCTAAGCATTTGTATCCCTTCTGATTATATGCATAACCTAAGAAGGTACAAGCACTTGATCTCAAGCTTAATTTATGCTTGTTATATGGCCTGAGGTAGGGAAAGCACAGACAACCAAACATTTTCATTTCGTTGTATTTAGGTTTAACACTATACAATTTCTCATATGGAGATTGTTTATTTAGTAATCTTGTGGGCATCCTATTTATGAGATACACTGCAGTAGCAAATGCTTCTCTCCAATATCTCATAGGTAGAGAACCTTGTGATAAAAGGGTTAAACCTGTTTCAACTATATGTCTGTGTTTCCTTTCTACCAGGCCATTCTGTTCTGAGGTGTGTGGGCAGGTGGTTCTATGCACTATTCCTTTACTGTCAAAAAATGCTTTTAAGACTTTGAACTCACCACCACCATCAGTTTGCATAATTTTAATCTTGTTGCCATGTTGGTTTTCATCATGACTGACAAAATGTTTAATTGCACTACATGTGTCTGACTTATTTTTAAGAAAATATATCCATGTAAATCTAGTACAAGCATCTACTAGTGAGAGATAGTACCTGTCCCCTTGTGTTGATGATAGGGGGGCTGGGCCCCAAAGATCTGCTGCCACTAATTTCAGTGGCTCATGATATACAGTATCTGAATTACTGAAAGTTAATTTGTGACTTTTTCCCTTTTGACAATGTGAGCATATAAAAGGTATAGAAAAATTCTTAAAACTAATATTATTTTCATTCAGAATCTGTTTTACAATATCAATCTTGGGGTGACCAAGTTTACAATGCCATAAGCTAAGAGTATCATTTCTTGTTTCAACATTGAAATTAACTGGATTAGAATAAATTGCCCTATTAGAAGGTTTTCTTGTGCCCATGTTGCTGAACTTGTAAAGACCTCTGTCCAGTCTACCCTGTAGTAACACACTTTTATTTAGTAAGTCCCTAACAAGACAAAATTTTGGGTGAAACTCAAAGTACACATTGTTGTCCTTGGCAAATTGAGAAACACTTATTAAATTCTTTTTGATCCTAGGGACTCTCAATAAGTTATTCAAAAAGAGAGTTCTGCTACCTTTAACACTGCCAGTTCCAACATGTGATATTTTTATGGCTTCACCATCACCCATAAGAACAGAATGCGTACCTTTGTATTTCTTGTTTCCTAAGTTGAGATTCTGAAGGTTGTTAGTAATATGATTTGTTGCACCTGAATCTGGGAACCAATCATCTATGCTTGCATCATCAATCTTGTCTGCATCTTCATTTGTATCATCAGTGTTGATTTTGCCTTGTTGGTTCACTTGAGCCATGTTTGCATTATGTGTCTTTTGACTTGATTGTCCTTGCTGTCCTGAATTGACTTCAGAATTGAATCTGAAGTAGCATTTATTGGCCATGTGTCCTGTTTTCTCAAAATTTGACACTTCACTCTGCTAAAGTTGTTAAATCTTCCTCTGCCTCTGCCTCTTTGAGACTGACCTCCACGTTGACCTTGATGGCCAGGGTTATTAGCATTGTTGGGTGTCTTTGACTGATTCTTGTTTCTTGTATTTACTGCAAAGTTAATATTGACATCACTTTGTATGGACTTTCTTTGCTCTATTCTTCCCTCATGAGCAAGCAGGGCAGCATGTACATACTGCAGGTTTGGTAGGACAGGTTGGGTGGCTATGAATGTAACAAGTGATTCATATTCATCATCTAAGCCACTGGTGAGAGTGAGTATCTGATCACTTTCAGCAACCTTATGTCCCACAGCACTGAGTCTGTCACATAGGTTCTTGATCTTGGTGATGTATTCTCTCATGGGCATGTCCCCTTTTCTAGCATTTTGAAGTTCTCTTTTGTAATGCATGATTCGAGCTGATGACTGGGAACTGAAAATCTGGTCTATAGTGGACCAGATCTCGTATGATGTATTGCATCCTACGATTTGAGACAAAAGATTGGCACTTATAGATGATATTAACCATGATGCAAGTAAGTTGTCTTGTTTCTGATGTTGAATGTATTCTGGGTTACTGACATGGTTTTTATCCTTGTCTAAAATGATTGCAGGAGGCACAGCTTTTGTCCCTTGTACGAATTCTTGAAGGCCATAACCCTTCAATGCTGTTTCAACTTGATGCTTCCACAGGATGAAATTGTCTTCATCAAGAGGAATGGTGATGACGTGGCTCTTGGGCTTAACTAGAGCAGGAATGCATGTGACGTCATTGCCTTCTCCTCTAGAAGTCACTGATGCTGATTCATCGCCATTATCTGCCATTTTTGGTCAGGTTCTTGAATCAGGAATGATTCAAAACAGAGGAAATGCGGAGTTTCTTGGAGTGGTAGACAATAGTTTGCCACCAAGAAAACAATCGGAATCAAGAAAGTGGTGTTTGTGTATTATATCAATGAAATTGGTTTAATACACATACACTGCAGTTAAAAGTGATGAGCCAGAAATTCTGAGGGAAAAAGAAAAGGATTCATGTTGTTGCCGGTTGGAAATGAAGAGATCTCTCTGATCCAAGCCTTGGTGACGCAGGAATTGTAGTGAGCCTTGATGCTCTTGATCAAGAAAGGTATAAAAGACTCCGATGATGATATTTTTCTGAGGAGTCACATAAAAACCCCCTTGAATCTTCAAGGTTGACAAAAGAGATTGAATTGATGAATGAAATGCCTTTCGGCTTGAGGAGCTTTGATACCAAAATAAGATTTGATAAAAATGAAAAGCTAGAATTTCTTTATTACTCAATCTCAAAAGAATACAATGTAATAATACAAACTGCTGTATCATATCTTATTTATACAGGAAAAGGAAAAGAAGAATGGGCCTAAAAGGAAGTCCAGCCCATAAGCAAAGAAGAAACAAAAGCGGTCCGCATATCTGCATATCTTTACTTCATACCGCAAGTCTTATTACAGAGTGCTTTGCTTCCTTACATTTACCTTATTACATAACATATATATTAAATGGGCTATGATCGAAAAACCTATGATTATTGCAGCATGGTGGAGCATTCATACTCCACTTGTGTATATCCATCATCTATTTTAATTTTGATTCTAATCTCGATTTTCATATTGTTCGATTTAACATCGATCAGTACTCTAGCGTAAGTCAATCTAGTTTGTTTTACATTTGGTACATCAAGTTAGATAAGTTTTCCTATTAATCTTGCCAATATGTCAATCTACATATGTTATCAATGTAACAAATAGGTAGATTGAAATGATGGAACCTAACCCATATAGGAACCGAGAGTAACGATTTCCTATCTAACTTAAATTTGGTTCTCATCTTTTTAAGATCATAATCATACCATATAATAGCCACTAACCTCCACCACGAACATGGAACAAATCAAATCATCTTCATTTTCAAATTTGATCAAATAAAAACCATTCACTTTGGGGAAAAATCCCTGAATGTTTCACTAGCTTTCAGTTATTTCCAATGAAATATTTCAGATGAGAGTAGTAAGGTCTTCAACAACATAGACATACAAAGAGTTCTTCTATTTAATTTCATTTTACTACATCACCTCCATATTAAGTCAACAAATTCATCATTATTATCTTCCATTGATTCATAAAGAACCACCTCAGAATTACCACTCGAATTACCTATTATGGTACTCTTGTAAGAATTTAATTTTAACGCAGCTGGTAGTGGAAGAAATGAGTGAATTTAAAGAGATTTGTCATTTTTGGATCATTGATGAGCCTATGAAGTCTAAATGTACTTAGATCTTATCTGAATTTATTTTAAATAAAATCGGTATTTTATTTAATACCATATATTGTTTTATTAATTTAATTCTAAAAAATCAAGAATGAGATATAAAAATAAGGTTTGAATATATCAAATATGTTCATTTCTTAATTGGGTGAAAAAACAGTTAAACATAGGACAAGTATGATCGATTAATAACATGATGTATATGAATAAATAATAATAAGTTTAAAGGCAATCACATAAGGGACAAAAGCGAAAGAAATAAAAGATGACAAAGATGATTGATTCATCTTTCCCTTTTTGTCAAACTTGATTTATGCACCATTCAATTAGCAATCAATAAATCATTATGACATAAGAATAGGAATAGCCAACAATAATTCATATGCATATAATACTACCTCGTTTAAAATTGTTTGATATTAATAAAGCATTTAAATTACAATTTGAAATATAAACGTTAAGTTTTATATGTACATATACATATAGATATAATTATTTATACATAAAGATTAACCCAAAGCTTCTTAATTAATTCAAAATAAACTATATTACATGTAAATTTTTTGATGTATTTATGAACTTATAAAAACTTAAATTAGTTAACAAAATATATACGTATACAATTAAATCAAGAGATTTAACCTATATGAAAAATGATTTTTTTTCAAACAAAAGTGAAACATACTAAACTGAGCAATATATTAACAATCCTTTGAATACTTAAAATAGATATTATTCATATCAAATACGGTAAAAAATTTATAAATTTATTGTAATCAATTTATTATCAAAGCATCTTTTAATCATGTGTGAGTTTCAATTACAATAAGATGCAAATAATAAGAATAAATAAACTTTCAATCTAAGGAGATTTAACCTATGTGAATAAATAATTTATCATTATTATTATTATAAAACAAAAGGTGATATATACTGAATTAAGCAATATGTTAAAATCCTTTGAATACTTAAAAAAGGATAATTGTGATGTCAAATAGGGCAACAAATTTAGAAATTTATTGTAACCAATTTATTATCAAACCATCATTTAATCATATGTAAGTTTCTATTACAGCACAAATGCAAACAATAAGAACATATAAACTTTCAAATCAAAAGAAATACACTTTGATTTGAATGGTTAAACATAGATCTAAAAATTAAATATTGTCTAATCATATACAAGTTTCAGTTTTGATTTATTTAAATAAATAAATAACCAATCTATTCATATATTAAACAATTCAAACTACATAAACCATGTTCAAATCAAATGAGACAATATTATACACATATAAATTATGATATTCAATTTTATCCATTAAAACATTATATCAAAATTATTAGAATAAGAAGATCATACCTTAATTCCAAAGCCTTGAAGTACACCTTGAAAGATTGAATTTTTTCTTTAGATGTAGCCAATGAATCGTACCTTCAACGATGAATCAAACCTCCTAGATTCAGAAATCAGCCTCTAGATGTAGCAAGGATCAAGAGACAAGAACCACATTGAATTTATTTGTTTGTTTGAATTTGTTTTTGAAATTTTTATTTTCACGGAGGTCATTAAAGGAGAGGAGGAGAGCTTAAGAAAGAAAGAAGGAAAAATTGTCTGCTAAAACCAAACGTGAATGAGAGAGAATATGTTTTAAAAGAAAACAATAAAACCTTTTCAATTTCCTCCTTTAAGACCTTCTTTATTTAATTTCAAAATTAAATCACTCAATCCTCTTCCATCCTCTTCATATATTCGGCGGAATAAAATAAATAGGAAATGACAAAGTTCATTTCATAAATGATATTTAAGTGATTCATAAAAGGAGATTTATTTCCTTTCTTTTTGTTAAATTAATTCATCCTTCAGATTTTCAAATCACATTTGAAACCTATCCTTTTTTTTCATCATGCATGTGGGCCTCAATGAATTTTTTAAAAAAAACACTTAGCAATTAATCTATTTAAATCCAATTTTACTAAAATCGAATATGAATACGCACGTTTATAACTTTTATAGACACATTTATTAACTTCTAATTCAAACAAATCAAATGAAGTTTAATAATTAATATTTCATAAATATTAGTTAATTTACAACAATTTATAAATTAATTAAATCATGTGGTTCATTAAGAGTATTCATCATTATGGTTGTGCGACTCAAAGGTGTAAATTCAGTGAGCGATTAATATCGAACTATTCGAATATTAATGTTCACACGTCACTTAGCAGGTGGTGTGACATTTTGGCGAAATTTATCGCTTACACGTCTTTTGGTAAAATCCAAGTTTACTTATTATAAGCGGTACCTCATGGTGACAATTATTTTCACCAATTCACTTCGTCAAAAACTATATCACATTAGAACTTATGGAATTTGGTAATGGTCAAAATTCTAATGTCGTCCACATTCAACTTTATAATCCAAACACAAAGTCCTTAGTTCAACAATAATAATAATTATTAATCGAACAACTCTGGCCAGAGACTTTAACTTTGAGTTGACATCAGTTGACCGTGATACTATACTCATATAACTAAGGAGACGAATCCTCTCTTGAATAATGCTTCACTTCCAATGCTTTCACTCGACCCAACTATAGTCGTTTGATGTATGTCGTGCCACAGTTTAACAATAATCAAAGCGGACCTTCCATATTGAAGATCAATAGTATTCTCAAATCGAGAGAACTGTGTAAATTAGTCACATCGATATTATCTGCTCGAACTTAGTTATATTAACAATCAGAAAACTATCAAGTTAGTCATTCCGTATTTATCCAATAACTATCTGTACGTAACCTCTTGGTGCCCTCCAGCAGTCATGAGTAATACACTACCCAACATTAGAAAAGTGCTACATACTCTAGTCTCTACAGATGTATCGATATCCAGTCTCGATACATCTTGACTAGGAATATTTAAAATGGTATATTTATTTTCATTATGATAAATTACTCATGGTTACAACACTTTGAAACTACCATCACAAACCATACCATTAATGGATTTTATATTAAATATACTTTTAATTAAATTAATTAATTAATATAACATATTATATCAAGTATATAATAGAAAGAAAACACATTTTAGTTGGAACAAGATTGGTCATCAAGTTAGATATATGTAACAAATTAAATAATTGCCTCTAAGGCATAAGCCTAACTCTATCAATCTCCCACTTGCGCTTGGGGTCAATTATGGAATCTTATTCCAGCTTCTCCAATCGTTTTTCTCAAAACTAATTGGAGCAGTCCTTTTGTGAATGAGTATGCTATTATGTTTTAATTATCTACTTTATCGAACAACTCTCTCTGACGGCGATAAACCGTTTTATCATGTGGAACAATTCGAAGTATGTCTTTCGACTTCAAGTGAGCTCTAAGTTCTATTATGAACTACATCGCAACATTGTTATCATATAAAAATGTTATGAGATCTCAACATTTGGAATCGGCTCAGTTATAAATTTGTGCGCATATAATTTTATATACATTATTTTTACTGCGGCAATATTCAAGACGATGTACATATACTTTTTTCATTGAATAAGCCACAATCTTTTATTTGGAACATTTCCAACTTAAAGATTCTTAACTTGGATTTATTATTGACATACTACACTCAATATGACTTATGAAGTTTGAGTTTGAACACTCCTTCATAAGGAGTATTTGTTTCTGTAAACAATTCTCTAGTATTTCATAAATACACGAAAACACTTCAAACGACCATTTAGTGATATCAATTTGGATTTGATATTTGCTTCATGTATCAAATACATAAACAAATCATGATATAGTATACAACATAATATGTATGATAATTCCTTTTGCCAATGCAAAGGAATCAACCTTACATATTCCACATTAAATATTTTAATAAGACGTCCTTGCATATCATTTGGGACATTCCTGGCATCTTTTATACTTACTATAAAAGACATCATTTATTAATCCAATGTTGAGTATTAAAACAACTAAGGCTGATATTAACACAAGTACATCGTTAAAATAAATAACGTGTTGTTTACTTATAGTTTAGAAATATCAGTGTACCTTTTAATGTTCTTTCTATGAACACACGCTTCCTCTGCACTTTGATTGAAAATCAAACTATTTGATGATTCTCTCAAAATACTTATTCAATCTTGATGCTTATAAAATGATACTTTCGTATCATTTCTTGGATCATATCCAAAGACTCAAAGTTCAATATCGCTCCCACTAACTTCGAGATATTTTTGGTTAATATGTGTAAATAGCTTTCTCTAAATCATTATTTAGAATTTTCCATTTCAATACATATGAACCAAAATAGTAAGTCTTATCAAGTGATAATTTTTAGTAAATCCGAATTGGTTTGAACATGTTGAATACTGAATCTATTACGCTATTTTCAATAATTGAAATTTACGATATTATTCTTATTGACAATGCTCATTTAATTCCAACTGCATTAGTCTTGCTCAAAAAGTCATAATCGCGGATGATGGATCACATCCCTTTGGTTACGACCACCGACATCATATTTTGATAGTGTACTTGGAGTTCTTTCAGATTTGCGCATCATACCATATAGAGTCAGCACTTTTAATGGTTTAATTAAACAACCGAGGATTATTTATTTTTTGACATTGATAAGAAACTCATAGTTTCTCTTCAATGTTCGTGAATACTTATTAGACACTCTAATGCGATGTGTTCGTTTAGGTTAGTTAATTTCATTTCATCTCATTTAATCAGTTCTATCTATGGATCATATCCAATTCCATTTCGCTACCAATAATTCCTCAAAGAAATTCCTTCACAATGAAGTTGGTATTTCTTGAAACAACAATTATTTCTCAGTGCAACAGAATAGGTATTCATAAACACTATATGAATTTCTTTATTTATAAAACTGATTTGGTTTTAGTTTACAAAACATATGTTCAAAATATGAGCATGTCATCCAATGACCGTCTTTCCCAAAATCCTTTTGGGGAGATTCATACAAGATCCTTTATGAACCATTATTACGTGCAATCTTTCGACTCCTACAACCTGCCAACTCCTTGGCCTAGGATATGTTGGAGTTTATTATAAACCCTTATCTTATGTATTTTTTAAACTGCTATTTATATGAAACAATATTAACCTTTTGTACTACTCTTAAGTACATGACCTTATAGAAAGAAACTAGCTCAACTTCACTCATAATTAATCGTACATTGTCCAACAAAGTTCGATTACTTCTTATCGATGCATCATTATGTCTCACATGGAGAAGTGACTTTTGGGATTGAATCTTTATTCATTTTACGTTCGAAATATTTTCCAATATGCTCAATCATTTGATCAAATCAAATCATTTCTATCACATGTTATTTTATTCACTCTTGTTTTATACTCTATGAGTTTACCATAGACATACTACATATATGTATCAGATACACATGTCTATGTCGATGATAACTTATCGGTGAATATGACGAAGTACATGGAACCGTTTTGGTATTTATAGACTTATGATTGTATACATTTATATGTATCAATCCGAAGAGTTCATCAACTCTTGTTATGATCCCACTGAATGGGTGTATAACCTTTAATTGTTTGAGATATAATTAATCAATATCATATGATTCATAATCATATAATAAAATTATTTCTCAAAACTACAGCTTAGTCTATAATTCCAAAATAACCGTAAATAATATTAGATGCTTCTGTATTTTCCAATGCATCACTTTTGTTATGAAAACAAATGCCACATTATAGTTTTTTTCATAATGAATATTCATAATATTCATACTGAAATATAGCTGTCTATTTCTTAGTCGATACCGAAAAATAGTCGTTATTTCATAAATAATGTTCGGTACGTTTTACAAAAACAATTTTTGTATTTTGATGCAATCAATAAGTGGTATATGGCATACTCCCACTATTTCTGCTATTACTATAACTGTGTACTCAATTTGGAGGTCCATCATTCACTTGATATAAATTATTTATCTTATATACTTCAACCAGTTTACAGTGGAGAGTTCTTTGATCAAATATCCTGAACTTAAAGAAATAATTATAGAAAACAATTTTCTATATGAAAATACATTTCGAAACAGAAATTATATTTCTTATTCCAATATTAAGTATCAACTATTATTACAATTCTCGTTTCCAATGTTTCTCTATGAAGCAGAAGTGACTATTCATTCTCTTCATCTCAACAGTCCTTAAATTAAATCTATTCTTATACATTCGTTTTCCTTTCAAATGGTCAAACTATTCAAAAGAAAACCTTACTACAATATCATAACAAACTCTTTACAAAAGCGCATTCAATTATCCTTAGCATTTAAGAATATCAAATATGTTGCTCTTTACGTAAACCGATCAAAATGACATTTCAGCGATCGCATTCTTAGATATGTCATGTAGTTTTTGGTCTTGTGTTACATTAACACAATATGATCCCTTTTGTAATCAATCAAGTTGAATACATGATCTCAAATACTGTTTATCGGCTTATTTCCAACGAACTATATTCATTGAAGTATCATACATTACAAACTGTGACCATTCACTATATAACATTAATAAATTATAATATATGGATCAAATATCCATAGTCTTGTATTGCTTTTAGAGTTCGAAACTCATAGAGTGCAATATATGGTCTCAACCAAATAAGCACATAAGTAACCATTTTACGAATGTATTAAGTAGCTGTAAAAATTAGACACTTGCATGAGTATAGAAAACATTAACATGCAATAAGCATTTAATAGTGGGTATTATATTTCCATTTGTCAACTTTCAATTCGGTTCGTTTGTATATGTTAATTGATAAACATTTTATCAATCTTATTAAATGCACAAATTTATCGTTGTAGATAATTATAACATTATTTAGCATATGTTCTTACAATATTAGAAAGGTTATATTTTACCATTTCATTTTTCTAATAAGGCTCTTACTAGTCTTCTATGTTTCTTCAAACCCTAAAGTGAAACATAGAAGTCTTTCGACTTCACTAGTGGGTGTTAGGACTCATCTATCTTGGTATTCTGACCTTGAGTTTGCTCAATAAATCATAGCCCCACAAACGATGGATAAATCCTTATCTGTTGTATCACATATAACTCCTAACCTATTTTTCCTTGTCCTAATGTCATTTCGACCTTGAGTTTGCTCAACAAATCAAAAGAGATTATTCACTCATACCAACCATATCGCGATGGCCTAAGTATAGTATATGTACCTTGAGTTTGCTCAACAAATATATATAGTTATCTTACCTCGTCTATTCAATATATTAATAATATTGCACATAACATCCCTAGCTTGAGTTTGCTCAACAACTAAGGAGTATGCAATTAATTTATGTGTGTGTGTGTGTATATATATATATATGGTAGAGGACAATATTATATTGAAGATTCATAATCTTCAGCATATTATATCGAGTGATATCGACTTATGGAATAATATATTTCTTATGAAATACCATGGTGATTCAAGTGTCACACATCAGAAATCACAGTATATATACATTTACGTATATATCTATTCCTTAAGTCTATTTGGGTTTCTTTAATGTTCCACCTTTAGTTTATACACTCATATTATATAAGTTTCATTATTATATAACTTTTATATTTTAATTAACTTATAAAATAATCTTATGTATAACATTTTAGTAATTAAATCTTATTTAATTAATTTTAATTAATTAACTCTTTAATTAATTTTAAATTAGTATTCCAATACAACTTTTATATTGGACATATCTACTATAACCGTTATAGTAAGACACATATATCTTATATATACGCATATGTTTAGTTAATTAACTAACCTTTAATTACTTTATTAATTAAACAATTTTAATTAAATTATATTAATTTCGAAAATTTATTTTTTGTGAATACATGTATGCTCATGTTATCTTAAACACTTTAAAATAACATAACATATATCAACATATATAATTAACAAGTATATAAGTATTAATTAATTAACTCATCTAATTAATTTATTTTATTAATCTTATTAATAAATTTTTAAATTCCGAAATTAATATTTAAATAGTTTCAAACATTTTGAAAATTTCATTACCTTTTCAAACATTTTGAAAATTTATGTTATATTATAACTTTTTATAATAAACATGTTTTTATTTTAAATTTAAAATCATGTCATAATTTTCAAAACTATTTTGAAAATTTGCCGAAGGCCCAATTCAAATTGGGCATTTTCTATTAGGAGCAACCTTTGGGCTCACATCACCTTTCAGGCTAGGCAGGTAACCAAGTAGGAAAGGGTACTTGAGTACTCAATTCCAATCCTGGACATCACCTTTCTAGACACCGTACTAAGTGCACAAGCTTAATTAGTTAAGCCTAACATGACTAATTTAAACTGCATAGGCTATTGGACTCTGATACAACTGAAGAAACTAGGCCATCTTGCAGCGGTAGAAATGGGTAAATTTCAAAAAAATTACCATTTTTGGATCATTAATGGGCCTATGAAGTCTAAATGTATTTAGATCTTATCTTTTTTTTTAAATAAAATCAGTATTTTATTTAATACCATATTTTGTTTTATTAATCTAACTCTTAAACAATCAAGAATGGGATATAAAAATAAGATTTGAATATATCAAATATATTCATTCCTAAATTGTGTGACAAAACAGTTAAACATAAGGCATGTATGATCGATTGATAACATGATGTATATGAATAAATTAGAATAAGTTAAAAGGCAATCACACAAGGGACAAAAGGGATATAAATAAAAGATGACAAAGATGATTGATTCATCTTTCCCTTTTTGACAAACTTGATTTATGCATCATTCAATTAGCAATCAATGAATCATTATGACATAAGAATAGGAATAGCCAACAATAATTCATATGCATTTGTTACTGCATCATTTAAAATTGTTTGATATTAATAAAGAATTTAAATTATACAATTTGAAATATAAACATTAAGTTTTATATGTACATATACAGATAGATGTAACTATTTGTATATAAAGATTAACCCAAAACTTCTTAATTAATTTAAAATAAACCATATTACATTTAAATTTTCTAATGTATTTATGAAATTATGTAAAATTAAATTAGTTAACAATATATATATATAGACAAACAATTAAACCAAGAGATTTAACTAAATGAAAATTGTTTTTTTAAACAAAAGTGAAACATACTAAACTGAGCAATATATTAACGATCCTTTGAACACCTATAGAAAAATATTATTCATGTCAAATACGGTAATAATTTATAAATTTATTGTAATCAATTTATTATCAAAGCATCCTTTAATCATGTGTGAGTTTCAATTACAATAAGATGAAGATAATAAGAACAAATAAACTTTCAAGTCTAAGGAGATTCAACCTATATCGATAAATAATTTTCTTTTCATTATTATTATAAAACAAAAGGTGATATATACTGTTTAAGCAATTTGTTAAAATTCTTTAAATACTTAAAGAAGGATAATTGTGATGTCAAATAGGGTAACAAATTTAGAAATTTATTGTAATCAATTTATTATCAAACACCATTTAATCATATGTAAGTTTCTATTACAGCACAAATGCAAATAATAAGAACATATAAACTTTTAAATCAAAAGAAATACACTTTGATTTAAATGGTTAAACATAGATCTAAAAATTAAATATTGTCTAATCATATACAAGTTTCAGTTTTGATATATCTAAATAAATAAAAAACTATTCAATTAATATAATAAACAATTCAAACTACATAAACCATGTTTAAATCAATTGAGACAATATTATACACATATAAATTATGATATTCAATTTTATTCATTAAAACATTATATCAAAATTATTAGAACAAGAAGATCATACCTTAATTCCAAAGCCTTGAAGTACATCTTGAAAGATTGAATTTTTCCTTTATATGTAGCCAGTGAATCATACCTTGAACGATGAATCAAACCTCCTAGATTCAGAAATCAGCCTCCATATGTTGCAAGGATCAAGAGACAAAAACCACCTTGAATTTATTTGTTTGTTAATTTGTTTTATGAAAATTTTATTTTCACGGAGGCCATTAAAGGAGAGGGGGAGAGCTTAAGAAAGAAAGAAGGAAAATTTATCTTCCTAAAACCAAACGTGAATGAGGATGAGAGAGAGAATATGTTTTAAAAGAAAAAAAATAAAACATGTTAACCATAAAATATTCTGAAGAACGAAGGTATGAAAGAAGGGTCACAAGAGCATGAGGAAAGACCAGAAAGCACCGAGATGTTCTGGATAATTATACCTTCTGACAAGGGGCTTTTGGCAAAGTCCAAGGCTATCTTTCAAAATCCATAGGCAGGATGATGCTCCAAGAATCCACCTTTCGACTAGAACGAGTGGTCTTTGAACAAAGACAAAGGAGAAGGAGCTCAAACCAAACTTTTCGAAGGAGTCGAGAGGATGCAACCATCAAGATTTAATAGCGTCAAACCTTCTGAAGTAGTCGAAAGGTTCCGTACAAGGAGTTATAACCTTTTGAAGAAGATGAAGAAATTAAAGCAAGCAGGTGTAACTCCATGATGACCTTTTCAAAAGCATAGCAAGCCTTTCGGGCCAGTTGGAACGCCTACTTAATACCTTTCGACGATGTCGGAGGGTCTACGATGAAAGCTACATTCATAAGTCGGTAGAGAACGTAAAGCAACATTCTGACAACATTCAAGGAAAGCTCGGCTCTCGGCAACATCCAAGTAAAAAGCGACCTTCCGACCAAGTCGAAGGGCTCACAATAGCCAGGAACCTTCCGGCACCTCCGAAGGGTTCACATACTGTATAGATGACAAACCTTCCGACAAGGGCAAAAAGTTCCTAAAAACAAATGAAAGAGAAGACCCTTAGGCAGCGCTCAACGATCCACGATGACATGTGAAAGGAAAACCTTTCGTTGAAACCGAAAGGTTAACAATTGTATATAAGCAGGGAACCCTTCGATCCAGCCGAAAGCACAGGGATGGAAGCATGACCACCAGCATCTATAAATAAGACCCAAGGGGTCCTGTTTCGGGGGCGAATTTTTCCTCATTCCATCCTTGTATTTCTAGAATCATAGTTCTGTAACCCTAAGTGGGTAGTGATTTGGGAAAATTTATTAAAAAGAGAAGTCAAGGATCAGAGGGAAGTCTTAAATTTTGTACATTCTCTTTACTATTTACATTAATCTTTGCTGGTTTAATCACAACTTTCAGGTGCAGTTCCTCCAAAAGGTCCAAACCAACAGAAACAATGATATTCTTTCTTGGGTGGTCTTCATAACCCTTCGGTAACCTCTGGATTGTAGCCTAAACCCTTCGGACCTAAAGGGGGCTTATCAGAATTGGTATACATAAAACCTTCCGAAGTCATAAATCATGAGGCTCAAACCTTTCACTAAGTATCATAACCTGTCGTATCCCATCAACCTTAGCATCACTCCGAATCCCAAACAGCTGCTTGCCTAGCATTTCGGTAAAGAATCAAGTTAACTCTCTGTATAAGATAAACCAAGGAAATCTAATCCTAGTCAAGGAAAAGCTTTCGGGTGGAGTCTTATAAAGGTTTAACCAAATCAGATACCCTTCTACATTAATTCAACAAAACTGAAAAGACTTCTTTCCTCCTAAATCATGTATCCAAATCTTCTTGACCCCATCGAAAGGTCGGGTTTTAAGTCTAATCCTGAGTAATGAAGTAAAGAAAGTCCTATATATCATTAACCTTTCGGTATAGTTCAGACTAATCCTATCACTCAGAATAGCTCAGAGCTATCAACTGAACATTCGTTAATCCTTTTAGAGATTCCATCTTCCACCTTTTCTCAATAACTTCTTTTACGTGGATTCTTTGGAGTGTTGACCATAAATTTGGTTAACAGGAACTATTAACAAGACATTTATGGATCTTCCGAGAGATTCCGCTTTCTACCATTTTCTAATAACTTTGTCTACTGGGATTCTTTGGGTTGTTGACCATAAATTTGGTTAACAAAAACTTAACCTAATTAGAAAAGAAGGCCTTTGTGAAGATTTCAAATAAGCTCAACAAAGCTGGAAGGTCACCTAGCCCAGGTTTCAAAACCATTCGACAACAACGGGAGGTTTGATATAGGACATATCAACTAAATACGTTAAATTGAAAGGCAATCAATAAAAGGAATCACGTCTTTTGTTCTTATAAGAAAAAATCCATCCTTCTTATCATATCATTGGGGTGTTGACAAGAAATCGTGTTAACATTTTTGGCGTTAGAAGGAGGGCTTGAACCTCCGTTCTTCGATAACTTTCATCCCCGATCAATTATATAAAGAGCCTTGACTAAAAGAGGAGTATGGGAAAAGCTAAAAGTAGTAGCAACAATCCAAATGAAGAGGCTACATCACAGTCAACCTTTAAAGGTCACATGGTCTCAAATCCTAACTTAAGCAAAATAGAAGTTGGGCAACCTTCAACCCTAATAAAACTGGAAAGCAATATGATCAGGTTTCAGAATCAATGGCCACAAAAGATGGTAATAAAGGAGTATTCAGAAAGAGCCCCAACCCGGGAATCAATAAGGATTATGGAAATGGAGAATGAAGTTCAACCTCCAAATGAGATAGAGGATTAAGGGTTAAACCGAGATAGTCAAGTAAATAAATTTCTTGAGCAATCAAATAGCCTTATTCTAGAATACAACAGGAGAAGTTACAGAAATGAGCCCAACCAAAATGAAAACCTACACCATATGGTAGTTAATGCACTTAGAGAAAAAGAAATTTATGATCCTGAAGAATATGTTACCCTGCAAAAGGCCCCCTTTTCCAAAGAAATAATGGCGACAATTCTTCCTCCACACATTCAAATTCCTTCACTAAAATATGATGGGACAACTGATCCAGTTGATCACCCTGTCGTCTTTGAAAACTGGATGAACTTATACAATGCACTGGAGGTAGTTCGCTGTAAACTTTTTCCCATTACTTTTCAAGGAGCAGTAATCAAATGGTATAGGAGTTACCGAATGGGAATTATCTATTCTTGGGAACAATTTACTTGCAACTTCGTGGCTCAATTTTCTATATTCAGAGATATAACTATGGACTTTAGCTTGCTAGCAACTATTAGACAAAAGCCAGGGGAGCTACTTGGTGAATATTTAAACAGATTTAGCGTAGAAGCATTAAGTGCAAAAGGTGCAACTGATAGAGAAAAGCTTATGGCAGTTCGATCAGGGTTAATTGAATAAACCCCATTTTGGAAAGACATTTATATCAATAGGTGCAAAGATCTACAATATTTCTTTCTCTGGGTTAAGAAGTTTATTCAATTGGACAAGATGCACCATGCTAAGAAAGAATTCCACCGAGAATCCAAGGAAGAGAAATCTGATTTTAGGCGCCTTGACAAGAGGCAAGGGAAAGTGAAAACTCGAAGGGAAGTCGAAGAAAGAGTTCTAAAATGAATTGTGTAGTCCTGAACAAACCCCTCTCTTACATATATGCTAAGATAAAAAGAAATGAGAATTTTATTGCGCCTCAAAAAGTTCGGAGTGCCCCAGAGCCAAATAAATGAAGAAGTTACTGCGGGTACCATAAAGCAAATGGACATGAAACTGATGAATGTCATATCTTGTCCGGTAAAATTCAAGGCATGGTCAGGTCGGGATTTTTACAGGAGTTCGTTAGAGAAACTTTAAAGACATCTTATTCAAAATAAGAGGAAAACAATCCAGCAACTCCAAAATGCAGATTCCTATCAAATCATGAGGACTCGCGACATCAGTTCAACTATGAACTTTCTCTCTTTCTTTTCATAGCTCTTTAACTTGATACTTAAATTTGTATTGTGCATTGATCATACACTAATTAAAATTTGAGTGCAATTACAGGTGAAGACAAAATCAAACCGAAGCACTCGACAAACTCCAGAATACTTAAAGAGGAGGACTCAAACGCTTGAACGAGGCTATTATCAACTGTTCAGCCAACACCAAGGCTTTCCTGTAAGAAATGTTGAATCACTACTAAACTCAATTCCAATTTAGGAGAAAACCCATATATACCAAATCTAATTTTAGCAAGCGATTTCAAAAGGAAACTTCTCAAATTATATGCTCTTAAGAAAACTATTTTAAGTCACCCCATGGCCTGGGGAGAAACAAATACTTATTTATCTCAAAATCCGATTTATGCAAATAATTTGAGATATTATATAGCATTAATAAATGCGCACTAAAAGACTTCAAACAGAGCAATAGTAATGTTTCAAAGTTTACTAAAATCATGGGCGAAGATAAGCCTATTCATACTTTTTCAAGAAAGATTTTGAAAGCACAAAAAGTTTATTGGAACTCAAACTAGAGAACCATATTCTCGACTAAAAGGCTATTGATTCATGAATCATGACCTCCTAGTATCCTATTTGAGATTCGTATCTCCATTATGAGAACAACAAGAAAGTTCTTGCAAAAGATTTATAAAAAAACTCTTTCATAAAAAGGATTCATGAGCCCAAACTATTTTTCAAAAGAAACTCTTCAATATAATAGAAGGGTCTAATTACAAAATTTTTTCTCTCAAAGGAGACTCCATTTTAATTGGCCAAGAATTATTTTCATATACAAATACTCAAAACTACGATGTTATTCTATAGCACCTCCTAGAGGGAGGGACATAAGCCCATGACGCTATTCCGTGGCATCTCTTAGAGGGAGGGACATAAACCTACGATGCTATTTCATAGCATCTCCTAGAGGGAGAGAAAAAGCCCCTAACGTCCATATCACCTCTTAGGGGAGGGTCAGGATAAGCACCCGCAAAATCAAAATCCCCTAACGTCCATATCACCTCTTAGGGGAGGGTCAGGATAAGCACTCGCAAAATCAAAAGCCCCTAACGTCCAAATCACCTCTTAGGGGAGGATCCGGTAAAGTGCTCATCAGTGGTCTTCTAGAGAAATATCAGCTAAGTATATATCCCATTAAGACAAGGGAAGCCCAAAGAGAGGCTCATCAAACAATGGACTAAGATGTCTAGCCCAAAGAGAGGCTTTTGATAGATTAAGATGTCCAAGCCCAGAGAGTGGCTCATCAAAGAGTAGACTGAGACATCCCTGCCCAGTAGGGGCTCCAAATAAAAGAATAAAGACAAATATGTCTACAACTCAAGAAGAAAGTCAGAACCCAAGAGAATTAAGGGTTAAAAAAAACCTATCCGACATCCGAGACAAAGTTGGAATCCTAGAAGAGGATACACACAGAGGCAAAGGATATGCTAATGAATTACAGAACTTCCAATCGTAGGAAAGTGATTCCTACACCAAAGGATTAAGAAACTTTCATACCACAAAAAAGGCATGAGACTAGAAAATGGAAGAAGGAATCCATAATATGGAAACAAAAACAAAGGCTGATACGAAAACTAAAGGAATGGAATAGATAATAAATTTTTATTCAAAAAGATAAAGTACTTCACTCCAAGATCAGGTTAAGAAAGCCACTCTTGAATCCTTTGAGATAAAGTGAACGATTGGATAGAAGTGTCTATTATACATGTATGTACATATATACACATACTACTAACTTATAGGCACTTTAGGAGCAACCCATTTATTAACAGGAAACTTCCCTATGAATAACCTTAGAATTAAGGTTAGATCAACTTAGTTATCTTTCATTTAAAATCTACTAAATATGCTATTATTAGATATATCTATGGCTTCGTACTTATATTGAATGGAGCTTTGAATATTCAATTCATCAGATGAGATCCTGACAAGACTTTGGATAAGTTCTTGATTTCGTGAATTTTGAGTTTCGCCATTTCAATTGATGCAAATTTCAGTTTGGATTTCGTGACTTTTGAATTTCCATATTGCTTTTTATGATGATTTATAGATTACATACTCATGTTTACCTTGTCAAATTTTCATGATAACTTTTAATTGAATTCCCGATTTCATGAATTTTGAATTTCCCTATTGGTCTCTTATGATGGTTTGTGAATTCTAGATATTGAGTTCCTCCCCCATTGAATTTTCATGATGATTTCTTATTAGTTGCTTGTTTTAATGAGTTCTTGATTTCCCTGATGTGTTTTTATGATGATTCGAAGATTTCCCATTTCTAGTCTCCTTATTGAATTTCTGATTTCTAGTTTCATGAATTCTAGATTCCTTTGTCAATTCTCATGAAGATTTATAAATTTACGGTTTCCTTGTTGAATTTGTGGTGACCTTGTTGGTTTTCGGGTTTAGTGAACTCTGCTCTTCCTATGGATTTTAGTGATGATTTGCTGATCTTGTATTCATGATTTCTTTATTAAATCGCTATGGTGATTTCTTGCTAAATATTGGTTTAATGAATTTCCCTACTGATTTCTCTGATGATTCATGAACTTTACATATTACAATTTCCCATTGAATTTTCATGACGATTTCCTATTGATCACTTGTTTCATGAGTTCATGATTTCTTGGTTCCCTTTATTGAATTTTATGATGATTTATGAATTTTCCATTGAATTCAAAATACAAGACCTTCATGGCACCAAATGGAAACATTAATAAACTACTTTCTACCTTTTCACTAAATGAGAATTACCAATCAATGGTTTAAGGTTGAAAATGAAGGAAACTTAGAGGGACAAGGAAAGGTCCCCGATAGCATGAAATTGATTTCCACAAGTTGCAATGGTTTAACTCGAGAAAGAAATACCAAGGGTTTGTAATAGATATTCTCCAAAGGTTCATTTATTTGAACCGATATCTGCAAATCAGGTGATATTACTCCACATCCTTAAGGAAGTTTAATTATGGTCCTTACAAAGCAACTTATATGGAAATATTACTCTAATGACATCTTGAATATTAGCTACGTGAATTTGAGATTACTCGTTAATATTTCATAAAAAAGTCACAGCCTTAATAGAAGTTATAATCTATTTTGCAGAAAGCAAAGAAGGAAGTTCATTGGAGTTTTGTCCTAAAAAACAAAAGCTTCTTTCATACAAGGGGGCTAAATGTTAACCATAAAATATTCAGAAGAACGAAGGTATGAAAGAAGGGTCACGAGAGCATGAGGGAAGATCAGAAAGCACCGAGATATCTTGGATAATCATACCTTCTGACAAGGGGCTTCGGTGAAGTCCAAGGCTATCTTTCAAAGTCCATAGGTAGGATGATGCTCCAAGAATCCACCTTTCGACTAGAACGAGAGGTCTTTCAACAAAGACAAAGGAGAAGGAGCTCAAACCAAACCTTCCGAAGGAGTCAAGAGGATGCAGCCATCAAGATTTAATAGCGTCAAACCTTCCGAAGTAGTCGAAAGGTTCCATTTAGGGAGTTCTTACTTTTCGAAGAAGATGAAGAAATCAAAGCAAGCAGTTGCAACTCCATGACGACCTTTCTGAAAGCATAGTAAGCCTTTCGAGCTGGTTGGAACGCCTACTGAATACTTTTCGACGGTGTCGGAGGGTCTATGATGAAAGCAACATTCATAAGTCAGCAGTGAACATAAAGCAACCTTCCGACAACATTCAAGGAAAGCTCGGCTCTTGGCAACATCCAAGTAAAAAGCGACCTTCCGACCAAGTCGAACGGTTCACAATAGTCAGGAACCTTTCGGCACCTCCGAAAGGCTCACATACTGTATAGATGACAAACCTTCTGACAAGGGCAAAAGGTTCCTAAAAACAAATGAAAGAGAAGACCCTTCGGCAGCGTTCAAGGATCCACGATGACATGTGAAAGGAAAACCTTTCATTGAAACCGGAAGGTTAGCAATTGTATATAAGAAGGGAACCCTTCGATCCAGCCGAAAGCATAGGGACGTAAGCATAGCCGACGACATCTATAAATAATATCCAAGGGGTCCTGTTTCGGGGGTGGATTTTTCCTCATCCAGCCTTGTATTTCTAAAATCATAGTTCTGTAACTCTAATTGGGTAGTGATTTAGGAAAATTTATTAAAAAGAGAAGTCCATTCAAGGATCAGAGGGAAGTCTTAAATTTTGTACATTCTCTTTACAGTTTACGTTAATCTTTACTGGTTTAATCACAACTTTCAGGTGCGGTTCCTCCGAAAGTTCCGAACCAACAGAAACAATGATATTCTTTCTTGGGCGGTCTTCATAACCCTTCGGTAACCTCTGGATTATAGCCTAAACCCTTCAGACCAAAAGGGGGCTTATCAAAATTGGTATACATAAAACCTTTCGGAGTCATAAACCCCGACGCCCAAACCTTTCGCCAAGTATCATAACCTGTCTTATCCCATCAACCTTAGCATCACTCCGAATCCCAAACAGCTTCTTGCCCAGCCTTTCGGTAAAGAATCAAGTTAACTCTCTATACAAGATAAACCAAGGAAATCTAATCCTGGTCAAGGAAAAAGCATTCAGGTGGAGTCTTATAAAGATTTAACCAAATCAGATAACCTTCTACGTTAATTCAACAAGACCGAAAAGACTTCTTTTAAGTCTAATCCCGAGTAAAGAAGTAAAGAAAGTTCTATATATCATTAACCTTTTGGTATAGTTCAGACTAATCCTATCACCTAGAATAGCTCGGAGCTATCAGCTGAACATTTGATAATCCTTTTAGAGATTCCATCTTCCACCTTTTCTCAATAACTTCTTTTACTTGGATTCTTTGGAGTGCTGACCATAAATTTGGTTAATAGGAACTCTTAACAAGACATTTACGGATCTTCCGAGAGATTCCACTTTCTACCATTTCCCAATAACTTTGTCTACTGGGATTCTTTGGGGTGTTGATCATAAATTTGGTTAACAGAAACTTAACCTAATTAGAAAAGAAGGCCTTTGTGAAGACTTCAAACAAGCTCAACAAAGCCGGAAGGTCACCTAGCCCAGGTTTCAAAACCTTTCGACGGCAACGAGAGGTTTGATATAGGACATATCAACTAAATAAGTTAAATTGAAAGGCAATCAATAAAAGGAATCATGTCTTTTGTTCTCATAAGAAGAAATCAATCCTTCTTATCATCTCTTTGGGGTGTTGACAAGTTTCAGTCTTGATATATCTAAATAAGTAAAAAAAAACTAATCAATTCATATAATAAACAATTCAAACTACATAAACCGTGTTCAAATCAAATGAGACAATATTATACACATATAAATTATGATATTCAATTTTATTCATTAAAACATTATATCAAAATTATTTGAATAAGATCATACCTTAATTCCAAAGCCTTGAAGTTCACCTTGAAAGATTGAATTTTTTTCTTTAGATGTAGCCAATGAATCGTACCTTGAACGATGAATCAAACCTCCTAGATTCAGAAATCAATCTCCAGATGTTGCAAGGATCAAGAGACAAAAACCACCTTGAATTTATTTGTTTGTTTGAATTTGTTTTATGAAAATTTTATTTTCATGGAGGCCATTGAAGGAGAGGAGGAGAGCTTAAGAAAGAAAGAAGGAAAAATTATCTTCCTAAAACCAAACGTGAATGAGGATGAGAGAGAGAATATGTTTTAAAAGAAAACAATAAAACCTTTTCAATTTCCTCCTTTAAAACCTTCCTTATTTAATTCCAAAATTAAATCACTAAATTCTCTTCCATCCTCTTCATATATTCGACTGAATAAAATAAAGAGAAATGGACAAAGTTCATTTCATCAGTGATATTTAAGTGAATCATAAAAAGAAGATTTATTCCCTTTCTTTTTTTTTAATTAATTCCTCGTTTAGATTTTCAAATCACATTCGAAACCTATCCCTTTTTTCATCATGCATGTGGGCCTCAATCAAAAATTCCAAAAAAACATTTAGCAATTAATCTATTTAAATTCAATCTAAATATTTTATTGATATCGAATATCAATACGCGCGTTTATAACTTTTATAGACGCGCTTTATTAAGTACTAATTCAAACAAATCAAATAAAGTTTAATAGTCAATATTTCATAAATATTAATTAATTTACAATAATTTATAAATTAATTAAATTATGTGGTTCATTAAGAGTATTCATCATTACGGTTATGCAACTCAAAAGTGTAAATTCAGTCAACAATTAATATCTAACCATTTGAATATTAATGTTCATACATCACCTAGTAGGTGGTGTTACATTTTGGCTAAATTTATCGCTTACACGTCTTTTGGTGAAATCCAATTTTACTTATTATAAGTGGAACCTCATAGTGATAATTATTTACACCAATTCTCTTCGTCAAAAACTATATAACATTAAGACTTATGGAATTTGGTAATAGTCAAATTCCAATATCCTCTACATTAAACTTTATAATCGAAACACAAAGTCCTTGGTTCAATAATAACCATTATTATTAACCGAACTGCTTTGGGCAAAGACTTTGACTTTGAGTTGACATCAGTTGACCGTGATACTAACCTCATATAACCGAGGAGACAAATCCTATCTTGAATAGTGTTTCACTTCCAATGCTTTCACTTGATCAACTATAGTCATTCGATGGACTTCGTGCCATGATTTAACTATAACCAAAGCGGAGCTTACATATTGAAGATAAACAGTATTCTCAAGTCGAGAGAACTGTGTAAATTAGTCACATCAATATTCTCTACTTGACTTTAGTTATATTAACCAACATAAAACTATCGAGTGAGTTATTTCATAGTTATCCAATAACTATCAGTACGTAATCCCTTAGTGCTCTCAGTAGTCATGTGTAATGCACTGCCCAACATTTGGAGACCGTTACATACTCTAGTCTCAACAGATGTGTCGATATCTAGTCTCGATACATCTTGACTAGGAATATTTAAAATAGTATATTTATTTTCATTGTGATAAATTACTCATGGTTACAAAACTTTCAAACTACTATCACAAAACATACCATTTATGGATTTTCTATTAAATATACTTTTAATTAAATTAATTAATTAATATAACACATTATATCAAGTATATAATAGAAAGAAAACATCTTTTAGTTTGAACAAGACTGGTCATCAAGTTAGATATATGTAACAAATTACATAATTACCCATAGGACATACCCATAACTCTATCAGTTTGAACATCTTTATTGCACATATCAGACTCCATTTGTATAATTTTTCGGCGTATGGTTCCATAGAGACTTAGTTTCTGATTGTGCCATGCACCATCAGCCTCTACGTTCAATGATTGGTCCTTCTTCCCTTCCTTCCTACCTCGGTAAATTCATTGTCCCCATTTACATAAGCAGTCTCCCTCTCCAATAATGCCAATCCATTAGGCTCAATGGACGAAGTAGGATCTCCATCCTAATAGTGGTTATTACTTAGTTTTGTATGAAGAATGACATGAGGATTTTTTTTTTAGAATTAGATTTTGTAACCCCGTCATTTTATTGTTTTTGTTTTGAAATATTATAATCCTTCCACTTTTGATTATTCTTGATGCGATGGAGTTAATGATATCGAAATAAAAGAAGATTAAATGAGAGAATATTTTTGTTTTCAAAACATTTTAATAGGTTATGAAGTACTCTTAGAATGTAATGCATGTAAAGGCTTGGTTTGTTTATAATTTTATTATATATACATAAAATAGTTAATTGAATGGAATAATGGTCGGTGGTGTTGGAAATTTTATCATAGCAATAAGGATGATAATATCATACTTTAAGCTTCACTGTGGTTTTCATAGATTCTTTTAAATAATAATCCAACCCTATCGAATACAAACAGATTATAGAATTATTGACTTTAGAATTCAATAAAGTCTTTTAATGACATAATCAGATTCTAAGTTTATGCTGCTTTGATCCGATAAGACCCGATTTTGTTAATGGTTAATGATGTAGAGAAGGGAAGAAAGTAAGGAAGAAGGCGAAAAGAAAATATGTTTTGAAATCTACATATATGAAAGAGTGTTACAGAGTTCTCGAAGTGCTCGTTCGACGAATGAATGCGTCCAATGAAAAGATACGTCAACCATAACACTTCGCTCAATGGATATGTCCATTACCCAACCTGAAAACTTGCTTTGCAACAGTTCCACTGCCCAAAAAAAGGGATCTTGCTCATTGTGACGATGCAATGTCAAAAGTGTGCGACAAAAGTGTCCAATTGAATTCTAAGGGTCGATTCGTCCACACACAATTATATTTTAGAAGAGATAAGAAGTGAAGAAAAATAATGACAAACAAATTCCTTCAACCAAAAATCTTTATTGATTTACCAAAAGATTACAAGAAAAATCCTAAAAAAATTGAGAAGATATCTCAATTCCCAAAACTCCTGAAAAATAGCTTTTTTCCACACAAATAACCGACGAACGACATATATGTTTATTTATAACAGCCTTGATAAAATGCATTCTTTAATCAGTCGGTGATTATTTCCATCTTCCTAAATAAATCCTTCCCATGTTGATAATTATTTGCCTTCTTTAATGCAATAAAAGAGGCAATTAATTACTCTTCAAAATCTACAAAACTTATAAAAGAGGCAATGTATTTGAGTCACAATTCCACATTGATTCAAATATCTCTAAAACCTTCTTAAATATGAAATATTGTATCGCCAAAATCTAACAATCTCCACCTTGATATGATATTCAATAAATGTCATCCAAGCTTCATCTAGAACCTCAAACTCCAAAAAACTTCCAATATTACCATGGAAACAATCGTCTCTATTCCAAAAACCGGCTAACCTTCAGACCACATTATTATACATTCCCCTAATTGAACATGCATGTTATTAGTAAATCATAACTATTTGTAATACCAAAATGGCCTCCATGCGGTCTTTGCTGCTTTTCGTTACTCACTCCACCTTGATTGTGGCAAATTTGTTTCTTCAACACCACTTTGAGAAGTTATTTCATTCTCTACCATCTTCCTAAGCAATTTATATACATTATTACTTTTCCGTTTTACACGCAGCACCTCGTTGTTACCCTTCTAAATCCTTGTAACTTCACCTCAATTCTAAACATTATAGACTTTTACCTCTAATTATCCTACAGAAACAAGATTTTTTATCATTACTGGGATGTGCCCAACTTATGTAAGCTTTACCACCCTTCTATTATGTGTTTTCAACCTAATTGAAGATATGCCCCTATCATCCAATTTTCCATCATTAGTAGAATCCACCTTAGCATCTTGCTTTTCATAATCAATAAATGATTCTTTTTTATTGCATATATGGAAATAAGCATCTGAATCAAGCACACAATCATTGCTTTATTCTTTATCCACACGCTGGGCATTGTCATCAAATTCCTCAACAAAATGCACCACACCTTCGCTATTATCTTTTTGTTCATTTTGGTCTTCTTCCAATGCCTTCATCCTCTTCTTGCCCTTTTTAAGCTTATTGCAAAATCTCAACTTATGATCAAGCTTTTCATGGTAATGGCAGCTAAAATACCTTTCCATGTTCGATATATTTGATTATCTTTTCATATTCAAATAGTTACCTCTCCTTGCAAGATGAACCTCTTCGATTGGATTTTCACTTTCCTTTAACTTCTTACCATTTCCTTCCACGAGGTTCATCCTCTGCATCTCCTCATTAAGTAGTCATGTAATACCCCATAAAATCAGTTAGAATTAAATAAGTAAATTAAGTAGACGTAAAATGGAAATATTGTAAAAATTGGAATTTGACTACAAAAAGTTGTATCATTATGTTCATGGCAAAATTCCGATTTGTTTCCATATATAATATGCTGAGAATGGAGCTCAAACGAAGAAGTTATGAGCATTTGAAGTTTTCAGATTTAAAATAAATTAATTCAAATTCAAATTCAAATTCAAATAAATAACTAAATTTGAAATTTGAAATTTGAAATTAACTAAGATTATGAAAGTACACGTGTAGTACTAAGGATCGTGTAATATGGATATATGATAATACAGAGTGTAGTGATGATAATTATAAGGTAAATAGTGCGGAATATAAAAGCAGTATAGTAAAATGACACCAGGAATTTTTATACTGGTTCGAACTTCCCATTCTACGTCCAGTCCCAAAATACCCTCTGGATTTAAACTAAACCCCTCACTTAACCCGGAGGAATAGGTATACGACACCTGAGCAGCCGAACAGGAATTTTCCGCCTCAACAGCCGAAGAAGACTTCAACTTAATACAAATAGTTTGTTGACGAATGTGTTCTGAATAACACTGATTGTCTTTTGATAGTACAACTTTCCTATAATCAAATCCTCAAGAGTATGTATGTGTGTGAAGATTTAGAAGGAAGATAATCACGTAGAATCGAAGTATATGAATTAATTCAAGGATTCTAGTGATATTGAATGAGAATGAATGCTTTTTATTTGCAGAGAATAATAGAGAATAGATTTCAGAATTAAAACATGAATTGGTTATAGTAGAAGTGAATTGAATATGTTTATATAGTTGTAGAAGAGTTGTAATCTTTCATGAAGAGTTTTAGTTAACAGTTGTGTCCATACCTCTTGAAATAGAGGACATTCCTCTTCATGAAATGATCGCGTCTCTTCAGAAAACTAGCCGTTTTTCTCTGGTCGGTCGACCGGAAAACCTGGCCGGTCAGCTGAGTTTAAAACGTATACAAAACAGAAAGTCACTGTGCACATGATACAGGGTCGATCGACCGAGGATCCTGGTCGGTCGGCCGACCTGGTGTTATTTGCACAGTGTACACTTATATATGTATAAATTAACATGGATCAATTTGTATGTGTGTGACTACTTGAGGAATGATTTTAACAATATTCTAAGACTCAATAAAATAAAATATTCATACTAATCTCTGAATTGTAGTCTTATCTCCTTTGTAGTTCACAATATACGTTTATTCTCTTTTTGTCGCTTTCATATAGTATTCTCTTTGTATTTCGTCGTATGATCTCTGAAGCTTGTGTCATGAATCAAAACTCATGAATCAACATTCTCCCCCTTTTTGATTGATGATAATACTTATGTGACGAAGTAAAACTTATCTATATTATAATTCTCCCCCTGAATATATGGCGACTTTTCTGCAAAAAAACTTGTTAGCTTTCATATATTTCTCCCCCTTTGTCATCGACAAAAAGGAATACTTACTAGATGTAATATGTAAAAGAATGCTTGAAATTATGAAATAGCAAGTTGTAAAACAATATGATGCATGTATAGATATTCAAAACATAGCAATAAAAGAAACAAGCATTCATACATTGCATCATCACAAATAAGAGTTTTAAGGTAATACTTACTTTTCTCCCCCTTAATCTGTGCTTGCATTGTTTATTTCTGAAAATTGTGTTAGAGCAATATCTTTCTCCCCTTTGCCATTGACGAAAAGGAGAGTTTATATGATAACGAATATTATATTTGTTATAAGTGTTAACAATATAGAACAAAATAATTACTACTTGTAAGGTATCAGAAAACAATGAACATTTAAAGCATGTGATACCCAAGGTTCTTATAATTTCCTAATTTTTAGGAAACCATACCCATTTGGGTGTGGTTGTACCTTTATAAATATAATTTTCATTATTGATTACCATATCAAAATAATTATTAATGCATTTTTCCCCATTTTTCCAATTAACAGGAACCCAAATACTTAGATAATTTTTATTCATATTTCTCGTTAATGATTTTGTACTTCTAGAGAAATTATAAACATTATTGGTCATAGCAGTTTTTGAATTTCGATAAAAATTTGATTTCGACTTTACTCGAAATTTAGTAGTAGCACTAACATTTTTATTATACATAAAAGCGTATCTAGTGCTATTTCTATGATTATATCCTAAATTATGTAAAGGTCTAGAACTAGATAAAATCATGTTTAAATCATTTTGACCTTTATTAAATTTTGCGACTTCGGTGTTGAGTTTATCAAATTTAGCTTTAAAGTCACACTTATTATTTTCAAAAGAAATATTACTATTATTTAAAATATCCATTTTCTCATTTAATTCAGAATTCTCATTTTTTAACGTACCGTTCTCATTTTTGAGAAGGAAATTTTGAGATTCTAAATTATCTAAAGAGGATTGTAATAAATCATTTTGTCTTTTCAAATCAAAATTTTCTTTTGAAAATTTCTCTCTCTCGTTTTCAAATATGGTGTTTTGTTTATCTAGAAAATCTGTAAGAGTTATAAAATTATTCTTTAAATCACCAAGTTGATTTTCTAATTTTAACTTCTCGTTTTTCAATTTCTCATTTTCAAGTTCAACAGATTTCATCTTTTCTAAAATAATAAAATTAAGCTTTGAAATCTTATTGCTTATACTAACTAATTCATTATTATCTTTTACTGAAATTTGTAAATCAGAAAGTACCTTTTTACAGTCCTCATTGGTCGTTGCTCTAATAGTTTCAGGCTTTTTGCTTGCTGTACTTCGACCAGATCTTTTTCTAGCCATTATTCTATGATGTTGTGACGATCGATAGAATACCAGGCTCTGATACCAAATGAAAGTACACGTGTAGTACTAAGGATCGTGTAATATGGATATATGATAATACAGAGTGTAGTGATGATAATTATAAGGTAAATAGTGCGGAATATAAAAGCAGTATAGTAAAATGACACCAGGAATTTTTATACTGGTTCGAACTTCCCGTTCTACGTCCAGTCCCAGAATACCCTCTGGATTTAAACTAAACCCCTCACTTAACCCGGAAGAATAGGTATACGACACCTGAGCAGCCGAACAGGAATTTTCCGCCTCAACAGCCGAAGAGGACTTCAACTTAATACAAATAGTTTGTTGACGAATGTGTTCTGAATAACACTGATTGTCTTTTGATAGTACAACTTTCCTATAATCAAATCCTCAAGAGTATGTATGTGTGTGAAGATTTAGAAGGAAGATAATCACGTAGAATTGAAGTATATGAATTAATTCAAGGATTCTAGTGATATTGAATGAGAATGAATGCTTTTTATTTGCAGAGAATAATAGAGAATAGATTTCAGAATTAAAACATGAATTGGTTATAGTAGAAGTGAATTGAATATGTTTATATAGTTGTAGAAGAGTTGTAATCTTTCATGAAGAGTTTTAGTTAACAGTTGTGTCCATACCTCTTGAAATAGAGGACACTCCTCTTCATGAAATGATCGCGTCTCTTCAGAAAACTAGCCGTTTTTCTCTGGTCGGTCGACCGGAAAACCTGGCCGGTCAGCTGAGTTTAAAACGTATACAAAACAGAAAGTCACTGTGCACATGATACAGGGTCGGTCGATCGAGGATCTTGGTCGGTCGGCCGACCTGGTGTTATTTGCACAGTGTACACTTATATATGTATAAATTAACATGGATCAATTTGTGTGTGTGTGACTACTTGAGGAATGATTTTAACAATATTCTAAGACTCAATAAAATAAAATATTCATACTTATCTCTGGATTGTAGTCTTATCTCCTTTGTAGTTCACAATATACGTTTATTCTTTTTTTGTCGCTTTCATATAGTATTCTCTTTGTATTTCGTCGTATGATCTTTGAAGCTTGTGTCATGAATCAAAACTCATGAATCAACAGATTAGACCTGGGAGTTAAGAAATAGTTAAACTTTAAAAATTAACTTTAAAAGTATAATAATGAATTAAATAAAACCAACACTACAAAAATAATTACGTTCCGAAAATAGGCGAATGGGTCGACTGCCGACCCAAACTGGTCGACCACTCCTGTTGGTGGTGGCTAGGGTTTTCCTATCAACGAACGTTCCATATTTATTTATTTTTAATCTATTTTCATTTTACGGTTTTGGTACATTTCAACCCCTATAAATAGGACCTAATCCTTTCCACTTTTATTCACAAAAATATTTGGGAATTCAATGAACTTCTGTCATTTTCTCTCTTCAGTTAGATTCAGATATTCAATTAGGAATTCGGGTTTGTTTCTAATTATTATTTTAATCTATTCTCTTCTCTTCCAACCTCTCTGAATCTAATAAAATTATATATACCAATCCCTTGCTCTATGTGTGTGTGTGTGTGTATCAAAAGAAGAGATCTGAAAAGGAGCACTTTGGTGTTGCAAATCCATACAAGAAAGGCTAAGAATAATCACTACACCAAAAGCTGAATTTTACAACAGGCCTTCCGCCTAATTAGCAACGGTTACTTCCCGTTGTAAAATATAACGGTTGTTAACCGTCGCAAATGATGGAGGGAAATTTCACCTTTGGCGCCATATATTTTTGTCCGTTTCTTTTCTATTGGTGACGGGATTTAACCATCGTTTATTTTGTGCCACATGCTGGCGGTATAATTTAGTCTTTGCGCCATAATATTTACAACATCACGAAACCTATTTCCCCCAAATTATATCCCCATTTCGACCCAAAATCGATTTCGCCCCAAAATATTTCCACCACCTCCGCCTCTTCCGAAAGAGCCAGAGGCACCTATTATCACTTTGGACGATCTGTTCAGGAAGACCAAGACCACTCCCAGGATCTATTACTTGCCTCTCTCCGAGGAGCAGGTTGCTGCCGAGCGTGCCAATCAAGGAAGGAGAGCTTAGGGACCATTTCGGGTTAATTTCTTTCATGTTTTTAGACTTAATTTTTGATTTGTAGTATGCGGATTCTAAAAAAAGAATGCTCACCAACTGTATTAAAACTTCATGCGTACGTGTATAATATTAGCAGAAGTTAATACATGAATAACATCAAAACTGTATTTAGAAGTTTTAGAACCATTCAGCCATTAACGTCAGTTTTAGAAGTTTTAGAAGTTAATACAGTTTCGTCACAAAACTGTATTTAATAAACATGTATTATTATTATATTTAGATTTCCGTATATTTAATCCAATGTGTTACTGTATTTAATAAAGGTTATAAATGTTTAATCACTTATACATGTTTAATCCAGGTTATACTAATTATAATTATTAAATACAGGTTTTAGAAGTAAACATGATGTGATAATTATAAATATAGCTAAGTTAAGATTTGATTTCATGTACAGATTTCTTGTATAAAACATGTACATATTAACATATATTCTGTAAACTGACATTCCACCTGAAAACACAATATAGGTAAAAAGTTAAGCTATTAATAAGGTACTTCTAATTAAGATGTTCACTTCTTAATTACGTTTTGAATTTCGTGAGGTAAAAGACAGTGATACTATTTTCACTTAAAATGAAGGAATGAATCAGCCAACAGACAACCTAATGCAATTTTCTCAGGCATGCTACATGAAAAAATTTATGTAATGTATGCAAGTATAAATGCAAAAATATAGAAAGCAATATATACATAGAGCAGGATTTTTTTTCTTCTTTTGTTCATAACTTCCTAAGTAATATATCGATAGCGATACTGTTGATGTTAGGTGTTTTTCCTTTGAATATTCATGATAGTTGGGTATGCACACCTTTTTGAGTTCGATATCATGTAGGGTTAATTTTGTAGCATATAGCTCAGAAAAAACGGATGAGAATGAAACAAGTTATCCTCCTTTCTTTTTTATAGCAATAATGTAATATAGTTGGTGAGCATTCTTTTTTTAGTATGATTTTTAAAATAATCAACTCACCATTGAATTGCTTAATACGTACTAATGATAGTGTAATGTTTCATACATAAATATATGAAACTGTAAGTGCAGATAGACAATATCTTGGTTATGATAGTGGATAGATTCCTCATCTTCTTCCCCATTGTGTTCATTGTTTGGCTGAAACATAATTTATCAAAGTAAACACATTCACTAGTAAAAGAGGAGTAGCGCATAGATGTTATGCCGGTGCTAAAATTCATGTCGTTGTAATGTCAAATTTTTTTGGAAACAGTTTGGTGCTAATGTTAAAAATAAGATTGATTGTGCAAAATAATAACCAGTAGGGATATTATTTGATTGGTAGTTGATTGTTGTAGGATAATATCAACTAGTGATATTATTCGATTGGTAGTTGATTATTAATCGATGATAAATAATTGTTTAGTAGTAATTGTAGATAACTATTATTGGGTAAATTAAATTTTGTAAATGGCGCGAGCCATGTGTTGCCTAAAAGAAGAGTAGCGCATAGACGTTATGTCGGTGCTAAAATTCATGTCGTTGTAATGTCAAATTTTTTTGGAAACAGTTTGGTGCTAATGTTAAATATAAGAATCACTTTTTTGTTAACTTAGTTAATTTTTATAAAACATAGTTAATTTAGTTAATTATGATATAATTTTGTTAACTTAGTTAATTTTTATAAAACATAGTAAAATAATAAATTTAGTTAATCGTTGTAATGTCAAATTTTTTTGGAAATAGTTTGATACTAAAATAATAAACTTAGTTAATTTATTTAATTATGATAAAATTTTGTTAACTTAGTTAATTATGATAAACCATCTTTATGTATTAATTCAAATAATTTCACTTAAATATCAATTTAATTATTTTAGAATTATTATGCATTTTAATCCTCGAAGCCTTTGCATTTAAACATGAAATTATTCACGTACTTATTAGCTCATTATTTTCTTTCAGTATGTCTTTTAATATAGACAAACAATGGATGAATGAATCTAATCGAAGAAATGAAGAATATGTGCAAGGAGTGATAAATTTCATTAAATTTGTTACTGAAAATGGTGGCAATAAGGAAAAGTTTTCGTGCCCTTGCACGCGGTGCAAAAACGAAGATACATTTGAATTAAAGGAAATTCATTATCATTTGCTTAGACATGGTATTGATCAATCATACACTGTGTGGTATTTTCACGGGGAAAGAATACCGGAGAAGCCAAAACAACAACCGGTTAGTCATGCCATAAATACCGATGAGTCTGAAAATATTAGGATGGAAGATTGGGTCAATAATGCGGATAGATTCCATCATTTTCAACCTACAAGTCAGTTGCATGATAATGCTAGTATTGGAGAGCAGTCTACGGATAAATCATTTTTCGGTAGTGCAACTGCAATAGAGCCATTGTATCCTTCATGTCCAAAAGGGATTACAAAGTTGTATGCCATTGTTAAACTGAATAGCTTGAAGACCCAATACGGCTTTTCAGACAATGGTGTGACTGCACTACTCGAATTCATAAAGGAGTTACTCCCCGAAGGTAACACGCTACCATCAAAGTATCCCGACGTGAAGAAGATCATTAGGCAACTTGGGATGGATTACATAACTTATGATGCATGCATTAATGACTGCATCTTGTACTGGAAAGATAATGCAAACAAAGTTTGTTGTCCAAATTGCCCCGAACCAAGATATAAGTCAACGCTCGACGAAGAGAGAAAAGCTATCAAAGTACCTCAAAAGACGGTAAGACATTTTCCTTTAATTTCTAGATTGAGGAGGCTGTATATTGTACCATGGATAGCAGAAGCGATGACCTGGCATGGTCGTGCCAAGTCCGGTACAACCGTAATGTGTCATCCGCGTGACACTTCTCAATGGAAAACTGTAGATTCTTTTGATTCTTCGTTTGCTGCCGAACCACGAAATATCACGCTTGGAATAGCAACAGATGGTTTCTGTCCGAATGCTTCTTTAACAAATCCTTATAGTTGTTGGCCAGTGATTGTAGTACCACATAACCTTCCTCTGTCTTTGTGCATGAAAAGAGAGTTCTCAATGTTAACACTGTTGATTTCTGGGCCAAAACAACCCGGGAAGGATATTGATGTTTATTTAGAACCTTTGATAGATGAGTTAAAGCAGTTATGGGAAGGAGTCGTTACATTTGATTCATTTAAGAAATCTGAGTTCATAATGAGAGCTAGAGTGTTGTGGGCAATCCATGATCATCCCGCTCTTGGGACTTTATCGGGATGTACAACTCACGGCTACTTTGCATGTCCTATTTGTGGGGAAGAAACTGATTCTTATTATCTCCCTAAAAGTAAGAAAATTTGTTACATGGGACATCGTAGATTTCTTCCGTCCGGACACAAGTTTCGATACGATAAGACAAATTTCAACAACGAGCAAGAACTTAAGCGTCCTCCAAAGCCATTGACTGGTTATCAAGTTGAAAAAAGGTAGCGAATATAAAAATGAAAGTTGGTAAAGAAAAACGAGAAATTGGTCGAAAAGAAAAAAGATAATCGATGAAGAAGTTCCTGCATGGTATAGGAGGTCGAAATTCTTTGATTTACCATATTGGAAAGCAAATTTGACCCGACATAATATTGATGTTATGCATACAGAGATGAATGTCATGAAACATTTTATTAACACAATTATGGACCATAAAGACATGTCAAAAGATGGCATCAATGCACGGAAGGATTTGAAAATCATGGGTATAAAACAAAAGTTATGGGTGATAGAAGATCCTGAAACAAGTAAACTAACCATACCAATTGCGACTTTCACTTTGAGCAAAGAAGAAAAGATATGGTTTTGCACCATTTTGAAAATTTTGAAAGTGCCGAGCAAATTCTCTTCTAACTTCCGTAACAATGTGAGCATCAACCCTCCTGAACTAAGAAATATGAAGTCGCATGATTACCACGTCATAATGCAACGTTTACTTCCGGTATTGCTTCAGCATTGTTTTCCGCAACATAAGGATCTACGGAATGCTATTCACCGCATAAGTCTCTTTTATAACATTTTATGTTCAAAGGTGATCAATAGGGAACATCTTCAAAAAGCAAAGGCTATTTTGGTAGAAGCAATGTGTGTTCTTGAAAAACATTTTCCGCCTGCATTTTTTGATATCAGTATTCACCTTATGATTCATTTAGCCGATGAAGCATTGATTTCTGGTCCTGTTAGATATAGGTGGATGTACCCATTTGAACGGTAAATTACTAATTTCAATTATGTACATCATTATTCGATTTAAATAGCTATTGATGTCTACAATTTACAACTGTTCATCTTCATAGGTTGATGAAAACATATAAAGGATATGTGCGCAACAAAAGATATATTGAAGGGTGTATTGCAGAAGGATATATTGTACAAGAAGCTAGTCTTTACTGCATGGAATATATGCCAAAGGGATGGTGGCACTCATAAACATACCCATGAAGCGTTTTTAGACGAGGATGATGAGTTTGCTGATGAAATAGCACTAGATAATGGTAAAGATATAACGTTAACTCAAGTGCAATTTGAACAAGTGCGTAAATGGGTCCTTGATAAATATGACGGATTGGATGAGTGGAAGAAGTAAGTTCATAAATTTGTTCTGAATTTTTATTATTGTAAATCAATTCATCAATTCATATATATAGTAATTATTGTGTGTTTTTCGTAGGAGGTATAACTCCTATGTTCAAAGCACCAAATCTCGAACTCGAGGCGGGGGTACATCTGGGGAAGCTATTAAAAATTTCACTTTTTGGTTATGTGAGGAGGTATACATATTAGATATTTAACGTATTTTTAAGTTGGCCATACACCTCCTTGACAATGTTATTTTTACTTATTGTGTTTGTTGTAGTTGTTGAAGACCGTCGATGTTGACTCAACTCTTTGGCGGCTAGTTAACGGCCCGATGTTTGATGCCCGTAGTTATATGAAGTACCAAGTGAATGGGTTTTTATTTTCTCCGAAAAGTTATGAAGAGCGAAAGCCAACACAGGATAGTGGTGTATGCATGAGAGCAATTACACAATTTTGAGCGAGTGGGAAGGATAAAAAATTTAAGGAAGCAGAAACAACGTATTACGGAGTTATTCAACAAATAATTGAGTTGGATTACATTGACTTCAAACAAACAGTTTTTCATTGTGATTGGGTAAAGGTCGAAGATAAGATCAATGGTTGTAAAATAGATCCTGTTTCAAACTTGATCACAGTTAACTTGGGAAAATTGTAGAGTAAAGACAGCGTGAATGATGAGCCATTTATTCTTGCATCGGAAGCGAGTCAAGTGTTCTACTCAAAAGATTTAAAAAATGATGGATGGTTTGTGGTTTTGCATACACCAAAACGGTTGACCATAAATGTGGATGACACTGAGTTTTCCACCGTTTATCAATCAGCTTTTGAAGACAATGAAAAATTAGAAGATCTTATCAAATGCATATGTTAACTTTGTATTTCAGTTATGTTATTGTACCTTAACAAAATATTTATTTAAAATGGTGCAAAATGTAAAATGGTATGTTATATGATAGTAATAGATGCATTATATTTTTTATTAGTGCCATTATAATATCCTGATATTGTTTTCGTGAATAATTTTAGAGAATATATTGGAAGAGTTCATTTTAGAGAATATAGTTAAAGGAAATGCGTCAATGTCATCATCTATGAATACATAAGCATTATTATTGACAAAAAATAAAAAGTGATTGTGATTCCAAAGGAAGCGCCTATTAATAGGATAAGGAGTTTACCATCGAGGACTAGATAAATGGGTTGACTACGAGTGTGATCGAAGAGTGGTCCAATTTATCTCCCTGCAATATAAACGAGAGAAAAATTGGACCGCTCTTCGATTACACTCGCGGTCAACCCATTTATGTTGTCCTCGATGGTAAACTCCTTTTTCTATTAATAGGTTCTTCCGTTGAAATCTCAGTCACTTTTTCTTTTTTGTCAATACTAATGCTTATGTATTCATAGATGATGACGAAGACGCACTTCCTTTAACTATTTTGGATAGGCCTACGCGAAAGATTTTAAGGTATGTTTTCTATTGTTTTATTAATACACATTTTGGTATTCTGTGTATTTTCATTCACCAGCATACATTGACATTAAATTTGCAGACTGCAAAGACCAAAGATGAAAGAAAGCATGACCTTGCTGATTATTGACCTTGCTGATTATGTGTTGACAGTGAACACACACTTTAAAGTGAACACACTTTAATTTTATTAATATGGGTTGTGGTATTGAGTTTGTAAGAATATTTTGCTTGTTGCTTACATGTCATAAGAGAATAATTAGTAAAAACAAATGTAGAATGAATATTTGCGGATTATGGTTGATGCTTCTTTCGCTGTTTAGTTCTTGATACCTCAATATTTATCGGACTGAATGAAAATATGACGGTCATTATATCATGTAGGTATTAGGAAGTTATCTTTGCTCTTGTGAACTGTACTTTTTTCCTCTTTTCATTTTTTAGTTTCTTCCTTTTATTTTTCTGGACTCAGTGATTTGTGGGAGAATCATCATTACATAATACTAATGATTATTTGGGAAGGTTGGTCTATAGATTATTATTGTTACCTGTGATGTAACTGCTGGCTCTTCATACTTAATGATTAAGAAGAGTTATGGCATATTAATGAAATCAAGTTTGCATTTTGTAGGAAATAATGTCACAATCGTCACAATCGTCCACTTTAAACCGGGAGAAAATTGATATAGACAACTACGGTTCTCCAGTCGGAAAAAATGCTTCAAAGGTCGCCTCGAAGATGGGTAAACTAGTAAGAAATCATGTGCCAATCTCCTATCCAAGTTGGAAAAAAGTTCCGTTAAATTACAAGGAAGACGTGTGGAATCAATTGGAGGTATTGTTTTTTCAATTTCTATAAGTTAGAACTTCTCTATCTAAATTAAACAAGGTGTACTTCAAAACGACCCGCAAGTGAGATTCTTTTTAAAATTAAACAAGCTGCTGCACCTTTGGGATTTAATGTTGAGAAACACAACTATATATAGGATGCTTTCTTTCTTTTTTTGAAAAACATATACACATTCTACTATTTTAATTCTGTAAAAACTGTCATTCTCATTATAGTTAAAATCAATGTTGTTTGGATCAATGAGCTCTTCTAATTTAGTTTTCATTTTGGGTTATTTGATGGTTCGAACTGTTTAAATGGTGCCAGTCTTGATTTAATTATGCCAAAGGGCATATGGACAAAAATGGATATGATTCTAAACCTGCTTACTAAAGTTTGTTTGTAAATTATAAAGCAACAAAATTTGTTTTATGTAAGCATTTTGGATCTGTTCAAATTGCAAATCCAAATTTCTAATGTATCAAAGATTTAATGAAAACAAAATAAGCCTGAACTTGGTATGCCTGTCTTGATTTAATTATGCCTGGTAGAATTCTTATCCTACACACAATAACATTATGTTTATGAGGATTATATTCTCCGGCTATTTTCTGATGCCTTGAATTTTAATTCGTATTATTTATTGAAAGAGTTTAATTGCTGACTGTTCTGAAGCGAATGCTTAAAGGACACGACAATAAGAACGTTGGCTTCATTGCCAATGCCATGCTTATTTGAATATCATTTTTTAGTTGTTAAACATATTGACCATTCAAAATCTAATTCAATTCTGGATAAGTAAAAGGCATTGAGCAGTTTCGACTTATGACTTGTTAAAAGTTAAAATAATAATGTTAAGTAGATACTGCACTCTGTGCATCCATGCATTTTCCATATTCATGAACAGGTAGTTTCAAATTCAGTGAACAAGTAGTTTCAAATTCATTTAGTTTTGTTTTTCATGCAAATATACACCGTCTTGCTGCTATTAGCTCGTTCAATGTTAATAATGTGTCTTCAAAAGATATTGCAACTCATCTAAATCAACAGGACCGACCATCTCTGCAACTCCAACAAATTGACCTGCTGCTGCCAATAGTCCACTGTCCTGCTGCCAATAGTCCACTGTCTTGTTAAAATCAACAGGACCGACCATCTCTGCAACTCCAACAAATAAAGATATTATTTTACAAACAGAAAAATGATCTTGTAATATTTGAGACAGACTTAATTTACTACTTACAGAGAAAAATAGAAAAACTCTAAATAGTCATACTTCATTAGACATGCATGGTTGTGGCCTATGTCATTTTTTATATTGTATGTGAATTAATCCCTTTATCTTGGTTTGTTATACAGAAATATTTTGAGCTCGATCCTCTATCAAAGGACCTTATGCTCAGAAAGATGTCCGAGGTTTTTAGGGGACACAAGAGTGATTTGCGCAAGAATTATTATGATATTTTCAACACTGACGAAGAAAGAATGAGAAATTGTCCACCGAAAATTGATAAAAATGATTGGGCGGAGTTCATAAGATACGAATCAACACCCGAGGCAAAAGAAAAAAGGAAGAAAGGCAAACAAAATAGATCAAGGCTCGAATATTGTCATCATTCGGGACGTAAGAGTCACGCTATGATTACTCAAGAAATGGTACATGTACTATATATGTGCTTCGAATGTTAGGCCACTTGCACTATATATGTGCTTCGAGAACTAATTTTTGTTGAACTTACTAACAAAGATATTTGCATATTTAAAGTTTTCAGGTTTCTTTGTGTTTTTCTTAAGGTTGCATAGGTTACACATGATGTAAATTATTTCAAACAAAACCTTGAGAAAAAATGGTTACTTTGCTATGTCCCCAGATATGAATTTTGTGATATACCACCATTAATTTAAAATGCTAACCTATAACATTTTGCTAAATTTAATTAATAGGTATAGATTTTCCCGGTTTCAGTTTATCTTTCTAACAAAAAAAACCCTAAAGATGAAGAAAATAAACTATATATTCCAATGATGTAAAATCTCTTTGTATGTTCCAAATATAATATGGTTCCAATTATGTCCTGATATATGCAGATTTAACACTGTCATTTCTTGTATGCAGGTCGATACAAGTTCGGGAACAGAAGTATCACGTCTTCAAGTATGGGAGAAAACACATAAGAAAAAAGATGGCAGCGTGTCTGATGCGTCATCTTCGTTCTTTGTAAGTTAAACAAATAATAACGCCTCTAAATTAAATTTTCATTATTCATTATATATATATATATATATTTACATTTCAGGACAAAATTGAAAAAGAAAAGAAAACGACGAGTGGTGGTGATGAAGACGTCTTTATAAAAGTGTTAAGTAAAGATGTAAAGGGCAGGAGCCGATGTATTGGGACCAATATATCTCCTAGTCAAGTTAAGGGTGCTGCCATTCCATGCAAACGACTCAAAGAGGCCAAAGGAGAATATGAGCAGCGGCTGCAAGCTGTGGAGAAAAAGTTGTTGAAGGTGGATAGTATGGATGATAAACTGGAGCGTATTCTCAAGCTAGCCGAAGGTGGTCAAGTAGGCAGTAGCACCGGTACTTCTCAGTTTCCCACTCCGACCAATCCGTCAATCGACCAAAGATGTGAAATCCTGAACTTCGAGGAGGAAGTAATTGCAACAGGTACTATTTTATATATCAGTGTATATAATTCGACATATATTTACTCCTGGAATGCTTATTAAATCTGTATGATATTATTAAATCCGTATTATACATACAATGATATAACAGGTACTATATGCCGAGATTCCACACAATCAATATGTCATGGAAAACCAGTACCACTCGCGCACGAAAAAGTTTTGTTAGACAAAATTTTGTTGGAGAATGAGCCAACTGCCAAAATGAATCGACATATGGTCGAGACCTTTAGGGACGTTGGAGTCGGAGGTTATGTGTGCCATCAAAAGGGTTTGATACGATATCTTTAGTCGGAGGTATGTCTTTTGTTATTTTACGTTGTCGGATATCTGAATTTGTCTCTAAATGCTAGAATATGCATTGAATTTCCTTAATTACTATAGGTGTTCGTTACTATTGAATAGCTACATTGACATTTGAAGAATTCGTTTTCATGTCCACTTCCATATCAAAATTATCACTGTTAGCATTTTGATTAATAGGTTTCTTATAGTGACCAATCTCTGCATATGTTGTTTTGCATAGTCGTGTTGTACTTGAACTTTGTTACTGCCATTGTGTACTTGGTTTGTTTGTTGGGTCTGACTTGGATGACCTGAATACTTGTTGGCTTGGCTGTGACTTTTAGCAAAATCTGCATTTGATAAATGAAAAGCGACTTTTAGAAAAATCTGCATGTGATTATCTTTGAAATTAAGCAAATTAAATATTTATCTTTATTTTAAGTCATATCCCTTGATTTGTTTTTCCACTGTAAAATCTGTTTCAATATTCAAATCATAACAATAGTATTAATAAAAAGACTTTTTTATGGATTTAAAACTGAATAAATAATCAAATATAAGAAGATCCGCATTTTATTTTTAGTTTTGATGAAAATGGAAGTAGAAGTGAAAGACACATAAAAAAGGGGGAAATGACACCTGTATGAAATTCCCACTCTCCAGCAAGCTTTCATATTTCAATCTTCTCTATATTTAAGTCAAATGCCATTTAATTGATTTTCATGGAAAATTCATTTCTAGAACTATTAGTTTGTAACAAATATACATTCAAAAATTATTATTTTGTACAAATAACTATCAGAAAACTAAAACTATTTTCATATAGAGATTATAGATTTACGGGTCTATTTCTAAAAAATCAGTATTTTAATATTGTCATTATTATATCCCTAAGCGCAGGTCTGATATATCCGTATATTAAACTGTGTGTTTTAGCCAATATTTTCAAGACGGAAAAGTCTCTTGAACTACAAGATGAAATTACACTTATGTCTAGATCTGGAAACTTTTCACATGTTCAGCATTATTCATTAAGTATTGAACTATTGATTGTTCAGTCATAACAGTCCTCTTTAAATATTTAATGTATTGCTACAAACTGAACAATGGAACAACTTAAGTTTTGGTATTCCCAGATCAACATTAGCACTCACTTGTATCAAAAACTAAACACAGCTCAATACGACTATCAGCTCAACTTCCCATTTTCCTCGTAAAACAAACAGAAAACACGAAATAAAAACAGGCAAATGGCAAAAAGAAAAAGTTCAAGTTTTGATTCCAATATTGATATATGGGGAAAAATTGGGTCGGATTTTGTTGGAGTTTGATATATGGGGATGATGGTGATCTATGTGGTTATGCAGTCTGATTCATAGGAGGGTGTTGGAGTTGTGGTATAGGTTGTGATTGGTTTTCGTTTGAATGGTGTAGACTATCTCAAAGTGAAAAACTTTACAATATTGAATCCACTTCAGTATGCTTCATTTGTCATCTTAGCCAGCTGATGAAATTAGTATTAATTTCATGCATATGTTATTACCAGCGTGTTCGTGCAAATGTTATCACCAAATTATTGACTTTTTGAGTTTCTTTTGCCTTTTTGTTTCTAAATTAAGTGTTGTTTTTGAAATGCAGGCTTTAATAGAAGCATTTTGGGTTGCTGTCTTTGTTTCTAAACTCAGATGTCTCGAATCTTTGTTTCTCTGGTAACTGCTCTGGTACTGATTGTATGATATGTCTCTGTTTCCTGGCCGGTTGTCCCTGCTGTATCATGTAACTCATTGTATTATTGCATTATTGTGGTAGAACTGTTTGATTGTATGATATGTCTGGTACTGATTGTATTGTATGATATGTCTCTGTTACTGATTGCATTATTGTGGTAGCACTGTCTGATTGCATTATTTTCTGTTGCTTTTGATGCCTATTTTTTTTCAAACGGACAGAATTTCAACGGGTAAGAACCGTTGTACATTAGTACATAACAACGGTTTCTGTCCGTTACGTTATGACTAAAGCCATGGAATTATGGCTCAAATGAAACGGCTACAACCCGTTGCTACTTATTACAAAAACAACGGACTTTAACCGTTGCTTTCTAGTCATTAAGCAACGGTTATTAACCGTAACTTTTCTCAAAAAAATGGTGTTATAGAGACAGATAAACAACGGGAAATGACCGTTGCTTATGTGTCTAATACAACGATAAATAACCGTAGTTTTTTTTATATTTAGCAACGGGTATTTCCCGTTGCTTTTTGACCTAAAAGCAACGGTTAATTACCGTTGCTAAATTTTACCACTCCATTATTAGAAACGGTTTATAACCGTTGCTAATAGTGTTAGCAATGGTTTTAAACCGTTTCTAATAGATGATCATGGTGTAGTGAATCTATGAGTGAAAACCTTAGTATTTTTATTTTAGTAATTGTTTAATACATTATGGATTTGAATATGCCTTAGGGTTTTGGGTTTACGGAAAAAAATGAAACCACCAAAACTCCTATAATGCAAAATGTCAATTCTTGTTGGAATTCTCGATTATTTACATTAAATTGTTGAAATATGTAGTTTTTATAGGTTTTGGTGATTTCAATTTCTATTCCACTCCTCTTTAATTCTAATTTGATTATGAAGTTTCAATTAAGGAATATAGTGTAAAGTATGAATTTATTGTAGTTTACACCATTTATTGCATATGAAAATAAAAGAGAAATGTTTAAATTCTTTGTTAAAGAGCGGTTGAATAGAGATTGAAACTAGAATTGCAATTTTTATTTTTGAGATTATTCCATGATTTGATGTGATAGATTGAGTTGAAATGTTTATTATGTATAAGTCTATTTATTATAATTTTTGGATATGAATGTTGAATGCTTTGTTAAGGATATTGAAATCCCTTATTATGTATATCAGAAATTTGGTACCATTGATAATGTGGAAAAGACTTGCATTATTGTTACGAAAAAGGAATTAACATTTAAACATTAGTTATATCATAATCTTCGCATGCAATCTATCAATTAATTACCATAAATAGCGTGCGATTATAATGCATAATTGCGTAGTTAAATAGGTAATAATGGTCATCAATTCCCCCTTAGAAAAATAATTGAACTGTTAAGGCAAAATAAGAAGGAATTCTTATACATCCTAATTAATAGACACGGTGTGATATCTGATAATATATTAAGAGTGTTGTAAAATATGACTAAGTCGTATGTGGTGCGAGGTCAGTCAAAAGACACACGGAAGTCTGCATAGCTAATCTGGCTACCAGCAATGTGACTTTGAGGTGGGTGTGAGACATCACCTATGATAAATAACTACGATGACACAAGGTTAGTCTCAATTATATAGGATAAATGTAACGACCCCGAATTTTATAAATATTTAAAATGATAATTTATTAATTTTTGAATTAAATTTGTGAAATAAAACGGTAAATAAATTGCGAGTTTCCCCGAGACGAATAAATTTGTATTAAATCAATTAAATTTAAATATTGTATAAATATGGTATATATGTGAATATATATGTATACGGGCATATATGAGTCAATTTTAAATTTTAAATACATGTATAACAAAGCTTATAAAAGTTGCAACACAAGACAAAATAAAGCAAATAAAATACAAGTGGTACAAAGCAATTAATACATGATACTCTCAGCCGAACTAAAGAAGGAGGAAAAAAAAATATGACCTGGTACAAGCTAATAAATGCAAGTGTATCATCTTGTACAACATTTCATCTCAGCCTCCAATTTGAGATAAAAATCTCTGGCATAGGGTATAAACCCATATTATCCTCTGGTACAAACCAATAAAATTATACATTACTTTGTACAATATCATCATCAACCTGCAAAAGTAAACTCTTTTCTTTATAACAGCTCCTCATTTCAATTCGTTCCTTCAAACTAAACAAAAAAAACTGAAGCAAGTATCATTTTAAAACTTAAACCAAACTTTCCTCTATAGATATGCATCTTTTTAGTTCTTGTTCGTTCAAACCCGACATAACAAAGCTCAGAGATCTGTAGAAACAAACAGCGATTAGATTCATGAAGTAAAACAAATCATTGTAGGCCAAAAGCATTTCCAGATTTTGGTTCAAATCTCCTCTGTTTCAAAATTTCAGTTTTTCAAGCCTGTACAAGTTGAGTTCTCTGATTTTGCTTTTACAAGGTGAGCAACTTTTGGTTTTAAAACTTAAAAGTTTGAATCTGCTGAATACTTACTTGTGAGTAACATAAAATTTAAATAGCTTAAGTATATCTTTATGTTGCTTGTTCATCTCTGAAACTAGTATATGTGTGAGTAACTTAACCCGGTATCTCCTTCTTTAGATCAGTGGGCAAACTTCTAAACAAAATCTTTATCTTCCTGTGAGTAAACAAGAATTTTGAAAAATTTCAAGTTTAAATAAGAATGAAAGTTCAGGAGATTGTTTATGATATGGTGGTATATGTCTTGATCTGGTATAAATAATTCTATGATTGCTCTGTAATTCTCTGTAAACAGTTACAGGTTGCACCTTTTTGTTCAAAGTTCAAATTTTTTCTCATCAAATCATTTTAAAACTTTCAATTTTAAATCGAACAAGATGTTCAACTTTAAACAGGATTATTTTCAAAGCTGTTTTAAAACAGGCTAGTGAAATATGCCACTGGAACTTGGTTACAGGCAATCAACAATTCTTTGATAAATTCAATTGTCATAAAGGGTTAATTCTACTTCATAGTTTGAATCCTCACTGAAAATCATGATTTTTAAACCTAAAATGAAGATTTTTTTTTTGGGTATTTTGTGTGCAGTTCGTAATGGGAAGAAAACTACATTTTTACAAATTTATGATGATTGGATAAAATTTAATCTTTGAAACTTGAGTTGAAGCAAGTTTAATCTTTCGTGATTTAGGGAAAAATGTAAAAAAAATTATTCATTGCGTGGATTAGAAGAACGAGATTGAAGTAGGGTTTTGTGCAAGATTCTGGGCATGTCTGTAAATGAAACGAGTGCGATTTCTACACGTGATCGAGCTTTGCGAAACTCTGGGAAATGGATCATCAGAGCATAGTGTAGCTCTGGGTACGATCGCGTGACTTATAATAGTCAGAGGTGGATGAACGTAGCGTTTCCGTGATGAACGTTTTTGGGCAGTTGGATCTGATGGCTCGATTTCCAGTTCGATGTCAATGCAGTTTTCTGGGCGAACGTGATGCTTGGGTAGGTCGTCGCCGACGTGTAGAAGGTCGGAGATAGGATCGTGGGTGGCCGGAGTACTTGTGCACGTGCACGTGTACATTTCGATCTGGGTTTGGGAATTTGGGGAAGACGAAGTTTTCCTGTGTTGCTCGAGTGATTTAGGTGGGTAACTCGAAGTGTCAATCGAGCTAAGGCATGAGTTGCTCGGGTGTTTGTAACAGCAGTTTTTGGAATATAAAAAAAAGGGGTTAACTAATACTTAAAGGAAATTACTTAACTTAAAGTAATTAATCAAAAACTTAAATTGATTTGTCAAAGTATAATTACTCAAAGTAATAAATTCGTATTTTATTTATATATGTGATTAGAATAATCACTTATTGAAATAAATTAAGGTTAATTAAAAAAAAAATTTGATAATTAATTAGGGGTTAATTAATTAATGTAATTAATTAAAGATAATTAATTAAAGAATAATTGAATAATTGAAAGTAAATTATTTAATGATTAAAGTTTGATTTAATTATAATTAAAGGTTGATGAATTATAATTAAAGGTTAAGTAATTTATTATTGATGGTTAATTAACAAATGATTAAAGAAAAGTTAATCAAATGTAAATTATTAATGTTAATTAACCAGGATTTGTAATTCATAAGAAGTTAATCTGATTAAAATTAATCACATAATTTATTGATCTTAACTATGGATATTTGGATTCTATTGGATTATTTGATTGTTTGATATCCCTGATATATGATGTTTTGTGATACATCCTGATTTATGTTGTGATCTGTAGTTTACTTATCTGTGACCTTTATATATCTATGATCTGTGAATGAACGATAAGCGTTGTTCTTATACCGCTTATCGAACTATATCCTGTATTTTCATCTGTGATGATTGAATGATGTTGCACTATTGTGTTGAACCCCTGGACTACACTTTTACACACACAAATATGGATTCCACGTGGAAATCGGTTAAGTCACAGATAATTTAAATTTGATGTTTTTGAAATTGAAATTTTAATTTCAATTGATTTTGAAATTTGAAATTTGGGGTTTAAAGTGAAAAGCTTTTGAAATAGAATTTCAAAGATAAAAGTTGTTTTGAATAACTTAATCGAGTTTTGAAAATTTAAATAATTTGATTTAAATATGAATTCAAGTTGGAAATTGAATCCTATGATTTGAAACTAGAGATTGAAAATGTTATAAATGTGTTTATCTAAATTTAAACCATGTAAAAGTATAATTTTGAGAATTTGGATTTAACCCAAAGATTTCAACTTGTATGAATGAATCAGATTTTCTGAAATGAAACTGTTGTTTTAAAGGAATAAAAGCTTTCAGATAAGAAATGAAATTCCAGTTTAATTAAAGGAATTTCAATATTGAATTGAAAGTGGTTTTCCAAGTTATGAATGAATTGTTTTGAAAAGCTATGATTTGAATCTGTTATCTTTAACAGATTTAAAATAATGATTGGTTTAAATCATTTGAAATGGGATTGTTTTGAAAGCTATAAGTTAAATCTTTGTTTTAAAGATTTAACGAGTTAAACTGAAAGGGAAATAAATTTGGAAAATCTGTGAATGGATCTTTTGTTTAAAAGATTAAAGTGTGGAAACTGTTTAAACTGTAAAGATTGAATCTTTTTGTTTAAAGATTTAAAAATGGTAATTTGTTAAACCATTTGAAAAGAAAGTTTTGGGTAATAAGTTGTGACTTAATTGAAATCCCATATCCATATGTTTTTAAATATTACGCTCACTATTCGGTTTAGCCGGGAGAGGACCTTTGGGTCGTATAACCCATTCCGAATATGTGATACGACGATATGGATAGCATTTGAAGACCGGTGTTGAAGACCGGATATTTTTGAAAACGGAAGGATTACCGTCGAGTTACTCTGCATCGGCTGATCCCCGATATAGAGGTTTTATCACCCTTAGTGACGGGAAGTCCGGACGTGATTGGAAATTATCCGGATTTGCAAGGGCTTCGTGAGAAGTGCCTTCGGTTCTGTTCGATCCCGGAACAGACTTGTATGGATTGTATGTCTGACATTACACTTTGAGATATAAAGCCGATTTCTTTCAAATACATTTCTGTTTGGTGGCGGAGAATTTATTCTCTTAGCTTAACATCCTTCTCTGAGACGTACGAACTCAGAGGTTATGTAGTTGAAATTTATCAGCGATATACTCCCAATTTGGTAATGTGGCATGCTGAGTGTTGCTGTTTGATGATCAGTGTTTGATCATTTGTGATATGATCATTTGTTTGATCATTTATCTTTGTGATCATAGGTTGATCATCTGTTGACCCAAAGCATGGCTTTGTGACAAAGCGTAGCTTTGTGGACGAGACTTCGTCAGGGCCTCACAAACCGGAAATGGCGAAACAGGATCGTTGCGGCAAGGTTATGAGGGTCGCGCCCTTTAGGGTATGTCATTTCCTTCTGGAAAGGGGTGGTATCATGGTATGGAGCCCAGATACTTACTCATGTGGATACACTTATTTATATGTGTGATGTTGGTTATCGAGCGCTCGGATAAAGGTCCCAAAGGACCGGGAGGTGGCATATTCGTGAGTTACCTGTTACAGGGGTAACCCAGCCTTGTTTGGCAGAGAGCAGTTTGTCTCTCGGGACGTCCCGCCAGAGGCGATCCCATGCGGCGGAAGGAAGTTCCTTAGCCTGACCATTTGTTGGAAATCCAAAGAAACAATACGTGACTTGTACGGTTTTAGTTGTATTACCTGCTATGGAATGTGGCGGTAACCTGCTATTGAACATAGTAGTTATAGTAGGCATACGATACTGGTCGTATGTTGGCTAAGATTTATATTATACTTTCGAAATGTTTTCTGCACTATGCACTAGTAATAATAATTCAATGATTTTGCGTAGTAAGCATCTTTGACTATCATAAGAAGAAATCTCCTCCAATTCTGCGTTTGCATTGTGTGTGTGGTGGGAGGTCTTATGGTAGTTTCATTTTCTAAAAGCATTGCGGATTTCAATGTTTTAAAACCTTTTGTGTTTGTTTAAAGATAAACTGTTTTTGTTGCTCACACCAGTCCCATGACTGATCCGGAGTTTATTGTTCCTTTCCTAAACTCTGGGTGCTCATAATTTTCCACACGAGCAGTCTAGAGTTGGGTTTCTTTTCAGATATTCAGGTTTAGTAGATTATCTGGAGCTAGTTCATTCATCGGAGTTGCTTATCTTGGAGTTGTGGATTCATTCTTGTCTGAAGATCAATTTGGAGCATTCTATTGGAGATATTGTTCCGCTGCTGTTGTTATCTTTTCTTTTCCGCTGCTATTTTTTGTATCTCTGATATTGTTGTATCATATTGATATCATTGTTGTATATCATTCTGGATATTGTATTCATTGGAGTTGTATATGATATCATTGATTTCTTTATTCCGCTGTGTTGTTTTACTTAATTGTGTTATAGCTCCGGCGAATCGGATTTGAACGGTCGAATCTGCGGCATTCTAGTACAATGTGAAGTACGGATGTTGATTTTCGAGCGGGCAAAACCCGAGCCGTCACATGTGGTATCAGAGCTAAGGTTGAACTTTAGCTCAGGAGTATAACACGTTAAGTAGCTCATTAGAGATAGAGTGAAGTAAACTCTAGAATGAGTAATTCTCAAATATCCGTCCGAATGCCTCAGTAAATTCTCTTGCTATCCACTGATAGTAAGTATGAGTGCAAGAAGAGGATGAGATAGGGGATAGAGGGAATACGATTATAAATGGTCAATACCCTGTAACAATAGTGGAAAAAATTTTCTCTATCAGTCTCTTTTTGTTGGTCATCTTTTCTCAATTCTTCAATAATTTCTAGTAGATCCAGGAATAAATTCGATATATAAATATGGAACATAAACTCCAGATAGGCCAGACTTGTTTGTTTGGATGAATTGTTTGCTTTGATTGTTATGGTTAATAGGTATACTTTAGTTTCTAAACTAAAAAAATTGAAATTGTATCCATGTATCTATCTATTCTTTGGGACCCAGTATATTCTACGAATGGTTAGTTATCATTTCGAACCGACCGATGCTACCGCATATTTCGTAGATCTGGATAACCCGAGTATCTTGTGAAGTGTCAAACAGATTCGTTCTTGTATCTGTTATTGATGTTCTGATTTGGTGAGCCAAATGCAGAATAAATGTTCAGTTGATTTGATGAATATTCTTCATCTATTTTTGTGTCTCCTTGGTAATTTCGAGGACGAAATTCTTTTAAGGGGGGAAGTCTGTAACGACCCCGAATTTTATAAATTTTTAATATGATAATTTATTAATTTTTGAATTAAATTTGTGAAATAAAACGGTAAATAAATTGCGAGTTTCCCCGAGACGAATAAATTTGTATTAAATCAATTAACTTTAAATATTGTATAAATATGGTATATATGTGAATATATATGTATACGGGCATATATGAGTCAATTTTAAATTTTAAATACATGTATAACAAAGCTTATAAAAGTTGCAACACAAGACAAAATAAAGCAAATAAAATACAAGTGGTACAAAGCAATTAATACAAGATACTCTCAGCCGAACTAAAGAAGGAGGAAAAAAAAATATGACCTGGTACAAGCTAATAAATGCAAGTGTATCATCTTGTACAACATTTCATCTCAGCCTCCAATTTGAGATAAAAATCTCTGGCATAGGGTATAAACCCATATTATCCTCTGGTACAAACTAATAAAATTATACATTACTTTGTACAATATCATCATCAACCTGCAAAAGTAAACTCTTTTCTTTATAACAGCTCCTCATTTCAATTCGTTCCTTCAAACTAAACAAAAAAAAACTGAAGCAAGCATCATTTTAAAACTTAAACCAAACTTTCCTCTATAGATATGCATCTTTTTAGTTCTTGTTCGTTCAAACCCGACATAGCAAAGCTCAGAGATCTGTAGAAACAAACAGCGATTAGATTCATGAAGTAAAACAAATCATTGTAGGCCAAAAGCATTTCCAGATTTTGGTTCAAATCTCCTCTGTTTCAAAATTTCAGTTTTTCAAGCCTGTACAAGTTGAGTTCTCTGATTTTGCTTTTAAAAGGTGAGCAACTTTTGGTTTTAAAACTTAAAAGTTTGAATCTGCTGAATACTTACTTGTGAGTAACATAAAATTTAAATAGCTTAAGTATATCTTTATGTTGCTTGTTCATCTCTGAAACTAGTATATGTGTGAGTAACTTAACCCGGTATCTCCTTCTTTAGATCAGTGGGCAAACTTCTAAACAAAATCTTTATCTTCCTATGAGTAAACAAGAATTTTGAAAAATTTCAAGTTTAAATAAGAATGAAAGTTCAGGAGATTGTTTATGATATGGTGGTATATGCCTTGATCTGGTATAAATAATTCTATGATTGCTCTGTAATTCTCTGTAAACAGTTACAGGTTGCACCTTTTTGTTCAAAGTTCAAATTTTTTCTCATCAAATCATTTTAAAACTTTCAGTTTTAAATCGAACAAGATGTTCAACTTTAAACAGGATTATTTTCAAAGCTGTTTTAAAACAGGCTAGTGAAATATGCCACTGGAACTTGGTTACAGGCAATCAACAATTCTTTGATAAATTCAATTGTCATAAAGGGTTAATTCTACTTCATAGTTTGAATCCTCACTGAAAATCATGATTTTTAAACCTAAAATGAAGATTTTTTTTTTGGTATTTTGTGTGCAGTTGGTAATGGGAAGAAAACTACATTTTTACAAATTTATGATGATTGGATAAAATTTAATCTTTGAAACTTGAGTTGAAGCAAGTTTAATCTTTCGTGATTTAGGGAAAAATGTAAAAAAAATTATTCATTGCGTGGATTAGAAGAACGAGATTGAAGTAGGGTTTTGTGCAAGATTCTGGGCATGTCTGTAAATGAAACGAGTGCGATTTCTACACGTGATCGAGCTTTGCGAAACTCTGGGAAATGGATCATCAGAGCATAGTGTAGCTCTGGGTACGATCGCGTGACTTATAATAGTCAGAGGTGGATGAACGTAGCGTTTCCGTGATGAACGTTTTTGGGCAGTTGGATCTGATGGCTCGATTTCCAGTTCGATGTCAATGCAGTTTTCTGGGCGAACGTGATGCTTGGGTAGGTCGTCGCCGACGTGTAGAAGGTCGGAGATAGGATCGTGGGTGGCCGGAGTACTTGTGCACGTGCACGTGTACATTTCGATCTGGGTTTGGGAATTTGGGGAAGACGAAGTTTTCCTGTGTTGCTCGAGTGATTTAGGTGGGTAACTCGAAGTGTCAATCGAGCTAAGGCATGAGTTGCTCGGGTGTTTGTAACAGCAGTTTTTGGAATATAAAAAAAAAGGGGTTAACTAATACTTAAAGGAAATTACTTAACTTAAAGTAATTAATCAAAAACTTAAATTGATTTGTCAAAGTATAATTACTCAGAGTAATAAATTCGTATTTTATTTATATATGTGATTAGAATAATCACTTATTGAAATAAATTAAGGTTAATTAAAAAAATTTTGATAATTAATTAGGGGTTAATTAATTAATGTAATTAATTAAAGATAATTAATTAAAGAATAATTGAATAATTGAAAGTAAATTATTTAATGATTAAAGTTTGATTTAATTATAATTAAAGGTTGATGAATTATAATTAAAGGTTAAGTAATTTATTATTGATGGTTAATTAACAAATGATTAAAGAAAAGTTAATCAAATGTAAATTATTAATGTTAATTAACCAGGATTTGTAATTCATAAGAAGTTAATCTGATTAAAATTAATCAGATAATTTATTGATCTTAACTATGGATATTTGGATTCTATTGGATTATTTGATTGTTTGATATCCCTGATATATGATGTTTTGTGATACATCTTGATTTATGTTGTGATCTGTAGTTTACTTATCTGTGACCTTTATATATCTATGATCTGTGAATGAACGATAAGCGTTGTTCTTATACCGCTTATCGAACTATATCCTGTATTTTGATCTGTGATGATTGAATGATGTTGCACTATTGTGTTGAACCCCTGGACTACACTTTTACACACACAAATATGGATTCCACGTGGAAATCGGTTAAGTCACAGATAATTTAAATTTGATGTTTTTGAAATTGAAATTTTAATTTCAATTGATTTTGAAATTTGAAATTTGGGGTTTAAAGTGAAAAGCTTTTGAAATAGAATTTCAAAGATAAAAGTTGTTTTGAATAATCGAGTTTTGAAAATTTAAATAATTTGATTTAAATTTGAATTCAAGTTGGAAATTGAATCCTATGATTTGAAACTAGAGATTGAAAATGTTATAAATGTGTTTATCTAAATTTAAACCATGTAAAAGTATAATTTTGAGAATTTGGATTTAACCCAAAGATTTCAACTTGTATGAATGAATCAGATTTTCTGAAATGAAACTATTGTTTTAAAGGAATAAAAGCTTTCAGATAAGAAATGAAATTCCAGTTTAATTAAAGGAATTTCAATATTGAATTGAAAGTGGTTTTCCAAGTTATGAATGAATTGTTTTGAAAAGCTATGATTTGAATCTGTTATCTTTAACAGATTTAAAATAATGATTGGTTTAAATCATTTGAAATGGGATTGTTTTGAAAGCTATAAGTTAAATCTTTGTTTTAAAGATTTAACGAGTTAAACTGAAAGGGAAATAAATTTGGAAAATCTGTGAATGGATCTTTTGTTTAAAAGATTAAAGTGTGGAAACTGTTTAAACTGTAAAGATTGAATCTTTTTGTTTAAAGATTTAAAAATGGTAATTTGTTAAACCATTTGAAAAGAAAGTTTTGGGTAATAAGTTGTGACTTAATTGAAATCCCATATCCATATGTTTTTAAATATTACGCTCACTATTCGGTTTAGCCGGGAGAGGACCTTTGGGTCGTATAACCCATTCCGAATATGTGATACGACGATATGGATAGCATTTGAAGACCGGTGTTGAAGACCGGATATTTTTGAAAACGGAAGGATTACCGTCGAGTTACTCTGCATCGGCTGATCCCCGATATAGAGGTTTTATCACCCTTAGTGACGGGAAGTCCGGACGTGATTGGAAATTATCCGGATTTGCAAGGGCTTCGTGAGAAGTGCCTTCGGTTCTGTTCGATCCCGGAACAGACTTGTATGGATTGTATGTCTGACATTACACTTTGAGATATAAAGCCGATTTCTTTCAAATACATTTCTGTTTGGTGGCGGAGAATTTATTCTCTTAGCTTAACATCCTTCTCTGAGACGTACGAACTCAGAGGTTATGTAGTTGAAATTTATCAGCGATATACTCCCAATTTGGTAATGTGGCATGCTGAGTGTTGCTGTTTGATGATCAGTGTTTGATCATTTGTGATATGATCATTTGTTTGATCATTTATCTTTGTGATCATAGGTTGATCATCTGTTGACCCAAAGCATGGCTTTGTGACAAAGCGTAGCTTTGTGGACGAGACTTCGTCAGGGCCTCACAAACCGGAAATGGCGAAACAGGATCGTTGCGGCAAGGTTATGAGGGTCGCGCCCTTTAGGGTATGTCATTTCCTTCTGGAAAGGGGTGGTATCATGGTATGGAGCCCAGATACTTACTCATGTGGATACACTTATTTATATGTGTGATGTTGGTTATCGAGCGCTCGGATAAAGGTCCCAAAGGACCGGGAGGTGGCATATTCGTGAGTTACCTGTTACAGGGGTAACCCGGCCTTGTTTGGCAGAGAGCATTTTGTCTCTCGGGACGTCCCGCCAGAGGCGATCCCATGCGGCGGAAGGAAGTTCCTTCGCCTGACCATTTGTTGGAAATCCAAAGAAACAATACGTGACTTGTACGGTTTTAGTTGTATTACCTGCTATGGAATGTGGCGGTAACCTGCTATTGAACATAGTAGTTATAGTAGGCATACGATACTGGTCGTATGTTGGCTAAGATTTATATTATACTTTCGAAATGTTTTCTGCACTATGCACTAGTAATAATAATTCAATGATTTTGCGTAGTAAGCATCTTTGACTATCATAAGAAGAAATCTCCTCCAATTCTGCGTTTGCATTGTGTGTGTGGTGGGAGGTCTTATGGTAGTTTCATTTTCTAAAAGCATTGCGGATTTCAATGTTTTAAAACCTTTTGTGTTTGTTTAAAGATAAACTGTTTTTGTTGCTCACACCAGTCCCATGACTGATCCGGAGTTTATTGTTCCTTTCCTAAACTCTGGGTGCTCATAATTTTCCACACGAGCAGTCTAGAGTTGGGTTTCTTTTCAGATATTCAGGTTTAGTAGATTATCTGGAGCTAGTTCATTCATCGGAGTTGCTTATCTTGGAGTTGTGGATTCATTCTTGTCTGAAGATCAATTTGGAGCATTCTATTGGAGATATTGTTCCGCTGCTGTTGTTATCTTTTCTTTTCCGCTGCTATTTTTTGTATCTCTGATATTGTTGTATCATATTGATATCATTGTTGTATATCATTCTGGATATTGTATTCATTGGAGTTGTATATGATATCATTGATTTCTTTATTCCGCTGTGTTGTTTTACTTAATTGTGTTATAGCTCCGGCGAATCGGATTTGAACGGTCGAATCTGCGGCATTCTAGTACAATGTGAAGTACAGATGTTGATTTTCGAGCGGGCAAATCCCGATCCGTCACAATAAATTTACCCAATTAATATGACTACCAATACCTACGAGTAGTCGGGCTAATATGAGACGTCACTGTGGGTACGGATCAACAAACGAAGGACCTGCTTGGGGTTTTGGAAGATACTAAGTGGTTGTTTGAGGGCCTGCCTTTCTCCCTAAATGAAGTACTAAATGGTCGGGATTGGGTTTAGGCACGGTTATGGATATATCAGAAAGGTCTGCTTTAATAGAAATTATTAAATATCCAAAGAGATTTCTGTGCAATGTCAGCTAGATGGATACCTATATGGAGTCCGGCTTAGGAGCAGGTACTAAATGATGAGGGCCTACCTCAATTGAGATCTTAAATGGTCAGAGTCTGCCTATTTTCCACTAAAAGATATTAAGTGTTCAGGGTTCTATCTCTTGCATTGTTAGACATTTATGATGTTGGTTATGGGTTATAGGATTGGGAAACCTGCTTCGAAAATGGAAGGTATTAAGTGGTTGATTGAGGGTCCACCTCCTTTACTTATATGAAGTATTAAATGGTCTTAAAACATGTAAGACATATTCCTATTTTGACATATACTACCCAAGTATTGAAATAATAAGGCTCGAGGTTTTTACTCACCAAACACTTGTTGTTTTGACTCCCTTCTCATTGTAACATAGGTTGACGACGATGGTGATGATACTTGAATATGGCATGAGCAAAGCTTTTGGCAGTTATTGTTATTTATTTATGATGCTTTTTATTGTACCCATGAAAAAATACTTTTGAACAAATGATGTAATGCTTATTGTGGAGACCATGTTTTGTTATGTATTAATTTATTTTGAAATAAATAGGTACAATTTGCTACTATACTTTGTTCCTTCTGCTATAAGTTCTGTAAGAATAGTAATAGCTCTGTATTACTATTACATTTACCAACCAGTAGCTAGCTTTGGAATGGGTCTAAGTTTCGATGAGCCTTTTCTGGGTCGGAATTTAGGCCTATTTCATGACGAGTCATTACATTTGGTATCAGAGCTTTTATTACCTAATCAATAGGAAAATTGGACGTATGAGAGTTTTACTTGTTATTTTTGAAAAAAAAATTAAAAGGTTTTCTAGAAAGTCTTACTATATATATGGATACCCCTTTTCTTTGAAAATATGCGCACACTATAGGCAACCTTTTTTCTTTTAGCATGTAGTACTATCTTAGGAAATCATCACTAAAGATTCAACCTACAAATAGTAGATATGGCTGATAATCAATCTTCATTCGGAACTGGGATCCATGCAAAAGGAAGACTTGCCATTCATGGGATGCTCGAATGGATTAAACAATACCTCAAGCAAGCTAAGCAAGTCCCTACTCTTTCAGCTGCACCGGCGGCACCTACTGCCCCACCTACCGATGCAGCACCCCATCCTATTGATTTCCCTAAGATATGTAAGGACTTTGCTAATATGGGAGGAAAAACATACTCTAGAATTGAGGGATATGTGGAAGCCAAAGCATGGATTAATGACCGTGGAAGAATATTTCGAGAACTTGGTTGGGAGGATTAGCTAAAGAGAAGGACAATAGCTTGGCACCTTAAAGGGGAAGCTTTAGATTGGTGGAACTTAGTAACTAAAAAAATGCTGATAGGGTTTTTACTTGGGATAAATTTAAAAACTGATTTGACTTAAGGTTTATGTTGAGAGAAGAAGTGAGTTTACAACTAGAGAAATTCATACTGCTTAGGCAAAGAGACCCCGTCTAAATGGAGTACATTAGTATGTTTACGGAGTTGGCTAAGTTTGGGGTGAGCTTGTTAAATACACTAATGAAAGAGGCCATGAAGTTCGTGAAGGGTGTAAACTCCCACTAAGAGAAATGTTGTTGACCTAAGTTCTCGCGGAAGCTACAATGAAATGTTGGTTAAGATGGATTTGTTTGAGATGGTGAGTGTAGAAGAAATAGAGGCGGAAAAGAGGGCTGGGCTTACTCAAAAACAAGAAGGGTCCAAAAGGGAGGCTTTTGGGAAATAAGAAGTCAAAAGGGAAATTCACGGAGGATGGTAAAGTATGCAAGAGATTCCAGAAAAAGGGACATGAGGCTAAAGATGGTAGGGTGAGTCTGATGAAATAAGCTTTTAAAGTGAAGTTCTATAATTGCCACGAAGAAGGGCACCTCAAGAACCAATGTCCTAAGTTGGCAAAGCAAGGGTTAAGTGGACAAGTCCATGCTATCGAGGTTGTCCCTACTTCGAGTAAAATGCCTAGAGATCGGAGGCAAGCAGCATTAGAAGGTATAACTCTTATTTTGGGGTTACTATTCATACCCAATTTGATTCTGGAGCATCACATTCCTTTGTAGCTAAGAAATGTAGTTAACTTCCTAAACCTTCAAACCAAAATTGTCACCAGCCCAACAGTGGTCTTCAATCCTGTTGAGGGGTCGACACATTCCTCTTTAATTTGCAAATACCTAGCTATGGACATATGGAACGTTGATTTCCTATGTAATGTGTACGTTTTAAATTTTAAAGGGTATGGACTTATCTTGGGTATGGATTGGTTAGCATACTATGGAGCGATTTTTGACTGCGATAGAAGGGTTGTACTTTTAAAATGTTGTAGAGACCGTGACCTAGAAGTTCTTTGTAAACCCCAAGACTCAGTTGAGTCAAGCTATTTATACACGCTAAGCCTACCTTTTCGTGAGCTATCATCCATACCTATAATCTGTGAATTTCCCGATGTCTTTGAGGAAGTCTCAAGTCTCTCACCTCATAGGAAGATCGAGTTTAGAATCGATTTGGAGAAGGACGCAATGCCAGTCGCTCTGCCCTTAAGATGCATGGCCCCCAAAGAAAGAAGGAAGTTAAACAAGCAGATCTTTGAGCTATTGCAAAAAGGATTCATCCACTAGAGTACCTCGGAGTGGGGAGCCCCTGTTGTCTTCACCACCAAGGCGGACGGCTCGCTAAGACTTTGCATCAATTATAGGGAGCATAACAAGTTAACAAGAAATAATAGGTATCCTTTACCAAGGATAGATCATTTGTTCGATCAACTTGTAGGAGCCAAATTTTTTCCCTACTAGACTTGGCAACCGGATTCCATTAGTTAAGGATTGCAGTAGAATGCAAGTCGAAGACCAAATTCCGCACACCAAATGGACTCTATGAGTAGGAAGTAATGCCTCTTGGATTGACAAATCCACACGTGTACTTTGAAGATTTGATGAGCAGGGTATTTAGGGGGCAACTCAATAAATATGTCGTTGTATTTGTGGATGATATCTTGGTATTCTCCAAAAGCGAAGAGGAGCATGAGGACCACCTAAGAGAGGTACTAGACACTTTAAGAAGTCACCAGCTTAAGGCCAAGTTTTCTAAATGTCACTTTCGGAAGAAGGAGGTTAGATTCCTTGAGCATATTGTTTCTGAGCAAGGACTGACAATGGACCCTGCCAAATTGGAGGTGGCTCAAGGATGAAGAGTTCCTATGATTGTATCAGAAGTTAGAAAATTTCTAGGGTTAGCAGGCTACTATAGGAAGTTCATAAAGAACTTTGCAAGAATAGCAACCCCTTTAACCCACTTGACTAAGAAGAACCTAGTATTTTCTTGGGATAGTAGATGCACTGAGGCATTCGAGAAGCTTAAGTAGTTACTGACTAGTTTACATGTGCTCACAATTCCCGACGGGACCAAACCATTCATGGTTTTCACATATGCTTGTGGCATAGGATTAGGAGCAGTTCAAATGTAAGAAGGGAAGGTAGTTGCTTATGCTAGTAGGCAACCGAAGGATCATGAGAAAAGATATCCAGTTCACGACTTGGAGTTGGCAACTATTGTCCCTGCTTTAAAGATGTGGAGGCATTATCTTTTGGGAGAAATGTTTGAGTTATTTACTGACCATAAATCACTCAAATACTTATTTTCTCAAAAATATTTAAATCTTAGGCCGCAGAGATGGGTGGAATATATAGTGTCATTTGATTTTGGTATATGATATACCCCTGGAGAAGGAAACGTAATCGTCGATGCCCTTAGTCGAAGGCACGCTACCCTAAGCGCTATATATGAATAGAGGCGATTGGAGTATCTCTCAAATTTTAACTTCCAACCGCCAATAGAACTCATCCAAGTCTTTTTAGTAGTAATGGAGTTTAGACCAGCTTTAATGGACCGTATTGGGCTTGAGCAGATGAAGGATGAGAAATTAGTGGAGATTTTGGAGAAGTTGAGGAGAATATTTTCCACATGCCAGTAGATATTCTATTGATAAGAAGGGATGGTTGAGAAGGGATGGACGCCTTTGTGTCCCAATGATTGATGGCATATTAAAGTGCTTATGTAATGTCACCACTCTAAGATGACTATTCACCCAAGAGGAGATTGAATGTATAAGGATATGAAGAGGATTTTCTTTTGGCCTAGAATGAAGAGAAGAGTAGCTGAGATTGTTGCTAAGTGCTTGACATGGTAGAAGATAAAGGCTGAGCAAGGGAAGCTCGGAGGGCTACTGTTAGCTTTGGAGGTTTCGACTTGGAAATGGGAACACATTTCAATGGACTTCTTGGAAGGATTGCTTACGAGTCATAGGGGTAATGAAGCAATTTGGGCTTTGTAGGTAGACACACAGAGTGCTTATTTTATTCCTGTTAGGAACAATAGGACTGTCGCGTCTCTCACGTAGATTTACATCAAGGAGATGGTCAGATTACATGGCATTCCAACAAGGGTTATTAGTGATAGGGACCCCTTATTCACTAGCGAGTTTTGGAGGAGTTTGCAAGCAGCTTTGGGAACTTCATTGAATCTCCGCACGGCTTACCACCACAGACAGAAGGTCAAACGTAAAGAGAAAATAGAATTTTAGAGGACTTGTTGAGAGCTTGCATCTTGGACTACGAAGGGCATTGGCAGCAGCAGCTACAATTGGTTGAGTTTGCGCATAATAATAGCCATCGAGCGACGATTGGTATGCCCTTTAAAAGTACTTTATGGAAGGCCGTGCAAATCGCCAAGTTGTTGTTGGCAAACCACCGACAAAATTTTGCTCGGACCCGATTTGGTCCGTGATACAACTGAAAAAGTAGAATTGATCAAGCATTAAATGAAGGTTGCGCAAGATCACTAAAAATCTTACGCAGATAAGAGAAGGAAAGAGCTAGAATTCAAGGTAGGAGATATGGCATTTGTCCAAGTCTCCCCTTTTAGAAAGATTGTAAGATTTGGCAAGTCAAGAAAGTTGGCATCTAGATTTGTTGGATTATTTCGAGTTTAGAAAGGATATGAAGACTTACTTACCACGTGGAGCTTCCAGACCGATTGGTAGGAGTCACGATGTTTTTCATGTTTCTCAATTTAGGAAATGCCTTCATGACACCATCATTGTAGTAGACCCTTATCAGTTGGGGGATATAGAGATAGAGCCAATAACATCTCATGCCACCGCATGCATTGTGGAGCATGGAACTAGGAGGCTCCGCAAGAAAGAGATTAGATTGGTCCGAGTGCAATAGGGAGGAAAACCGAAGAGAAGATGAAGATCTCTCACCCAGAGCTTGTCGCCGATAAATTTTTCTCTTCAAAATTAGAAATTTGGTTACATTATGGATGCTAGATTGGATGGTAGAAAATGATTTCCACACTTTTTCACAATCACTTTACACTCATGAAGAAATTTTTATACATGTTTAGGGTATTTGCATACATACTTACATGACACGATTACCCACTCACGCTAGGTTGAGCTCATTTTAGTATGTCTGCAGTACATAATCACATTGCACTTTGGTTGGATATATGGATGTGTAGATAACTTGGTTGTATAACATGGATGTTATTACGCATTACACCGTTCGTCCCTTGGAGACATTTCTGGGATGAAATCCTTTTTAGGGGGAAGAATATAATACCCCGTAAAATCATTAAGAATTAAATAAGTAAATTAAATTATATAGAGGTAAAAATGAAAATTTTGTAAAAGTTGGAATTTTACTATGAAAGTTGTACTGTTGCGTTCGTGGCAAAATTTTGATCTGTTTCCAAATATAATATGCTGAAAAGGGAGCTTAAACGAAGAAATTATGGGCATTTAAAGTTTTCAGATTTAAACTAATTTAATTCGAATTCAAATTCAAATAAATAATTAAATTTGAAATTTGAAAATTAACCGACATTAGACTTGGGGGTTAAGAAATCATTAAACGTTAAAAATTAAAGTTAAATGTACAATAAAGGATTAAATAAAACCAACGGTTCAAAAATAATTACGTTCCCAAAATAGGTGGAGGGGTCGACTGTCGACCCCAACCGGCCAACAGTTAGCAGTCAATTGGTGCGTATAGGGCGGTCGATCACTCTTGTTGGTGGCAACTAAGGTTTTCCTATCAACGAAGTTTCCAAATTTATTCGTATTTAACCTATTTTCATCCTATGATTCCAGTACGTTTCAACCTTTATAAATAGGACCCAACCCTCTCCGCTTTTATTCATAAAAATATTTGGGAATTCGGTGAATCTCTGCCATTTTCTTTCTTTAGTTAGATTCAGAAATTCAATTAGTAATTCATATTAGGATTCTATTTCATTTCTATTTATTTTTTTAATCTATTCTCTTCTCTTCCAACCTCTCGAAATCTATCAAAATTATATATACTAATCCCTTGCTATTTATATATATCAAAAGAAGAGATTCGGAAAAGAGTGCTTTGGTATTGCAAATCCATATAAGAAAGGCTAAGGATAATCTGTGAGTGGAAACCTTATTATTTTTATTATAGTAATTGTTTGGTATATTATGGATTTGAATATGTCTTAGTGGTTTTGGGTTTACGAAGAAAAATAAACCCCTCAAAACTCCTATAATTTGAAATGTCAATTCTTGTTGGAATTCTCAATTGCTTGCGTTAAATTGTTGGAATATGTAGTTTTTGCAGTTTTTGGTGATTTTAGTTTCTATTCCACACCTCTTTAATTCTAATTTAATTATGAAGTTTCAATTAAGAAATATGATGCAAAATATGAATTTATTTGTAGTTTACACCATTTATTGCATATGAAAATAAAAGAGCAATGTTTAAATTCTTTGTTAAAGAGAGGTCGAATATAGATTGAAACTAGAATTGCAATTTCTATTTTTGCGATTATTCCATGATTTGATGTGATAGATTGAGTTGAAATTTTTATTATGTACAAGTCTGTTTATTATAATTTTTTGATATGAATGTTGAATCCTTTGTTAAGTATATTGAAATCTCTTATTATGGATATTGGAAATTTGGCACCACTGATAATATAGAAATGGACTTGTGTTATTGTTATAATAAAGGAATAGACATTTAAACGTTAGTTAGGGCATAATCTTTGCACGCATAGAAAATAATAAGTACGTACTTATTTATATATTAATTACCGTAAATAGCATACAATTATAACATATAATTGCGTAGTTAATAAGGGAATAATTGTCATTAAATCCTCCTTAGGAAAGTAATTGAATTGTTAAGGCAAAATAAGAAGAAATTCTTATACAGCCTAATTAATGGACATGGTGAGGTGTATGGTAATATATTAAGAGTGTTATAAAATATGACTAAGTCATAAGTGGTTGGAGGTTAGTTAAAAGATACATGCAATTCTGCCCAGCTAATTTGGCTACCAGTAGTATGACTTTGGGGTTGATGTGAGACGTTACGTATGATAAGTAACTACGATGATGCGAGGTTAATCCCAATTTTGAACGGTAAATCTGCCCAATTAATCTGGCTACTAGTACCTACGAATAGTCGAGCTAATGTGAGGCGTCATCGTAGGTATGGGTCATAAGCCGAAGTACCTGCTTCGCGGTTTTGGAAGGTACTAAGTGGTTGTTTGAGGGCCCGCCATTCTCCCCAATGAAGTATTAAATGGTCGGGATTGGGTTTAAGCATGGCTAAGGATATCTCAGAAAGGTCCGCTTCAATAAGAAGTATGAAGTGTCCAAAAAGATATTCATGCAATGTCAGCTTGATGGATACCTATGCGGAGTCCGCCTTAGGAATATGTATTAAATAATTGGGGTCTACCTCAACTGAGGTCTTAAATGGTCAGAGTTAACCTATTTTCCATGAAAAAGTATTAAGTGGATTAGATTCTATCTCTCGCATCGTTAGACATTTTTGACATCGGCTATGGGCCATGAGATTGGAAAACCTGCTATGGGAATGTAAGGTATTAAGTGGTTGATTGAGGGCCCATCTTCTTTCCTTATATGAAGTATTAAATGGTTTTAAAACACGCAAGACATATTCCTATTTTGACATATAGTGCCCAAGTACTGAAATAATAAGGCTCGAGGTTTTTACTCACCAGACACTTGTTGTTTTGACTCTCTTCTCATTACAACATTGGTTAAGGAAGGAGTGATGACGATGATGATGCTTGAAAACGGCGTGAGCAAAGCATGTGGCAGTTATTGTTATTTATTTATGATGCTTTTTATTTTGTACCTATGGAAGAATCCTTTTAAACAAATAATGTAACGGTTATTGCAGAGACTATTTTTTTATGTATTGTAACATTTGAATTTATTTTGAAATAAATAGGCACAATTTGCTTGTTCCTTCCACTATAAAATCTTAAAGAATAGTTATAGCTCTGTATTGTTATTACCTTTACCAACCAACAGCCAGCTTTGAAATGGGTCAAAATTTCGATAGGTCTTTTCTGGGTCAGAATTTAGACCTATTTCGTAGCGCGTTGTAACATTTAGTATCAGAGCTTTGGTTACCCGATCAATGGAAAAATTATACATATTAGAGAAGTACTTATGACTTCTGAAAAAAAAAATTCAAAAGGTTTGTCAAAAAGTCTTACTATATATATGTATGTATGTATGTATGTGTTATCTGGCCTTTTTGGCCAGGCTATATATCACTACAAAACAGGCTTCACTTAGTGGCGAAAGCTAGCGACGGCTAAAATAGGCGGCCGACGCTAGCCGTGGCTAGCCATCACCAAGTCTGTATATACAAACATCAGCCCACGAACAAAACATTTCATAAATTCCCCCCAAATTCTCAAAATCTGCCGCCCCATCTCCTTCCCACCTGTCGTCGCACCACCCCCTGCTGCCGCCGCCTACCGTCGCGCCCCCCTACCACCGTCGCTCCTTCCGGTCTCTCCTCCGCCAATTCCAACTTATAATTTAGGTATGATTATTAAACCCTAATTTTTAAAATTTGTGGACTATGGATCTGAAATTGATGATTATTTGGTATGAGTTGATAATAGTGTGTTCTAAGTTGATTTTGGGATGAGGTTTCTAAATAAAAAATTAGTTGAATATGGATTTGTAATTGATGATTATTGCGTATTAGTTAGGTTAATATATAGTGTATTAGTTGATTTTGGGGATATTAATTAGCGGTTTGATTGTTTACTTTATAGTTAAAAAATAGGGTTAATTTAAAACCCGAAAACTAGTCCATAATTATTTATTAATATGCTTATTGTTGATTTTACATGAATGTTTGTTATAGTTTAGAATAATGTTTGTTATATTTTACGCAAAAATTAGTGTATAATTAATGATTAATATGCTGCTAGATTGGTACTGTTAAATTAGCATATAAAATAAAATAAATTTAATTTATTACAAGTGCAAACATCTAATTGTCGTTTACAAAATTGATAAAAAAATCTAAATTGTTAACTGAAGTTTAAAATACGTTTTAAAATTTCAAATGTATTAAGTAGGCGATTTAAATAGTTGATTGAATTATATAATTTTGAAATGAGAAACATCAATAAATATCAAGCGAAAATCAATTTTGAAAAAATTTATGAAACGAATATAACAACAATAAATATTCTACTAGAATCGATTTTGTTAAAAATGAAGAAATGAATATAATAACATTAAATATCTTGCTAAAATCGATTTTGTAATAAAAATTAAGAAACGAATATAACAACAACCAATATTGAACTAAAATCGATTTTGTAAAAAAAATGAAGAAACAAATATAACAACAACAATTGTTCTACTAAAATTGATTTTGTTAAAAAATTAAGAAATGAATATAATGTTGATTTGAAAGTAAGCATTAAATATTATTTCAACAAATAATTGACACTAAAACATTAACGTCTTTAATCCCAAAGAGTTTTAATTTAATTTAGAAAATAAAACAACAAAAACATACCCCTTGGATGCTAAGTTATGTGTAGAAGAGAAGTGAAGTGAAGTGCTGTCGAAATTAAATAGAAGTGTTGTGTGTGAAGCCTTTAGTCCTAGTTGGCTTTACTTTATTTTAGAAAATACAACAATAAATATTCTAGTAAAATTGATTTTGTAAAAAATGAAGAAATGAGTATAATAACTTAAATATTTTGCAAAAATTGATTTTCTAATAAAAATTAAGAAATGAATATAATAAGAATAAACATTATACCCAAATCGATTTTCTAAAAAATTTGAAATGAATATAATGTTGATTTGAAAAGAAGCATTAAATATTATTTCAACAAATAATTGATGCTAAAAAATTAAAGTCTTTAGTACCAAAAGGTTTTAATTTAGTTTAGAAAATACAACAACAAAAATATACCCCTTGGATGCAAAGTTATGCGTAGAAGAGAAGTGAAGTGCTGTCGAAATTAGACAAAAAGTGTTGTGTGCGAAGCCTTTAGTCCTAATTGGCTTTAATTTATTTTAGAAAATACAACAACAATATACCATTTGAGTGCAAGTTATGCGTAGATGAGAATTGAGCTGAAGTGCTGTGGAAATTACTAACATATATTTTTAAATTAGGTACAATGTTCGATTATTTTCTCGACCGTACTTGGATGTATGAAGCCAGAACTGGTATGAAAGGTTCGGTGAAACAACATTTCTACAATGGTGTACACGAATTTATTAGATTCGCTACATCTAATAATCAAAATAAAGAAGAACTTCGATGCCCTTGTAGTAAGTGCCAACATTTGAAGTATTGGAAACCAGACACGGTTAAAGTACATTTGTATAAATCTGGTTTTATGCCAAATTATTATTTGTGGGATCGTCATGGAGAACATGCTGCACCTACACCTAATTCTGTAGCATCAGAGGACGATCATGTTATGACAAACCTAATAGAAGATATGGTGGAAGATGCAGCACGATCAATGTTCCCTACCGTCCAAGTTGACGATCAAGACGTAAACATCGAAGAAGAACCGAATGTGGGAGCGAATTTTTTTTATGATTTACTGGATGCTGCTGAGAGGCCGTTGTGGGATGGTTGTAAAAGTGGAACCGAATTATCAGTAACCGCTGAATACATCACTATGAAATCAAAATTCAACTTTACAGAAGTTGGATTTACAGCAGTAGTATAAGCTGCAAAATGACATATGCCACCTAATAATCTGATGTGCGATAGTCATTATAAAGTGAAAACACTTATGTCGGCTTTCGGTCTGCCGTACCAAAGGATAGATACATGTATAAAAGGTTGTATGTTGTATTGGAAAGATGACATTAACCTTAGAAACTGCAAAATATGCAATGAGGAAAGATACAAACTAAGAAAAAAGAAAGGAAAGGAAGTTCCGTACAAGAGAATGCATTATTTACCCATCACTCCTAGACTTCAAGAGTTATATGCATCTTCAGCTACGGCATGTCATATGCGATAGAACAGTGTGAGAACATAGAAAGAGGGAACTTTGACACATCCATTTGATGGAGAAGCATGGAAATATTTCGGTAAAACATACCCTGCGTTTGTTGTAGAGAGTCGTAACGTGAGACTTGGTTTATGTACGGATGGATTTTCACCATTCTCTCAGTTTGGTAGTAAATATTCATCTTGACCTATTATCGTTACTCCGTATAATTTACCTCCATGGATGTGTATGAAAACTCCATTTAATTTTCTGACTATTGTCATTCCTGGCCCTGATGATCCAACACAAGGAATCAATGTTTATTTACAACCATTGATAGAGGAGTTGAAAACACTATGGCATGAAGTAGTTGAAACATACGACAATTCAAGGAAAAAGAATTCTCATATGTTCGCTTCTTTGTTATGGACTACTAGTGATTTCCCTGCATATGGGATGCTTTCAGGCTGGAGTACAGCCAGTCGTCTAGCTTGTTCTTATTGCATGGAAGAAACATGAGCAATTTCTTTACGGCATGGAAAGAAAATTTCATGGTTTGATTGTCATCGGTGTTTTTTCCATCCCAAGCATACTTTTAGAAGAGATAAAAAAACTTTAAAGCTAACAAAGAAGAGAATATGCAACCACCAAAGGATTGGTCAAGCGAAGAAATATATGAGATTGTGAAAGACTATCCGAAAATACATAAAACAGGAGTGCAGACTGAAATTCCAAGTAAATCGGACATTCATAATTGGTGCAAACAAAGTATATTTTGGGAGTTACCATATTGGAAATATCTCTTACTCCGCCATAATATTGATGTGATGCACAATGAAAAAAATGTATTTGACAACGTGTTTAATACCGTTATGAATAAAAAGGGCAAAACTAAGGACGATTTGAATTCGAGACTTGATATAACACACTTTTGTAAACGTCCCGAACTTCATATGAAGCCCGATGACAACAAAAAACCCAAAGCATGCTATGAACTAGACAGCAAGGAAGTAAAACTCATGCTAAAGTGGGTGGAAGGACTAAGATGTCCTGATGAGATTTCTTCTAATCTCCGTAGACGTGTTGACCTTAAAAACAATAAACTTAGTGGGATGAAAAGTCACGATTGCCATATCATGATGGAATATTTATTACCGGTGGTTTTTAAAGAACTGTTGCCCTTAAAAGTATGGAGTGTTATAACAGAATTATGTATGTTTTATAAACAACTTTGTTCGACGACGTTAAAAGTCGACTGTATACGAAAACTTGAAGTAGAAATCCCTATACTGCTCTACAAACTGGAGAAAATATTTCTGCCAGATTTCTTTAATGTAATGGAGCATTTACATGTTCATCTTCCATCTGAAGCACTTATTCGAGGTCCTGTGCAATATGGATGGATGTATCCATTTGAGAGGTAATACGGCTATCCGTAATATTTATGTTATTCTAAATTGAATTGAATTAATTTTCTAATAGGTTTACAGAAGAAAAATTGAATTGAAATAATTTTCTAATAGGTACTTGAATCATCCGAAGAAAAAGTTAGACAAAAAGCACGAGTTGAAGGGTCGATTTGCAAATCATACCTTGAAGAAGAAGCTTCATTCTTTTTCTTTCATTACTTCAGTGACCATGTGAATTTATCATTTGTAAGTGTTCCTCGTAATGATGAAGCCGTTGAAAAAGAATCCTCTCAAGCAATGTTATCTATTTTTAGACAACATGGCAGACCTGCTAGAAAATGTATGGAGATATAGTTAGACGATAGAGATTACCATATAGCGCACACATATGTTCTTCTTAATTGTGTTGATGTTGCACCATTTGTTAGGTAATAATAAAATCATACTTATTTCAGTTACACTTACATGTTACCTATAATCGAACATATTGCATATATGTTCGCAGTATATACGAATCATGGCATCCATCTGGAGATCTCAGTAAAGACTTTGCTAAATGGTTTTCGAACTACATTTATGATCCAAAAAATAGTGTCATTGATGAAGGATTACATCTTGCACTCGGACCAAAAGGAAATGTCAAGACTTATCCAATATTCTTCGTTAATGGATTTAAATTCAACACCATAGATTATGGTGCTGATAAATTAACATATAATAGCAGTGTATTTGTCAAAGGTAGTAATGATCCAGATGAGCAATTAATTTTTTTATGGCGTCTTAACATAGCTTTTAGAATTGACATATTATATGCAACCCGCAGAAAAAGTTTTTTTATTCAAATGCAATTGGTTCAGCAATGTTCCTAGTTCTGGAATCAACGTGCACAAATATTATAAGCTTACTGAAATAAAGCACACCTCACATTATTATAAGTATAATCCTTCTGTACTAGCCAAGCAAGCATTACAAGTTTATTTTGCTCTGTATCCATCCTTAAAAAGAGATAAAGCAGATTGGTCGGCTGTTTTTAAAACAAAGGCAAGATTTACATTTGATGGAATTAATATTCCAGACGAAGCAGCGTATCAAGCGGATCTTGAGCCAAATGATGAAATAGTAATAACTGGTGATATTGATGTAGGGTTGTTGAATGATAAATCGAATGAATTAATATAAGCCTTTGAGAGCATAGAAGAAAACGACGTAGAGTACGAGACCAAGTCTGAATCAGAAAATGATGAAGAGTGATAATTCTAAATGATGACTATGTTGTGAGCTATGTATCGGTTGTTTTGTATTGTGTATTCTGAGTTTCCGATGTTATATGTTAACAATAATGACTATGTTGTGAGCTATGTGTCGGTTGTTGTATATTGTATATTCTGAGTTGTTGGTGTTATATGTTAATATTGATGACTATGTTGTGAGGTACGTATTGTTCTATTTTTTGAATTCTATGAAATGATATATTTTATCACTATATGAAATGATTTGTTTGCAGCAGATATGCCTTTTTGGAGACATGGCAGCAGATCTCAGCCTTCTCCTTCTCTTGGCACCGGTGCCAACGGCACAGCGCCAGATGTACGTCTATTGGCAGAGGTTGTTCCTAAGAGCGCGGGGTAAATATCAAATTTATTGCTTGTTTTAATATTTAAAATTATACTAATTAAATTCCTACATTAAAATTTATACAGGGGTTTTGAAGTTGAGCCTTCGGAGTACATCCTACAGGTATCCAGGAAGGCCTATATGAGTAGGATGTCCGGATGTTGGCCTCATTGGGATGACATCCCAAACCATGTTAAGAACGCTATATGGGCCGACTTGATGGTAAGTATAAATTTATAATTCACTTGGAAAATAATATAATGTACATAATTTTAATTAATTTCAATATACATGCCGCCATCCGTGTCGATCCGCGAGATATGGATCTATTTGCAAATCACTGGAACCAGAGGATGCGGAAAAATTATAGGGACACGCTCTCCAAAGCAAAGAACACGAGAAAGAAACCGTCGTGGATGAGAGCCGATGTTTGGGCCGAATTTCTCTAGCTGTGGGAAACCCTCGAAATGAAAGTAAGTTATTTAATTTCATATTGTTATTAAAATTTGTTTAAATTTCGTATATTAGTTGCATTAAATTAGTTAAACATGTTTTTAAATTTATAGGAACTATCAGCACGAAACCGTGCAAACAGGAATAAAAATCCTGCTTTGCACCGTGGTGAATCTAAATCCTTTCAACAACATTGTGCGGAGTTGGTAAGTTTAGCAATTGCGTTTGTAAATAGATGTAACAATATTTAATCATATTTGTAACATTGTTCGTTAATCATATTTGTAACAGCGTAGGAAGCTAAATCGTGAGCCTACAATGGCTGAGGTCTTCACAATGACGTACGTTGTCGAGCAGAGAGATGAGGAAGACAATGTGTCACATACCTGGACAGATGATAAATCCGAATCAATAATGGTAAACATGCTTAATTTTTTTTACTTCAAACTTCAAAACTTCTAAATTATATATTTATTATGGCAAAATTTTGTTCGTGATCGCAGACAAGATATGACATAGAGCATGCTCGAGTGGCACAATCCACTAGCCGTCAGTTGACCTTAGAGGAGTCAAACAGTATATGGGATGCTTTGATTGACCCTCCTTCGCAAAATAGGCGCTACGGTTTCGAAAATAGGAGGTAAAATGCTTTAGTAACTAATATATAAGAAATATTTAATATTAAGCATAAATTATAACCCGCTATCAATAATTTACAACCCATGACGATCCAGTCGTCCTATAGGAGATCTCAGGCTGAAGAAGAGATAGCTCAATTGAAACAACAGCTAGCGGAGATCAATGACTGGCGAAAGAGTGGGGCGTTGGCGCAACAGCTAGATGAGCATATTGCGGCATACTTAGCTGAGCATGGGACAATGCCGGGGGATAACGACGATGATGAGGATGATGAGTAGGTATGGCTGTGTTTCTGATAGATTTTAATCATTTTATTTGTACATATGTGACATAAGTTTGTACATTTATGGATTTGATACTTGTTTATTGGTTGGGTTGTTTGATGGATTGGTGGATGTTTTGTTTGATGTACATGAGTTGGTTGGGATTTAATGAACTTGTTTGTAGGCATGGTTTTGTAGTATGATGAGATATTCGTGTTGATTGATGAAATGGTTGTGTTAATATTGATTAATATATTTGATTGTGTAATATGTATGAGATTATACGATTCTTACCAGGTTAGCGACGGCCATTTGGTTTCAGATTAGCGACGGCAGATGTCGGTTTGTGGCAGCCCTTCAACTTCCAAGATGTTGCCACGTGTCGATCTAGTCGTCACCAACCGTCGCTAATATGGCGACGGAGCCATCGCTAAAGCCCTCGCTTTGATTTTTGGGGACGAGGTAAATAGCGATGGTTGGCGACGGCTAGCAACGGCCGTCGACGTCTACCGTCGCTAAATGAAGCATGTTCTGTAGTATTCAGACCAACTGAACAAGTTAGACTAGACGATCATCGAGGAAGACAGCCCGGAGAGATGATTATTAGGCTCAGAGATCAAGCGCTGGCAATGATATAAAGCAACGATCAACCGAGGTTAAGAGATAGACTCACCAGAATATTCTAAGTATGGAAAAATGCTTCCCCTAGGCGGGGGGTCAGTGCCTATCCCTTTCCCTAGGGAATCGGTACATATCTACAATTTTTGTCCCAATCTTGGTAAGATCGTTATTGAGTGAGAAGGAAGGACCAATGAGGCTGCATTTCAAGTTTCAAGTCATTTGGAGTTCGTATGCTCAAGTTATGGGCAAATTACTTCACCTATTAAAAGAGATCGGTATAAAAGGGATCGTCCATATTCAGCTTTCACTACATATTGCAACAATGATCGGTCAATAACTCAAAATCTACATATGCTATCAACATAAAACTTGGAGTATAAGCTAATCAGAACATGTGGAACACATCAATGGGATCGAATGACATTTGGAGCAAGTTGGAGGGATTGGTACCTATCCTTCTAGAGGGATCGACAGAAATCAGAATTCAAACAACACTACTTCACGGAAAATGCGATATCTCACAAATCGTACGTCGGAATTGCATGAAACTTGGGGAGCAAATAGCTAACATCATGGGGCATCCCTCATAGGGATCGCAGCCCATTTGAATGCATTAATAGAGATTGGTACCGATACCTATTGTGGGTCTCGATGGGCCTGCAAATTTTTGAGTAGCCTCGTCTTGATCTCCCGAACCTTCTGCCAAAATTTCAGTCTGATCCGTGCACGTCTTCTCCTATAAATACAGCATGCATAACGTTAGAAAAGTGATCCTGCTTTCTCTGCCGAGGCTCTGCCATTTTTATTCTTCACTTTTATACTAATAGATACTGGCTGATCCAAACATTCTTGTAATGAAAATCAAGTGAAAGATCAATTAAAATATGAAGTGGACGTAGGCCAAGATTACTGAACCACTATAAAAATCTGTGTGTTCATTTATGATATTTGCTCTGTTTTAATTTCATTATTCATTTAATCTCTACTAGATTCTATTGGGTGTTGATGTCCATTTTTGACGTCAACAGTATGTATGTATGTATGTATAAACACACTCCTATATCTTTGAAAATACGCGAACACACTACGCAACCCTTTTTCTTTCAGCATATAATACTATTTTTGGACATCGACACCAAAGATTCAACCTACAGATAGTTGATATGGTTGATAATCAATATTCTTCTGGAATTGGAATTTCTATCTGAGGAATTTCTGGAATAGATGGGTTGCCCGAATTGCTTAAACAGTACCTCAGCCAAGTTGAGCAAGTTCCTGTTCCTCCAGCTGCATCGGTGGCACCCGCTGCCTCATCTGCCGATGGAGCACCCCATCCTGTTGAATTTTCTAAGTTATGTAAGGACTTTGTCAATATGGGAAGAAATACTCTGAACCTAGGGATAGTGGAAGCCAATGTATGTTTCCTCATCGTAGTTTATATTTACATTAAACTCGTTTATTTTTGGGACATGAAACAAATGCAAAACCTCAAAATAATTTTTCATGTTGCAAAGAACCCAAACCCAAACTCATTTTGTTTCGAGAAATATTAAACATCACTGGTCTGCATTTAGTGCGTGTTAATCTGACAAAACAGCATAGTAAAATAGATGCTTTGTTCCAAGTCTGGACAAAACAGTATTGTAGATTAGACGTTATTTTTTTCAAAATTTATTATATCGTTTGACCAGACACATGAAGGTTTAGGAGCAAAATATAAGCTAGGAGAGTACATGTTTCAGGCTTTCAGCCATGTTGAATTTTTCACAGGATGATAAACATAGGTGACCGTTGTTTACAAAGATTTGTGTAAATATGGAATTAAATGTCTCTTATCATCTATATATATAAACAGTACAAATAAAATATAGCAAGTTAGATCGAAATACCAATATCAGCGTTTATTAGCGCAACTGGTCGAGAATGTTATTACTATCTACATACATAAACTTTCACTAATGCCACTTAAAATGGTATAAAAATTATTTTTGTAAAAACACGGCAAAAACCCACTTCATCCGGTTATACAAAATTGAATGAAAAAGCAACCAAGCGCTTTGGAGTAACCGACCGAAGCTTATAAAAACAATTAAACCATAATTATCAAAATTAATAATAATATCTTCTATCTTCAATTAATGACAGAGCATATCAAAACTAATAATACAAAGAAAAAATATTTTAATATACATTTAAAAATTCCTTGAATTATAAGGTTTTTCGTTCCTATCATACCGTGAATGGAATTTATATGCGTTGTAATCTCATTAATTTGTAGGTTGTATATATTACATTAGTTGTTGGTGTTTTAATTCAAGATAGTAGTTAATTTCAATTTAATTTTTGATTCATACAACAGATAAGTTTTTAAATTAATTTTTATTTAAAAACTCAATTTCAGGTTTGATTGAGTTTGTAAGCCCATGAATTTTGATAGTCGTGGTTGTTTATATAATTCCTCCGAATTAATATACATTTAGAAATTTCTGTTCGTTTTATTTCGAATTTATAGGTTAAAGAATCAACCTTACAATTATTAATTTTTTTTGGAAATTACATGCTATTGTTCTTTTTCGTCTTATTTAATACATAGATTGTAGGCGAGGTTGGGTGTTCCAATTCAGTAATTTGTAGTAATGATGTTGGAGATGAATGGAACGAAATGTGTAGACTTTTTAAAGTATTAACGTGGGATTATAGAAGAAAGTGAGTTTAACCTTTGTCTACTAATTTTTTTGAAAGAGAACAAATTAATGCATGCGTACGTGTGTATAAAAATAAAAATAAATTGAATGTGGAATGTTAGGTTGGATGAAAGAATAAATGGATATAGAGTTTAACATTTACATGTAAGTTTAATCCCAATACATGTTACATGTAAGTTTAATCCCAATACATGTTACATGTAAGTTTAATCCCAATACATGTATGTACATATGTCTCTGTGTTTATATATATATATATATATATATATATATATATATATATATATATATATATATATATATATATTGAATTGCTTTTGCGACCTTGCCGAAAGAAATCTTAAAAATAAGAAAGACATTTGTACAGCCACCTGAACTTGCCAGGTAACAAGTACATAAAAAATCTTCGTAGTTAATTATGAACGTATGGGAATATGCATATGTCAGCACAGATGCAAAGGAATAGAAGCCTGTGTACTGCAACAATTTAGGCTGAATTACTGGTTTAGTAATTATGAGTTTGGTTACACCTCAACTGAAATACAATATACATGAGAAGAAGCATATGAGATACTCGAGTAAACAATGTGCATCAGTTCATGTTGTATCATAAAAGCCAGAATCTTTTTAGACAAAATATTTAATATTTCCTCCTACTACTACTACACGAACACCAAAGTAGAAAGACAATTAATGGTCATAATCCTGCTTTCGATTAGAGAGATACGTAATCTAACAATATGCATGCATAAGATATTATATATCATAAAAAAGGCATAATCTTTTTAGACTATCCAATATCTCCTACCACACAAACACCAAAATGCAAATACAATTTAATGTCATAATCCTCTCATCACCATCATATGCCGTTTCTTCTTCTTCCGAAAATCCAAATTATGAATAATAAAACAGGATTCAACGGCCTCAACGCAGCGCACGTGTCAACCTAGTCACATCTGACGGTTTAACTGGCTTCAGCAAGAAATCCTCTGCTCCCTCTTCCAAGCACCTGCATTCCATTTCCAAAATTTCAGAACACACACAACCTTTTAACATTTAACCCCTGAAATTTTATTAATTGTAACTTTGATCATACCGGTTGATGTTATTTGGAATGTTCTCAGAAGACACTATCACAACTGGAATTTTCCTAAGCTGAGATGAATTCTGCTCAACAATTAAACATCAATATTTTAGACAAAACATTACTATTATTGCATAATGCCACTAGCAATATTCGCAATAGAATTATTCTATGATACCTTAATTTTCTTTAGCAGTTCATAGCCAGTCATCTCCGGCATCCAGTAGTCAGTGATTATCATACTGACATCCGAATCCTGCAACATTTCCAAATTTACAGACCAGTACCAGACCGTTCGGTAAAAACATATTTGAAATTTGAAATTTTCTTACCATGTCCAGAATTTCCAAGGCCCTCTTTCCACTATCGACTGTAGTAACTGAGACAAAGAAATTGGAAACATTTACTAACGACGCTCAAAAGATATATACGGACCTACATTGAAGTGTTAGAAATGAACCTCGGTATTTGGAGTTACGAAGCAAATGCGAGATCACGGCCCGGTCAACCGAGCTGTCATCCACGGCCAACACGTGAACGTCGCGTTGAGTTGCTGAAGACATATTTTTAAAGTTAGAATTATATCTATTTTGAAGAGCTTTGAGATAAAAGAAATACAAACCGAGGTTGATTATTTATAAGCAAAAGAGGGAGGTGAGAGGACGGAGGAAGGATGAAAGTGGGTTCGAATATATGATTTGATTTTAGATCTGAGTGCATGCAAAATCGCATGGGTATTTTGGGAAATTATGATGGATATATATGTGTTGCTTGATTTCGGATTTTGTTCACGGTACAGTAATATATGCTTCGGTTGGAATAAAGTTTATTTGGTTAACAATTGATATGAGATGGATTTTGTTAATGTACTACATATATTTTGTGTTGGATTTTTTTATATTATTTTTGGTTGATGTATCACTTTCTTGTTGCCATGATAGGTAGATTAATGTATTGTGTTTTTTTTCTTTTCTTTGTTCAAGTTCATTCATATCTTAATACTTTCTCGTTTTGTCTCTTTGTTTCACAAAGTGAGAATATCTAAGATACAAACTTTATGATAGCTTTCAATTATTTGATCTTAATAAGAAAGATGACAAATTAGAGCTTGTTTATTATATAAGATGACAGCTTGTTTATCATATAAGATTAGTTCCACTTACGGCATTTCAAAAATAAGGTTAAGTAAAACAATTACTTCATTAATTTGATATATCAAAATGGTAATTCCCAAGAAAATTAAAAAATCTTGTTAAACCACACCAACGTATAGTGATTTTGTTTCATCACAAATGTAGTACTTAATACGGATGACAATGGGACGAGTTGGAGCGGGTTTTGTATGTCCCAGACCCGCCTCGGATTTTTTAAACCCTGCTCCAAACCCATCCTGTAAATCCAGTGCGGGTCTGAACATTCGCTCTATACCCGGAACCTATACAGGTCAAGGAAGACCACCCCGCCACAAGATCAAGTGAAACATTTCATATTCATTCAAAATTATGTATTAATGTACATATATTTATTTATTTTATTTGTAAGAGGGATTGTCACTAAATGATAAAATAAATATAAATATTAATGTGTTTACAATGATAAGTAAGATAATAAAAATGAGATGTATGATAACAGTTCAAAAAACATGCATTTGTTATTATATAATTATTAGTGATGCAACTTAATATCATAAAAATTATATAACTTATTAAATGGAACAGTAGAAAATTCATGTTATAACTGCTTATGTATAAAAAGACTAACAAATCATCGTTATCGTAATAAAGTAATTTTATGAAATCTCAATAGTGTGGGTCGGGTCGGTCAAGCTCCAACCCAATCCTAGACCCGGAGCTTTTAAGAACGGATCATGGGTCTACTCGCCCCGATAACCCAGTGGGGCGGGTCTTGACGGGTGAAAACATGGGCAGGTCTACTGGGTTTAGACCCTAAACCCGCTCCATTGTCATCCCTAGTACTAAATGAACCTTGAATACTAATATCAATATTGTTGACGAGACTTATATTCAACTCCAAAATCATGATTTAAGCTAGGTTTGTATCAAAGGTTACTTAATAAAGCCGTGTTTGAAAGTGTAAAATGAGGAATGATCAAAAGAACACTAAAACAGTGCAAATAAAATAAATGACAAAAGATGTAGAGTGGCTCGATCTTAGCACAGATCTATGTCCATTGTAGTTGATAGAAATTTTTAATAGTTTTTAGAAGAGCTATGAGCTAGCAGGTATATCTTGTGAAAGTAGGAAACTCGATTCTGCATAAGATCACTTATCACTACAAGAAAGGTTGATTGTAGCGGCAGAAGGGGGGCCGTCAACGGCTTGTTGCGCATGTGGCGACAGTTTGCGTCGGCTAGCCATTTTATTATCTTCCATTAAGTAATTAATTAATCTAATTCTCATTACGTTTTTAAAAAGTGATTAAAAATACTAATTTAATCCTTAAAAAATAGACAAAATATTTTAGCACAACCATTCAACGCAACGACTGTTCTGATCAGTTAAATTAATATTTTCGATGATCTGTTTTCACGTTATTCGAATATTTAACGTTACTGAAAATCTAACTCCCACGACCAATCAATACGACATTTAGTCTATCCATTAAGCAACTTCGATAGAGTTGATTTAGTGTAACATTTTTATGAATTAATTTTTTTTAAAACCATTAGGTAATTAATCTTGACTTTTTTAACTGTATTTAGCATGATAAAATTGTATAAAATACAATAATCGGCAAAAAATCAACTATTTTATAAAATTGTATATAACTGTTAAACAACTATTGGTGAAACGAAATGTTTCAAGATTATATTTTTTCGGCCATTTGTTTACGAATCCAACCGTATGGATTGGATTAACACGTTACCAAGCATTGGTGGTTCGAATTTGGTCTCGTTCCAAGGTCGTCTAGCCTTCGAACGAAGGGTTTTTAGTTCGAACATCGACGAACGGCTATAAATTTAAAATTCAAGATCGACAACCAAAAGTTGTTTATTTTTTCATCATCTTATGGAAATAGGTCAACTATACATTCGATCGACAAAAGATCCAATAAATTTAATTTTTTGCCAACTATTTTATTTTATATAATTTTATCAAGCTAAATACAGTTAAAATTTCAAAATTAATTACCCAACGGTTTAAAAAAATATTTTAATTCATAAAAATGTTCCACTAAATCAACTTTGTCGAAGTTGCTTAATGGACAAACTAAAAGTAGCATTCATTGGTTGTGGGGATTTAGATTTTCAATAATGTTAAATATTTGAATAATGCGAAGATGGATCATAGAAAATACTAATTTAACCGATCAAAACAGTCATTACGTTGAATGATTGTGCTAAAATACCTTGTTTATTATTTAGTGATTAAATTAGTGTTTTTAAACGTTTTTTAAAAAAAACATGATAGATTAGAAAATAGTAAAAGTGCAAAATACAAAAATCACCTTCCATCGCAAGCCGTCACAAACCAACGCCACATCGAGTATACAGATCAAAAACTGCACGACTTCCCATATTCTTCCCTGCTTCTCCAAAGCTCGCACGAAAAGAAAAATTACCCCCAACCCGCCGCCGCTTGCCAACGCCTTTGCATAAGGCCTCTAAAGCTCGCCGGAATCCCCATTCTCTCCGATTTCAGCTTAATTGAGGTATAATTAAAACCTAAATTCTGAAAATTATTTGATTATGGGTATGAAATTAATGATTATTGCATATTAGTTGATGATAATAATGTATTAGTTGATTTAGAGATATTAATTAGTGTTTGATTGTTTAATTTGTAATTAAAACTTAGGGTTGATTTATAATCCGAAAATCAGTATATAATTATTGATTAATAATCAATAGTTTACGTGAATGTTTGTTATAATTTAGAGCAATATTTGTTATAGTTTATGCGAAAATTAGTGTATAATTATTGATTAATATGCTGCTAGATTGGTACGTTTAAATATAATTAATTTATTTTAATTAATTAGTGTGCATTAATTAAAAGTATTAGTGGTTAGTAAAAAATAAGTTATTTTAATTTATTATAAGTGCAAACTTCAAACTTTAGTTTACAAAATAGTAAAACTAGAAATTTAAAAGGTTACACAAATATTAAAATGTGTCTGAAAATTTCAAATTTAGTTCTTAAAATAATTAAATAGTTGAATGAATTATAAAATATGATTTAAAATTTATTTTGTAGTTGTTAAAATAGTAATTTGTGTATTTTTGGAAATAATTTGAAATAATAAATTTCTTTTGAAATAAATATTCTACTAAAATCTATTTTCTAAAAATTAAGAAATGGATATAATGTTTATTTGAAAATAAGCATTAAGTATTATTTTAACAAATATAACAAGAAATTAATGCCTTTAGTCCTAAAAGACTTTAATTTATTTTAGAAAATACAACAACAACACACCCCTTAGGTGCAAAGTTATGCGTAGAAGAGAAAGAAGTGAAGTACTGTTGAAATTATGCAGAAGTGACATGTATGAAGTCTTTAGTCCCAAAAGGTTTTAATTTATTTTAGAAAATACAACAACAAGACACCCTTGGATGCAAAGTTATGCACAGAAGAGAGAGAAGTAAAGTGCTGTCGGATTAGACAGAAGTGAGGTGTATGGAATCTTTAGTCCCAAAAGGCTTTAATTTGTTTTAGATGGAAGTGAGGTGTTGTTGAAATTAATAACGTATATTTTTAAACTAGGAACAATGTTCGATTATTTTATCGACCGTGCATGGATGTATGAAGTCAAAACTAGTATGAAAGGTTCAGTGAAGAAACATTTCTACAATTGTGGACATGAATTTATTAGATTCTCTATATCTAATAATCAAAATAACGAAGAAATTCGTTACCTTTATAGTAAGTGCCAACATTTGAAGCACTGGAAAAAAGATATAGTCAAAATACATTTGTATAAAGCTGGTTTTGTGCCAAATTGTTATTTGTGTGATCGTCATGGAGAACTTGTTGTACCAACACCTAATCTTGTAGTATCAAAGGACAACTATGTTATGGCGAATCCAATAGAAGATATGGTGGAAGACGCAGCACGATCAATGTTCCCTACCTTTCAAGCCGATGATGAAGACGTAAATATTAAAGAAGAATCGAACGTGGGAGCGAAAAGAATCTATGAGTTATTGGATGCCGCCAAGAGGCCGTTGTGAGATAGTTGTAAAAGCAAAACCGAATTATCAGTAACCGCTGAATACATCACTATGAAATCAAAATTCAACTTATAGAAGCTGAATTTACAACAGTTGTACAAGCTGTAAAATGACATTTGCCCCCTAATAATCTAATGTACGATAGTCATTATAAAGTGAAGCTACTTATGTCGGCTTTCGGTTTATTATACCAAAAGGTAGATACATGTATAAAAGGTTGCATATTGTATTGGAAAGATGACATTAACCTTAGGAAATGCAGAATATGTAATGAGGAAAGATAGAAACCAAGAAAAAAGAAAGGAAATGAAGTTCCATCCAAGAGAATGCATCATTTACCCATCACTTCTAGGCTTCAAAGGTTATATGCGTCTTTTGCTACAGCATGTCATATGCGATGGCACAGTGTCAAAACAAAGGAAGATAGAACTTTGACGCATCCATCTAATTGAGAAGCATGAAGACATTTCGATAAGACTTATATTGCGTTTGATGTAGAGAGCTATAATGTCGGACTTGCTTTATGTACAAATGGATTTTGACCATTCTCTCAGTTTGGTAGTAAATATTCTTCTTGGCATGTTATTGTTAAGCCTTATAATTTACCTCTGTGAATGTGGATGAAAACTCCATATATGTTTCTCACAATTGTTGTCCCTTGCCCCGATGATCCGATTCAAGAAATCGATGTTTATTTGCAACCATTGATTGAAGAGTGGAAAACACTGTGGCATGAAGGAGTTGAAACATACGACATTTCAAAAAAAAAAAAGAATTTTCGTATGTTCGCTTCTTCGATATGGACAATTAGTGATTTTCTTGCGTATGCAATTCTTTCATGTTGGAGTATGGTCGGTCTTCTAGCTTGTCCTTATTGCATGGAAGAAACACGAGCATTTTCTTTACCGTATAGAAAGAAAATTTTATGGTTTGATTATCATCGGTGTTTTCTCTATCCCAATCATACTTTTAGAAGAGATAAAAAACTTTACATCTAATAGAGAAGTGACTATGCGAACACCAAAGATTTGGTCAAGCGAAGAAATATTTGTAATTGTAAAGGACAATCCAAAGATACATGAAACTGGAGTACAGACTGAAATTCCAAGTAAATTGTACATTCATAAGTGGTGCAAACAAAGTATATTTTAGAAGACCTTATTGGAAAGATCTCTTACTTCGACATAATATTGACGTGATGCACAATGAAAAAAATGCGTTTGATAACGTGTTTAATACAATTTTGAATGTTAATGGGAAAACTAAGGACGATTTGTACATGATATAGAATACTTTTGTAAACGTCTTGAATTATATATGAAGCCTTATGAAAGTAAAATACTCAAAGCATGCTATAAGCCCGACAGCAAGCAAGCAAAACTTGTGCTAAAGTGGGTAGAAGGACTAAGATGTCATGATGGGATTTCTTCTAATCTTCGTAGATGTATTAACTTTAAAAACAATAAATTGAGTAGGATGAAAAGCCATAATTGCTATATCATGATGTAATATTTATTACCCGTGGTTTTCAAAGAACCGTTGCCCGTAAAAGCATGAAGTGTTATAATAGAATTAAGTTTGTTTTATAAACTACTTTGTTCGACAACGTTAAAAGTCGACCGTATGCATAAAATGGAAGTGGAAATCCCTGTATCGCTCTGCAAACTGGAGAAAATATTTCTGCCAGGTTTCTTTATTGTAATGGAGCATTTACTTGTTCATCTTCCATCCGAAGCGTTTCTTGGAAGTCATGTGCAATGTGGATGGACGTATCCATTTGAGAGGTAACATTGAATATCTGTAATATTAATTTTAGATTAAAATTCAAAAAAAAATTCAGATTCGCATAAGTAAATTTAAACTGAATAAATTTTTTAATAGGTACATGAATATCTAAAGAATAAAGTTAGACAAAAATCATGAGTTGAAGGTTTGATTTTCAAATCATATCTTGAAGAAGAAGCTTCATTCTTTTTCTCTCATTACTTCAGTGACCATGCCAACTTATCATTTGTAAGTGTTTCTCGTAACGATGAAGTCGTTGAACAAGATTCTTCTCAAACAATATTATCTATTTTTAGAAAACATGGCCGACCTACTGGATAATGTGTGGAAATATGGTTGGACGATAGAGATCACCATGTAGCACACACATATTTTCTTCTTGATTGTGTTGAAGTTGCACCATTTGTTAGGTAATAATATACTCATATTTATTTCAATTATACTTCTTGTTTAATTATAATGGAACATATTACATATATTTTGCAGTATTTAGGAATCACAACATCCATTTGGGGATCTCGGTAACGAATTTGTTAAATGGTTTTTGGACTACGTTTATGATCCAAGAAATTGTGTCGTTGATGAAGGATTACAGCATCTTGGCCTTGAACCAAAAAGAAATGTCAAGGTATATCCAATATTCTTCATCACTGGATTTAAAATCAACACCAAGGATTATGATGCTGAAAAATTAACATATAACAGCGGTGTATTTGTCAAAAGGTAGTGATGATCCAGATGAGCATATAAAAGATTTTTACGGCATCTTCACAGGTTTTATAATTGACATATTATACACAACCAGTAGAAAAAGATTTTTTTATTCAAATGCAATTGATTCAACAAAGTTCCTGGTTCTGGAATCAACGTGCACAAAGATTCTAAGCTTATTGAAATAAAGCATGTCTCACATTACTATAAGTATGATCCTTTCGTATTAGCCAAGAAAGCATTTGTTTTGCTCCATATCCAACCTTAAAAAGTGATAAAGCGGATTGGTCGGCTTTTTTAAAAACAAAAGCAATATTTACGTTTGATAGAAATAATATTTCAGACGAAACAGCTTATCAAGCGGATCTTGAGCCAAATAACGAAATAATAATAACTAATGATGTTGATTTAGGGTCGCTGAATAATGGATCAAATGTTTTAATAGAAACATTTGAGAGTACATAGGAAAATGATATGGAGTACAAGACCGAATCTGAATCAGAAAACGACGAAGAGTGATAATTCTGAATATTTGTATCGGTTGTTGTATAATGTATACTGTGAGTTTCCACTGTTAAATGATGATGACTATGTTGTGTATTATTCAGTTTTTTTAATCTATATATGTATTCAGGAGAACTTGTTCCATTTATGGTGTTTTAGTGGAAGTTTTTTGTGATGTTTAATCAGACATGTTTTCTGATAATAAAATGATATGTTTTTTCATTATATGAAATGATATGTTTGTGGCAGATATGTCTTATAGGAGACATTCCAGTAGATCTTGGGCTTCTCCTTCTCCTAGGGCGGGTGCCAACGGCACGTCATCGGATTTACGCCCAAAGGCGTAGGTCGTTGCGAAGAGTGCAGGGTAAGTATCAAATTTATTGCATTATACTATTTAAAATTTATTAAATGTCTACATCAAAATAAATACAGGGGTTTCGAGGTGCAGCCTTCGGACTACATTCTTCAAGTCTCTAGGAAGGCGTTCAAGAGTTGGATGTCGGGATGTTGGGCTCACTAGGGCGACATCCCAGACCATGCTATTAATGCTATATGGGTTGACTTGATGGTAAGTATAAAATTATAATTCATTTGAAAATTAATATAATGTATATAATTCAATTTATTTTTAGTATGTAGGTCGCGGTATGTGTTGATTAAGAAGATATGGATGTTTTTACGAATCACCGGAACCAACGGATTAGGAAAAATTACAGGGACACCCTCTCAAAAGCAAAAAAAGGCGAATAAAAAACCCGCTTGGATGAGCGCTGATATTTGGGGTTAATTTCTGCAGCTCTGGGATACTCCTAAAATGAAAGTAAGTTATCTAATATCATATTGTTATTATAATCTGTTTAAAGTTCGTATGATAGTTGCATTAATTTAGTCATTCATATATTTAAATTTGTAGGAAATTTCCACGCGTAACACAACAAATAGGAATAAAAATCCTGCTGTACACCGCGGCGGCTCTAAATCCTTCCAACAATATCGAAGAGAATTGGTAATTTTATAAATTGCGATTATAAAACAGTTGTAACATTATTTAATCATATTGGTAACATTGTTTATTGATATATATATAATTTCAGGCCAAGGAGAAGGGCCATGAGCCTATATTGGCAGAGGTCTTCACAAAGACTCATGCCGTCGAGCAGATAAATGAGGATGGCTCAGTTTCATATACTTGGATGGATGATAAATCCCAAGCCGTAATGTAAACATGCTTAAAATTTTCTTTTAAGTCACATTTCATAAGTTGTAAATTGAATATTTATTGTGGCAAACTTATGTTCCTAATCATAGGAAAGATATGTAGCGGTACAAGCTCGAGTGGGGCAGTCCACCAGCCAAGAGCAGTTGACTTTTGAGGAGGAGGACCGTATATGGGATGCTCTGATTTACCCACCCACACGAAATAGGCGATATGGCTATGGCAATCAACAGGTAATGTTTACCGAGTTCAACTACTTCATGAACTAATATATAGCTTTTATTTAATATTAAGCATGTATTATAACTAGCTATTAACTAATTTACAAGCGCTAATGTCCCAGGCCAATTATAGGAAATCACAAGCTCAGGAAGAGATAGCTCAACTCAAACAGCAGATAGTAGAGTTGGATGAGTGGATTTCATCCGGAGGATTGGCTACGATCTTGGATGAGCGGATTGCGGCATATTTTACAGAGTACGGGCATATTCCTGGGGATTGGTCGGGGAATAATGATGATGAGTAGGTATGGTTGTGTTTTTGATGGATTTTGATTGATTTGTTTTGTACTTATTTGACATGTGTTGATGGATTTGGTACTTTTTTTTTGAGATCATGGGGAACCTTAAGATCATGGTATTCATTGATACTCACTTAAGTAAACCCCACGCCGTGTGTCTACCACGCTTTTACTTATTCGTCGCACACGGATGCGTAACGTTGAAACTCCCACTGATGGTTTGGCGCTGGGATTCGAACCTGCCCGGACACAGTCCTTTTGGTACCCATCTCCCATCTCCCAAACCAACCGAGCTACGAACGGCGGGTGATGGATTTGGTACTTGTTTGATGGTTATATTGTTTGTGGATGTTTGATGGATTTATGGATGTTTTGTTTGATGGACATCAGTATTTGTAGGTATGGTTGTACCGTTTGATGGAATATTGATGTTGTTTGATGGAATGTTGATGCAAATATTGATTTTTGCACTATATAGTAGCTTATGTGTGATATGCACGAGATTATGCGATGGTTGTAGTTGTGAGATTGGGTTATATGTGTTGTAGATGAGGTAGATAGGGATATGAATATATATATATATATATGCAGTTGGATGGCTTAAATAGCAACTGTTTTTCAATATAGAACTTCCAGTTTTGTGTCGGCTTGCGTCGGTTGGGTCAACCAATTTGCACAGGGTTTGTGTCAGTTTGCATTGGCTTAAGATGGATAATTTGCATAGTTTTGCGTCGGTTTGCATCGACCAGCGACAACCCACAGGTTCATGCTTTCTTGCCATGTGTCCAACTTACCGTCTCTAACCAATGCTAAATTGGCGACTATGTCGATGCTAAAGCCGACGCTAAATGTAGTTGTGTCGATATAGTGGTTGTTAGATTTTATCGTCTCAATACGTCGGCATGGGTAGGTTTGCGTTGGCTTATTGCCGATGGTAAAGGCAATGTTTCTTGTAGTATATTTCTAGCTGAAGAGATCATGTCTTGGAGGGCTTAGATTGATGCGCATAGTGCTAAGTTTATATTGAGCCTAGAATGGCAAACAACGCCCAAAACCGAATAGAGATATGGAGATCTAGCAAAAAATGTAAGTAACAGTGTGAACACAAAAGTTTTATAGTGGTTCGACAAATCTATAGCCTACGTCTACTGTATCTTTATTGATTATAGATTATTATTCACTAGTACAAGGGTTTGAAAGTGTTCGACGACAGAAATTCTATCGGTTTAGAAAACCGTCGAACGAATTTAAATTAAAAAAATAACCGCAAGCGCACGGCGTACACTTGTAGTACGTGGCGAATACGGTCGATCCGCAGGGAATTGTTGATTTTAAAATTCTATTCAATCAAATTATACCAAAGTCGAGTGAAAGTTAAGCTAAAAATGTAGAAAACTAACAAAAGAAAATTGATAAAAATATGAGAGTGTTAAGACAATTTAGAGGCAATTTCCACTCTCTAGATCACATAAATCAACAAAATGAAGTTATGATCTCTCTTTTCTTGTCATTAGTGAATTAGTTGATGTGTTTATCATAAGTATGGTATATTTGTGCTATTAATTAGCCCAATATAAACCATCAAACTATAACACAACCACTAATACACTTTTAAATCTCATAAAATTTGACAACAAAGTTGAAAGCAAAATCTATTTTAAGCATGGCCTATTAACTATTAATTAGAAATATAAGCCATCAAATTTTAATTTCAACATTCACTTCTTTGCCATAATCATATGTAGATGAAGAGGCAATTTGTGTTTTGTTTGTTTAAGCATAGCCTATTTGTTATGAACAACATAGACTATCAAATTCAAAGCTAAACAACATCATTAAACCACTTCAATCATTCTCATTAAGCACAAAAGAGAGCATAAACAACAAAATGTTGGATCTACATACTAGAGAGCTTCATTACCCCTAAATTAAAGGGATTAAGCTCTCATATTTGTTATCATATGAACAAATGTAGAAAGCAACATGAAACAAGAAGAGGAAAAGAGAGCAAAAATGAAAGGAAAAATTATTCTACTTGCATAAGTAAACTAGATCTACACTACAACATGAAAGGAAAATAAACAAGAGAAGAAAAGAGAAATATATTAAAGTTGCATAAAAAAAATTACATGAAACAAAATGGCTAAGTAGCCATGGAAAAAGAAAAGAGAAGCTTTATTTTATTTTGAGCCTAAACTAAGCTAAAGTGAGACTAACTAAGAGAGGAGAGGGTTACATGAAGATATGGGGGTATTTATACAAGTGTTAAACCCTAATTCATATTTTTGGGGAATGCCCAAAATACCCTTGTAGGAAGTGTGGTGGCCAAGTTATCATTAGCTTCAATAATCCCTCACTTAAATGTACATGTAGCCATTAATTCCATAAGCATGTGCATTAGCCTCTAATTTGTACATTAAGGTAGGTGGGGTCCTCCATTATCTTCACTTTGAATTATTTCCATCTTCATTTGTTCTCTTCACTCTTGTGCATGCATATATCATCATGTAACCACTTGTATATGAAGCCAAATTCCTATAAAAAATATAGAAATTTCTAATTAAATTTTCTCAAATTAATATATGCACAAAAATGACCATTTTTCCCTCGGATGAAGATGAATATGTGACGATTTGAAAATAATATGAATTTTGGTTTAAACAAGTTAAAATACCCGATATGATCATTTATTTAATTTAAATATATTAAATATGGTGGTAAAAATATACACATTTATGTGCACATCAGAAAGCCTAACAGTTTAAAACCGCCGAGAGTATCTTCCTTAGTGACTATGGTTGAGGAGAGATAAAAGATGAAGAAAGCATAGTGCCCAAAATTTCTTTTCCAAATGTCATTGATGTTGTATTTATAGGAAAATCATCCAGCTGAATTGTCAGGTAATAATACACCCAGTCTAACTTTAGATCCGAAAAGATGGTAGAGGAAGATGGAGTTCCTAGATTGATAAATTCATCTCGGTACCGATCAATTTTGATCGGTACCGACCTGATTTTTTGATGGGGAGTTGTCTCATCTTCCTTCCTTAGGTCTTCTATCTTTGATACATCGAGCTCCAAGCACTTTTCTTTAGAAGTCGTGTTGATTTCAACATATTATGATATCACCTGTGCTTGTATACTTTCCTTCAGAACTTTCTTGGAGCTGTTCATCTATTCCTGAGAAATATACCCCAAGACGACCACCCAGACCAACTATTTACAAGTCAAAGCTCCAGAGTTCCATATGAAGTAGAAAAGTGATTAGTACCGACATGAAGGTGATCGTTACTGACTTATTCCACGGTTCCAAACTTGCTCCAAATTATCGAGTCCATTCCTTTTGTCTTTACAAGCATATTACCAAGTTCGCGAATCATTTAGTCTTCGTCCCGACATCCATATCCATTTGAAAGTCTGCTTGTTTAAGAAACTGGATAACACTTACTCTTCGGAGTACGCCTCTGTTGGTAACAAAAGTGTGCTCTGGAACAAAACAACCATTTATCATCATCCATATATATCAATTAGTTACCCAAGAGTTGCCTCAAAGCATTGTCTCTATTCTGTGGATACCCATTCGACTGCTTTATACATAAGATATTCCATTCTCTATGCTGAAGACAAGATCCATACTCTGGAGATAATTCCGCGCCTTAGTCGGATACATACTTCCTTTAAGTTGCTTTTCTTTTGTTTCTCTTTTGAAATTGGTGCAAAAATACATCTCGACATTGGCTTGATCTGTTCGGTACGGAGCTGTTTTCTCTTTTAAATCAATAATAGTACATAAGTCAAACACTTAGAATAATTCACTCATGCTTTCTCATTTCATTCTTTTGCAATTGCCCGATGTCGAACTCTAGCGAATTAACTTCGAAAACCTCACCGTCAATCAACTTGAATCACCGCTACCTCCTACTTACCGTCGCCCCCTTCCACTAGCTAATTCGTCCATCATCAATCCCTTAAACAAGCTTGGCACCAAACTCTTTTCTTTCTCTAGATCCAAATTGACACTAAAAGGCGGGTCTTTTCGCCTGTGGTGGTAGAGTTGTTGCCGCTCACGGCCTGAGATTGCCTTCGACCAATGGGTGATTGGAGCTTTAGCTTGAAATCAATTAGGCCTTTGTGCTGAGAGCTTTGCCAAATCTATGTCTTTCTCAGCCTTGTTCTAAGTTGAATTCGAGCAAGACATAGAACATGCCCAAGTTTTGGAAATCCTAATTTCAGCCCGAGCCAAACTCATGTTCTGTCCTACCTTGCTTCGGGTCATAATTCGTGTTTTCCACAATTTTGCAAATCCTTCATGTTCCTATCCATTCAAAATGCGTAAACTTGCTTTTGTCAATAAGCAATCGATCACAAGTTATCGCTTACGAATTCCAGCATTTAAATGATCCCATTACATAGCCTTCCCAATCATTGAACTTTTCGTGTTCCTATAAAAGAAACTCCTCTTGAAGCTGGTTCTACCACTGCGCAGGCTTCAACTTCCATGCCTTTAGGACCTAAGCGTTTAATTACTGCTGAATTGTAGAGGATGACAATATCAGTGGAACTGATACAGGAGCAACCACCTCCTTAAAACAAAGACTTCAGACTATTTGCTAGCAACATGGAATTACTAAAAGCGATGTCTTGCTTTTGACATAAGGACAATAGGCACACGGTCCTCCAATATGCTATACGGCCTGCAAAAAATAAATGTGGTTAGGAGGCACTGTACCGCATTTTGATCTATTCCTGTGCATGTTTCTTCAAGAGCTCGAGCTTGCACTAACTTAAGTCTATCCTAAAGGATACTCTTTGGTAAGCTCTTTATATGTGTTGTACATCAAGCAATTCCAAGGAACTCCTAACTTCAGAGAGCTAACACACATCTTGAGCATTAAACAACGGTGTGAATTACCGCCTTATATAATCATCGAAGCCTTATGTCAATACAAGGGCATCAAGGTGCTCTATTACAAGCATTTGTATTTCAAAAACAAATATTTCTTTGTTTGCTACCTGTATGGCTTCAACAGGCACTGGCTTTTCGGTAGTAAAATCCTTTCCCTTTCGTCCTTTTCCACACTTTGACGTTCATCTTTCCAATATTTAACTTGCTAGTTGCTTCCTTCATAGACATTCTTGCCCGAGACACGAGTGCGGAGCATTCTGAATCTCTCAAAAGCATCCCTGTCCAGTTCTGATCTACCACTATCTTCTGATGAATGAGACCCTTCGTCGGTGTAACTTCTTCATCCCAAATGTTTCTCCATTCTAATTTCTAGTTAAAACTCCATCGAGTAGCTCCAGAATGCCGATTAGGTCTTCTGTCCACACTCGCAGTTTTGGCGATTACAACCAAAGGGGCACTGAAGGCCCATCTAGCACAGCTAACATTAACGAACCAGTGCATAGAGCAATAGATGGGTACGTTGCCGACGAAGTACCAGCGGAAGAAGAAGAGAGAGTTGAGATGGAAACAATTCGGGAAGAAGGAGATAGGGAAGAAGAAGAAGATAACTAAGAAGGAGGCAGGGACGAAGTGAGCGACGGTGATGATGACATCGGCGAAGAGGGAGATGAGTCGTACGAAGAAACATCTTTCGAAGGTCATGAACTTCTTTCTTCACCTCATCCAAAGCATATCATTATCAAGACTCCAAAGCTTTACAATTAAAAAGCTTAGCGGTTCCATAGTGGTGAATATGCAAAAAGTTATAGCAAGGTGTAATAGAAAATATTGGATGTGCAATAGGCTCTATTAAATATAAAACCGAATATTTGAAGTTAATTTATTCTCATTCTCACATCATTTGCTTAGAATTTTTTTTAAAATCTTATATGACAAAACCAAAGTGTATCATCATTTATACAGTCAAGTTTATTGATTACAATAGATTTCTAACCTATATTGGGCACTAATGCCTTAAAATTAGGTCTTTATCCCAACTTTGTTGATTTGGTTCGAAAGAGAACTAGTCAAATCAACCTTTTTACATTAATAATGCTAAAGTGGATGCTAAAAACCTTGATTTAGCAAGTGTACCAAAAATAGCAAGGCTAAAAACGGATCTATGGTTTAATAGCGCTAGGTTGAAAAGCATAGCCGTCGGAGGGTGCAATAGCGGGGATTTTACTGCACTTTAATAGGGATTTAACCACACAACTCCAAAGAAAACTGCAAAACCAAGCACGACGCCAATAGCCGAGGCGACTTTTTCGGCTGGTTCTTTAAACGACATTTTTTGGCTTGTTGAGTGATTTCGATATTCCAATTGTCGATCTTCTTAAGGAGGGTTCTCCGGGTTTAAGCTTCCCATCTAAGGGTATCCTAGGTAAAGGACATAAGAACCCATCCTTATTTCCTTCTAAACATGGTCCATAGAGTACTTAGAGGGGACACCAGCACTCTACACACTTCTAGGATCATGAACACAAATGTCTTGCATTCATCGGAATTTCCAACATTCCAAAACTTGTATAATCCTTTATCTTGTTTCAGCTACCATGGGCAGCGATAGACTCAGCAATATCCAGTATGGAATTTCCAAGGAAAGATAGCTCACTGCTGATCCATACCCACCCCACTCCAAATATCGTAGGGAGCAGGAAATATAATAGAAATATCTCGCATAAAAGATAGAGAACGAGAGATGGAAAGAGATCGCTAGACTTAGAGGGATCGAAAGAAAAGGCAAGCTGAAGGGAGGTAGCCCAATAAACAAGGAAAGAGTCACAAAGAATCACATTGCCACCGTGGCTCCTCTTCTGGCATTCCTATATCTCGTTCTCAGCCTCATCTTCCTCCGCATTAATAAACTTCGACTTCACTTTCACTTGCCACTACCATTCCTCTTCAATCCAAAGGAATCACCACTCCTCCAACCCATATTCCACCTCTATCTAGCCGCATGCAGGCTGCTTTCCCTGGTCTCTGCTTAACCTGTGTCATGTTTAAAGTGACATCAAAAATACTCCCAAAGAATAAGTGAACCACAAGGTTGGATGGGTCTAGGCACTCGGTGATCAAGGCTATGAGTGGAAGAAGCTTTGTTATGTCTTTTCCAATATTAATCGAATCAACCAAACAAACATCCAATCATTCGAATCTGAAAAAGAAAAATTGTGACATCCTTATAGAGGGGTATAGAGTGAATTTGGAGAAGATGAGGGCAGAGAGAGATGCAGCTCTGAAATCCAAGGCAAAGACCAAAAGCCTGATGGAGCAGATATAGTTAGCCCATAACCAGGCCGAGATCGAGATCGAAATAAAGGCTCCATTAAAGACCGCTTATAAAGACAATACTGCTCTAAAGGCATAAATTGCTGATAAGGACTTGTCTCTCCATGCGAAGGATGAAATGATCTTGGCAAAGGATAAAACTATTAAAGACCGGACAGTTGAAATCCAGAAGCCTCGTGCTGAAAAGAGAAACTCTATTCTGAATTGCTCATACCAAAACCGAGACGTTGGAGGCTCAAGTTGATTATACCGCAACGATGCATGATCTAAGCAAGTTGAAGGAGCAAAAGGCCAAGGAAAGAGAAGAATTGAATACCAGCCTTCAGCTCTTCTTTGCAAGCGTCATTCAATACAAGAACCAAAAGTGGTTTGGAAGTACATATGTTGTTACCCTCATCGATGCCTAGGAGGAAGTGTTATGCCGTGCAAAGGCATATGGTGAAGACTTCACCCAAGATGAGTTAAAAATCAAGTACCTCGATGCTTAAGATATCCTGAAACTTAAAGAAGGAAAAGATATCCTAGCCGTGGAAGATGCTACTGTTAAAGCTCTTGTCGAACCAAGGACATCGGGTCGGGTATAATCTTCAACTCCTAGATCCTAAGAGCTTGTAGCAGATATTCCTGCAACTAAGTGGGCCAGGTCTGAGACCACCTGAGCTATTCCAACTTCCAAGGTGACTACTCATGTTAAAACCTGTATTCCCCCTTCTTTAATCCACTAACTCAGCATTTAGCCGAAGAGGGGAAATTTCTAAGTCCCTTGTCCAGCAACCAAGTCCCGGCAAAGGTATATCCCTTATTTCTCCAGTATTCGAAGTCCATCAGTTCTTGCCTGAGACTATAACTAACCTATACTTCTCTATTTGTGAAGTTATAGGTCATCCTTCTTTTCCAACTCCTCCACCACTAATTACTCACGGCATGGGCACTGTTGCAATCATATCTGAGTCAACCTCCATGACCACAGGACTTATTATTCCGAGCCTGTCCTCCAACTCTATTCCGGGTCCTGATTCAGAAAGGATTATAGCTTTGGAGGGGTTGGACCACATTTCTCAGTCCTTGGGGGAAGACATTATTGTAACTATTGCCTCAGGCATGACCTAATCCATTTCCATTGCGAAGAAGTGGAAAATCAATATGTCCAAGGTCAATATTAAAACTAAACCTAGTCTTAAGAAGCTTACAAGCATCTAAGAGCCAAAATCATATTCTTGTATCCTCCCTATCAACGTCCATCCACCGATGAGCGGTAATACCGGTGGTACTACAAAAACTTCCTAGCCTATTATCGACTGTCCTAAAGTTCCTGCTATACTTATTGTCGAAAGAAACACTACTCCTTCAGGAGGCAACACACCTAAGGACGAGAAGGCCCAAAAGAGGCCTCACAACTGCTCAAATAGCAAGGCTAGAAAGAAGAAGGAGAAGGGTCATAAGAAGTAAGCTCCTTGTTGATCTCCTGGTGATAGTGAAATGGTTTCCATGTGTTTGTTTTGGAGTTGTGTCTTTTGATATTTCTTTTTGTTGTACATAGGCTGCGTATCAAAAGGAGCGGCCCCTACGATTATTATTGTATATAAAAAGTGATGCAATGAAAGACTACTTTTACTTTGCAGTCTTTTTGTTCCACTTGCATTTCCATATTTTTATATATTGTACCTGCTTATATACAACCGCTTATATATATAATTGTTTGTGCTGCAATTCATTAGTATTATACATGTTTGTTTCCAATGTATGCGTTTATTTACTACAACTCTATGCATATATATAAAATTCCCACAATTGCTTTAGTTGTATTCTATTATTTAGTTCTATTTTACGGTTGTCAAGGTATTTCTGCCTGGCTAAAAAGAAATAATATTTCACCAACTCCATGGTTGCTCCTGTTCATTGTAGGTTGAGTTTCCCTCGACCATTAATGAGTTATAAATAAGCCAAGTTTCATGTTGTTTCCTATCTTCGAGAAATAGCAGTTTGAACGTCTATTTCTTAAGGTTCTTGACCATATCGATAATTGGGCATAATTAGAGTTATTCTAAAGTCACACTATTCAACTCGGCGAAGCAAACCCATCTAAGCCATGAGTGAAACCATCCCTTTTATGTAGTCTTACCACGCAACGAGTCCTATTTCTAGAACTTATTGCTCCAAATGCCAGAATTCGGGCATTATTCTCTGACCTTGCCTACTTCCAAGCATTAGTCGGAGATTAACCACATGAGGCAAATTATCTGATTGCCCCTAGTTCGATTATCTCTCCTTGTCCTGATCCTGGACCATAGGTGTCTGGTAGTACCATTTTCAGTTTTCAATGACTATCCTCGCTTATCCTTGGTCGAGCATGTCTCGCTAAGCCAAAAGCATAGTCGCGGAGGTCATATCCATTGACAGTTCCTATATTTGAGAACCGACATGTCAGATGCCTATCCCTAGGCATCCGCTTTTAGCTACACATATTGCCTGGTGTTGGATGAAAGTGTACATTGACCATCCTCTCTTATCCTCAGCCTAGCGTATCCTGCCAGGCCACAAGCATGGCCATTAGAAATTTAACCACGCACCAGTTTCTATCTTCGAAAACTGTCTTTTTAATCGTCTTACTCTTGGCATTCCTTCTTGACATTGCCTAACTTTGGGCAATGGTCAATACCTGAAGGTTAGGATCAAATTATCTGATCGACCCTGTGATTACACTTCATGGTCCTGATTCTAGACCAAAGGAGTTAGTACCTATTTCGGAGGTTTGGCTTTCAACTTCACCTGTTTCCAGGCATTGATTGAAAGCATACCCCGACCATCCTTGTTATCCTTGGTTGAACGTGTCATGCTAGGTCGAAAATGTGTTCGTGAATGTCCTGACCATATAGTGGTTTATATATATGAGATTCTATGCCTTTGGATGTCTATTTCTATGCAACCACTTTAAGTCCCACTGATCTCCAAACGTCGACCAATTGTACCTATCGACCTTCCTCGCTTATCCTCAGCCTAGAACCTCCTACAAAGCCTCCAGTATGGTCACCAAGTTTCTATCCGCATGCTAGTTGCTGTCTCAAAAAATTAATGCTCTTTGCTACTTGCCCTCGGATATTTTGACCCTGCCTATTTCCGGGTAATAGTCAATGCCAGAGGCATATGGTCGGATTCTCCGACCGACCCTTATGAATTTACCACTTAGTCCAATCCTGAACTAAAGGAGTTGGTACCAATCTCTAAGTACCTAATTGCATAGCCAATCACACAACATGGGATTTTTCTTATAAGAATGCAGTTCCATTGGTTCAAGAAGCTAACTTTTATCGATAAACGAAAAACGTGGCAAGTCCTGCGTTATTACATTACCCCTAGAATCCTTGGGTGACTTATTAGCTTAAATTAAACTAAGTGAAATAGCATCACAACCGGTTCCATGCTAATGGGGTCGTGATCCGATCAACAATTGCCTCCCAATGAAATGGATCGAACCAGATCCAGACCGTGCCTTCTTCCTTTCTCCCATCAACTTGCCTCTTTATGCTAAATGACATAACATTCTCGACTAGCACTCTGATCGCCGCTGATCGAACCGACCCCATTTTCCATATGGAACTTCATTATCAAATATCGTGGTGCTAGTGCTAGCCTAAAATCACTAAGGGTCGGTCGGCCCAAAAAGGCATTATCCTTTGAGAATTCATCAATTATCACAAACTTTTGAACCCACGTTATCTTGTAGTCACCACCACCTAGTTCCACGGACAAATCAATTGTACCAATAGGTTGTTCCACCTTGTCGGTAAATCCTTGAATCTTGTATTTATAAGGCTTACCATCCTATGAATTGACCTTCATGCAATCAAATGTCCTTTTAAATAGGATATTTACAGAACTTCTGTTATCCCCCAAGACCCGACGTATCGTAGTTGAACCAACTACAGCTATGATTACCATGGGATAGAAGGTTAGCACATTGAATCCATCAGAATCTCTATTACTGAACATAATATCATCAATCACCATCCTTTGATGTTTAATCTATGATCCATCCTCGACGGTATAGTAGCTTTCTCATGGTACTTTCCATAGCGTACTCGTGTACCTCTCCATTCTCCTCCAACTTTTCTCTATTGGATGAGGCCCTCCTGTTATAGCACTTATGACTATTCTTCCATTAGTATGCCTAGGCTCCTCTCCACTGAGTCTAGGTTGATTTTCTTGGACAATCGGCCCTTAGGGTCTTACATTTTGGCCAGTATCATACGGCTCTCTCATGTATTGCTGTAGTTTTTTTTTCCTTATCAACTCCTCGATAAAATCCCTAAGGTGCCGACACTCGTTCATGTTGTGTCCATAAGTTTCACGGAAATGACATTACTTTTCTGAGCACTACTCTTCCTCAATCGCCTCCATCTAGGTGGTTTTTTGTACCTCTCTGTACCTTGCGTAGCAATGTATATATTTTCCAACGTATTGTTCAAAGGTGCATATTCCTCGGGCGCTTCTTGGCTCCATTCAGCCTGCCTCTAGAGCCCTGATACCTCTTCTTCTGATTATTAGAATTTCCAACATTTACTTCTATATTACCGGAACTCTCACCAATTTGCTTAATCGCCACGTTACTTTGAGTCACCTCCTTTGAATATCCACCATCAGCCTTTCCAACCACTCAACTTGCTTCTTTCAAATGTAAGAACTGATTAGCCTTTCAGTGGAATTCCTCTATAGTCATCGGCTGTTTCATATTCAGCCATTTTCCAAAGTCCGTTTCTAGATAAATGCCCTAGACCAATGCCATAAAAACCAAATATTCCTTTGGATTTTTAACCTATGCAACCTCAACATTAGACCTGCTCGAGAACCCCTTCAAAAATTCCTAAGGTCCTTGAGAAAGGCTTGACAAGGACATCATGTCTTTAGCCCGAGCATTGTCGAGCCTAAATTGCTCTAGAAATTTCTTTACCAACTCATCGAATGTCGATATCGACTTTGATGCAAGTCGAGTAAACGACATTGATGCCACACCTTCCAAAAAATAGGAAAACATCTACACTGAACCAAGTCCGTCACTCTGGCACCATCCATATGTTGTTCATATTTAAATTAGTGCTGCTTGGGACCGGTAGTCCCGTTATACAATGGCATCGTTAGCATCGTGAACCTCTTGGGATACCTCTCCCATGGAATATTCTCTAAGAATTGGGTTCTGCTTGGCATAGAACCCCAATGCTCATTCTTCCTCCATTTATTTTCTACCACCAATCGCTTAGCATATCCGCTATGTACTCCTCACTAGCATGGAACTCCGAAGGTCAACTGTCAGGGGCTACATCGATTGTTTGACTCTGCAAACGGTTTCGGTTTTCCCATTGTCGTCTACGTTCTCCAGTCTTTGGGGGAACCACTCCTCCAGTTTTTCTTAGATGTCCAGCTACCTCCATAACATTTGTTTGATTTCCAACATCCTAAACTCCAACATCAAGCTTATATTCATCACCATTTTGCTGTAGATCATCATCAGAATCAGATAAGTTGACCGCCTCTACTCCTTGCCCCTCTAAGGGCCTCCGATTCATCTTGGTACCGACTAAATTATGGTTGGTACTGATCTTATTGTGGTTGTTACTGAATTGAATCGCCTTAAAGGGAGCCTTCCTACTTCCTCCAACAACTTCCTTGCTTCTTCAGTAGCATTTTCCTTCTGCTTTTGTTTTTATTCTCCCTTATTCTGGCCAAAAGCAGAGGAATTCTTCTCTTCATATTCGGCTGTAGATGTCTCTCTACTGCTCTTCATGGTTCTCTACGACTGATGGATCATCAAAGCTATGTTAACGTCCATCTTTTTCAATAGAGCGTTCTGGCTATCGGTCATCTTCTAATTCAGTCCTGCCATCATATTATCAAACTCCACTCTCATGACCATCTCTTGAAGGGCGGATGGTCTAGCCAATGCTGCTGTCGACTGGTTACTAACCTCTGTATGATGAGAAACTCCTTTGTCTACACTAGCTAATGTTCTAGATCTACCATATTTCCTTAATAGTGCCATTAATTCCTATATGAAAATTCATCAAGTTCCTTATTGAAAACCTTCTAGATATAACCTCTAGAAACTTTGATCTATAAGATAAAACTAGATCTACATCTGAGAATCATCGTTCTCAGTGAAAGCAACAAAATGTTGAGGCTAGAAATGTCACAACACCCAAAAATGACTAGAAATATTGAGATCTAGCAAAAATTGTAAGTAAAACAGAGAAAACACCAAAAAAATTATAATAGTTCAGCAAATGTTTAGAAAATGTCCACTAAATTATTATTGATTATAGATTATTAGTCACTAGTAAAGGGTTTGATAAGTCTAATGGCCTCGAATTGCCAAGAGTAGCTTCCTTAGTGACTATGGTTGAGGAGAGATAGAATATGAAGAAAGAAAAGTGCCTAAAAGTCCTTTTCCAAATATCATAGGTGTGTATTTATAAGGAAATCACCCAGCAAAATTGCAGTATCAATACACCAAGTCAAACATCAGATCTAAAAAACAGGACGAGAAGTTGGAGTCCGTAGATTGATAAATTCATCTCAGTACCAATCACTTTTGATTGGTACTAACCTAATTTTTGGATGGGGAGTTATCCCATCTTCCTTCCTTGGGTCTTGTATCTTGGATCCATTGAGCTCCGAGCACTTTTCCTTAGAAGTCATGTTGTTTTTGAGAGTTCTGATATCACTTGTACTTTTTTGGTTTACTTCAGAACTTCCTTGGAGCTGTTCACCTATTCTTGAGAAACATACCCAAGACGAGCGTCTAGACCAACTATCTACAAGTCAAAGCTCCAAGTTCCATATAAAGCAGAAAAAGTAGTCGATACCAACCTTAAGGTGGTTGCTACTGAATTCTTTCCACGGTCCTAAAATTGCTTTAAATTCTTGAGTCCATTCCTTTTGACCTTCCAAGCATATTATCAAGTTTGTGAATCATTACGTCTTTATCCTGACATCCAGATTCGTTTGAAAGTCTGCTTGGTTAGTCAATCAGATAACGGTTTCATCGTCGTCATTGATTGCGATCTATGGTTTAATGGAGGCCAGCTTGGATTCTATATGGAGCAAATGTCTTAGATGCATGCAAGCTATTGGGTCGTACCATGTCATGCTCGTGTCAGACAGAAAACATGGCACAAGGAGTGGTTATTGCAAGTGGCGTTTTGTCAGATGAATAGCGCCATTGGATTGCTTTTGTCAAAGGAATAGTACAAGGTCACCGCTTCTTTTGAAGAAAAACCAGTAGCTTTATTTAAAAGCCTGGCAAGTCGAGATAAAGAGGGTCAGGTAGGGAGGTTGGTTGGTGAAGCAAACGCGGCGATCAAGGAGAGGCATGAATGGGACCAGCGGGTGGTCAAGGGGTTTTGGAAGGTGATGTTGTCATGTGGTGACTTTGTTGCCGAGTGACGAGGCGGAGAGATTTTTCTCAAGAAGCTCGAATCTTTTCATTAGTCTAAGGAATATGGCAGGAAAGGTCCCAGATTTAAGAAAAATGGAGCAACCAAATATTCGGGTTTAAAGGTGATTAGGCCATCGGGTTAGGGACGATGTTGGCCCATCCTTGCTATATGGGTCTACATTATTAGGCATTAACTTGATAAGACTATTTACATTTTGCAAGGAAAACGTGCAACATTTTGCCAGAAGGGATGGACTTGCTTTATTCCTAATTAATGCTAATGAAATGTGTTGTGCTTCCATTGGTCATGGTAACTTGTTGCTCAAGACGGTTTCTAAGATGTGACATTTTGATGTAATGACACAATCGATTGGAATTCGATGCCCTAGATTGGTTCTCGCTCATTTCATCCAATATCTGAGATTAGAGACATGAATCTATAAAAGAAAGGGGATATCTTCTTTTACTTCTTTACTAAGCCTTTAAATTTTAAATCTCCATTGATTGTTATCGAGATTTCTACACCCAAGACTTCTTCGGTCTCTTGTTCAATTTTAATCTTCAACAATAATGAGTATCTATTCCTCCTTTTCCTTTTCTTTCATTTTTTCGTAGCTTTACTGGGGTTTTTGTGATATGATCGTGCCTTATTTTTCCTTTCCTATCATTCTTGCTTGTCGCGATGTTAGTTTTTAGATTTTAATTAGTTGGAATAGAAATATTGATCGATTGATGTTAAGGGGTTGTCTTTGACTAGACGAAGTCAAACTAAATTGGTTATTCCTTGAAAAAAACTCAAGAAAACTATTAAATCACTAAATTTCACTCTCCTCTAGGAACAATACAGTAAGTTGGGCTTTGGGTAGGGACCCACTAAGTTATTAGAATGTCCAATTTTAAATATATGGGCCACGTGACTGGGTTATATGATAGACTTTGTAAGGATGTTAAAGTACGGTAGTCTATCATATGCTTAAGGCACGCCTTCGTGGGGCGCACTAGAGTCTTGATCTCCCATGTTAGTGCATGGGAATGTGCTTGCCCCCCAAGTATAATGTGCCTTTTTGTTTTATGGCCAATGGTTTAATAATTAGATTGCATTTTCTATCATCTACAAATGACTAAGAAAGAGAAAGTCATTGTCGAGAGACCCACACACACTAATCGCTCATTTTAGAGCACCCCTTATAATTTATAGGAAGACAAGGATGTGCTAGTTGAAGCCTTAGCTAAGCACATCATCCTAAAGGTCGTCCTAATATATCCATACAAAGGGTTAGAAAGAACAGGCATCTTCTCAGCTTTTTCGCTTGGGTGCTCCCTTTAAAAAGTCTGGTCCGTCAACTATCTAATGTTACTTCATTTTCTTTTTGAATGTGTAATAGATGGGGCATGCCTACCCAACCCTAACTGCTACAGCTTATTGCTTGCTCTTTAATTCATCTATTATGACTTGGTTATTCCAAAGCCTTCACCCTTATTTTTTTGGACTATGTAAAAGCTTCCAAAGAACACTAATTATCTTAAGGGCTGGTTCTGCTACTTAAAGAGCCACGACACTTTGGTGGTGAACTTCGGCCTCCCCGACAAGGTGGCCGACCATCAAGACGGTTTCTTTTTTCTTCCTTTCTCCATCAACCATAACCTCCACATGCAGGAGTTTAGAATTTCTAACATATTTTCCCCTTTTGCTTATTTCAAAATTTCAATGCAAGTCGGCATTTTTTCTTTGTTTTAATCATTTTTTGACACGGTGCTCCTGGAGGATTCGAGGGAGTATTGATCTCAATTCTCCAACCAGATATACACTATTTTCAAGCTAGAGCACAATCAGCGGAATGCGACTCTGATCTTGATGAACGCCAACCTACTTTGTGTTATGCTACTGGGACCCGACTAAACCATGCTTAGAGAGAAAGCGAGAGTATGAAGCCTAAGAGATAAAGGGAGGCAGCAGCCGGGGTGGTGATAACTTAGGGGGGCAATGGCTAGGAGCTATTAGTTAAAGGAGTAAGTATAGACAAGCCTAAAATCAAGTTGTGGGATCAATCTCAACGCTAGACGACCAAGCCGATAAGGGTAGGTGACCGGTCTATAACGCGCTTATATAGCAGTTGGAAACAGAAATACAGTGAACCGCCCCCAATCTAGAGTGGATGTGTGTTCAAGTCACTGAATTTCATATATCAAAGTCCATTAATTGCACTAGTACACCAGAAAAATCCAAAGGCAGAGAGGATCAAGGCACGAGATAGGGCCCCGAACACTGCGAAGATCACATGCTCCTCGCAAAAAGTCCCTCCTCCTATAGGGTCCGCTAACTAACCTAGCCAACACTTTATTGCTCCCCTTGGTGCATACTCACTTAAAGGGTTACATAGTGAAAATAACAGCACCGAGTCATCTGCCCGTTCCTAGTCAGAAAAAAGCGTCCTACCCAGACCAAGGGTATATAGAATTTTACTTTTTTGGTGTTATGTGTTTATAGTTGTCTTGCTCGCACACTTTTTCCTACTACACTTTCCTTTCCATTATGTCTTCATCCTAATTACTTACTTGCTTGCACTTTGTTTGTTTTTATTTTGTAGTGGTTTAGATGAATTTTTTTCTACCTTAGATAATGCTACCCAACCAAACACAACTCCCGCCCAAATCTTAGCAATAAAGCACTACATTGGCTACACAATGGAAGAGCGTCCTCCTTCGAACTACACCACGTGCATCAATCGTCATCCCTTGCCGTATCCTCTTATTAGAGAAGCACATTACTTTACCACTATCCTTCCTCTATCGGTCATGTTGGGCATTCTAGTGCCGCATCATCAAGCGCCAAGGATAGAAGAGGATATGGCAGAGTCCAGCAAGGATCTACCTCACTTGTACTTCTTTAGACAGGAGACCAAGATAAGTGACAACTAGAAAGCACCCTAGGAGTGACCCTCCTCTTCCTCCTCACCCGAGAGATGATTGCTCGGTTTCACACAATTATCAAGACCACGATAAAGGTGATCGACTAAAAGCACAACCAAAGTTGAGGTGGCTCTGTCCTTGAGATGAACATCTAGGAGAGCTTCTTAGTATTCTATTCTTTTGAACTTTTTTTTTGATCTTAACCTTCTTTTGAAGTCTACTTTTCTTGTTTGCTAATTGTTAGCAAATTTCTTCGCTAACCAAAATATGCAAGGCATTTGAGTTTGGTTTAGATAAAGACTTAAGTGACCTTATGCAAGCTTAGAAGTATATGCAAATTAAAGGTCGAGTCCAAGTCCAAAGGTCAGTCATATACATGTTCATTATCCAAGTTCAAGTACAAATATGAGTCAAATGTGCATCAAAAGTTCAATAATAGTCAAATATTCTCATTTGATAGAAGTATGCTATGCAAATTTAATTGTCCAAGTCCTTAAATGCAAAATTTAAAAAATTACAGTCGGCTCTAAAATCCCCAAATCAATTTAGGGACTACAACTTTAGAATTTGAGAAAGAGGAAAGAATTAATTACCCCTCTCTTGGTATTAATGAGGGTCTATTTATAGGGGTGTCGTTGACCAAAAAACTGGATCAATACCCAGAAATCATATGAAAGCACTAATTCTTTCATAATAGATGTAAAAGTGGTAGAAATCACAGATCAAGCAAGTAAGAAAAGCATAAAAGTAAAGAAAACACATGAATTTTTATAGTGGCTCGGCGTAATCTCCGATCTACGTCCACTTCAATCATTTTATTAGTTGTTCTCTCTCATATTACAACTAGTTATATCAGATCTAATCACTATTTAATGGATCTCAGATTTACAATGATGTTTCTAGAGTGTTTGAGAGGTAGAGGATAGATGTGAAGAAGGAGAAGACTTCAATGGCACAGAGATCAGATCTAGAGTGAAGAGCTAAAGATTAGGAAAGAGAGACCAAGCCAAAAGGTCCCTCTTTGTTTGTTGGTAAGGTGGTATTTATAAAGAAACAGTTGTGTTGGGTTATAATTTCACTTAAAGTAGAGTCCAGAGATCGACCTGAAGTCGCATGAAAAATTGCAGAACTTCCTAAGTTAACCAAACAAGTCGGTACCGACTTGAACAGGTCGATGCCGACATGCTTCCTTAGTTCAAATCACTTCAAACTTTCTTGCATCCTTCTTCTTACTTTGTTTGTGGCATCTTATGTTGTTTCCATCGATTGTTGGTTAATTTTGGTGGTCGTTCCTTCATCACTTGATTGATTCTGTCGTTCTAACTGTTAACTCTTCAATTCTCGAATTAGGTCATCAAAAACTCTTGAAAACCACCCGATCGCATGTAACAGAAGTAGACAATAACTCGTACGAAGTTGGAGTGGAAGAATATAGGGCAGAAACAACTCAGCACTAACATGAACAAGTCAGTGCCGACTTGTGTACTTTGTGTATCTTGGGGTGAAATTTCTCCGAGCCACTCCTTTGCTCCATCTAAACAAGCCTCTAAGGTTTCATGTCGTTTAATCCTCGTTTTGATCTTCTAAGTCCAGTTGACATCTGCTTTGGCTCAAGAGCATATTAACATTTGCCTCCCAAAGTACGCCTTTCAAATGTAAGGTGTGCTTTGCTCAAGAGCAAGTTTCGGTAATCAATCTACAATGGTTGAGCTCTCTGGCTATCAGTTAATCTTAATCTTGGTGAATCATCCGGTTCCTTCCGATTGTCTTGAAAATCAGAGGTCGTTCTAAACCCGTTACAGCCAAGGACTCTAGCTCTTGCTTAGACGTTGTTCATACATTTCTGGTGTGGGCACTTACTTTTCGTACAAGCCCGTCCACTCGCTCTCCGGTAAGGGAACATGCACCCTGCACTCCGATCTCGTCTCTCTGGATGGGACTTAAAGCGATCAATATGGTACAAGTCCATCCACTCACTCTTCGACAAGGGGACTTGCACCCTATACTCTGGTCCCGTCTCTTCGGACAAGACTTAAAGCGATCGATATCAATCATCACATTCAATGTGGATTTTTCAAAAGTCAAATATTCTAACCAAAGTAATCAATAGAAGTCTTAATTATCTATCCTATACATCCGACTCAAATCATGCCTAGGGACCAATCTAGTTCCCATACCCGTGTAAGCGGCTTAAGATTATTATCGTCCTAAGTAGTCGTCCCAGACATTCGATTCAGTGCATGCCTAGAGACCAATCTGGGCCTCGTACATGTGTAAGCGGTCTAAGGTTATTATTTTTCTAATTATTTAAAGCAAATAAAAGTGAAGCAAGAGAGTCGAACCTGACTCTCGAAGATCCCGATCATGGGATTTTGAGTCTCGAACCAGATCCCTGGTCGTTCCTCGATTCATTTTCTATAGATGGTGGTTACTCCAGTCGCACCATTGTAGTTTGGTTCCTCACATACTGTTCTAGCTGGTTGCTCCGAACCAGTTCTTCTATCAGTCCACGAAGGCATCGACACTTGTTCATTTCGTGTCCCTCCAGCTCATGGAAGATGCAAAACTTTCCAAATCTTTTCTCCCAATCAGTGGGCTCTCTTCAAGCAGGCTTTTGATAGGGGAGTTTCCCCCTAATGTCCAGATATATCCTCTTCGAGGTCTTTGTTAAATCAGTGTACGAAGTGAACTCCGGTTCCCTCCACTACCATTTCGGTTCTCCGAAGTCATCATCAGCTCTCCTCTTTCTTTTGTCCATTCTATTTCCTGCTCCGGACAATCCTCTGTCATTTGCAACATTAATTTCAGCATTGTTAGCTTTGGAATCTTCTTGATGCAAATATCTCTCAGCTTTGTGATAGAATTCCGCAATGGTGGATCCGTTTCCAATGCAACGATAAAGTCAGTCTTGCGTGCAACTCCAAATACTGCCGCCATTAAGATTATCGATGGATCCGACTTATTGATTTCGACAATTGCCGCATTGAATCTTGTCAAATAGCTTCTCAAGGTCTCTCCATGCCTTTGTTTCACGCTGGATAGCGTCATCACATTCTTTGGTCATGAGATGTGAACTCTAAACTATCTCAAGAACTTACTCACCAAGACGGTCCACTTGCTTATGGATCCATTCTCCATTTGTCTAAACCATATCATCGACAAGTCCGTCAAATATAATGCAAAGCATCGCCCCATTACCTCCTCAAAAGCACCCAACACCTCCATATGTCAAATGTATCTCATTAAATGAATAGTCGGATCCGACTTTCCGTCATACATTTTCAGCTTCGAAAGTAAGAAATCAGGATGATTTCTTGCATTTTGGATATTAAAAGCGGATGGATTCCTATTTACATCCTCCAAACTCTGATCTGAGGGTCGATCTCTAGCTATTCTTCTTACCAACTCAGCAATTCAGTTTTCACCGTCCAATGAAGGTCTTCGACCAAAAGAATATTCTACCCCCGCTCCTACTGGGGTATTCTGGCACATACGCTTGTATGTACTCCTCTTGCTGCACGTTGATGTTTTGACCTACTCCTTTGGTTTCATTCTATCCTTCGTTCCTACGGAGAGATTATGGCACATACTCTTTCGGTCGTTTCCTGTTCACATTCTGATTTGCATTTCTAGCTCTAGCATCATTTTCTCATGGTATTCCAGCACATTCCAAGTTTACACCAATGTTGCCCTCGAGTATAATTCTATCGGTACCGAGGTGATTTAGGTCAGTACCGGGTTATTCTGTTTATGGGGGCATCGTTTCAGTTTGTTTCGCTCTAAATTCAAATGTTCCTATATTAACTCCTAACACTTGGTTTTGAATTCTTCTAGCTCTAGCTATTACTTATTGTTTCATTCTTTGAAAAAAAAATCCTTCAAGCATTTCTTATTATCGAGTCATTAATCCATTTTGCATCTCTTTCATCATTTTCTCCATTTCTTCTCTGGTTATGAAGATGGACTGATGAGAATTTGAGGACATATCCTGGCTGCACCTACGCTTTGGTTAGCTTGCTCCAACCTTAGATCTAGTGTTAAGCCTTCTTTTCTTCTCTAAATTTCAGATCCAAGCTTCAAGTCTTCAGATCTAGCTCTTGTTCCTAGTAAATGCACCAAAATGTTAATGTAAAAAATGGATCAACACCTAGAAATCAGAAGCACCAGTTCTTTTATAATAGATGTAAAAGTAGTAGAAATCCTAGATTAAGCAAGTAAGATAAGCATAAAAATAAAGAACACAAAGGAATTTTTATAATGGTTCGGCGTAATCTCCAGCCTAAGTCCACTTCAACCTTTTTATTAGTTGTTCACTCTTCGGATTATAACTAGTTATATTAGATCTGGCCATGGTCTAGTGGATCTCAGATTTACAGTGGTGTTTCTAGAGTGTTTGAGAAGTAGTGAATAGATGTGAAGAAGGAGAAGCCTCCAATGGTATAGAGATCAGATCCAAAGCGAAGAGCCGAAGATCATGAAAGAGAGATCAAGCCAAAAGATCCCTTCTTAATTGTGGGTTGGCTGGTAGTTATACAAAAACAACCATGTGAGTCATAAGTTTACTTGGAGCAGAGTCCATAGATCGGCCTGAAGTCGCGTGAAAAATTGCAGAACTTCCCGACTTAATCAAACATGTCGGTACTGACTTGAACATGTGTAACATCCCCTATCTGGAGGCCCGTAGCTAAGCGCTACAAATGCTGCAGTCATCCATAGTGTTAACTTCCGATGACCAAATACGGTAATGTTAATGGTATCCATAATATCAAACGCACTTGAATATGAAATAAAATCATCACAGATTAAAACATTTTTCTGATTAAATTTCAAAACAACATTTCATATTCCAAGTTACATAATCCCAAACGTTTCCCAGGTTCAGATTAAATATAATTATTACATAAATACGCCAAGAGCGACATATGAAGATGCCCCCTTGGATGACCAGAGTACTAAATAGTCATAACAGACTTAATAAAAACAGCGGAAATAAAACAAAACAACTCCTAAATATAGCTGGCATCGGCCTCCTGCTTGTCTCCGAAAGCTTTATTCATCCACCTACTAAAACCTGAAAATCCTCAACCCTCAGCCTACTCAAATCAATTTTTTGCACCCGAGAGTTCAAGGGGAAAAACATAAACTTCGAGTCAGACATAAATCCTGGTGTGGATAATACTTTACATCTCGGTTATTTGATTTTAAGTGAGACCACGCCGCTTAACAGAACGGGTTTCCCCTTACTAATATCCTCTTAAAACATTTCGTTTGCAAATCTTAATCCTGCAACCAAAAGTGGTTAAAACAATAAAGCAATATCATGTATACATACAAATCAGGTAAAAAATGGACTATCTGTCTAAACACTATAGTTTTATTTGGTTGACTCGGGCCTACCAGAAAAAATAAATAAATAATCAAACTTCAGTTAGATACTCCTCTTCTGGACGGTCTGTCCTTAACTTAATTCTCCCAGGGTCAACTAATCCTAATGGTTTTGTAGGCTCGCCAATAACCTATCCTCATTATATATATTCCTTTATGTAACATCATTTTAGTCTTACCTGTGACAAAGCCCTACACACTGGAATTTTGGACTAAATTAGCTATGGGCTAATAACTAATGTTTAGGGCGCGACCCTATACCAGTCTTATCTTGTATTCTAATATGTGAGTCATTTTACTTAAGGTCAACTACCCATAAATTTTCCTTAAAAACCTCTTCTTTCAAATTGATTTAATCCTTTTAAATCATACATAAACAAGGAAATATTTTATGCTTTACTCAAAACACTTTGCCATGTTATATATACTTTACACAAAACTTTGTTGATGAAAGAATCTAAACTTTTGTTTAAACCTTTAAACAATATCTTTCTAAACCATTGAAAGTACCCCTTTCGAAACCCTTGAAAGTACCCCTTTCAATACAAGTAAAACCTTAGGCCGAAATGCCAAAACATACCTTTCAAAACCATTTACATAGTCCTTTCGAAAACATTCAAAACCTCTCTTTCAGAAGCCTTTTAAAATCTTAAACATCCGCTTTTCAAAATACTTTAAATATGCCTTTCGAAATCCTTTGGAAACCGTCCATTTATAACCTTTCGAAAACATTGGGGAACCACCCCTTCGAAACCTTTCTTTTAAACCTCTCGAAAGCATTAAATTCATCAAACCTTTCGAAAGCATTTGGGTTCATGTAAAACATGTGGAATAACCTTTCAAAAACATTCAAAACTGTACCTTTTGAAACCTTTGGGTTTATCTTTCAAAATCTCAAAAAGGTCTTAAAAGAAGAAAGTCGAAAGTAACACTTTCGAAAGCTATTTCCTAAGTAAAAAAATTGGATGGTGTCGAAACCAATCCCTCCGAAAGCATTGGAGAAGCAACTTGGGTTTAAAATAAAGAAACCCTTTCGAAGGCATTGCTTCGAAAGGTAAGATGCGGCAGCAAGGGGTTTCGGCCCCTTCGAAAGCATTTACTTAAAAGCAAAAGGCGCAACCTCTTCTGAAACCATTCCTTTAAAATAATTTTACCCAATCGAAAGCTAACCAAGTCGAAAGCAAAGCAGACACATTTTCATTTAAAAACAAAGTAAAGCTTCGACCCCTCCAGAACCCCTTGTTTCGACCCAGTACCTTTTGCCAATGTCCAATTCACTACATACCAAGTCTTTTATACCATGTGCTTTGGTTTCGATGGAGATGGAGGCGGAAGTAAGGTATCGAAGACTAGGTGCCGAAAGTGGAGAAACATGTATAAACCGATTTTCAACTTTTTAAAGCAATTATTTTCAACTAACCTGCCTTATTTGTCAAACCATAATTGGTTGCTAATTTCTTTTCAAAAAGTACTGCCAAATTTCTGGAATGAGCAATTTGAATTATTTACAAAATGCCCCTTATCCTTTTATAAATATATAAAACATTTAATTCCCGTACCTTAGATAATTTTATATGCTTATTAAAACACTTTGGAAAAATCTATAAAAATTCCCATAAATCGTTTTTTATATGTTTTTTAACATATATTAATTTCTGACCCAACATATACATATATTGGTCATATTTAATTTTAAACCCAAATAACCATTTCTTCACTAGAAAATTAATATCGGATCCACATTTATTCAGAAAATTATGAAATTTGAAACTCATTTCCAAAATATTATTTCTGACCTTATCTCAAAATTGCAAGGCATTTGGATGTCATTTAATTGGTTTTTCAGTCTAAAACTCACCATAAAATCTATATGAATTAGCATAAATCATCAACAAGCATATATATCCATTTTAACAATAAAAAACATGGCAATATACTTTGCAAAATATTCGGATCTGATTTAGAAACCAAAAGAATAAAAAATATGAGATGTAACCAATTATTCACCTTAGCTTTGTGATTAAGGAGTTGAGATTTGATCTTGAATTAAGTTGATTAAGCTTCCATCCTTTACATTCTTGTTTATCTTCTTCTTGCTCTTCCTTAATGGTGGCCGACCTCTCTAGCTTAATATTTTGAAAGTGAACGTTTGAAATGAATGTGGCCTAAGGGTTTAGGGTATAAGAATGTGTCTTTTCCTATTTTTCCCCTTATCTAACTTCCCTTTCTATTACATTTTAATTCATTTGTTAACGTGGCACGACTACCTTTCTATTAACACAAATCTTAATCCCCTAATCATCACATTATTTTATTTAATTTAACTAATTCAATATCCTAAATAATGTTACTAAAAATTAGGGTCGTTACAACATGTCAGTGCCGACGTGTTTCCTTAGTTTGAATCACTTCAAACTTTCTTGCATCCTTCTTCTTACTTCATTTTGTGGCATCCCATGTTGTTTCCATCGATTGTCGTTTGGTTTTGATGGTCTTTCCTTCATCACTTGATTAATTCTACCATTCTAGCTGTCAAGACTTCAATTCTTGAAATAAGTCGTAAAAAACTCTTGAAAACCACTCGATCACATGTGAAAGGCGTAGAAATTAACCATACTAAGTTGGAGTGGAAGAATATGAGGTGGAAATAACTCGCCACTGACATGAGCAAGTCTGTGCCAACTTGTGTACTTTGTGTGTCTTGGGATGAAATTTTTCCGAGTAACTTCTTTGCTTCATCTAAATGAACCTCCAAGATTTCAAGTCGTTTCACCCTTGTTTTGATCTTCTAAGTCCGGTTGAAATATGCTTTGGCTCAAAAGCGGGTTAATAGGTGTCAACCATGCGGGATGGTTGACATGTGCCCTGGCATTGAATTGGAGGGTTCCGATAGCATCATCTTAATGAAATTTCGGCATCCTTTATGTTAACTCGACATCACTTGCTTTCCTAGATTCAACAATTCAATCTCCCTTTGGTCGCTGCTCGATTGCATTCATGATGGTAGATACTCATAGCTAATATTGTGGTAGTAGCTCGATGATAGTTGATGTATTATAGGCTCGTCATCCCCTAGACACTCCCTTATCTGTTTGATATCCTTTATCTGTTTGAACCTTGACATCCGTAGATGTTTTGTACCTTTTCTATTCCTTTTAACTACTTGAGAATTCAACATCCCTTTAATTGTAGAGGTTTGACATCTTCTTATTATTGCTTGCTGCTCCCTATCCATTGATAAATGTTAAGTGCTTGGTGCTTGGCATTTTTCTCACTCGACACCCCTTGTCGTTACCAAACCCAACACATTCTCTTTTAGAAGCTCGATATATATGTTTGTAGTAACATTTAACCTCCTCCCCTTGTGTAGAGGAAGCAAATTATACTTTAGTATAATGTCACTTTTCACGTTGCCGCCTATTGGTACCTTTTGAATAGGAATCGACGTTCCCTGTTGCTTCTTTCTCTTCCTATAAATATCTGCTTCTTCTTCTTTTAAAGGCCCTACCTACAACTAAAACTCCAAGCTACAATTATAACTTTCAATTTCAAAATTTTAAATAAAAGCTTTAGATTCCTGCGGTATTTAGATTCGACTCAAGGTGAGATTTTTTTCTGATCGAATTATATATAGAAAAGGAAGTTTTTTTTTAATTAGGGTTTCAAAAATTAAGCGTTTGTGAGCCATTTAGGGTTTGATCAGTGATTGAACCAAAAGACTTCTCATGATTTAGAAATCCTGGTGCTTGGATTCGAATGCCATTTACAATACATACCACTAACGGTCAACAAAAACTTGATATTTCATGAATTTTGCCAATTATCATAAATTCGATAGCTTTCTAGAATCTCGACACTCAATTGGGGTTTCATTAGCTGTTAAAGACTCGATATTTTCTTAGAAACTCGATAGCCTGTTGAAGGTTTGTTAACTGCTTATGAATTCAACAGTTTAACTTAGTGATTTTAAACCAGTTAGAAACTCAATACCTTGTTGGAGACTCGTTAGCTAGTTATAGGATCGCCAATTTACCATAAATTCAACAATTACTTAGAGATCAACAACTAGTTGGAGACTCAATATCTAGTTATTAGTTCGATAATTGCTTAAAGAGTTGTTGATTAGTTACAAAATCGATAACCTTAAAAAGAATTGTCAGTCATTTAGAAGTTCGACAAACATTTGAAGGGTTGTTATCTAGTTTCAAATTCGGTATCTTTTATAAGATCGATATCTTGTTATGAACTTGACAACTAATTATAGTACCTTCAACTAGTTATAGATTTATCAACTGTTTATGTATTCGACATCACGTTATAAACCCAATAACTAGTTTAAACACCTTAAAATAGTTTCGAATTCACTAACAGTTTATCAATTCGATACTGTTTGCACAAAAAATGGACAAACACCTCAAAGTTGTATGATTTAGTAGATCTTATGTTGTTCTTAGTGATTTGAGTGATTTATGCAAATATATGAAAAGCAGGGGCTAAACTGTAAAAAGACACGCAGATTTATAGTGGTTCAGCCAGAATGTGCCTACGTCCACTTTATATGTTATTTCTCTTCTCTTCTTTTTATTACAAGTACAAAGCTTTGATACCAGTAAAAGAAAGTTGTTTGAAAGTTCTCTCCGTGCTTGAGCTCTCCAACTTGTCCCCCATTGTTGTACCCCTGCCTCTCTATTTATAGAGTGAGGCTGGGGGTAGGGGTCATGGATGTATATAACAGCTGGTGGGCCTGGGCTGACGCGACCTGGCATGGTATTGTTGGTCCGGAAGGAGCATGGTTCGGAACGTCTCGGTCCGGTGGCAGCTGGTTCGGTAGGATGGAGTTGAAGTAAGTTGGTCCGGTAGGAGCATGGTTCGGTAGGAGCATGGTGGAAGTGAGTTGGTCCGGTAGGAGCATGGTTCGGTAGGAGCATGGTGGAAGTGAGTTGGTCCGGTATTGCTGTTGGTCCGGTAGGAGCATGGTCTGGTAGGAGCGTGGTGGAAGTGAGTTGGTCCGGTAGGAGCATGGTTCGGTAGGAAGCATGTTGAGGGGACCGGTGTACTTGGTTCGTTGGGAAGCATGTTGGGTGGTCCAGCGTACTTGGTTCGGTGGGAAGCATGTTGAGTGGACCGGTGTTCCTGGTTTGGTGGGAAGCATGTTGGGTGAGATGGTATTTGGTTCGGAGAGACCGGTTGTGGAGTTTTGGTGGAGCTGGTCCGGTTGTAACTTGGATCGGTGGAGGATGGCATGTTGGTTGGTTCGTGGCTGTGTTGATCCGGTGATGATGGTTCGGCTAGGCTGGTTCGATGGTAAGAATTCATCCAACATTTGCCCCCCAAAGTGGGGTATATGCTAGTATATGCCGTGCTTTGTTTCAGCTAGAGTGTTTTCATTTGGTCCCAGAGTGCCGAGCCATTTGGTCCGGTGTCTTGTATCTGCTTATAAATAGGGGCTACACACCTTCGTTATTCCTTACCGAATAGAGAGAGCCGAATCAAACTGAGTACCGAATCATCTGAGTACCGAATAGTCCAAGCTCTGAACCAGGTATGTACTCTTTTGCCGAATGAGCTTACAAATTCAGTACCGAATGAATTTTACATGGAAAATGCCGAATGATCCCTTGTGTTGGGATGCCGAATGAACTCTGTCTCTTGAACTATCGGACGGAACCGATGGTTTCTAAGTACCGAATGAATCTAATACCGGATGAGCTTTAATACTTGTATTATCAGTGAAGTTCTAGGTTACATAATTCATGCATTTTGGTGATGTACTTTCTGTGTTTGCAAATAATGTCTCAAAGAGTAGAAACTCGATCAGGCAGAAAGAAGTCCCAGGGCGAAGGAGAATCTCCCTCAGTGCCCCCTGTTCAGCCAGGTCCGGAACGTCATGGATCTACCCCGAGATCACTAGTGGACGAGTACGGCCCTCAGGAGCTTTTGAACTCCCCGCCCGATTGCTTTCCCAGCTCCCTTAAGGAAGAGCAGCTTGATGTCATCTCCCGTTCTTTCGGGATTGATAGGGCGCAAATGCTGTTGCCAGGGAGAGAAGTTATACCCTACGACCCTCCTGAAGGGTACTTTGCTTACAACAGATACCACTGCATGTGTGGTGCCATTCCGCCTCTTAATGCTTGGGTAGCCAGCTTCCTCACATATCTAAAGGTGGCCCCATTCCAGCTTCAACCCAACTCCTATGCTATACTGGTGAGCCTCTTCGTTATCTTTCAGAGGAAGTATGGTCGTGCTCCTTCCAACCGGGAGATCCGGTACTTATATAATCTGAGGGGCTATGAGAAGGGGTCCCCATACATTAGCTTGGAGTCAGCTGTAACCTTCAAGCCGGTCTTGGATCTGTATTCTAAGTTCAGCATGTTCAAGAAGGAGTGGTTCTTTGTTAGGGACGACTTTGTTTCTATTCGGCGTTTCACCTCTGGATGTAAGTCGACGCTTTATTCATAATTTCCATTCTGACTGCGATGCTCCTTCTCATATGTTTTCATTTTTGCTAGCGACAGGTGGCTTTGCGGTGGTGGAGACTGGTCGCCTGGTTCAAACGGCGGCTGAGATAGAAGCTATCCCCGAGAGAGATAGATCAGCTGCCTACCTGATCAGAAACGCGACCCTTCTGGGGTATAACTTGATCCTTCCACAGCAGTCAGTAGTCAAGCTGAGGGAAACGGCGGAGGAGAGGGTGGCTGCTTAGGCTAAGGGAGGTGTCACGGTAGAGAGTGGCAAGAGAAAACCTTTCACAAAACCTTCAGCCGTCGGAGGTAAGAAACTTAAGAAGTCGGACGGTCCTTCCCCCAGCAATTGTCCACTTACCCAGGGGGAGGAAGACGTAGAGGAGGAGATAGGTGAGGGTGGAGGTGACCGGGAAGGTGGCGACGGTGGTGATGGCATCGGGGCCTTGCTTCCTGGGCAGGTAGGCGAGATTCAGGAGTGGACGGATGATGCATTCCACCAAGCTTTTGAGGGGCTGGACGGGGAAACGGCTTTGACAGAGAAATCCAGGAGAGCTGACAAGGCTGGGACTGGTGCAAGCGAGCCTCCTCAGACTATTCCAGCCAAGGTGGCTCCGACGACTCAAGGTGAACTTTTGACTCCTGCGGGCTCCATTTATGATAGGGACTTAGGAATATTTTATGATCCGCTCCCGTCCTGGAATGAAATCCAGGACTCATTGCAGTATCCTACTCCTCCCCAGGGTTTGTACAACCACAGATGTGTTTTCTTTCTTCTTTTATCTTTTTAATTTATCATGTTTTCTTGAATTATGGATCAATGTAAGCTTGTGACACTTGTTCTTTATATCAGGAGCAGGTAAAACGGCTAAGGCCTCAGATCTTCGGCACAGGCTTGAACAATACAAGCTTTCCAAAGCTTCCGCCAAGCCGAAACCTTCGGCCCACCGTTCCGGGGATGTAGTCGGCTACCGTCCTCTTCTCGGGGTTATTGACGAGGGCATTCAAAAGAGAAAGAGGAGCCATCCCTTATCCGAATCTTCACTTGGTCCTCAGCCCCCGGTTCAGCCTCTTCACGATATCACGGAGGAGGGTACTGAGTTCGCACTCTCTCCGCACCCGTCTGAAAATCCTTCCGTTATTCAGATTGATCGTCCTGGTTTGGCTCGTAATCCATTTGCGGGTCACCCTGATCTGGATCCAGGTTCCCATGATATTACCTTTGACGAGGTTACCGGTGAGCACCTTCTTCCCCGCAATCCCATGGTACGGGTGCTTGATGAGGCTAAGTCTTTAGATCTCGATTTACTTACCACTCGGGTAATTACCATGGGAGACGAGGCTAAGGCTAATATTGATCGGGTGGCGGAGGAGACTAGGAAGCTGATGGGGCATCATGCCCGGCTGGTTAAGGCTGGAGAGGAGATTGGGAGTGCCAACATCCGACTACGATTGATGGTTTCAGATCAGGCCAAACAGCTTGCTGATCAGGCCATTCAGATTTCCCAACATGAGGCTGCCTCCGGGCGGTTGAGGAAGGCTATGGAGGAGGCTAGTAAGGCGGGATTGCGGAAGATGGAGGCTGCTTGCAAGGAGCAGATAAATATGGCCATCTCGACAGTGGACGAGGTTCGGAGGGCGGATCTTGAGCAGGTAGAGGAGTTGTCCGGGAAACTTGAGGCTGCAGAGCTTGCTCAAGCCAAGTTGAGGGAGGAGATGGAGGCAATGCGGGAATCCCTTCTGGTTGACTGCTCGAGATACCGATCGGAGAGAGATGCTGCCGTTGAAAGGTTGTCGGCTTCCGAGGCCCGGATGAGGGAGTTCGAGGAGAATGAGGGGATGATGGACGAAATGCTTCAGGACATGTACTTCCGAACCTGGAAGCAGGGCAACCTATCCTGGATGGATGATTATCCTAGGGTCATGGCTAAGATCTATCTTCGGGCTCTGAAGGAGGCCAAGGCCAATGCAGATAAAGATGGTGGCGTGGCCTTCAGCATGGATGTGGTCACTGCCCGGTTTGCCAAGGGGGAGAAGGTGGCGGTGAAGGAGGGTATGCGGTTGCTTGCTGCTGAGGAGGCAGGGTTGTAAGTAGATGATGACGACCAGGATGGCCAAGAAGCAGATGTTGGTAAGTCTTCCTTTTTAGTTTCCCCATTATCTTGGTTGCTTCTCCCTAATGAATCCCTTCTCTGTCTGGACAGGTGGGCAACATGACAAGGAAAAAACTCCAATGCAGCCGGCCCCTTGATTATACCTGGAAAAACTCCTTTTGTGGACTTGACAGGGTTGTAGATGTTAGTCTTAAAACAGTAAAGTAGCTTTTAAGTTGTATTATTTTGCTACTTGTAATAAATAGCTCTATTCTTAATGTGTAATTCTTCAACTTAAGCTGATTTTGTCGTCTTCCGAATGTTCGTCGCTATTTTGACATGTCGTATGAGAAATATAGCTATGTATATTCTTGTAATTGAATTGTGTTTGATGTCAGGTTCTGGTTTTAAAACATAATTTCATGACTTGCAATATTAGCGTGTGGTGTGAACAAATTATAGTCATGTATTTGTACACAAAAGAAGAAAATACCGCCTTTCATGTTTTAATCGTAGATGGCAGTTTTGAATATCTTGTATGACCGAGCATGGAACGCAGTCGAATGCCCTGCCATCCAATCGTGAGTCCCTACACCCATTGGCGAGTATCTCCTACTCTGCATCCTGTACTTTAGGGACTGTTATAGAGGATAGGAGAAAAGCTTTTTAAGTAAAATTGAAATATGTGAAAAAGTAAAACTTCCAATCACGGAAGGCCTTCGATGTGCTTAAGTTCGTGGCAAACGGGTTTTGTAGTCACTTTCCCTAGCTGTGGGTCTTGGAGACATTTGTCACCCATCTTACGCCTCCGCGGGGAGTTAATTCTTTTTTACCACAGCCGCACTTAAGACACATCGGAGCCGAGATCGCGCACAATAAGTACCCGGGCCATTATGGCGCGTAATCGTGGGTATTATTCGATTTACTGTGGCCGGCTAGCATGGGTGCCGATCGTCAACTGTGAACTGCCCCTGGCTGGCCACACCTTATGTTGGGGCTTATAGTCGGTTCACAGTTGCCGGCGAGCCTAATGCCGTAATGAGCTGCCTCGGCTATAGTCGGCCTTCTCGGTGGCTTATAATCGGCTCATTACAGTTGGCTTTAAGGGCCGTCGCGAGCAATGAGTTAACCCGTAGCAGAGGGATGCTGGAGAAAAAGTGTCTCATTGGCGAGGGCATAGATTCGCATAGTACCTGTTAGGTTTTGCCCAGGTGAAGTTGCGCCGTGGAGTGCTTTGAGTGGAAATGCTATACGCATAGGATTTTGTTCAACAGAAAAGGATAAAGTTAACAAGTAGCCAAGATATAAAGGAACAAGTTAAAAAAGAGACAAGGTTTTTTAAAGTGGTTCGGCATGAAAAGGCCTACATCCACTGATTCTCTTTGTTAATTCACTTCATATGGGCAGTACAAGTTAAGAAAAGTATCGACGGAGGTGCTGGATGTTCCATGCCCTCTGGAACACCTCTCCTTCCAATGTTGACAAAATATAAGCTCTATTGTGTAGATCTTTATGAATTACATATGGTCCATCCCAGATTGGGTCTAGTGCTCCGGGGCGAGGGAAGATTCGCTTGAGGACAAGATCCCCTTCTTGTAAGGTACGATGCTTGACTTTGGAGTTGTATTGTGCTGCCACTTTCTGCTTGTGGGCTGCTGTTTTAAGGACTGCATCATTTCTTCTCTCATCAACTAGATCCAAAGACATGTGGAGGAGTTCTTCATTCTCTTCCGGGTTATAGTGGATCCTACGGTGGGAAGGCACAATGGTTTCAACTGGGAGCATAGCCTCCGATCCATATGCTAAAGAGAAAGGAGTGTGCCCCGTTGATGTTCTGAAAGATGTGCGGTAGGCCCACAGTGCCGTAGGGAGTTCATCCACCCAAGCGCCCTTTGACTTTTCGAGCTTCTTTTTTATCAGAGTTTTCAAAATTTTGTTGACTGCTTCGACTTGTCCGTTTGCCTGGGGATATGCTACGGATGAGAAGCTTTTATGAATTCCGTGCTCTCGGCACCAGTTGGCGAATTCCTCGCTGTCAAACTGAAGTCCATTGTCTGATATGATTTTGAGTGGGACTCCGTACCTGCATAGAACATTTTTGATCAAGAAGTTAATAACTTTTGCTGAAGATACTTTATTCAGAGGTTCCGCTTCCACCCATTTGGTGAAATAATCAACTGCCACTATAGCATATTTGGCCGCGCCTCGGCCCATCGGTAGCTCGCCGATTAAGTCAATTCCCCATATTGCGAAGGGCCAAGGGCTGGTCATTTGAGTAATCTCAGTTGTTGGTAGCCGCGGAATCTTAGCAAATTTTTGGCATCTGTCACACTTTTTGACGAAATCTAAGGCTTCCTTGCTTAAGGTGGGCCAGAAATATCCGTATCGGAGTATCTTTTTTGCTAATGTTTGCCCTCCGGTGTGATCTCCGCAGCTCCCCTGATGGATGTTGGATAAGATTTTCTTGGCTTCCCTCCCAGCGACACACCTTAATAACGGGTTAGAGAATCCGCGCCGATAGAGGATGTCTTCTTGTATTGTGTAGCGGGATGCTTTCCTCAAGATTTTCTTGACTTCGTTACGCCCGTTGGGTAGTGTGCCACTTTGTAGGTAGTCTCGGATGGGAGTCATCCAAGTTGCTTCTTCGGTTGCAGTTATCAGATTCACTTGCTCAAAACTTGGGGCCAGTTGCTTTGAGATAGTTACTGCCCCGAAGATGGTGATGTCTCTCACACTTGCTTGCTTTGCCAATTCGTCGGCCTCTCGGTTCTCTTCCCGAGGGATGTGTTTGACTAAGTAGTGGTCCAATCGGCTGAGAAGTAACTTGGTCTTCTTTAGATATGCTATGAGTCGTTCCTCTCGAGCTTGGAATTCTCCTAATATTTGATTAACAATAAGTTGAGAATCGCTATGAAGACACAAAGAATTGGCTCCGATTTCTATGGCAATTTCTAGTCCAACTATCACTGCTTCATATTCTGCATCGTTGTTGGTGGCAGCGAACTCCAATCTTATAGCATAGTGCAGTTTGTTTCCCCTGGGAGTGATTATTACCACACCTGCCCCCGAGCCTTGTTCGTTTGATGCACCATCCACAAAGAGATTCCACTTGATATCTTCGGCTATCCAATTTCTCCTTATCTTCGTTGGTAGTGAATTCTGCAATGAAATCAGCCATGGCTTGTCCCTTGATGGCGGTGCGAGGGTGATAGGTGATATCATACTGACTTAGTTCAATGCACCATTTAAGTAGTCGCCCAGAAGTGTCGGGACGATGGAGTACCTGCCTCAGTGGTTGATCAGTCAGAACTTTGATGGAATGGGACTGGAAGTAGTGACGCAGCTTTCGTGATGTGATTAGTAAACAATATGCTAGCTTCTCAAGTTTAGGATATCTGACTTCTGCCCCAGTAAACCTTTTGCTGACGAAGTAAACTGGCCGCTGCGTGCGGTTGTCTTCCCTTACCAAGGCTGCGCTTAGGGCGTGAGATGACACAGCAAGGTATAGGTATAATTCTTCGCCTTCGCTTGGAGTCGAGAGTACCGGTGGTTTCTGAAGGTGTTCGATTAGGTTAAGGAAAGCGGTTAAGCATTCGTCAGTCCATTCGAACTTTCCCTTGTCTTTCTTTAGGGCTTCAAAGAAGGGGATGCACTTGTCCGTCGCCTTGGAGATGAATCGGCTTAGAGCGGCCACTTTTCCATTCAAACTTTGCATTTCCTTCCGAGTGGAAGGTATCTTGATATCCCTTAACGCTCGGACTTGTTCAGGGTTTGCTTCTATCCCTCTGGCATGAACGATGAATCCTAAGAACTTTCCTGATGACACTCCGAAGGAGCATTTTAGTGGATTCAACTTCATTCCATATTGTCGAAGTACTTGAAACATCTTGCCTAGGTGGCTTACGTGATCTTTGGCTTTCCTTGACTTTACCAGCATGTCATCCACATATACTTCCATAGTTTGTCCTATTAGCCCTGCAAACATCTTGTTGACGAGGCGTTGGTAGGTGGCTCCTGCATTTTTAAGTCCGAAAGGCATTACCTTATAGCAGTATAAACCCCGGTCGGTGATGAAACTAGTGTGGTCTTGGTCGGGAGCATGCATAGGAATTTGGTTATATCCTGAGTATGCGTCCATAAAAGATAGGAGCTCGTGCCCAGCTGTGCTGTCTACAAGTTGGTCGATTCTGGGAAGTGGGAAGCAATCCTTTGGGCAGGCGTCGTTTAGGTTGGAAAAGTCAATGCAGGTTCGCCACTTCCCATTAGCCTTTTTTACCAGCACCGGGTTGGCAATCCATTCCGGGTAGATAGCTTCTCGTATGAAGTCATTGGCGAGTAGATTCTTTACTTCTTCATCGAGGGCTGCTGATCGCTCTGCCCCCATACTTCTCTTTCTTTGTTTTACAGGCGCCTTGGTAGGATCAATGTTTAATACGTGGCATGCTATGTCGGGGGCGATTCCGGTCATGTCAGCGTGTGACCAAGCGAATACATCCAAGTTGTGGCGGAGAAAATCGATGAGTTGTTCCTTCAATTCGGCTTTTAGTTGGGACCCAATTTTCAATAGTCTACTTGAGTCGTGCTTGTCTACAGATATAAACTCCATAGCCTCTGCAGGCTCGGCGGTGGCCTCCTCCTCTTTATCCCTAGGGTCTAATTCATTGAAAGGGTCGCTGGTATATCGAAGAGGAGGGGCTTTCTTTAGTTGCTATGCTTCTAGACTTTTTGTGCAGAGGGCAATCTCTACACCCTTCCCTTTATCCTTCCTGTGGTTGTTGCGAAGTTCAGTCACATAGCAGTCTCGAGCAACGTCCTGGTCTCCTTCCACTTCCCCTACTCCATTGTCTGTTGGAAATTTCATCTTTAGGCACCATGGGGCTAGGACAATTTGGAAGTCAGACAAGGCCGGTCTTCCTAAGAAGGCGTTGTAGGCCGAATGGTTTTCTATTAGCATGAACGTCTGCTTCCGTACACTGGAGCGGGGATGGCTTCCAATCTCAACAAAGAGGTCTAGTTGCCCGAGGGGCATCTTAGCATCCCCAGTGAAACCGTGTAGTGGTTTATCGTAGGGAGATACATCCTTCATTGATAGCTTCATTTTGTCGAATGCGTGTTTGAACAGGATGTTTACTGAGCTTCCAGTGTCTACCAGGATTCGGTAAACTTCGGCGGGACCAAGTCGGGCAGAGATGACCATGGGATCCATGTGAGGGTACTGCCTTCCTTCTAGGTCACGCTTACTGAATGTGATGTCATTACTTTCTTTCCGCTTCGGGTGGCGCTCTTCCATAACCGAATTGACATAGTCTTTATTGTCTCTAAGCGACTTTCCGTATCTTTCCATCTCTTTCCAGCTTCTGTCTGCGATGTGCGGCCCTCCTGAGATGGTATGGACCACTATCTTCTCTTGACTAGAGCTGCTAGCGTTGTGGTTTCCTCTGTCGGCCCCCGGTGAGGGTAGCCTTGGGTTTTCATTGGCAGGAGCTGGGGTCCTGTCTTGACCTTTTACATAACGTTCCAGTTTCTTCCTTCTGATGTGTTCCTCAATCAGATCTCGGAGATGATGGCATTCGTTGGTATCATGCCCGTGAGATTCGTGGAAGCGGCAGAACTTTCCAGACTTCTGTGCATTATCTAATTCCTTCTTGTATGGTGGGCGTTTGTATCTAACTTCGCCTTGGGTGGCAAGGAAGATATTTTCGATGGTCTCGTTCAAAGGAGTGTAAGTGTCGAATCTTGGTCCTGGCCGATATAGGCGCTTTTCTCCGTTCTTGCCCCTAGCATTGTCTCTGGAATCATTTCTTCGAACGTCCCTTGCCACAGCAGGGGCGTTGCCATGGGTTGTCTTATTTTGCTGTCCTGACTGCCCCTCAACGGCAGCATCCTCAAGCCTCATGTATTTCCTGGCTTCGTGGAAGAAGTCGGGTAAAGTAGCTGGTTTTTCTTTTGTCAACCTTCTAGCAAATTTAGTGTCCGGATGCACACCACTACGGAGGGCCATTAGGATAAGCTTCTCATCGGCATCTTGGACTGCGGCTGCCGCGGCGTTGAATCTGGTTAGGTATTGCTGCAGCTTCTCTCCAGGTTTCTGTTTGACGCTGGATAAGGAATAAGCGTCCTTAGGTTGCTCCACATGAATGCGGAACTGACTGATAAATTTTTCTTTCAACATTTCCCACGAGCTGATGGATCCCTGGGGTAGATGACAGAACCAGGAGGTAGCAAGATCTGCTAAGAAGAGCGGAAAGCATTTGCACAGTACTCCCTCTATCGCCCCACTCATGAGCATATGTTGCGTGTACCTCTGTAAGTGTACAACGGGGTCGGAGGTTCCCTTGTAGGGTTCCATTGTTGGCATCTTCCATTCTCGGGGGGTGATAGCAATTTTGATATTGCGGGCGAAAGGGCTGGTTACCCTAGCGCCTATCCCTCGATCTCTTTGCTCCCGTTGGACACACTCTCTGAATAAGCGTGCTATCCTTTCATCAGAATTTGGAGCAGATAGAAATGAGTTTGGTTCTGTTATGTGGGATTGATCCCGTCCAGATGACCTGTAGGGGTGGTATCATCTATCATTCCTCATATTTTCCAGTGGCTGCCTTTGATCTTCTGAGAGCATGCTAGGGTTAGCTACAGTTGGCCCTTGCCTTGATCTTCCCCTGCCGGGTTCTGATCTAAGCACTTCCTCGGGTCCAACTTCGGGCTGGACTCTAACTCGGCCCCGTTCACTGGCGTTTCCGTGGTTAGGCAGTATGACAGGCTCAGCTACAGTTGACCTCCGTCCGGTACCTCCCCCGTTGGGTTCGGTACCAAACGTTTCCTCAGGCCTAACTTCGGGCTGTGCTCGGTCTCGGCTCCTACCATGGCTACTTCTGCCGTTAGCTCCTTCGAAGAAGGAAGATCTTTGTTGTCTCTGAGATCCTCCAGACTGGGACTCGCCCCATGATTCAGTGTTGCGGTTGGATTCTTCAGCGTCCCTTATGCGTGACATGAGATGGTCCACCAAGGCTTCCTGTTGGGACGTGAAGCGGTTAGTTACTTCAACCACAACTCTGTCCAAATCTGCCCTAGTAATTGCTGCAGGCTGTTCTGTGGCAGGAGTGGTTGGGTTAGCCTGTCCTTCATTTGTTACTGCTGCCGGAGGAGGACGATTTATTTGATTTGTGACAGCTGGATCTGGAAGACTGCTGGATGCGATGTTTTTTCCTTTGTTAACATCTTTTCTCTGTTTGGGAGGCATGTTTTCCAAGTAGCGAACGATGCTGTTAGGAAAACTGTTAAGTGGATGAAGCTGAAGCTTCGAGCTTCTAGTTCTCAGTGAAAGCACCAAAAATGTTTGCACAAAAAATGGACAAACACCTCAAAGTTGTATGATTTAGTAGATCTTATGTTGTTCTTAGTGATTTGAGTGATTTATGCAAATATATGAAAAGCAGGGGCTAAACTGTAAAAAGACACGCAGATTTATAGTGGTTCAGCCAGAATGTGCCTACGTCCACTTTATATGTTATTTCTCTTCTCTTCTTTTTATTACAAGTACAAAGCTTTGATACCAGTAAAAGAAAGTTGTTTGAAAGTTCTCTCCGTGCTTGAGCTCTCCAACTTGTCCCCCATTGTTGTACCCCTGCCCCTCTATTTATAGAGTGAGGCTGGGGGTAGGGGTCATGGATGTATATAACAGCTGGTGGGCCTGGGCTGACGCGACCTGGCCTGGTATTGTTGGTCCGGAAGGAGCATGGTTCGGAACGTCTCGGTCCGGTGGCAGCTGGTTCGGTAGGATGGAGTTGAAGTAAGTTGGTCCGGTAGGAGCATGGTTCGGTAGGAGCATGGTGGAAGTGAGTTGGTCCGGTAGGAGCATGGTTCGGTAGGAGCATGGTGGAAGTGAGTTGGTCCGGTATTGCTGTTGGTCCGGTAGGAGCATGGTCTGGTAGGAGCGTGGTGGAAGTGAGTTGGTCCGGTAGGAGCATGGTTCGGTAGGAAGCATGTTGAGGGGACCGGTGTACTTGGTTCGGTGGGAAGCATGTTGGGTGGTCCGGCGTACTTGGTTCGGTGGGAAGCATGTTGAGTGGACCGGTGTTCCTGGTTCGGTGGGAAGCATGTTGGGTGAGATGGTATTTGGTTCGGAGAGACCGGTTGTGGAGTTTTGGTGGAGCTGGTCCGGTTGTAACTTGGATCGGTGGAGGATGGCCTGTTGGTTGGTTCGTGGCTGTGTTGATCCGGTGATGATGGTTCGGCTAGGCTGGTTCGATGGTAAGAATTCATCCAACATTTGCCCCCCAAAGTGGGGCATATGCTAGTATATGCCGCGCTTTGTTTCGGCTAGAGTGTTTTCATTTGGTCCCAGAGTGCCGAGCCATTTGGTCCGGTGTCTTGTATCTGCTTATAAATAGGGGCTACACACCTTCGTTATTCCTTACCGAACAGAGAGAGCCGAATCAAACTGAGTACCGAATCATCTGAGTACCGAATAGTCCAAGCTCTGAACCAGGTATGTACTCTTTTGCCGAATGAGCTTACAAATTCAGTACCGAATGAATTTTACATGGAAAATGCCGATTGATCCCTTGTGTTGGGATGCCGAATGAACTCTGTCTCTTGAACTATCGGACGGAACCGATGGTTTCTAAGTACCGAATGAATCTAATACCGGATGAGCTTTAATACTTGTATTATCAGTGAAGTTCTAGGTTACATAATTCATGCATTTTGGTGATGTACTTTCTGTGTTTGCAGATAATGTCTCAAAGAGTAGAAACTCGATCAGGCAGAAAGAAGTCCCAGGGCGAAGGAGAATCTCCCTCAGTGCCCCCTGTTCAGCCAGGTCCGAAACGTCATGGATCTACCCCGAGATCACTAGTGGACGGGTACGGCCCTCAGGAGCTTTTGAACTCCCCGCCCGATTGCTTTCCCAGCTCCCTTAAGGAAGAGCAGCTTGATGTCATCTCCCGTTCTTTCGGGATTGATAAGGCGCAAATGCTGTTTCCAGGGAGAGAAGTTATGCCCTATGACCCTCCTGAAGGGTACTTTGCTTACAGCAGATACCACTGCATGTGTGGTGCCATTCCGCCTCTTAATACTTGGGTAGCCAGCTTCCTCACATATCTAAAGGTGGCCCCATTCCAGCTTCAACCCAACTCCTATGCTATACTGGTGAGCCTCTTCGTCATCTTTCAGAGGAAGTATGGTCGTGCTCCTTCCAACCGGAAGTGAGTTGGTCCGGTAGGAGCATGGCTCGGTAGGAAGCATGTTGAGGGGACCGGTGTACTTGGTTCGGCGGGAAGCATGTTGGGTGGTCCGGCGTACTTGGTTCGGTGGGAAGCATGTTGAGTGGACCAGTGTTCCTGGTTCGGTGGGAAGCATGTTGGGTGAGATGGTATTTGGTTCGGAGAGACCGGTTGTGGAGTTTTCGTGGAGCTGGTCCGGTTGTAACTTGGATCGGTGGAGGATGGCCTGTTGGTTGGTTCGTTCGTGGCTGTGTTGATCCGGTGATGATGGTTCGGCTAGGCTGGTTCGATGGTAAGAATTCATCCAACATATACCTTTTTACGAACTTGACAACTAGTTATAAGTTCAACAACTTATTATGAAATCGGTAACTAATTAAAGAATATTCTACTAATTATGAACTCACTAACTTTTATGAGCTTAATACCTTTTTTGGACTCAATAGCTAGTTAGAAGTTCGATAATATGTTATATATTTATCTACACCCAAATTAAAGAACTAAATTTTCTTTTAACATCTTGTAAAGTACTTTAAACTTTTATAAAATATATGATATTTAGCCGATTTATGTATGATATTGTTTGACAGGAAAATGTTTGGCAAGAAAACCGATAAAGGCTCTAAATCCTCTCCTACTTCAGAGAAAGGGGACTATTGGCATGCTCAATCCTTTATAACTACCCAGGATGGTGTCAATACTATTCTTCAACAATTTCGAATTATCAACGTAGAGGCTAGTGTGGCAGACCAATTCAGAAGGATAAAAAATCCTCTGGAAGGTTTCATTGCTTTCACCCCGATCCATATTTGGCACTCGGGATACCTCCTTCTCTCGGAATTCTTTATCCAATTCTTAGATCACCTGGGAATTGCTCCAATACAACTGCTACCCAATTCTTACACATATCCAAGCTGCTTGGAGATATTGGCTAGGGAAGCCAATCTCTCCTCGCTTAATGCTGCAACGCTTCATTCTTTGGTAAATCTTATTATGGTGGGGAAACAACCGGCAAGAACCATATATCGCCTTCTTCCTTACCCAAATAGTTTAATTACCAACTTGATTAATAGAACTAAGGACCGGGAGAACCGATTCTTTAACATTAAGAGTCATACTCCTAGGATCAAGGGTTCTTTCTCTAGCCCTAGTAAGACTTGCTGCCTTCTCTCTATTGCTTATACTATATTTTGTTGTTTTCTTATGACAATTATTCTCTTTTAGAACCTTTTTCTAAGGGAACAAATTCTTCAGTTGCCAGGAAAATCGATGCGCTGAGCCTGACATCTCAAACCATAGGAGACAGGCTTAAACTCTTAACCGAAGCCAACATTCGAAAGTACACTTTAATCATGGAGAGCCACACAGTGCTTAGGGAACACCCGATGGTCAAGAAGGATGCCCACAGAAAACAAACTTGGGTTGTTGGTAACTAGAATGTTTTTTCTCCTTCTATTACCATTTAGCATGATTCCTTTGGTAATTTCTTACGATTTGATAGAATTTCTTATACCATCGTCTTAAAATTTTTACTTTGAGTTAGCTTTGACTCTTATCATCCTGGCTGCTAAACCAAGGGAAACCAAAGCTCCTACCTCCTCTTCGGTTATGATGATAAAGGGCCCTGTTGCTGACTTTATCGCTAATGCTCTTAAGGCTATTGAGAGTCCCAAGAGAAAGAAGGATTCGGACGATCTAACTAATGTTCCAATTCCTCCTTCCGTTAAAAAGGCCAAACTCGGAGGAGATCAACCGCTTGTTATTGCAGAGGAAACGAATGTTTCTTCGCTCGAAATTAACCAAGACTCCAGTTTTGTTGATCTAAGCTTGTCAGACTAGGATCCTCAGGACCAGATAGAAGTTTCTCACACCCCAAGTCCCGCTATAGACATTATGAATCCTTTATCCGTAACTACTTTTCAACGCTTGTTCGAGGAGTTAGGGCTAACTTTTCCTCCTCTTGAATATCAGCCTTATGAAGCTTCGACTCAACCCATTCCTTTAAATTTTTATAATTTTTTCCACTCCATCATCCAATCCCCTATTGTAGCTTCTCTAATGCCATTGCAGCCTTCTACCTTTTCTAATGATTATCTCCACATCCTCTTTCAATAGCTTTTTATGCTATGTATCTTTATATGTCCGACTAACATACAATTTGGGTTCTATATATCTTTATTTATCATAAATATTATATATTTCAAGTGGCCAAGCACATATTTTTTATGCAATAAGCCTCTCATGAATCTATCGATCAGATTCCAAATTTTAAAGAGAAGATTTCGGTGCTGACAGATAAAGTTAGGTCCCTTTAGGGCCTAATCTTGAATTCATCACAAAGAAAGATGAGATCACTACTTAAAAGAATAGACTTGCCTCCAACTTCGATGAGGAAAGAAAAATGAGGCTAACTGCTAAGGAGAGGGTGAAATCCCGAGAAGATGAACTTAAGCAGACAAAAACTGAAAATAACCAAATGGCTGCAAAAATTACAAACTTGAAGGATAGTTTGGAGAGCAAGGAGGCAGCACTTGTCTATACAAATAACATTACTAAGAATGCCAAAGAGAAAGTCTCCTCTTTCATAGGATAAGCCCTCCCCCAGATAAAAGAGCATTGTTATAAGGAGGCCCTCTTCATCGCTTATGTTGACAACATAGATCAATATCCAGAGTTAGACTTTTCTTCACTACCAATATTAAAAGATAAGTTCAAGAGAAAGTTCAACCTTAAACTGAAGAAAGTTTCTGGGTGTTTGAAAGACAAATTCCCAAAAGTGGAAGCTATCAATCCTCAGGAATTACAATCTTTTGATGATCCTCTGCTAGGTAAAGATAGGGATGACGATGGAAGAGGGGACGACGACGACAATGACAATGACGAAGATGAAGACAACGATGATAACAATTTTGGGAAGGTTAGGGGTGATGGTAATAAAGACGCTGAGGGACCAGGAAGCGGTGATAATGGGTCTAGTGGTCATAACTTGGGCTTGTCTACCCATGATGATGAATTCCTCGATGCTCCTGAACTTCCATATGCTTCTAAGGAAGACAATACTTCATATGACGTTCATGTTACTGGCCACAATGGCACAAAATCAGGAAAACAGAAGCTTCAGGCTTTTCCTTTAAAGACTCCCACTACGTAGGTATAAAGCTTATCATCTTTAAATGCATACATTTATATTTTAGCTTTTAGTTAATCAATTTACTATTTCAGCTAAGGAAAAGAAATAAATATCACTTTGAAATTTTACTCGAGAAGAGCGAGAAAGTGGTGCTGCTATTAAATAAAGAAATCAAGAAATTGGTTGAAGACCATAATACCCTGTTTGAAAAGTATAGGAGCCTTCTCATTTATACTAAATGATTGAAAGATTTCAAGGAGAAATTGGGTAGCCCTACTTTTAAAAAGATCTCGCCTTCATCGAGAAAGATTTTTAAAGGAGAACGTCGAGTGGACTACACTTTTTTGGATAATGATTGAAGATAGGGACGCTTTAGTGGAGTTTCTTTATAAAATCTATACTAGGAATCTTTTTTCTGACTTTTCCTTCTTGGGAAAGGAGAGTGGGGGTTTACTCATGCATCTTCATAATAGGTACTTAAATGATCATGGGACATGTCCTCATCCTGGGAAATGCTGGAATCTTCCCAAGATGGTGACCGTTCCCCTTTCCCCTAAAACTCTTCCTCCTGAGAATGTCAACTTCAACAAAGAGAAATTCATTTTCAACTTTTACAAAGGGTCCATATTGCATGAACCTAAGTAATCTTGTTGTCGTACTATGTAATTCATATAATCTTTATAAATTTCATTGTTTTTATTTCTACAACTTAGTTTGTTTTCGAAATACATAGGTGAAATATTCATTAGGCACTCTCATCTCAAAAGAACTTTAAGTAAATTTGTCAAGCTAAAACAGAATTTTAAGGAGAAAACACTAACCCTTAATACCTCTCGACTAGCAAAATACTACTTCCTTAAGAACCTTCAAGGAGATTACACATAGCTTTCCCACTTATATTTTGAATTCATAAGTAATGAAAAAGATAGTTTGCTTATGGAAGTCTGACCTAATTATGCTAAATTTTTATGTGGAAATTCTATCCCCTTACCGAAAGATGGGGTTATCGTCAATTTCCCTCAATTCATATTCCTTATGGATTGAATAACTCTTTTAGCTCTAATTTTCATATGTCCGTGAGTTCACTCAAAAAAGTTCAAACTACCACTTTTAATCTTAAGAATTGGGTTTAAAATTTGAATTGTTAATGGAATTTTAATTTATTCATGTTTGTAAACCTCATTGTTATAAATAAAATAATATGTTATCCCATTTGTTGATTTATTTCCTTTTACTTAATCTTACTAGAAACGTCAATTAACGCTTACATCCAGCAACGCTGACCTCTCCTTTCATTTTTAAACTTAAGGCCAAACTGATGTTAAATATTAGGAAGCACTCCTCTTAAGATGCTTCAGCTATACCAATTTCGAAAATCCAGAAGCATGTAAATGGCATAACAAATACTATAAACTGAGCTCAACATTAAGTAGTATGAATGAAATGACCTCGACTCAAGAAGAGAAAATCAATGAGAAACACAAAGTGATTAAAGTGTTAAAAGAGAACATAGCTACAGTTGGTTAATCCAAACCTCTAGTCCAAAGGATTGAGATTGATACAGAAATTACTTGGCTGTATCAGAAAATTGAGAATATTGATGTTGAGTTGCTAAAAAGCAAAATACCATACCAATCTCTAGAGATCATTGCAAGTGGAGGCAAATCTAGCCTTCCCACTCATACCCCCACAAGGACAACTAGGTCTAAACCTTCAGCTGGCAAAAAGAAAATTCTTCCTTGGAAAACCTGCCTTTGGGTTTGGATAATTAGGAGATAGCTAGATGGTACGGAGAATATAAATATAAATGTACCCGGTTTATAAAAGGAAAATGGGATGAAAAAGTTTCAGAACATCTCAATAAGTATCAAAGACAAGTTGAGGAGATGGGATGCGAGAAATACACTCTCGAGCAAAAGGTAAAGACCCTTAACAGGGCCAATAAGACGCTTGATTGCGCATTAAAATTTCATATTGGCTCTATAAATGATACAAACATCATTCAAAAGAAGGAGAAGAAACTTAAAGAATTACTGGATGTGGAGATTCGTCATACCAGTAAACCTTCTTCAGCCGTTGAAGCTTTGAAGGAAAAATTGCTAGACCTCGAATCTCAACTAAAAATAACCGAGGCGATGTTGCTTGAAAAATCCTGATTGGATTCCCTCGTACATTATTTTCTTAAAGCATAAAAATCGATTATCTTTCTTAGGTCTAGAAATGAATCAGCGGGTGAGCAGAGCAACGGAGATAAGATACAGATGTTATCAACATTTCTTTTAATACGAGTGTTCTGATTATTGCATGAATTTTGGAGGCCCTCCTTTTTATCTTAGAGATTCCTTCACTTAAAGCGAAAATTATCCATGCCTTCTTTAGGTTGAGGGGAAGGGAAAGAAAGAGTATATAAACTATCTGCTTCCTCCTCCTCCTCTTCAGGAAGACTTGAATGATTTTTCTTGATATTTGTAACTTATTTGTATGTAAACTGATAAATAACTTTGTATTTGAAAAGTTGACAATTTGAATAAACCTTTATTATCTTCTTATCTTATCCTGTATTTGAACATGTTTAGCCGTTTGAGATCTGTGACTCGCTTTAGAGCTTTAATTTGATTCCATATGACCTATGGTCTTTGATAGATTTGTTTGCTTATTGCTTCCTCGAAGAATGCTTTTAGATAGGCCTTGATTTGAGAGTAGCTTATAGTACTTGTTTGTCACCCTCCTTGCATAAAAGAAGCTTTTCACACTTTAGTGTAAAACTAAGTATCTTTTCACCTTTTCAGTTCTCACTTTTATGATACCTTCTCCTTTTCATATGGGAAAACATAAAGTAAATAATTATGACTTCAATAATTTCAAGAAATTATTTATTTTTTGAATCAATCATTTTGTTTTGTAAACGCCAAAGAAATTTTTGAAAAAGCTTTGTTGTTGATCTTTGAAACTTTGAAAACTTGGTTTTCAAAATTCATTTTTTTGATCAATTTGCTTCCATTCTTGTATAAAAGCAGCTTTTTACACCATGTTTAACTAAGAAGACCAGAAATTCGCTTGATAAGAAGACCATATATTCAGTTGATAAGAAGACCAAAAATCCATCTGGTAAGATTCACATTTAAATTAATATGAGACTGAAAATTTGATCAATAACGAATATTCCCATTATTCGATAGAATATTTTGACAGGGAGATTTATAGTTTCTCAGATGTTCATATTTAATGCCAAGACCCTTGGTTCTGGGTAATAGATAGTTCTTGACCTTTCCTTCGTAGGCTGCTTTAATTTTAGCTTGGAGCCAGATTGGTCATGTTTAATTACACTTCCTTTTATAAAATTGCTTTGATCCATTCTCAAGACGAAATTACACTTGCCTGATTGATCCCCCTTGCCCCATATTACCTTTTAGGTAATGATTTAGGCTTTAGTTTCTTTCACCCCTTATTACCATATGGGTAATGATTTAGGTTTTAATTTCTTTCACCCTTTATTACCTTATAAGCAATGATTTAGGCTTTGATTGAGCACCTAGTTACCTTATAGGTAATGATTTAGGCTGGTTGGTTTTGGTTAGACATCTTAGGTAAAACCAAAGTCTTACCCATCCTCCCTCTAGGAGGCGCTCCGATCAGGCCTTATAGGCGGAACCGAAGGCTGGTCGATGCTTTGGCCAGGCCATCTTAGGTAGGACCAACGGCTTACTCCATCCTCTCTCTAGGAGGCGCTTCGTACAGGCTACATACGCTGGACCAAAGGCTTGGAGTGCCCTGCCCAGGCCTCATAGGCAAGACCAGAGGCTTGCTATGGCCTCCCTCTAGGAGGTGCTTTAACTAGGTCCTTGTGGCAGGAACAAAGGCTTTTTTATTTTATAAGTACTTTTCATGAAACATTTCTGAAGCATTTCTCTTTATTAAGCACTTGATCTTGGTAGATACACTAATCTTTTGCTCAAATCTTGCAAACAAACTCTTGGAGTTCTTCTTTTCCCAAGAAATTCCAAATCATCCCTTCAAAGGCTCAGCGCTAGTTAGTTTCGTGTTCATCTGTTCGGTGATATTGGTAATAAGCTCCCCCGAGATTTCTTTCATTTCCTTGTTGCTTCTTCTTTGGAGGCCAATAGTCCAACCTCTCTTTAGTTAGGAGATAGATGTTTCCATAGGTGGTGGTAAGAAATTGGGCTCTAGCAGATTAGAGATTCCTAGGGGGTTCTGTTTTTGTCCCCATTTGCCTTTTTGTAACATTGGATAGACTCATTAGTTCAATCGACAAGTTTTCTCGTTAAAAATTCTCGAGTTCTAATTGGTGTGGGGGAGTGATCGATTACTCCCTTCCACTTTTGAGCAAATTTATTGAAATCCTTTGTGATTTCATCTCTAAAGATAGTTCCTTTAGCTTGGATCTGTATAGTTTTTCTAATTTTCAAGAACGGATCGCTCATTTTCTTATTTTCTTTTCTCAAAGTAGGATAATGGACTAAGATCGAGGTAGATCCCACATAAAATGGATTTATACTCCAGTTATCCGAGTTGTAAGGAATTACTTATGACTTTTCGGCTGAAGTCATCAATGCCAAGTTTCTTAATACTTGCTCCTCATGGAATTAAAGATTATAGGTCACTTGATAAGTTGACTTGGTAAAGAAAGGCTTGGAAGATCCTTATTTAGAGATAGTCATTATGCAGTTTAATCTGTTATGTAGGATGTGGAAAGTCCTCAATAGAGATATGCTGGATATGGAGAGTCTTTAAAGTCCTTTGTAGGGATATGCAGAAAATAGAAAGTCGCTAAAGTCCTTTATAGGGATATGTAGGAAATAGAAAGTCCCTATGTCCTCTATAGGGATATGTAGGGAGTCGAAGAATCGAGTCCTCCTACTAGCAACAAAATGTTAGCAAATTTCTTTGTTAACCAAAATATGCAAGGCAATTTTAGATTGGTTTGGATAAGGGCTTAAGTGGCCTTAGCAAGCTTGGAAGTATATGCACGTTCAAGTTCGAGTCCAAGTCCAAAGGTCTGTCGTATGCATGTCCATTATCCAAGTTCAAGTACAAATATGAGTCATGTATGAGTCAAAAGTTCAATAATAGTTAAATATTCTCAATTGGTAGAAATAGTCTACGCAAAGTTAATTGTCCAAGCCCTTATATGCAAAAAGTCCAAAAACTACAATTGGATCTAAAATCCCTAGATCAATTTAGGGTTTACAACTTTAAAATTTGAGAAAGAAGAAGGAAATAATCACCCCTTTCTTAGTATCGATGGGGTCTATTCATAGGGGTGTCAACTATGCAGTATAGTTGGCACATGTCCTGACATTGAATCAGAGGATTTAGATAGCATCATCTTAATTAAATATCAGTATCCACTGTGGTAACTCGACATCACTTACTTTCCTAGGTTCAGCAATTCAATCTCCCTTTGGTAGCTACTCAATAGCTTTCTTGATGATAGATACTCGATATCTGTTATTGTGGTAGTAGCTCGATGATAGTTGATGTATTATAGGCTCGATATCTCTTCCTTCGTCTTTGTCAACCATGCTATCATTGGACTTGGTAGCTTTCGTGTATAGAAGCTTGATAGTTATGAGTACTTGTTGATTCGACACCTTCATCATCTTACAGGCTCGATACCTTGATTCATTGTTAAGGTTCGACATCACCTTCTGCTTAATATAGTTCGGTGACCTTTATGTTCATCAAGGCTCGATACCTCTCTTGCTTTATATGCTTGACAACCCTTGGGGATGTTGAGGCTCGACATTTCCTCTTCTTTGTGTTCAAGTTCGATATCCCTTATCTATTTTAAGTTCTATATTCTTAGACGTTCGGTATCTTTTCTATTCCTGTTAACTACTTAAGCATTCAACACCCTTTTTATCGTCAAGGTTCGACATCTTCTTGTTATTGCTTGAAGCTCACTATTAATTGTTAAGTGTTGAGTGTTTAATGACTTGGCTTTCTTCTGACTCGGCACCCTTTGTCATTACTATACCTGACACGTTCTTTTTAGAAGCTCGATATGTATCTTTGTAGTAACGTTGATTGTTTCCTTTATAGGTCAAGGTCCGCGCCTTCCACATCAGGTAATAGGTGGTTACAGTCAAAATACGGGATAGAAGGAGGTTAAGGCATGGGAGATTGAAAAGAGGAAGTGGGCAGCATTCGAAAATGACCGAGGGATGCGGTGGTGGTGAGGGATGCTAAGGCAGCAGCAAGAGTGACAAGTAAGGTAGATCATGAGACAGTAGACACGATGTGGAAGGAGGAGATCTTCCGTTGTCAAAACTTGGAGCGGGAGGTGCAGTGGCTAAAAAACCAACTGAAGGAGGGAGAAACTGAGACTGGCAATCTCCAAAATCCCTTCCCCAGCACAAGAGTGACCAAAACGTCAAAGCTAGTCAGGTGGTGGAAAATATGGAGGAGATGTGGAATATTTGACAGAATACCATGCTGAAGCGGTTTATCGCTACTAATTTTCATCTATCATTGATATATGATTTCCTCTCTTCCAAGCTTTTGGTGAGGTCTGCTAAGAGGTGGTGATAGACATGAATAATGATAGTTTCACTCCTTTTTCCATCCACGAGTTGAGGAAAATTACTGCATTCATGGCGGTCTCCAAAGCTAGTCCCCAGAACTTGAGGTCCCCAAAGAGAAGACATGCAACTTTGACTATCACATCTTGGAGCCTACTCATTAGTTTCTATTTTGATATTTACAACTTGTTTTCTGACAGGCAAAGGCCCATTTTTGTTTTAAACATATTTTGTTTAATGAATTTTTTTTGTTCAACCCTTGTGCATTACGATTATTTAAGTATATTTATCCATGTCTATGTTAGTAGTTGGTTGCTAACTGTTGTATAGGTTCAATGTTTGATTATGATCTCTATATATTTTTATAGGCAGTTGTGAAGCATCCAGAGTTTAGTAATGCTAGCTGAGAACAAATACTTAGAGAAACTTGAGCATTTACATTGTGTTAGGGCAGAGTATTTGTATAAGTGATATATGTATACTTGTAAAAAAATTAAAAACAAAATATGGTAAGATTTTTGAAATTACCAATGTGGTTCGGCTCTATATGTTAAGGTGAATGCCTATGGCAGCAATGCTTGGTATTATATGCCCCTCAAGTGGACGAGATACATGTATCTTAGAACCATTTCTATGGAGTTGTTTATGGTATAGACGGGAGCATTGTGTTGGCTCTTATATCCTCATAGAGCAATATAGACCTCTCCAGCACGATTAGATGCTTCTTGGAGCTCTCACACTCTCGTGAACGCTTTTGTCATTTCTCGTCCCTAGCATAGGCAATGGAACTACTTGCTTATAGCACTCGCGGTGACATCTTATTTTATAACCATGTGTGTCTGACTCACATAAGGTTGCTTGATAGTTTTGTAGGATTAGAGTTCCTTGTTTAGTTTAATCAAAAGAGAAGTATCACAACCATTGGTTGTACGCCATCTCCATCAATGACTTATAATTTCCGCTTAAAAGGAGTGATTAAATATAATAGACCATGAGATTTTCTAGGTTCCAAGTCCAAGGGAGTTAGTGCCATCTGGATGGGTAAGGAAGTATGCTCCATTAGAGAAGGCGACACTGATTACATATGCCCCTTCCGGTTAAGTCCAGGTATGTCATCAAGCGGGTTCTTTTTGTTAGTGAAGACTCCCCATATGACAAGGTCATTTAATATGGTGTTCTACCGCTTGACCTTGGATTTGTAGTACTTTGCAATCTCCCTTTAGTCTGCTTCTGTTTAAAGCTCTACTTCTACTCTCTACTCATCTATAGCATCAAGGCTTAGTCGCAAAAATTCTTCATTATGTTCGGCACTATCAGTGAGGAGCCAGGGCGAGGGGATGTCTACCTCTACAGGTAACATTGATTCATACCTATAAGATAAATAAAAATGCGATCGTCTTATTAATGTCCAAGTAGAGGTCGTGTATGACCATAGGACAAGTGGGAGACTTCTACCTAATTCCATCTGGCATTGATTAAGTACTTCTTCAAGATTGATTTGATTGTTTTGTTGATTGCCTCCACTTGTCCATTGGCTTGAGTTGAGCGACTGATGACATGCACTTCTCAAACTAGTTCCTTTCATAGAACCATAGGAAATGACCACTTTCAAACTATGTGTCATGTTGGTAATGATTTTTATTGCAAGACCGAAGCAGTAGATGACGTCCTTGGTAATGAAGTTGAGGACCTTAGGCTTGATGATCTTAGTGAAGGGTTCTACTACAATCCATTTGGTGATGTAGTCGATGGTGACTATCGCATGATTTTTTCCTCTTTTTGCATTCGGGAGCTTCCTGATCAGGTTGATCCTCCATATATCAAACGACTATGGGGAGGTCATTGGAGTCAATAAGTTGTGGGGTGCTTTAGGTATTTTGGCAAACCGTGGACAGTGGTTACACTTTTTGATACAATTCATTGAGTCTTTGATCTTGGTCGGCCAATTATAACCCTGCTGGCAGCCTTCTTGCTGAAGCTTTTCCCTCCAACATGATTTCCATAGAATCCTTCCTGTAAATACTCAAGGACTTGACCGTCTTCTTCTTTCGTGATGCAATGTTGGTGCTGGATGGACTAACCTCTCTAGCTTGCCATCCATGACTGAGTAGTTGGGTGTTAGGTAGATAATCTTTCTAACTTCTTTGTGCTTATCAAGCTGCTGCCCACCCGGAAAGTATTTTAAGATCGAAGTCATCTAACCATCTTGCTGCACATCGTTGATTTCATGGGTGACTACGCCTTTTTTAAGAAAAAAGAACTTTTTATTTCCAATTGGACCCAAGGATTTGTCCCAACTAGATCAATCGCCGTTTTGGTCAGTTGTTCGACCATAGCATTCTTCTCACTAGGTATCTGTTCTAGCTTGAAGTCGGAAAAGATGATAATGCCAAAGACATAGCCACATATCCCAAGTATTTTCCAAAGACAACAGTAAAGGAGCATATCTTAGGATTTAGCTTCAGGTAATATTTGTAGGGGATGCTAAAGTTTCGGTGTTTGCATGACAAACACCTCAATCGAATTTATATTAGTGAATTCAATAGAAATAGACTGCAAGAAAAGTAAAGTACACACATATTTATAGTGGTTCAGCTATAACGAGGCAATGTCCATTATTTTTTTAATTTGCTTTCTTATATTTCAATTTTTACAAGTATTCGGATGTGAAACACAATGATCTACTACTAAATATTGGGGTCCTGAAGATCCGCTGGCTATTTTTGTTCAACAGAGTCTCACAGCTTTAAAATGTGCTTCTTATGGATGTTAGAAGCTTGGATATTTATAGGAATATAGAGATAAGGAGGTCATTTCGGTAAATCGGGTAGGTTTCACTTTATAACTTGCTGGGTTCGATTATTTACATATATATAAGAGATCATCAGGTCCATATATACCCAGATTTCATTCTATAAATTCCCCGATTGGTTCGGCTAAAAGGAGTCTGTTCGGTAGGCGTTGGTCTAGTAAATGGATGTGGTCACCTTCTTGACCAAGTTCCATAACATGCCATCTCGGTTCGGCATACCCCATTGCCCTTTATTCGGCTTCGGACTCATACCAGACAAGATATCTTGTTCTGTACTTACACTACCGGACAAGAATTCCTATCCGGCAGTGGTTTGCGCCACACAATAATTTTTTTCCAGTGCATCGCTTACCGAATAGAAATTCTTCCTTGATGGTATGATTACTAGACAAGAATTCCTCTCCGATATTCTTCCATTGTCGTACAGTAATATAATGGGTAATTATGTGACTGTGATTCCCCTGATCAAAGCGAGTTGGTCGGCCTCCGGGCCAACTATAGGTATAATATGCATGCCTTATTCTTCCCATCCATTCCATTAATATTCTGGTGTCTTCCCTTCCTTCATCTTGGATCCATCTCCTTATGTTTAAATCTTATGGGTGCATATGCCCATAACACTTGCCCCCAAAGCTTGGTTCATAAAATATGCAGCGAGCTTTGTTTAATGTCGTACTAAATTATAAAACTCATATCCTTGTTTTCGTATTAGTTCGATATATTCGGTTTGATGCCAAAGGTGGGTTCGATATTTTGTTTGTTTTGCGTTCTTGGTTGGGTGTTAACTTGTCGAACAAAACCTTGCATTTGGTAGTGTTTGTTGGGTACATACATGCTTACCTATATATTGGCTGTGCTTTTCCTTGACCAAACACCTTTATTCATTTTCCAACCCATCCCATTTCTTGTGCCTGTTTGTCTCTTGAATTTATTGCCGGTGTTGATTCCGCTCCAAACACTTCCAAATTGCTACATATGCTTCCCATTTTTCTCAGCAAAGTGTTTCCAAATCGAAGGGAATTCGAATTCCCAACTAAGGTTCAACTGCCTTGTTCATTCGGCTATCGGACAAAAGCATCTGCTAGTAGGGTGTAAAGTATACTTTGGTCGTGTACGCTGAACTTTGTTAGATATTCCATATTTCTATACACTTTCCAGGATTACCTGTCATACAGAACTTGGTCGTCGAACAAAACTCTATGTGAGCTAGAAGTGCAACGGGTTGCATCGTGATATTTAGTTGTTAATTTACTTTTGATAGGATGTTTAGACCAATGTTTTTTAACAATTAGCTATATCTTCCATTACACATTTGCATGTACGCACAAACATAAGTGCACGCACACAACACACTCTGCGATAATATGCGAGATAGGTTATCGCATCAGACATGTATGTCGGATCATCGCAAGACTCACTCATTGATTGCTTTTGGAGACCAGGGTCCAACTTCCTCTGCCTCGAATTTTGTGCCATTAGGGTGCCATACTAACCATCCTGGTTCTATTCCTAGTGTATAGGTATGGACCATCACAATTTCTGGTGGATCGCATAGAATCCATAGCTTCTACTATAACTACTAGGACACTCGGTACAATTGTGGCCACTCACGACCTTCCTAGGATAATATGCTCTTGCCCACTTCCAAACAATGTGATCATGCTCTGTCAGAAGGATACATGGCCTATTCAAGATACCATTGCATGGCTGGGGCTCTACCTCTTCTTCCTTAGTGGATCATGGGCTTCCATGTATATTTGAAAAGCACTCTTTTCTAGCTACACCCTAATGGTTATGCTATTCTAAACAACCTATATGCCATCTTTATAAGGGAGTCTCAGGTTTCTCTTACTTACTATATGATCAGGTTCCTCTATGCTATTAAGAGCATAATAGAAGGTTCCCCTTTCATCTATTTCAAAGAGGGAACTATGTTTAAACCGGTAAATGATTTGTACTCCAAGTGCAGCATGATTAAAAATGAGTATTTCTTCATCCGAGATGATTCTCCATGCATCCATCAATGGCATTCGGGATGTAAGTCATCTTGCTTATCCTTTTTCATCCATCCTCTTTTCAACACAACTTCATGTCAATCGTTAAATCTTTCTTCTTTCGAATTCTTCTTCAGGTTTTGTGTATGTAGTGTCGGGGTATAACTTGGAGTACATGTTGAGAAAACTGCAACAAGCTCCCATGGAGCTCAAGAAGGTTCCCTGTCTGCTCACATGAGATAATTTAAAATAGCTTGCCTATTATCCATCGGGCTTTCGATTAAGAAGGGCAGGGCTACTTCCATACATAAGCTTGCAAAGAAAAGCAAAGAAAAAATTCAAGAATCGGTGAGACAAGTGAAGCATGATAGTTTATCCCAAAGTCAATCCTATAGTTTATACGGACATAAAAGAGTCATGATTAGATTCCTTTAGGATTAAGCCCCACGAAGGCGGTCTACTTAAAGCCATAAGGGAATGGGATGATGACAACATCTAGACAAAGATAGTAGAATGGACAAATCCTTATTCTCATGATAGCGAGGGCACCACTTCTGATCGTAGTGAAGCTCACACTTCTGGGTATATTTGCCTTGAATTTAATTTAGACATTGAGGAGGCCCTACTTTACATTTTCGGGGCTGAGGAGCTAGATAGGTTTATTCCTGAGGACATCTCAGTGTCTGACTATCTGTAAGGTCCCAAGCTAGTGATTAAATATGATGACTCTGCCTTGATAGTGGAAATTCAGTGGAAGTTACCAAAGCATGAGGACCCTATGAGTTAGTTCAGATGTCATGCACTATTTTCATACATGCACAGATCTCATTTTTTTTGCTATAGCAATTTATTCCTTGGCCTTCTTTTTTGGACGTTTTCTTTATTCTAATTTAGCATTTTTACACTATTGCAAAGAGTATGAGTCAAAAGGCGAAAAATTACTATCTAAAATGTAGCAGTTGAAGCCGGATGGACCCCCATATGATATCAAGAAAGTTGCATTATCATTTTACCTGAGCTAGAATATAAGACAACCAGCTATGGAGCTTAAGATGGAAGGAGTGGTATGTTATCGCCTTTCGCCTGGCTAGGGACAAAGGCGATCGTGTCCCTAAAGACGGCTCCCAAAAGAGATCCCGCTCCCCTGGTAGCAAGATAAGATCCAGGACTCCCATCTATTCCTCTAAATCTCTTAGGGCTTCATCTTTTCTTTTATCAGATTCGAAAACCTCCAAGCAATAGGAGAGGACAAACAAGTAGGGAGTGATTGTTCCTACCCCAAGAGAATGATAATGGAAAGAATAAGAAAGGAGCGGTCATCATCACTGACCCTACTAATAATCAAAATTTTGATGAGTTCCCACAACCCAACCAGCCAAGGGGCCCTCTTACCTGCTTGCTCGTTGATGCTCCCTTCTCTCTTATTCAGGCTTGATCAATATTCTTAGGTACAAGCTGAGTGGTGTAAAGGCCTTATCCAATTTTCATCCAAAATGGCCAAGGCTGGAGAGGAGATCAGCAAAAAGAATGTTGAAATGAATATAAAGATTTTTGACTTGAGAAAGCAGATGCATCAAAGGACATACATCATAAAGCAGTGTAAAATGCAATGGAGAGGTCTCATGCGGAGGAAATTGAGAAACTGAAGGTCGCTTATACCAAGGAATCGAAGAAGCTGAAGAAAGAGCACTTTAACAGCATTAAAGCTACTAAAGTGGATTACAATGTTAATGCTGGGTAGCTGTTTAATGACTATAAGAATGCTAAAGCCAAGTTCACAAAAAGTGAAAAAAAGCTCCAAGCAGTGGCTGTGAAAATTGATCCCAGCCTTGTTGATTTAAATAAGAAGGTGGTGGAGTGGAAAGCTAAAAGGGTTTCCCTTCGGAATGAGCTCAAAGCCATGGCTTTCAAGAAAGCTGTTGCAACCACTAAGGCTGAGAGGCTGCTAGCAAAATGCAACAAGATGGACAACCGGCTAGATTAGTGGAAGAGCTTATAGACGAAACTTATTTCATAATGTTTACTAAAAAGAGCTTGGTATGGATAGATGACTATCAAGAGGTCATGGTCTCTATTCACAAACGGTTAATTAGAGAAGCAAAGATTGCTAGCGAGCAGGGAGGGTCGCCTTTTAGTCTCCAAGCCATTAATGCTCACTTTATGGCAGAGGATAGGGAGGAAGTCTACCGTGGTTATATTTAATTGTTTCAGGCTAAGAAGGCATAAAAAGAGGAGGAGGAAAGAAAAAAGAATGGAATTTTCAACTTCAAGGAGACAACATAAGGTCAAACTTCAAAACAGGTTATTTATGCCCCCATATACGATGTCCCTCTAACTGTTTTCCACATTTCTTCAGATGCATCAATCAAAGAATCCATGAGACATGCCCCTCCTCAAGGAAATGCCCAGCTACATAGCAATGCTCCAGCTTCTCCTAAAGCTGTAGGATTCTTCTTTATAGTCTACGGGCCACTACTTAGTATGTTCGAGGCTGTTTGGACGAAACTGCACTTGACAGCCCTCTTCATTTCCATGTTGGTGACATGTGTGTGACAAATACTTTCGTAACTAAAATCTCTTTGAAAGTCCCATTGTCAGAGATTGAACCCCCAAGCCCTTAAAACCTTGCGACCGAGGAGAGTAATGGTGAAATAATTGAGGCCCTCCGAGACGATGTTGACGTTGAGATTATTGGATTCAACGAGTCAGGCTTGAAGCAATGTAGGAGTTCAAGTTAATGAGGAAGAGACAGGTGGAGCTGGACGTCGCTAAGTAGAAGGAGGAAACACATAGAGAAGAGAGAGCGAACTCCAAGCCTCATGGCAAGAGCCACATCTCCAAAACTAAATCTAAGTGATGCCAATAGTTGTATACCGCTTTTTGTGCTTATAACAGTATACTCCATGCCTTTTCTTGCTAAACACTTTTTATCCGTGCTTACCTAATTTTGATATTTTAGTGAGGGTGAGGATGTATTACTTTCTGATACATGTAGACTCTCATTGTAAATGTTTGGATGTCTGATAGTACGATCTAGATGTTTATTATTGTTGCGTGCCTTGTTTTCCTTACTACACTTTAATCATTCCAGTTTGTTTACTATTATACATATTCCAATGCATACTTTAAACACGTTTAATCAAGTGTCAGCCTATTGATAGTCCTCTTATATAAGTCAAGTATTGATCGATTGCACTAAACGGCTCAACCGATAGTCGCATTTTATTTAGGCAAACTTAGCCACCTGTTGTCAACTAAGTCCAGAGATGATTGATGGGGGTGACCTAACTAGTCGGTGGTCACATCCTTACTGCTGGTAAGTTGATTTCTCCACAACCAACCATGAGCCTGTGGCCAATCGCTAATGGTGAACACCCGATTTGGGTCACTCTAGTCTGCCATTGCAGGTAAGTAGTTTGAGCTGATTGTCAATATCCACCTGGTTAAGGTCACTCCAGCCCGTCATTTGCTGGTAGGAAGTTTGAGCCAATCATCAATGGTGCACACTGGGTTAGGGTCACTCGAGTCTGCCATTGTTGTCAGGAAATTTGAGTCGATCATCAATGGTGGAACTCGGTTAGGGTCACTTTGGTCCGCCATTGCTATGTCCACCAGGGTCCGCTATTGTTGGTAGGAAAATTGAGTTGATCGTCAATGATGGAAACCCGGTTAGGGTCACTCTAGTCTGTTATTGCTGACAGGAAGTTTGAATCGATTGTCAATGGTGGACACCCGGTTAGGGTTTGCTGGTAGGAAGTTTGGCCGATCGGTAATGTCACTCTGATTGCCATTGTCGATAAGAAGTTTGATGCGCTTGTCAATGGTAGGCACCAAGTAAGGGTCACTTTTGACTGCCATTTTCGATAGGAAATTTGAGCCAATTGTCAACAGTGGACACCTGGTTAGGGTCACTCTGGTTTACCATTACCGGTAGGAAGTTTGAGCTGATCGTCAATGGTGGCCACCCGGTTAGGGTCACTCTGGTCCTCTATTGCTAGTAAGAAGTTTGAACCGATTGTCGATGGTGGACACCCGGTTAGTGTCAATCTGGTCCTCCATTATCCGTAGGAAGTTTGAGCTGATCTTCAATGGTGGACACCCAGTTAAAGTCACTCTAGTCTGCCATTACTGGCAGGAAGTTTAGGCGGAGAAGCTCATTATCACAAAGACGTTGTTTACCCCCAAGTAGAGAGTTCAGATCATCGAACTTTTGCGGTGTTCTCGCAATCCAACGTTAATCCAATGTGTTTAGGTGTAGTATAAAGTTACATTTCATACTCATTACCTATCGTACCAAGATTATAAGGAAAGCACATTTAATTAAAATTCACTTCATAACCGTTTCAATTACATTATTGCAATATAATTAATAATCTAGTAGTAGCTAAGTAAATAGCGACGAATATTCTGTGCGTTCTTGGCTTTTCGGAATGTAGCTCCATCCACTATGCTAAGGTTGAAAGCTCCATTATCCAAGTTTTGTGAATAACATAAGGTCCTTCCCAAATTAGGTCGAATACCCCCGATCTAGGGAATATTCGCTTTAGCAGTAGGTTCCCTTCCTTGAGTAGGCAGTGTTTGACCTTAAAATTGTATTGATTGGCTATCCTTTTTTATGCACTTCGGTTGTCAAAGCAGCTTCTTCATGCCTTTCATTAATTACATCCAACGACATATTCAGTAACTCTTCATTCTCATTTGGGTCATACAGAATTCTCTATTATGATGGTACTACGGTTTCCACTGGTAACATTGCCTTCGATACATAAGCCGAAGAGAAGGGAGTACCCATCACCATTTTGAAGGAAGTGCAATAGACCTACAGTGCCAGGGGAAGCTCGTCCACCCATGCTCCATTCTCCTTTTCTAACCGCTTCTTTATGAGGGTGTTCATAACTTTGTTAACCACGTCCACCTATCCATCAGCCTGTAGGTATGCCACTGTGGAAATACTCGTTCTCATTCCTTGTTGCCTATTGAAATCGGCAAATTCCTCACTATCAAACTGCAATCCATTATCCAAGATGATTTGAAGACAGACTCTATACCTACATGTCTGAATAAAAAGTTTATAACCTTGGCCGATGACACCTTAGTAAGTGGTTCGCCTTTGACAAACTAAGTAAAGTAATCAACTATCACTATTGCATACTTGGCTCCATCCCCAGCCATAAGAAGCTCGCTGATCAGGTATATTATCCAGAACGTGAAAGGTCAGTGACTAACCATGTGAGTTAGTTTGACTGGGGGAAACCTTGGGTTCTTTTCAAATCAATAGCATTCATCCCACCTTGTCACGTATCCCATCGCATTGTGATTTAACGTCGGCCAGAAGAACCCATGAAGCAACACCATTTTTGCTAGTGTTTCCTGTAACTTCCCCTATCTTGAGGCCCAAAGCTAAGCGCTACATATGCTGTAGTCATCTGTAGTATGAACTCCGGGGATAAAATACGGTAATGTTAATGGTATCCATAATATTGTAAGCACATGAATATGAAACAAAAACACAGATTCAAAAAATACAGCATTTCTGCTTACATTTCACAAACATGTTTCATATTCTATTACATAATCCTAATCGTTTCTCAGGTTCAGATCAAATATAATTATTACATAAATATGCCAAGAGCAACATATAGAGATGACCCTTAGTTGATCAGAGTACTAAATAGTCATATCAGACTTAATACAACACAACGGAAATAAAACGAAACAACTCCTAAATATAGCTAGCATCGGCCTCCTGCTCGTCTCCTGAAGCTTTATTCGTCCACCTACTAACCCTGTAAACCCAAACTCTCAATCTACGCAAATTAATTTTGAGCACCCGAGAGTTTAAGGGGAAAACATAAACTTCGAGTCAGACATAAAGCCTGGTGTGAATATATTACATCTCGGTTTACGAGTATTAAGTGAACCATGTCGCTTAGCAGAACGGGTTTCCCCTCACTAATATCCTTTAAAACATATCTTTTTGCAAATCAATATCCTACAACCAAACTGGTTAATCAAACTAATGTTATCAATAATAGAAATTATCATGTATGCTCAAAAACAGGTAATAAATGGATCAACTGTCCGAAACAATGTAGTTTTGTTTGGCTAACTGCTAACCCTTGGCTGACTCGGGCCTACCAGACAAACTAAACAAATTATTTAACAATTGTTAGATATACTTCTGGATGGTCTGTCCTTGACTTACTTCTCCAAGGGTCACCTGATCCTAACGGTTTTTCGGGCTTACCAATAACCTATCCTTCTTTTCTGTGCATATATATTCCTTTCTGCATGTAACCATCATTTAAGTCTTACATGTGACTAAGCTCTACACACTGGAATTTTGGACTAAATTAGCTAGGGGCTAATAGCTAATGTATGGGGAGCGACCCTATACCAATCCCATCTGGTATACAAATATCTGAGTCATTTTACTTAGGGTTAACAACCCTTTAGATTTTCCTTGAAAACCTTTTCAAAATGATTTAACCCTTTAAACCATACTTATCCAAGGAAAATATACTATTTGCTTTACTCAAATCTCTTTGGCAAGATATATGTTTTACTCAAAATGTTTGATGAAAACATTCGAAACCTTTGTTTAAACCTTTAAACAATCTCTTTCGAAACCATTGAAGGTGCCCCTTTCGACACAAGTAAACTACTTTACTTTATAACCTTAGGCCTAAAGGCCAAAACATATCTTTCGAAACCATTGACAATAGTCCTTTCGAAAACATTGGAAGCATCTTCTTCGAAAGCTTTATAAACCTTAGACATCCTTTTCTTAACACTTTAAATATGCATTTCAAAACCATTGGAATCCCTCCATTTAAACACTAAGATAAACCTATCGAAAACATTAGGGAATCACCCCTTCGAAACCTTTTCTTATTACATTTCGAAAGCATTAAAGTATACTACTTAAAACAAACCTTAAGAAAGCATTGGGTTCAAGTTAAAATATATGGAACAACCTTTCGAAGCCATTCCTTTTGAACCTTTGGGTTTAACTTTCAAAATATCAAAAAGGGTCTTAAAACAACAAAGTCCAAAGCAACTCTTTCGAAAGCAATTTCCTAAGTAAAGAAGTGGATGGTGTCGAAACCAATCCCTTCGAAAGCATTGGAGAAGCGGATCTAATTTTAAAATAAGAGAACACTTTTGAAGGCACTGCTTCGAATGGTATAAAGGCGGTAGGTAGGGTTTCGACCCCATCGAGAACATTTACTTAAAACAAGGGCGCAACCTATTTCGAAAGCCTCTTTCTTTAAAACAATTTGACCGGGTCGAAAGCTGACCAAATCGAAAGCCATATTATTCGAAAGCAAAGCAAGCGTATTTCCTTTAGAAAACAAAACAACGCTTCGTCCCCTTCGGAACCCGTTGTTTCGACCCTATACCTTTTGCCTATGTACAATTCACTACGTGCCAAGTCTTTGATACCATGTGCATTGGTTTCGATCTGATTGGAGGCGGAGGTACTAAGGCAAAAGGTGACTGCCAAGATGGTGAGACAGCGAAACCTTAGAAAAACTAATTTTAACTTCAAAAAGTAATTCCTTTCATCTAACTTGTTTATTTGTCATCATGTAATCGGTTGCCTTAACTTTTTCAAAATCTTTTCTGAAAGGTGCTGCCAAATTTCAGAGATTAACATTTTTAAAACATTAGCAAATAACCCCTTCTCCTTTTATAAACATATAAAACATTTAAGTCCCATACCTTAAATAATTTTATATATTTATTAAAACATTTAGGAAAATTCTAAAACAATTCTCATAAATCATTTTTAATATGTTTTTTGACATATATTAATTTTTGATCCAATAAAGACATATATTAGCCATAATTAATTTTAAACCCAAATAACCATTTTCTTCACAAGAAAATTAATATTAAATCCACATTAATTCAAAAAATTATGAAAATTGAAACCCATCTCTAAAATATCATTTCTGACCTTATACTAAAATCGCAAGGCATTTGGATGTCATTAATAGGGTTTTCACATTAAAACATATCATAAAATCCAAATGAAATAGCATAAATCATCAACAAGCATATACATCCATTTTAACAATAAAAAACATGGCAAAACATTTGCAAAATAATTCGGATTTCAATCTAAAACCGGAAATAATAAAAACATGAGATGTAACCTATTATCCACCTTAGCTTTGTGATTAAGGAGTTGAGATTGATCTTGGATTGAATTTGATTAAGCTTTTCCTCTGGATTTTTGCTTATCTTCCCCTTACTTCTCTTTAATGGTGATCGGCCTTTGGTTTAGCTTTAATTTGCTTATAAACATGAGAATGATATGGTATGAGAGGTTTAGGGTCTAAGAATATAGCTAATTCCTATATTGCCCTTATTAAATTTTCCTTTTCTATTTTATTTTAATTCCATTTACTTCATTAGTTTACTAGGCACAGCTACACTTTAAATTATACAAATCTCAATCCCTTAACCAACTTATATTATTTCATTTAATTTAACCAATTAAATGTCCTAAATAATGTTACTCAAAATTAGGGTCGTTACAGACTCCCCTCCTTAAAGAATTTCGTCCTCGAAATTACGATAGAGCACCCATCAAAATCAATCATAAAGGTAAACATACCATGAAACAAGTCAGGATAAGCATCTCGAATCCTGCCCTTAGTTTCCCAAGTACAGTCCCTCTCATCATCACTCCACTGGACTTTAACTAATCTGACTTCTTGTTCCTTAGCCTCTTCTCATTTCTCACGACTATATGAACTGGCTTTCTAAATATTATCAAATTTGGATCCACTACAAATTCGTCTAACACAGTCGGTGCTACGATAGTCTCTGAATCTCGAACACACTTCCTTAGATGAGAAACATGAAAAACATTGTGGACTCCTACAAAACTGTGCGGTAACTCTACTCTATATGCGAGGTTCCTGATCCTCTCAACGATGGGAAATGGTCCAACGAACCTCGGCGCCAACTTTCCCGATTTCCCGAATCGAATTACACCTTTCATCGGTGACACTTTGATGATAACATGATCTCCAACTGAGAATTCTAAGTCTTTCCATCTTCTATCTGCATAGCTCTTCTGCCTAGACTGAGCTTCCTTCATCTTAGCTCGAATGATCTTAATCTTTTCTGCATCTTCTCTAACTAAATCTGGATCAAGAACCAACCTATCCCCGGTCTCTAACCAAAAAACTGGAGATTTGCATAGCCTTCCATAGAAAACTTCAAATGGTGCCATCCCTATACTAGCCTGATTACTATTGTTATATGATAACTTGACTAAGTGTAGATGGTCTTCCCATGATCCTCCAAAATCTAGCATACAAGCTCATAACAAATCTTCTAAGACTTTGTTAACACTTTCTGTTTGCCCATCTGTCTGCGGATGGTAAGCGGTACTCATCTTGAACTTAGTATCTAAAGTATCCTATAGACTCTTCCAAAACTCACTAGTGAATAAGGAATCTATATCGCTTACTATGCTACTAGGATTCCATGAAGTCTAACTACATTCTTCATAAACAACTTAGCTAAAACATGTGCCGTTCTGGTTGACTTAACTGGAATGAAATGGGCACTCTTAGTCAACCTGTCCACTATGAACCATATACTTTCATTCCCTCTGTTTCACCTTGGAAACCCATCTATAAAATCCATCGAGATAGAGTCCCATTTCCATACTGGAATATCTAAAGGCTGAAGCAACCCACTTGGCTTCTGATGTTTGGCTTTTACCAGTTGATAGTTCTGACACTGCTTCACCCATAAGCCTACATCCCTCTTCATAACTTCCCAGAAGAAACTCCTCTTCATGTCCAGATACATCTTGGTTCCAACCGGATGAATAGTGAACTTCGAACGATGGCATTCCTCAAGAACTTCCTTCCTAGTGATTCCGACATAGGGAACACATAACCTTCCTTTCTTTCTCAACCAACCATTCGGGTTAAGACTAAAATCTTTCAAGTCATCGCTCTCTGTTCCATCCCTTATCTTCCTGATCCGCTCAGCTAATACTGGATCCTCTCTTTACTTAAAAGCAATCCTTTCGATCATAATTGGTCGAACTTCTAAACATGACAACATAGAAATCTCCATACCAGAACTACTCTTAGACCTCCACTGTACTCTGCATGTAGTCAATGCTTCTAAATCTTTCTACTCAGTAATCATTGCCATGACTGCATTCTGATGTTTTCTGCTTAGTGCATCTGCCACCTTGTTGCCTTTCCCTGGTGTGTACTCAATACCAAAGTTGTAAGCAGCTAAAAACTCTAACCACCTCTACTGTCTCATATTCAACTCCTTCTGAGAGAATAAATACTTCAGCGATTTATGATCTATATACAACTCGAATCTCTCTCCCAAAAGATAATGTCTCCACACCTTCAACTGCAAAATAACCACAGCTAATTCCAAATCATGAGCTGAGTGCCTAATCTCATGTGGTCTAAGTTGTCGAGAAGCATAGGCAATCACTTTACCTCTTTGCATTAACATAGCTCATAACCCAGTTCCACATGCATATGTATATACCACTAAATCCTGATTCCCTTCCAGAACAACTAGCACAGGTGCATTAGTCAATAAGTGTTTTAGCTTTTGGAATGCCTCCTCACACTTATCGGTCCAAACAAACTTCACATCCTTTTGCGTTAGCTTGGTCATCGGTGCTGCTATCCGCGAAAAGTTCTTCATAAATCTCTGGTAATACCTGCTAATCCAAGAAAACTCTTTATCTCAATCACTGTCTTGGGTCTCTTCCAATTTTTCACCACCTCGATCTTAGTCGGGTCTATAGACAACCCTTTCTCTGAGACTACATGACCAAGAAACTTCACTTCCTTCTTCTAGAAATGACAATTCAAAAACTTCGCCTTTAGATGATGCTGCCTCAACGTTTCCAATACCAATCTAAGATGAACTTCATGCTCCCTATCATCCTTAGAGTATATCAAAATATCATCTGTAAATACCAACACGAACCTATCCAAGTGCTCTGGGAAAATTCGGTTCATCAAATCCACAAAGAATGATGGCGCATTAGTCAGTCCAAACGGCATCACTAACTATTCGTACGATCCATATTTAGTTCTAAACACCGTCAAAGGAATACTATCCTCTACTACTCTAAGCTGATGGAAACTCGTTGCTAAATCCAACTAAGAAAATACCTTGGCCCCACTCAACTGATCGAACAAATCGTCAATTCTAGGAATGGATATCGATTCTTTATCGTCTTCTCATTCAACTTACGATAATCGATACATAACCTTAATGATCCGTCCGACTTCTTAGCAAACACTACGGCTGCTCCCCAAGGCGAACTGCTTGGCCGGATAAAATTCTTGCCCTCCAAATCCACCAACTTCACTTTTAACTCCCTCATCTTGGTAGGCGTCATCCTGCTTGGCGGTCTACTCACCGGCTCGGCTCTTAGCACCAAAACTATCTGAAACTCAATGGTTCGTTTCGGTGGTAGTCCAACTACAGGTTCAAAGACATATGCGAATTCTCTAACAACGAAAATACAATTCAGCTCATCTTCTACCTCCACAACTCCCAACAGGGCATTAATCTCAAAACTAGAGTTTTCAACGGAGTGTACTTTCCGATCACTACAGTCAGGGTGTCTAAGTGATATTTTCCTATCATGCCAACATATCCTAGCATCGTACTTACTTAACCAATCCATACCCAAAATAATTCTGAACCCTACGAAATCAAACACATGCAAACTGCTAAGAAAGGTATGACCTAACAAATCAAACTCTAGGTGGTGATAGTTCTTTCCAAGTGTCGCATACCCTCTTATCGGATTTGCAAGCCTTAAGGAAGTAACTAAATATGAGGGTTCTAGGTTAAGCTTATCCACCAAACAATGAGATATAAAAGAATGCGATGCACCGGTATCAAATAGACTTCTAACTGATACACCATATATAAAAAGCATACTTCCAACACAGCTTTTCCCCTCTCATCTATTGTTGGTCTCGAGGTAGCTGGTTCAAATGCAATACAAACATCTTTCCCTTCCCATCCTTGGCTGGCTCCTTGCACTGGTTCTTATAGTGTCCAATCTGATCATAGTTGAAACACTTTATTCCTTTCTTATCAGCAACTTTCTTGCCCTGCCTGTCCGACACTCATGAGCATAGTGTCCTTTCTTGTCACACTTGTACAGACCACTTCTACCTTTCCCTTCTTAGCAGCTCCACCCTTCTGAGCTCCTTTCTTATGGAAAAACTTTCTCTTCTGACTCTGCCCTCCTTGAGCTTCCTTGGTTTCTTTCAAGAAAAGCTTGGATCTCTTCATTCCTCAAGGCCATTTCAACAACATCACTTGGATCCCTAATATGCGGTAACATAGCCTTAGCAAGCTCAGACTTCAACCCCCTGATGAACTTCTCATTCCTCTTAATCACGGTATCAATCGTTGCGTAGCCATATCTCACTAGCTCCTCAAACCTCGTCGCATACTCGAGCACAGTCATATCCCCCGCTTCAACTCGGAAAACTTCCTAAGCAGAGTGGACTTAGCAATTTCTAACATAAACCTTTCCTCAAACCTCCTCATGAACTCTGCCTAAGTCATATTCTCCTCGTTAACTCCAATTGTTACACTGTTCCACCAAAATAGTGCCGCCCCTTGAAGCTTTCTAGAAGCGAGTACCCTTTTCTGCTCATCGTTGAGCCCTAAGTTAGCAAAAAATACTCTCGTAATGAAGTAGCCAATTCTCCACTTCAATTGCATCTTCAATACCAATAAACAACTTTCCTCCCAGCCGAGTAAAATCACTACTCAGAATAGCATAATTATTCACCACTGGAGCTTCCACTACAAGAAATCCGACATTTACCTACCAATATATATAGGTAGGTAAAGATAACCTTTATCTTCCAATATTTAGTGGTAAGATTTATTGGTAGGTAAATATTGCCAATATTATAACATTTTGGAAGGATGATTATCTACCAATAAATATGAGTAAGTAAAAAGTGTTACCTACGCATATACTGGAGGGAAAGTTTTTTACAATTGGCGCCTATTTCCCTCCTATCATTTTAACTTTTCATTAAAAATGACGTCGAGTTGTGTGAAGATGTGTCAAAAACCCTATCCTAGCAATTTCGTGTTTGGAATGAAGGTTCGCTAGCATATCCTAACAATGTTCCTTGTAAAATCACTTATTTATTAATTATTATTTTGAAATATGAAATAATTAGCAATTAGTAATTAATAAACATTAATTGAATTTTAAATAATTAATATTAAATAACCATTTATTAATAACTAATCATTTATTAATAACTTTCGTATATTGTAGTTTTTTCAAACAATTGACTATTAAAATGTAAGTGTTGCAATTTTTCTAAAAAGTTACGCAATTTCATACCAATATGTCATCATCCAAAATAATTAAAATATATTCTCCCCAGTTTATTAGAGAAACACAATCCGTACCATCCCCTCCAGCTACAAATCTAATCGTTTATTTTAAATCAAATCTAACGGTACAAATCTCAATCCGCGTACACTACCTAAATTAAGAGTATTATAGCCACTTAATTAAGGGAAAAATAAGATAATTGCCTATAATAATGTAAATTTAGAGGTAAAATAAGATAATCTATTCTATTATATATAAAATTGAATATTTGACCTTTTGTATCCTCCATTCTCAATTAACCTCAGTTGAAATACTGCTCTCTCATTGATTTGAGTTACATTTTTTCAGTTGTCCCCTTTAATTTTTATTTAGCCACTCTATTATCCCTAAACCCTTCCCCTTCTTTCCTAAACTTCTTCAGGTTTCTTTCCCTGATCATTTATTTCTTTCCCTAATCGTTTGTTTATTTCTTTCCCTAGTCGTTTGTTTCTTTCCCTAATTGTTTATCCCTTCATTTTCAAAACCAGCGTTAATACAACCGTATTATCTCTTATTCATTATTGCCCTTTTTATGCTATATTCTTTCTCTTCACCTCCTCTATAATATTTCATGTCGCCTATCAATCATCAGTTCTCCTCCACCATTTTAGCTTCACCAATTTAGGTCATGAAAACTAATTCCCCATTCATATCCTCTCATCAAGGCCATTCTCAAATTATTATACCCTTCCAACATGAGATCATTGATTTCTATTTCGTAATTACCCTAGATATATTTTCAAACCTAGAGATTCATCCATTCAGTACACTCCATAAGGTATATTTTTCCAATTCATTTGGAATAAATTATTCAATTGAATCAAACTTTATTCTTAGGTTTTAGTGTTCAAGTTTTTTGTTGTATATTAGATTATATGTTTATTATCAAAACTAATTATGTGTAATTCTTTCTTTAGGTTTCTTTCTAATTTCTATTTTAGACAAATAACATAATTTAATTTTAGACTTTTTCACTGATAGAATAAATTGTATCCTCCATTCTCAATTAACCTCAGTTGAAATACCACTCTCTCATTGATTTGAGTGACACTTTTGCAGTTGTCCCCTTTAATTTTTATTCAGCCTCTCTATTACCGCCAAACCCTTCCCCTTCTTTTCTAAACCTCTTCAGGTTCCTTTCCCTAATAGTTTATTTCTTTCCCTAATCGTTTGTTAATTTCTTTCTCTAATCGTTTTTTCTTTTCCTAATTTTTTATCCCTTCATTTTCAAAACCAGCGTTAATACAACCGTATTATCTCTTATTCATTATTGTCCTTTTCTTTTTCTTGCATGCTATATTGTTTCTCTTCACCCTCTCCGTAATATTTCATGTCGCCTATCAACCATCAGTTCTCCTCCACCATTTTCGCTCCACCAATTTAGGTCATGAAAACTAATTTCGCTTTCATATCCTCTCTTCAAGGCCATTCTCAAATTATTATACCCTTTGAACCTGAGATCACTGAAATCTATTTCACAATTACCCTAGATTTATTTTCAAACCTAGAGCTTCATCCATTCAGTACACTCCATAAGGTATATTTTTCCAATTCGGAATTAATTATTTAATTGAATCAAAATTTATTCTTAGGTTTTAGTTTTCAAGTTTTTTATTGTATATTAGATTATATGTTTATTATCAAAACTAATTATGTGTAATTCTTTCTTTAGGTTCCTTTCTAATTGCTATTTTAGACCAATAACATAATTTAATTTTAGACATTTTCACTGATAGAATAAATTGTATCCTCCATTCTCAACTAACCTCAGTTGAAATACTACTCTCTCATTGATTTGAGTTACATTTTTGCAGTTGTCTCCTTTAATTTTTATTCGGCTACTCTATTATCGCCAAACCCTTACCCTTCTTTTCTAAACTTCTTCAGGTTTCTTTCCCTAATCGTTTGTTATTTCTTTCCCTAATCGTTTGTTTCTTTCCCTAATTGTTTATCCCTTCATTTTCAAAACCATCGTTAATACAACCGTATTATCTCTTATTCATTATTATCCTTTTATTTTTCTTTCATGCTATATTGTTTCTCTTCACCTCCTCCGTAATATTTCATGTCGCCTATATACCATCAGTTATCTCCATCAATTTAGATCATGAAAACTAATTCCCTTTTCATATCCTCTCATTAAAGCCATTCTCAAATTATTATACCCTTTCAACCTGAGATCATTGAACTCTATTTCGCAATTACCCTGGATCTATTTTCAAACCTAGAGCTTCATCCATTCAGTACACTCCATAAGGTATATTTTTATAATTCATTTGGAATACAATATTTAATTTAATCAAACTTTATTCTTAGGTTTTAGTTTTCAAGTTTTTTGTTGTATATTAGATTATATGTTTATTATCAAAACTAATTATGTGTAATTCTTTCTTTAGGTTCCTTTCTAATTGCTATTTTAGACAAATAACATAATTTAATTTTAGACTTTTTCGCTGATAGAATAAATTCTTTGTTTAATTCTTCTATATTCTCATATAAGGTGAAGAAAAGTTAAAGAGTACCTAGCGGCTTAATGAAATTAATTTGAGCAGTGTGATGCAACGGAACCAATCGTATTCTCTAGAATAGTTTAGTGTTAATCGTCTTTATTATTTTATAAAAATGTATTATGTAGGCACATTGAATGCTTCTCCACATGGACTTTAAGAAAAGTTGATTAGTTGATCAAAAATAAGTAAGGTTAACAAATATTGATGGCTTTGAAAATATTTTGCAGCATTGGAAGTTAATGTGATTGATCTAGAAAATATATTGTAGCATTGTAAGTTAATGTAACTTAGTGGGACATTTGAAATGAGAATGGAGCACATGAACATGGATGATGATGAAGATCCATTTATTTGTAAGAATTTTAATAGGAAACCTTTGGATTCTCTACCAAGAAAATTGCATAATTTGGCCTTAATGATTTTTTGAATGTAAGGTATTTAAGTCAGTTCGGATAAGTATAAATCATTTGAATATTTTTCACTTTATACATAAATGTACCAATTAGCCTTTTCTCTATTGTGGTGTGTAAGTTGAAAAAAGCGCCCGAGGACTAACTATTGATATACAGGTGGCAAGAGTATCAAGGAACTCTATTGTGCTATCCTCTAATTTGATATGGTGTATTTATTGAAGCGAAAATAGGAGATGATGAAGAAAAAAACAGAGTTGCAAGTATACAGATACCATAAAGGGGCTTTAGTGATTAATTAGATGTGAAATTTTGGTATGTTATTCTTACCATCTTCTTCAAGTAAGTCTAAGAAATCACATAATTATCATGTGTTTACTTACGTGTTTCAATTTACCTACGTGTTTTAATCAATTTTTAGTTTTAGATTAGTATTTCTTTGTATGATTATGATTACACATTTGAATGTCCATGACTTGCATATATTAGCACAGAAGTGGATGTTGAGGTTAAATTCAACATTAATAGGTTGAATAATAGGACCGACCATTTGATATTTGAATAGAAAAGTATTTTCATGTTTTTTTTGTTTTTTATCCAAGTTTTATTATCAATTTGAAAATACTTGCAAATTTTATATTTAACTTACTAAATGTTCGAGATCTTTACCATTCGAAATATAATTATTTGTTCGTCTTTTTTTCATAAAAAATGTTTATTAGTTATTGAAGTAATCAATGTACTGACTTTATGTGTAGCATTCTTTGTTTTTCTAAATGATTTATACTTAAGAAAAAAAAGACCCAATTTATATAATGGGAAATTCTATTGGAACACAAGTTTGTGACATAGTTGATGACAAAACAAATATGAACCATTGGATTCCCTTATAAATTCAACCTTTTGTGTAAACACATCGATACCCGATGCTTAAGGTATGTAACGTCAGATTTTGTGTTAGATTTTATGTTACAATAGCCGCTATAGTATTAGATACACTTAATTACTAGATAGTTAGGTCTTGCTTTAGAATACACCAACTTCACAACTATATGTAAGTGTCAAATACACATTCACTACACCAAAAAACAGTTTTAGCCACCCCTCCATCCGCCTTCTTAGATACGGCTTAAAGCCGTATCAAATATGATATGGCTCCAAGCCCTACCTAATTGTTTGGACATGGCTAATAGTCGTATCAAATGTGATACGGCTTGCAGCCGTATCCAATTTCGTGCCTACTATTGGCAGAAACTTTTACACCCAAAATTCATGGTTCCCTCCAAATTAATTCGCTTTCCCTCTTGTTTAGGTACGGGTCTTAGCTGTATCATATCTAATATGGTCTTTAGCCGTATCACTTGTTGTGCCTATTTTTGGTGCGAAACTTTTACAGGCAAAACATGCCCCATTCTTATCATTTTCCCCAAATTCCATTTCTTCTACAATAGGGTTGCTGGCTCCCCAATTCATATCAATCTCTCCGTTTTCCAAATTCATATCAATCTCGTGCTCTCCCATCCCATTGCAAATCGTTGCTGGCTCCCCTCAATCCACCTGCTGATAGCTTCATCTGCAGGTAAATTTTTTCGATTTAAATTCGCCTTTCTCGCTGTAGTCGATTGGCGCTTGTCCCCGTTTGGTCTATACCATTTATGTGCCTTTGGTTTGATTTAGTTGTGGATGATATTTCTGTACCATTTAAAGAAATTTAATCTTTATGGGTATAAATTGATTACTTGCACTGTGTACAAGATTTAGTTTTATCAATTTATTTATTGAATTATGTGTTACCTACTTGCACATTTATATGTCTCTATTGTTTTGTGCCCATGATCTGGTTACATTGCACAGTTAATTCTTCCTTTAATTTATTGCTTTAATTTCATGTAGTAAACCATTTATTCTCAATCACTTCCAAAATCATGTATTCATACAATTTTAGTGCAATTGATTTGGTTTCATTGCGCATTAATTCCCTTTTTATTTTAGTAATAAATAAGCACTATTTTTAGTCTGCTATATATGGTACTTGCTAATTTGATAAACTATGTTTATACCATTTATGTGCATTCTTTAGTTTGATTAAAGAGTAGAAAATCTTATTCTGAAGTTTTAAGTAAATTTTAAGGTGTATGGAAAGAAAATAATTATTGCATTTTATACAAGATGTGGTCTTGATGCATAACTAACATTTAATCTATGTTCGATTTGAAAAGATGTTTTTGGTTTATTTACTAACAATAGTCTTGCTCACTTTTTAAATCCTAAGTCTATATTATTTTTGTGCTCATGATCCTTTTTCAGTGCATAATTAACTTGTCTTCATTTAATTATTGTACTAACATCCTTTCACCACTTTTTCTTCATATTTTAACTAAATTTTATATTATTTTTATATTAGGAATTGCTGATTTGGTTTAAGTAGTCCATTTTGGCAACTGTAGGGATGATTTTAATAGCATATAGTTTGATTGCCTTTTAGGTAATTATTATGTTCTATAATATATATTTAAAGATTTGTGACCTGTTTTGTATGTAAATTATACATTTGTAGTTAAGCGGGGGGGGGGGGGGTTAAGTTTTCATGACTTTATACAATTGTGTCGATTTGGTTACAAATTACTTTTTTAATATTATATGGGGCCATTTTTCTAACTTTTGGATTGCTGGCTAATTTTTATATCTGGGTTACCATCTATGGATTTATTTCATATTGTGACAGAAATGTCAGTAAAATTTCTTTTCAGATCAAAGTAATAGTCATGCGAAGATTTTGACGAAATAAAACAAGATAAACAATCAACCTCCATTTAAGTTTTTCCATATCATTTCTTTTTGCTGTCAATTTTTGGTAGTACTGTGGCTCATGAGTAGATTATAACTCCAAATTAAATTCGTAAATGTAATGATCATTGCAGGTTTCCTGATGATGATGTTAGATTGTTTTACAGTTGATTTTAGCAAAAATCTTAGAATTCGTTTTTAAGGATATTTTGAGCAAAAAATCATAGACTTTCATCCATTTTCTCTATGCTATGATGACGAATTCAGTAACTTTATATTATCAACTTCAGATCTTGTACTGGCTTTGGTCAACATTGCTCCAAATAATAATAAAATGCGTTGAACTGTAAATTTAATATGTACGTGTCTATATACATATGCACACACTTAAATTAAGTTTTACTTCAAATTTGTACTTAATAGTATATACACACTATTTTCCTGATGATGTGCATGTTCTAAAACTTTGTAGATGCTTGCAACTATATGTTCAAAATAACCAAAAATTTCTACTTAGAAGTAGAAAATAATGATACTGCTATCCAAAGTGGCAACTGTTATTCTCACCCTAATGAGGTATGTGGTCGTAACATTATTTTCCTTATAAAATTTCACTGTGTTTTTATGTTGCATGTTATTTCAAATAAAATGATGTAATTTCTTTTAGAAAGGTTTGTTAAAAGATTATGCACCTCATGTCGTAATGTACACTATTAATTAGTGTATAAAAAAGAATTCAAGGTAGTATGAATTACTCAAATTTCAATGGTGTAGAATATGATGTTATATGTTGGTTGTTTGGTTGAGTATGACTAATTTTATAAAGTTTCTGTTATTTCATCACTGACAAAATGCAATGAACTATACCAGCATATTTAATTTGTTTAAAAAAAATTAGCACGTATATTACCACGATGTAAACCAAATTAAAGAAGAGAAAATCAATTTGAACACAAAATGGTAGCATAAAATTTGATACATGTGTCCTGATTTTCACGTTCCATGTAAAGAAAAAGATGTAATGGTTTGTTGTGTCAGATTTTTTGTTTAATTTTGTGTCTCAATATCTCAGAAACACTATTTTCAAACTAGATAACTAATGCCATGTAACTAATTTCCTAAAATAAATAACCATTGATGCTATAAATCCATCAACTTTACCCATGTGCGAAGCACGGGTTCCATTCTAGTTGTTGTTAATGGTGCAAGCCAAGTCAGGAGAGGGGTAATGCATAGACATTACTCTAGTGCTACAAAATAGCGTCGTTGTAATGGCAAAATTTTTGGAAACAGTTTGGTGCTAATGTTAACTTTTACAGAAATGCTATTTTTATAATTAAGAGTATCATAGAAAATAGTCTATATCAATATACATCACACATCTGAAAACATGACCCTTACCTTACAATGTGGGACTATTCTCTTCTCGTATTTTTAATAATTCATTTCAATTCAAAAAATTTCCAATAATTTCCCACTTGAATTTTTCAAAAATTTTCTTTTCGAGCAATTGGAACAAGGACCCATTGAAGGGCAAGTCTCATGTTATTTTATATATGATATAGGAGGGCAGTATGTCTTTCAGCATAGACAAACAATGGATAACTGAATCAGATCTAAGATCTACATACTATATAGACGGGGTGTAGAAGTTCATTAGTTTTGTTGAAGAAAACGGTGGTAAGAAAGGGGTGTATTTATGCCCTTGCACCCGGTGCAAAAATATGAAGACGATCAAATTAGGTGAAATTCATTTTCATTTGCTTAGATGGGGTATCATCCAATCATATACAGTGTGGTATTTTCATGGGGAAAAAGGGCGGAGATGGAAAAACAACAACCAGCTAGTCATGACACAACTACTGATGAGTCTAAACATATTAGGATGGAAGATCTGGTCAATGATGCAGATAGATTTCATCATTTTCAACCTACAAATCCGTTGTCTGATCATGCTAATGTTGGAGAGAAGTCTACTGATTATCCAGATTGGCAGGCCAATGAAAGTAAGAAGTATAAATCACTTTTTGGTAGCGTAAAAGAGCCACTGTATCCTTCATGTTCAAAAGGGATTACGAAGCTGTATGCCATTATGAAACTGAATAGCTTGAAGACCCAATACGGCTTTTCAAATAATGGTGTGACTGCACTTCTCGAACTAATAAAGGAGTAACTCCCCGAAGGTAACACGCTGCCGACAAAGTACTTCGACGTGAAGAAGATCATTAAGCAAGTTGGGATGAATTACAAAACTTATGATGCATGGATCAATGATTGCATATTGTACTGGAAAGATGATGAGAACAAAGTTTCTTATACAAATTGCAATGAACCTAGATATATGACATCATTAAACGAAGAGAGAAAATGCACCAAAGTACCTCGAAAGACATTAAGACATTTTCCTTTAATTTCTAGATTGAAGAGACTGTATACTGTACCATGGATAGCAGATGCGATGACCTGGCATGGTCGTGCGAAGTCTGATCCAACCGTAACGCGTCATCCATGTGACACTTCTCAATGGAAAGCCATAGATTCTTTTGACCAAACTTTTGCTGCCGAGCCATGAAATGTCACACTTGGAATAGCAACATATGGTTTCTGTCCACATGCTTCTCTCTCTAACCCTTACAGTTGTTGGCCAGTAATTGTAGTACCATATAATCTTCCTCCGTCTATGTGCATGAAAAGGGAGTTCTCAATGTTAACATTGTTGATTTTTGGGCCAAAACAACCAGGAAAGGATATTGATGTTTATTTACAGCCGTTGATAGACGAGCTAAAGCAGTTATGGGAAGGAGTCGTTACATTTGACTCGTTACGTAAATTCGAGTTCACAATGAGAGCTAGGGTGCTGTGGGCAATCCATGATCACCCTGCTTTTGGGACTTTATCGGGATTTACAACTCACGGTTACTTTGCATGTCCTATTTGTGGGGAAAACACTTGTTCTTATCATCTTCCTGAAAGTAAGAAGATGTGTTACATGGGACATCGAATGTTTCTTCCTAACGAACACAAGTTTCGATACGATAAGACAAATTTCAACAATGAACAAGAACTTCATCGTCCTAAATGGCCATTGACTAGTTTTCAAGTTGAAAAGAAAGTAGCGAATATCAAAATAAAAGTTGGTAAACAAAAAGAAGAAATTGGTCGAAAACGGAAAAAGTCAACCAATGAAGATGTGGACAATATTTCTGGATGGTATAGGAGGTCTATCTTTTTTGATTTACCATATTGGAAAGCAAATTTGATCTGACATAATATTGATGTTATGCATACGGAGAAGAATGTCACGGAGCATCTCATCAGCACCACTATGGACCATAAAGATAAGTCAAAGGATGGCATCAATGCACGCAAGGATTTGAAAATCATGGGTATAAAACAAAAGTTGTGGGTGATGGAAGATCCTGAAACAAATAAAATAAGCATACCAAAGGCAACTTTCACTTTGAGAAAAGAAGAAAAGATACGGTTTTGCACTGTTTTGAAAAATCTGAAAGTGCCTAACAAATTCTCTTCTAACTTCCACAACAATGTGAGCATCAATCCTCTTGAACTAAGAAATATGAAGTCACATGATTACCATGTCATAATGCAGCATTTGCTTCCGGTATTGCTTTAACATTCTTATCCACAACATAAGGATCTGCGAAATGTTGTTCATCGTATTAGTTTATTCTTTAACATTTTGTGTTCAAAGGTGATCAATAGGGAACATCTTTTAAAAGCAAAGGCTAGCTTAGTAGAAGCAATGTGTGTTTTTGAAAAACATTTTCCACCTGCATTTTTTGATATCAGTGTCCACCTTATGGTTCATTTAGCCGATGAAGCGTTGATTTGTGGCCCTGTCAGATATAGATGGATGCATCCATTTGAACGGTAAATTTCTAATTTCAGTTATGTACATGATTATTTCATATAAATAGCTACCGTCTACAATATATAATTGATCACATTTATAGGTTAATGAAAACATATAAAGGATATGTGCGCAACAAAAGATACATTGAAGGGTGTATTGCAGAAGGATATATCGTACAAGAAGCTAGTCTTTACTACATGGTATATATGCCAAACGGAGGTTATGGCAATCATAAACATACCCGCGAAGCGTTTTTAGACGAGGACGATGAGTTTGCTGGTGAGATACCTCTGGATAATGGTAAAGATATAACGTTAACCCAAGTGCAGTTTGAACAAGTGCGTAGATGGGTCCTTAATAAGTACGATGGGTTGGATGAATGGAAGAAGTAAGTTCACAAACTTGTCCGCAATTTCAATTTTTTTTAATTCATTTTATATGTACATTTTGATATGTGTTTTCCGTAGGAGGTACAACTCCTATGTGAAAAGTACTAGATTTCAACCTCGAGGCAGGGCTACCACTATGGAAGTCGTTCAAAGTTTTAATCTATGGTTACGTAATGAGGTATAACATCATCTTAAATATTTCATGTGTTTATAAGTGTGCAATACACCTTCGTGATCATGCTTTTTTTACTTATTTTGTTTTATGTACCTGTTAAAGACCATCGATGTTGATCCAACTCTGTGGCGGCTAGTGCACAGGCCGAAGTTCATAACGCGTAGTTATATGAAGTACCAAGTGAATGAATTTTCATTTTCCACGAAAAAGTACGAAGACCGTATGGTAACACAAAATAGCGGTGTATGCATGAGAGCAATTACAAAATTTAGAGCGAGTGGTAAGGATAAAAATTATAAGGAAGCAGAAACAACGTATTACAGAGTCATTCAACAGATAATTGAGTTGGATTACACTGACTTCAAACAAACAGTTTTTTATTGTGATTGGGTAAAGGTCGAGGATAAGGTCAGTGGTTGCAAAATAGATCCCATTTCAAACCTGATCATGGTAAATTTAGGGAAATTGAAGAACAAAAATAACGTGAATGACGAGCCATTTATTCTTGCATTAGAAGTGAGTCAAGTTTTCTACTCAAAAGATTTAAAAGATAACGGATGGTCTGTGGTCTTGCATACACCAAAACGGTTGACTACAAATGTGGATGACATTGAGTTCCCTACCGTCTATCAATCAGCTTTTGAAGACAATGAAAAATTAGAAGACCTTACCAAATCCATATGTTAACTTATTAGTATTCGTACATCACAAGATTGTGTGTCTGTATATTTTTAATTGCACGATTGTGTGTATATATGGTTTTGAATATTTTATACATGGTTTTGATTTTCTTGGTTGTTTTGCAAGTTATAATTTGCAAAATCTCTGTATTCTTTTCTCCGTTATGATGTTATATTATATTTTGATCTTTTAAGGATTTTTTGGGTGATCAAGCATCAAGTTGTAGGAAGAAAGTCACAGAGTTTTGAGCATAGCTAAGGGTAGACATATATCCCTCGTGGTTTGTTTGCTAGTCAGTCATTTCTTTTGGATTATATCTTACTCTACAATTCCTATTGTTAGCCTTCGTATATTTATCTACTTTCTGTCAAGCACCTATTTCTTTTCTAAAAAAAAGTTTGTTTTTGTTTGTTTCTCTAAAGAGGACGCCTTGACATATTAGTCAGATCTATTGAATTCTCACTATGCTCAATATAATATACAAGTTTTAGTAGGAAATGAGAAAAGGGCAATCTTATATTATGTGTGAAATGAAGTATTATATTCTTATGCAATGGTCTTTGTAATAAATGCACAGTATTTAGTGAATAGTATGCAAGAGTATCTAATTCCTACACTGGTGGAACTCTATCTTTGTGACATTGATGAATACAGATATTGAAGCATTGAATCATCAGTTTCTATTTTTTCGGTTTGTTTTACCCATTTGTATAACTCATGTAGAACAATCTTTCACAAAAATTCACATTCGAAGACGTGAATGAAATCCAAGGAAATCGGCTCAAAATGCATCAAAGTAGAAAATAGGAGGTGCGGCCTAACATGCCGAGCGACCTAAGGAAATATAGGTTGAACGACCTATAAGTGATGCGACCTAAGCTGCTGCGCGACCTAACAGTGTCAAGCTAAGTAGTGCAAACAGGTCAAGCGACCTAAGCAGTGATGAGGCCATGCGACCTAAGGAATAACGACCTAAAGGGGTTGTGAGGTCGAGCGACCTAAGGGATATAAGGTCCAGCGACCTAGGTGATTATGAGGTCGAACGACCTAGAGGGAGTAAGGTCTAACAACCTAAAGTAATTAAGGTCAGGCGACCTAACAGAATTGGGGTCATGCGACCTAACGACCTAATGGTACGACCTAAGTGGTACGCAACCTAAGGGGTACGCGACCTAAGGGGTACGCGACCTAAGGGGTACGCGACCTAAGGGGAACGACCTATTGATGGCGAGCTAGGAACGACCTAGCGACGTTTTAGATCGCCGAGCGACCTAAAGGAAGTACGAGCTAAGGGGCGAACGACCTAACTCCGAACGAGCTATATGTAGGCGAGTCTCATCAGACTCGAACGACCTAAGCAACTAAATGTGGCCGAGCGACCTAAAGAAGAAAGGTCAAACGACCTAAAGCCCAGCGACCTACGACCTAGGGATGAACGACCTAACTCCAGAACGAGCTAAATGCAGGCAGAGTCTTTTCCACGCGCGCGAGCTATCGGGGCAGAACGATCTATAGCCCAGATTTTCGCCGAAACACTAAAAATTGGGGCTTTTTCACAATCAAATCCAACCCAAATGCAAATGAACATGCACAAGTGATAGGGAATCATTCCCAACAACCCAATGACAGTTATAGGCAAGAACGTGAGATAAAAATATCACCTTTTCCACGAAATTGATGATGGAGAAGCTTAAAAGTTAAGTAAGAGCAACAACAAGCTTGAATCTATGTTCTTCATTTGAATTTGGAGTAGATGTTGGATTAGCAATGAAGATTAAGACTTTGGAGTTTTAATTTCCCATTCCCTCCACCATTTTTGAAGAAGCTTTAATGTATATGAAAATAGAGATGAAGTAATGAAGAGAAGGAAGGGGTTGGGCTGAGTTAGTAAGTTCAGCCCAAACCAAAGCCAAAGTGAAAAAGTGGCGAAAATTCCACTATCTCTAAACATATCGAAGTTTACACTTAAAAATATCGCAAACGTTATTTTGAACTCAATGGGAGTGGTCTCGAGTCCTAATTTGACCGTATGCAAAAAGTATCTTTTCGGACCAAAATCCGATTAACGATAAAATATTTAAATAAAATATTTAAATATAAAATCGACAAATATGGGGGTTGTTACAGACTCCCCTCCTTAAAGAAATTGCGTCCTCGCAATATATAAGATGGAAATAAAAAGTAACAACCATAAAAGCATATTAACATAAAAGAGGTTTGAAACAAGAAGTTTACCTCAAAGAGCATGAGAAAGTAAGTCCGGATGTGTTCGCTCGATGAATTCTCTAGTTTCCCTAGAGCAATCCTTAGGATTTGAGAACCATTGAACTTTAACAAGCGGAACATCTTTATTTCGAAGTCGTTTGACCTCCGAAGCAATAATTCGAATAGGACGCTGCTCATAAGTTAAATTAGGCAAAACCTCAATCTCTTCCACAACACCGGGCTCAAGAATAGAATCGGAATCCCGAAGGCACTTCCGTAATTGAGAAACGTGAAACACATCATGCATGGTAGATAACTGAGCCGGTAATGAGAGGCGATAAGCCATGGAACCAATACGTTCAGTGATAGGAAATGGCCCAATATATCAAGGCGCTAACTTTCCCGATCGACTGAAACGTACAACACCTTTCATAGGTGAAACACGAATAAATACAAGATCTCCAACAGAAAATTCTAATTTCCTTCTTCGATTATCGGCATAGGACTTTTGTCTACTCTGAGCTTCTTTCATCCTATGACGAATAAGTTCAATCTTTTCTGTGGAATCCCGAATAAAATTTGGACCTAAGACCAGCTTCTCACCGGCCTCAAGCCAACAAGAAGGAGATCGGCATGGCCTACCATAGAGTGCCTCGAAAGGTGCCATACCAATACTAGATTGGAAGCTGTTATTATAGGAAAATTCAACAAGTGAAATATGATCTTCCCAACTTCCACCAAAGTCAAGAACACAAGCACGAAGAAGATCTTCAAGAGTTTGATTCACTCGCTCAGTTTGTCCATCGGACTGGGGGTGATTAGCGGTGCTAAAATTAAGCTTCGTTCCCAAAGCTTTTTGAAGACTCTTCCAAAATCCACTAGTAAATAATGGATCATGATCACTAACAATAGAAGAAGGGACTCCATGCAGTTTAACAATTTCTTTGATAAAGAGTTTGGCCAGAAGAGGAACGGTTCGGTTCGACCGAACAGGGATAAAATGGGCAGATTTAGTAAGTCTGTCAACGATTACCCATAAACTATTATGACCTGGACGAGAAAGGGGAAGGCCATCAATAAAATCCATGGAAATTTGATCCCACTTCCAAGTTGGAATTTCCAATGGTTGCAATAACCCACCGGGCCTTTGATGTTCGGCCTTAACAAGTTGGCAAGTCATGCAACACTTAACAAAGTTAGCAATATCAGATTTCATTCCCTCCCAGTAATAAAGTCGCTTCATATCTGCGTACATTTTACTGCTACCGGGATGAATGGAAAATTTGGAATGATGAGAATCTTCTAAAATATCTTTACGAAGATCTCCAATATTTGGTATGATAAGTCTACCAAATTTTCGAATGCCGCCAAGAAAATCAATATCAAAGTCTTTCAAACCTTCAATATCGGTTTTATCCCTAATATTTTGGCCAAGCAAAGCCAATTCAGGATCTAGCTATTGAGCTTCAAGAATGCGGTCTAAAAGAGAAGGATGAGCCTCAAGGCTACATAAAACAAGAGATGAACATAAATCGGAGACACGATCTCGAATTTCACTAGTGGATAAAACCTCGAGATCCCTCCATTCGGATATCATCATGGAAACAACCGCTTGTTGCTTGCGACTAAGTGCATCGGCAACCCGATTTCCCTTTCCGGGAGTATAAAGGATATCAAGATGATAAGAGGCAAGGAACTCGAGCCAACGCTGTTGACGCAAATTGAGTTCCTTTTGAGAAAATAAATATTTCGAAGACTTGTGATCAGTATAAAGCACGAATTTCTCCCCCAAAAGATAATGTCGCCAAATTCGAAGGGCGAAAACGATAGCCGCGAGCTCTAAATCATGTGCGGCATATCTAGTCTCAGCCGGCTTCAATTGTCTAGAAGCATAAGCAATAACACGTTCTTTTTGCATAAGAACGGCACCCAAACCAACGCGACTAGCATTGGTATAAACAACAAAATCTTGGTTCCCTTCGGGAATAACAAGAATGGGAGCATCAGAAAGGAGTTCTTTTAATTTCTGAAAAGAAGTTTCACATTTGTCCGACCAAATGTATTTAACACCTTTCTTTGTTAAGCCAGTAAGAGGCATGACAATCTTAGAAAAGTCCTTTATGAAACGGCGGTAATAACCTGCCAATCCGAGAAAGCTACGGATTTCAGTCACGCTCTCCGGACTCTTCCAATTTTGAATCGCTTCAATATTTGAAGGATCCACAGATATTCCGGATTCGGAAATAATATGACCGAGAAACTTCACACTAGATTGCCAAAAGTTGCATTTAGAAAATTTTGCCTTTAATTGATTGCTCCTAAGAGTTTCCAATACAATCCGAAGATGCTTTTCATGTTCCTCCTCGGCTTTAGAATACACAAGAATATCATCAATAAAGATGAGGACAAACCGATCGAGGAAATCTTTGAAAACTCGATTCATAAGGTCAACGAAATAAGCCGGAGCATTCGTTAAACCAAATGGCATAACTAGCCATTCATAAGATCCATAATGTGTACGGAACGAAGTCAAAGGAATACTATCCTCTGCAATACGAAGCCGATGAAAGCCGGTAGCCAATTCCAATTGTGAAAAGACTCTAGCACTACTAAGTTGATCAACCAGGTCATCAATCCGAGGTAAAGGATATTTATTCTTAATAGTAAGATCGTTATGCATGCGGTAGTCGACGCAAAGCCTAAGTGTACCATCGGACTTATTTACGAAAATAGCTGAAGCTCCCCAAGGCGAGGAACTAGAGCGAATAAGTTGCTTCGTCTCCAACTCGGATAATTGTTTGCGCATCTCTTCATTCTCCTTATTGGACATGCGATAAGGAGGACGGGTAATGGGTTGAGCTCCAGGTATAAGATTAATCTTGAACTCAATTGCTCGCTTAGGTGGTAATCCTAAGACGGGCTCGAATATGTCGGAAAATTCACGAACGACGCGAATAAGAGAAATGACATCCTCCTCATCATCATTGTCATTATCATGAGGATTTAAAGAATATAAAGATGCAACCAAAGCGGAATCCGAATCTTTAAGAATAATAGAAATCTGATTAACAGATTGCGGATGTCGGAGATAAATGGTCCGCTCAGGACATAGGATATGAGCTTCATAATGGTTAAGCCAATCCATACCCAAAATCATTCCAAAGCCTAAGTAACGCATGACATGCAAATCGGCTAGGAAAGGAAAATCACACAAAATAATCTCCACATCCTTACAAAGCAAACTAAGAGTTGCGGATCCACCTACCGGATTTGCAATTCTTAAAGAAGTCATTAAAGCAACAACACTTAAGGAAAAATTATCGACTAGTTCCTTTGATATAAAAGAATGGGATGCACCCGTATCAAAGAGAACTCTAATAGGTTGATCATGAAATATAATAATGCCATCAAGGACAGAATGAGACATACCTTGACCGCGAGATGTGTTGCCAGGAGCTTGAGCCATATTAAGCTTTCCCTCCTTCTTGCCCTGAAGTCTGGAGCATAAATGTATATAATGATCCAGGCTTTTACAATAGCGACAAGAATTGGGCTTTGAACACTTGTTCGCAAAATGGTCCTTAGAACCACAGTTATAGCATTGCCCGCTACTAGGGGCAGAAGTCTTTGCTGCCAGAGGTGCAGGTTTCCCCTTTTTGTTGGGATAAGGACCTTTGAATTTGTTTGGTCTCTTGTTGTTGTTGAAGTTTGGTTAAGAAGCCACCACTTCAACATCACTGTCCTTATCAGCCTCTTCAAGACGAAGAGCGATATCAATGAGTTGGTCGAAAGAAACTTCTAACTTTAGAAGTAATGGCTTCTTAAGATTCTTGTTTAAGCCATAGACGAATCTCTGGTTCTTCTTCAATGGGGTGTTGATGTATTCAACACCATATTTAGACAGTGACTCGAAGGATGCGACATAATCTGTCACAGAGGATTCACCTTGAACAAGGTCAATGAAACAACGAGCCAATGTCACCTTCTCTGCTTCTGGTACGAATTTTAATTCGAAGCGTTCCCGAAATTGCTCCGAGGTGAGACCTGCTTCATTAATTTCAGAAACAAGAAGTTCATACCAATCCAATGCTCTCTCTTGGAGCATACTGGAAGCCACCTGAACACGGTGAAGATCGATAAGATTCATGCGAGAAAAGATTCGATCGCATGTTCTTAACCAAGCCTGGACTTCAATAATAGTTTCGGAACCCTTGAATGGTTTCCCACCCAAGTTAGTATAATCATTGCACAAACGTGCAAATCCAGACTTAGGATGAGTAGGCTCCTGATTAGGACCGGCTGCCTGAGCATTCTTTACTAAATCAAGAAGTTGTTGAGCAGTCATAAAAACTCCATCGTGGGGAGTGACAGTAGATGGTTCGGCTCTAGGACTACCTGGTCTAGACATTCTCTCCTTTAAGAAAGAGAGAAGAAGAAAAGTTATTCTCCAAATAAATATCAAGCAAATCTTGATAGATAAAACAAGGATACGTAGAAGGAAATAGGATAAATCGGTACGAAGACTCGAATTAAATCCTAAGGTACGGCTCCTAAGTTGGACTTAGGACGATGATCCTTGTTAAGTTATTCTACATTGTTACGAAGTTTGGCTATGATACCAAGCTGTGACGCCCCACCTCTATACCCACGCTAGTCAAGAACACTACGATGTAATGATGTCAACTAGCACGGAGAATAAGGCTGTTGAGGAGCGACCATCCATGTAACTTCTTTGTGCGAGCACCGATATGTCAAATAGTATAGCATTAACTTCATTTAAGGAGGAAGTTCGACATACTGATACAAACCCAAAGCTATCACACAGTGGCTATAAATAATCTTCATAAACAAACATAGAAATAAGCATAACATAAATCAGTCATAGACATCCATATCACAAAGGCGGAAAAAGATATGAATATATATATAACACATGAAAGTGTACATCAGAGTAGTGGTCAGAAAGATCCACGATAATACAAAAGAATAGCAACACATGCTATACAAAAGAATAAGTACACAACATAGAGTCTATATCTCAAAGGTGTACATCCAAAAACTACTAATCTAACTAGTTAGCCAAAAGTCAGAATAATCCCAGAAGAGAAATCAAGCAGAAGCACCTGTAACATCTCGGTCTGACCCGAGTATTATTTATAAGAAAATAATAAACGGATTAGTCTAGCTATAAATACCAGATGATATGGTATAGAATAAATAATATGGCATGAACATATAACAACCATAACGGCATACTACTATAAGTATGAAAATGATAATCAACAAGAGATTAATCAATATCACAAGAATCTTCTCAAAGATAAAATAGGGTATCATACCCTAAACTTGTATTCATAACAATTCAATGACACACAAATTCACCAATGCACAAAAATTGATAAAACTTATCAATGGAAATCACGAAAATTGGTGAAGCACAAAATTCCAGAAATCATCACAAGAAATCCAGAAATCACAAGAAGGGGGATGCCTATCACAAAACGGGAGTATGAAAACTCACCAACACGTGTAACACAAGACGAGACACTATCTCATGGTAGCTAATCATTAATATTTGAGCCGAAGCTCCACAAGAATGGCCCGAAGACCGTGGGGCGCTACACCACATATGTGATGGTGAAACATCACACAAACGGGGTTTAGTCTCCCTCGTAGACAAAGAGACATCGCACAATTGCTAGTCTAAATCAAATCACAAAAATGATCGTCATGATCATCAAGAAGTGTCAATCACACCAAGCTAGTAAATATATGAGTTTAGCTTCATGTCCCATAACCACTTGTTTAACTTAAATATTTACGAATAAGTTGTAGATCTTCATTAAGAAATTGTCACAATAGGGTTCAATCGAACAAGTCCAAGAGATAACCGACGAAGTGAACGCGAGCGTTTCATACCACTCGTTTTACTAAGTCGGTTAATTCGATTTCTCATCCGAGTGAAGTAAAGGTTTGTATATACTAGTAGATTGGAAAACGGTTTGAGAAGAAGAGTTTTGTAATAAAATAGTGTTGAAATCGAGTTGGTAAAAGAGTTTTGATATTTACTACTAGTATTGAAACCTTCATATTTTTAAAGTGACAAACCACAAAACGATTGTAGAACAATCTTTCACAAAAATTCACATTCGAAGACGTGAATGAAATCCAAGGAAATCGGCTCAAAATGCATCAAAGTAGAAAATAGGAGGTGCGGCCTAACATGCCGAGCGACCTAAGGAAATATAGGTCGAACGACCTATAAGTGATGCGACCTAAGCTGCTGCGCGACCTAACAGTGTCAAGCTAAGTAGTGCAAGCAGGTCAAGCGACCTAAGCAGTGATGAGGCCATGCGACCTAAGGAATAACGACCTAAAGGGGTTGTGAGGTCGAGCGACCTAAGGGATATAAGGTCCAGCGACCTAAGTGATTATGAGGTCGAACGACCTAAAGGGAGTAAGGTCTAACGACCTAAAGTAATTAAGGTCAGGCGACCTAACAGAATTGGGGTCATGCGACCTAACGACCTAATGGTACGACCTAAGTGGTACGACCTAAGTGGTACGCGACCTAAGGGGTACGCGACCTAAGGAGGTTCGCGACCTAAGGGGAACGGCCTATTGATGGCGAGCTAGGAACGACCTAGCGACATTTTAGATCGCTGAGCGACCTAAAGGAAGTACGAGCTAAGGGGCGAACGACCTAACTCCGAACGAGCTATATGTAGTCGAGTCTCATCAGACTCGAACGACCTAAGCAACTAAATGTGGCCGAGCGACCTAAAGAAGAAAGGTCAAACGACCTAAAGCCCAGCGACCTACAACCTAGGGACGAACGACCTAAGTCCAGAACGAGCTAAATGCAGGCAGAGTCTTTTCCACGCGCGCGAGCTAGCGGGGCAGAACGATCTATAGCCCAGATTTTCGCCGAAACACTAAAAATTGGGGCTTTTTCACAATGCAATCCAACCCAAATGCAAATGAACATGCACAAGTGATAGGGAATCATTCCCAACAACCCAATGACAGTTATAGGCAAGAATGTGAGATAAAAATCTCACCTTTTCCATGAAATTGATGATGGAGAAGCTTAAAAGTTAAGTAAGAGCAACAACAAGCTTGAATCTATGTTCTTCACTTGAATTTGGAGTAGATGTTGGATTAGCAATGAAGATAAAGACCTTGGAGTTTTAATTTCCCATTCCCTCCATCATTTTTGAAGAAGCTTTAATGTATATGAAAATAGAGATGAAGTAATGAAGAGAAGGAAGGGGTAGGGCTGAGTTAGTAAGTTCAGCCCAAACCAAAGCCAAAGTGAAAAAGTGGCGAAAATTCCACTATCTCCAAACATATCGAAGTTTACACTTAAAAAGATCGCAAACGTCATTTTGAACTCAATAGGAGTGGTCTCGAGTCCTAATTTGACCGTATGCAAAAAGTACCTTTTCGGACTAAAATCTGATTAACGATAAAATATTTAAATATAAAATCGACAAATATGGGGGTTGTTACAGACTCCCCTCCTTAAAGAAATTACGTCCTCGCAATATATAAGATGGAAATAAAAAGTAACAACCATAAAAGCATATTAACATAAAAGAGGTTTGAAACAAGAAGTTTACCTCAAAGAGCATGAGAAAGTAAGTCCGGATGTGTTCGCTCGATGAATTCTCTAGTTTCCCAAGAGCAATCCTTAGGATTTGAGGACCATTGAACTTTAACAAGCGGAACATCTTTATTTCGAAGTCGTTTGACCTCTGAAGCGATAATTCAAATAGGACGCTGCTCATAAGTTAAATTAGGCAAAACTTCAATCTCTTCCACAACACCGGGCTCAAGAATAGAATCGGAATCCCGAAGGCACTTCCGTAATTGAGAAACGTGAAACATGTCATGCATGGTAGAAAACTGAGCCGGTAATGAGAGGCGATAAGCCATGGAACCAATACGTTCAGTGATAGGAAATTGCCCAATATATCGAGGCGCTAACTTTCCCGATCAACTGAAACGTACAACACCTTTCATAGGTGAAACAAGAATAAATACAAGATCTCCAACAGGAAATTCTAATTTCCTTCTTCGATTATCGGCATAGGACTTTTGTCTACTCTGAGCTTCTTTCATCCTATGACGAATAAGTTCAATCTTTTCTGTGGAATCCCGAATAAAATCTGGACCTAAGACCAGCTTCTCACCGGCCTCAAGCCAACAAGAAGGAGATCGGCATGGCCTACCATAAGTGCCTCGAAAGGTGCCATACCAATACCAGATTGGAAGCTGTTATTATAGGAAAATTCAACAAGTGAAATATAATCGTCCCAACTTCCACCAAAGTCAAGAACACAAGCACGAAGAAGATCTTCAAGAGTTTGATTCACTCGCTCTGTTTGTCCATCGGACTGGGGGTGATAAGCGGTGCTAAAATTAAGCTTCGTTCCCAAAGCTTTTTGAAGACTCTTCCAAAATCCACTAGTAAATAATGGATCACGATCACTAACAATAGAAGAAGGGACTCCATGCAATTTAACAATTTCTTTGATAAAGAGTTTGGCCAGAAGAGGAACGGTTCGGTTCGACCGAACAGGGATAAAATGGGCAGATTTAGTAAGTCTGTCAACGATTACGCATAAACTATTATGACCCGGACGAGAACGGGGAAGGCCATCATTAAAATCCATGGAAATTTGATCCCACTTCCAAGTTGGAATTTCCAATGGTTGCAATAACCCACCGGGCCTTTGATGTTCGGCCTTAACAAGTTGGCAAGTCATGCAACACTTAACAAAGTTAGCAATATCAGATTTCATTCCCTCCCAGTAATAAAGTCGCTTCATATCTGCGTACATTTTACTGCTACCGGGATGAATGGAAAATTTGGAATGATGAGAATCTTCTAAAATATCTTTACGAAGTTCTCCAATATTTGGTACGATAAGTCTACCAAATTTTCGAATGCTGCCACGAAAATCAACATCAAAGTCTTTCAAACCTTCAATATCGGTTTTATCCCTAAGATTTTGGCCAAGCAAAGCCAATTCAGGATCTAGCTGTTGAGCTTCAAGAATGCGGTCTAAAAGAGAAGGATGAGCCTCAAGGCTACATAAAATAAGAGATGAACATAAATCGGAGACACGATCTCGAATTTCACAAGTGGATAAAACCTCAAGATCCCTCCATTTGGATATCATCATGGAAACAACCGCTTGTTGCTTGCGACTAAGTGCATCGGCAACCCGATTTCCCTTTCCAGGAGTATAAAGGATATCAAGATCATAAGAGGCAAGGAACCCGAGCCAACACTGTTGACGCAAATTGAGTTCCTTTGGAGAAAATAAATATTTCGAAGACTTGTGATCAGTATAAAGCACGAATTTCTCCCCCAAAAGATAATGTCGCCAAATTCGAAGGGCGAAAACGATAGCCGCGAGCTCTAAATCATGTGCGGCATATCTAGTCTCAGCCGGCTTCAATTGTCTAGAAGCATAAGCAATAACACGTTCTTTTTGCATAAGAACGGCACCCAAACCAACGCGACTAGCATTGGTATAAACAACAAAATCTTGGTTCCCTTCGGGAATAACAAGAATGGGAGCATCAGAAAGGAGTTCTTTTAATTTCTGAAAAGAAGTTTCACATTTGTCCGACCAAATGTATTTAACACCTTTCTTTGTTAAGCCAGTAAGAGGCACGACAATCTTAGAAAAGTCCTTTATGAAACGGCGGTAATAACCTGCCAATCCGAGAAAGCTACGGATTTCAGTCACGCTCTCCGGACTCTTCCAATTTTGAATCGCTTCAATATTTAGAAGTAATGGCTTCTTGAGATTCTTGTTTAAGCCATAGACGAATCTCTGGTTCTTCTTCAATGGGGTGTTGATGTATTCAACCCCATATTTAGACAGTGACTCTAAGGATGCGACATAATCTGTCACAGAGGATTCACCTTAAACAAGGTCAATGAAACAACGAGCCAATGTTACCTTCTCTGCTTCTGGTATGAATTTTAATTCGAAGCGTTACCGGAATTGCTCCCAGGTGAGATCTGCTTCATTAATTTCAGAAACAAGAAGTTCGTACCAATCCAATGCTCTCTCTTGGAGCATACTGGAAGCCACCTGAACACGGTGAAGATCGATAAGATTCATGCGAGAAAAGATTCGATCGCATGTTCTTAACCAAGCCTGGACTTCAATAATAGTTTCGGAACCCTTGAATGGTTTACCACCCAAGTTAGTATAATCATTGCACAAATGTGCAAATCCAGACTTAGGATGAGTAGGCTCCTGATTAGGACCGGCTGCCTGAGCATTCTTTACTAAATCAAGAAGTTGTTGAGCAGTCATAAAAACTCCATCCTGGGGAGTGACAGTAGATGGTCCGGCTCTAGGACGACCATGTCTAGACATTCTCTCCTTTAAGAAAGAGAGAAGAAGAAAAGTTATTCTCCAAATAAATATCAAGCAAATCTTGATAGATAAAACAATGATACGTAGAAGGAAATAGGATAAATCGGTACGAAGACTCGAATTAAATCCTAAGGCACGGCTCCTAAGTTGGACTTAGGACGATGATCCTTGTTAAGTTATTCTACATTGTTCCGAAGTTTAGCTCTGATACCAAGCTGTGACGCCCCACCTCTATACCCATGCTAGTCAAGAACACTACGATGTAATGTTGTCAACTAGCACGGAGAATAAGGCTGTTGAGGAGCGACCATCCATGTAACTTCTTTGTGCGAGCACCGATATGTCAGATAGTATAGCATGAACTTCATTTAAGGAGGAAGTTCGACATACCGATACAAACCCAAAGCTATCACACAATGGCTATAAATAATCTTCAGAAACAAACATAGAAATAAGCATAACATAAATCAGTCACAGACATCCATATCACAAAGGCGGAAAAAGATATGAATATATATATAACACATGAAAGTGTACATCAGAGTAGTGGTCAGAAAGATCGACGATAATACAAAAGAATAGCAACCCATGCTACACAAAAGAATAAGTACACAACATAGAGTCTATATCTCAAAGGTGTACATCCAAAAACTACTAATCTAAGTAGTTAGCCAAAAGTCAGAATAATCCCAGAAGAGAAGTCAAGCAGAAGCACCTGTAACATCTCGGTCTGACCCGAGTATTATTTATAAGAAAATAATAAACGGATCAGTCTAGCTATAAATATCAGATGATATGGTATAGAATAAATAATATGGCATGAACATATAACAACCATAACGGCATACTACTATAAGTATGAAAATGATAATCAACAAGAGATTAATCAATATCACAAGATTCTTCTCAAAGATAAAATAGGGTATCATACCCTAAACTTGTATTCATAACAAGTCAATGACACACAAATTCACCAATGCACAAAAATTGATAAAACTTATCAATGGAAATCATGAAAATTGGTGAAGCACAAAATTCCAGAAATCATCACAAGAAATCCAGAAATCATAAGAAGGGGGAGGCCTATCACAAAACGGGAGTATGAAAACTCACCAACACATGTAACACAAGACGAGACGCTATCTCATGGTAGCTAATCATTAATATTTGAGCCGAAGCTCAACAAGAATGGCCCGAAGACCGTGGGGCGCTACCCCACATATGTGATGGTGAAACATCACACAAACGGGGTTTAGTCTACCTCGTAGACAAAGAGACATCGCACAATTGCTAGTCTAAATCAAATCACAAAAATGATCGTCATGATCATCAAGAAGTGTCAATCATACCGAGCTAGTAAATATATGAGTTTAGCTTCAGGTCCCATAACCACTTGCTTAACTTAAATATTTACGAACAAGCTGAGCTAACCGACGAAGTGAACGCGAGCGTTTCATACCACTCGTTTTACTAAGTCGGTTAATTCGATTTCTCATCCGAGTGAAGTAAAGGTTTGTACATACTAGTAGATTGGAAAACGGTTTGAGAAGAAGAGTTTTGTAATAAAATAGTGTTGAAATCGAGTTGGTAAAAGAGTTTTGATATTTACTACTAGTATTGAAACCTTCATATTTTTAAAGTGACAAACCACAAAACTATTGTAGAACAATCTTTCACAAAAATTCACATTCGAAGACGTGAATGAAATCCAAGGAAATCGGCTCAAAATGCATCAAAGTAGAAAATAGGAGGTGCGGCCTAACATGCCGAGCGACCTAAGGAAATATAGGTCGAACGACCTATAAATGATGCGACCTAAGCTGCTGCGCGACCTAACAGTGTCAAGCTAAGTAGTGCAAGCAGGTCAAGCGACCTAAGTAGTGATGAGGCCATGCGACCTAAGGAATAACGACCTAAAGGGGTTGTGAGGTCGAGCGACCTAAGGGATATAAGGTCCAGCGACCTAAGTGATTATGAGGTTGAGCGACCTAAAGGGAGTAAGGTCTAACGACCTAAAGTAATTAAGGTCAGGCGACCTAACAGAATTAGGGTCATGCGACCTAACGACCTAATGGTACGACCTAAGTGGTACGACCTAAGTGGTACGCGACCTAAGGGGTACGCGACCTAAGGTGGTTCGCGACCTAAGGGGAACGACCTATTGATGGCGAGCTAGGAACGACCTTGCGACGTTTTAGACTGCCGAACGACCTAAAGGAAGTACGAGCTAAGGGGCGAACGACCTAACTCTGAACAAGCTATATGCAGGCGAGTCTCATCAAACTCGAACGACCTAAGCAACTAAATGTGGTCGAGCGACCTAAAGAAGAAAGGTCAAACGACCTAAAGCCCAGCGACCTACAACCTAGGGACGAACGACCTAAGTCCAAAATGAGCTAAATTCAGGCAGAGTCTTTTCCACGCGTGCGAGCTAGCGGGGCAGAACGATCTATAGCCCAGATTTTCGTCGAAACACTAAAAATTGGGGCTTTTTCACAATCCAATCCAACCCAAATGCAAATGAACATGCACAAGTGATAGGGAATCATTCCTAACAACCCAATGATAGTCATAGGCAAGAATGTGAGATAAAAATCTCACCTTTTCCATGAAATTGATGATGGAGAAGCTTAAAAGTTAAGCAAGAGCAATAACAAGCTTGAATCTATGTTCTTCACTTGAATTTGGAGTAGATGTTGGATTAGCAATGAAGATTAAGACTTTGGAGTTTTAATTTCCCATTCCCTCCACCATTTTTGAAGAAGCTTTAATGTATATGCAAATAGAGATGAAGTAATGAAGAGAAGGAAGGGGTTGGGCTGAGTTAGTAAGTTCAGCCCAAACCAAAGCCAAAGTGAAAAAGTGGCGAAAATTCCACTATCTCCAAACATATCAAAGTTTACACTTATAAAGATCGTAAACGTCATTTTGAACTCAATGGGAGTGGTCTCGAGTCCTAATTTGACCGTATGCAAAAAGTAGCTTTTCGGACCAAAATCCGATTAACGATAAAATATTTAAATAAAATATTTAAATATAAAATCGACAAATATGGGGGTTGTTACAAATTTAGTTATAATTTAGTTATAAATTTATAAGTTATAAGTTATAATTTATTTATAAGTTATAGTTTAGTTATAAATTTAGTTATAAGTTATAAATTTATAACTAAACTAAATTGGTTCACTTTAACTAAATTTATAGTCTCTGGTTTATTTAGTTTACCCGTTTCCTGATGTTTGCCTGTTTGGTACAATCTAACTAAACAGTACCAAAGCGAGAATACTGCAAATAGTTAGTTGATGATCTGAATGTGTCTTTTGTAATCTATGCAACAATAGTAAGACGTGTCCCTTATTCGAGATTTGTCTACAAAAGTTAAATGGCCCAAGCTAAATTGATGATATTGATGGTTTGGAAATTTGGCTACTCATATACTTGAAGGCTGTGTAACAGAAGTAGACATAAAACAAACAACTAATTACAAGTCTGTTGTTCAACAAAGCTGTTACTTTTACAAGAAAATATGGAGTGTAGATGTAATCTAGCAGTAGGCTAAGGCCTTTTCGCTGATCCAGGTGTAACTTGGACTTGCCCAGGTCCACTCAAATGAGTAGGTTCTGATGAAGTTTTGTGGGGCTATTTGTCGACCCATAAAAAAATTGATATTCTGTTATGGCCTTCTGAGCACTTAATGTTTGGACCTGTTAGATCTGAACCATTTAATTTTTTTTAATAATTGGAATTTGTCTTGTTTTATATGTAGTTGTTTTTATTATGAAATAAAAAATATACATATATGCTTTATGTTCTCAGTAAAGAATTAAAATTTCATGTTACTTTTGCATTAAATTTCAATGGAAAATAAATAAATATATGTGATCTGCTAAATAGGCAACAAACTGTATGTTGATGGTCATATGTGCAAGTTTGGTGTCAAAAATTTGGTGTCACTTATAATTTATTTGTTGTGCAAGTTTAGTGTCAAAAATTTTCTTTTCTAGCTTTTAATAGGATAAATTACTGAAAGGCCCTCCTTTTAATAGGATAAATTACTAAAAGGCCCTCCTTTTTATGCTTGTACAGTGGAAGGTAAATCAGGTTTATCTAACTACGGCTTCTGGATCAACTTTCAGTCGTGATTAATGGAAGGTAAATGACTGAAGGTTCTTTTTATTTAGTTGCTTTGTTTAAGATTTTGGAAATTAATTTGACTTTGAAGCTTCTTAAATATTTGATTGTTCTACAATAATGAAACTGGCTTTTGCAGATTGTTTGATACTTAGATTCATCACTTGTTGTACATCTTCACTTGCTGTGCAGGTTTGAACCAAAAGCAAAACAAAATTTCCATGTCAGAAAATCCAACATCTTCACATTCGTCATGTTCAGAGGCGAAGAAAGTTGATCAAAACTTACTTGGTATTCCAGTCTCAGATAACGCTGGAAAAATCGCTACTACGCTTGGTAAACTAGTAAGAGCTCATGTGCCGATATCATATATAAGTTGGGATAAAGTACCCGGAATATATAAGGACAACGTTTGGAACGAATTGGTGGTAAGTAAATATTTTTGTTTGGAACCAATTTAAACTAGAAAATAGCTAGTGGTGTTATGATTCTGATCTTCAATAATTTTACACTATTTAAGCAGTAACTAGGCATCTTGTTTGTGAAATAATGTGAAAAGTAATAATATGAGTTACCATGATCCCGTTATGAATATTAGGAATGAAGATTTTTTGTTCATGTGTTGTAGATGGTCAGCGTGTTAATATTAGGAATAAAACTGTTGTTAATGGTGCAAGCCAAGTCAGGAGAGGGGTAATGCATAGACGTTACTCCGGTGCTACAAAATAGCGCTGTTGTAATGGCAAAAATTTTGGAAACAGTTTGGTGCTAATGTTAACTTTTACAGAAATGCTATTTTGACGATGAATGCTTAGTTAAGGGGTACTCATATAAAACGTGTTTGTTGTCTAGTTAATTGAATTATAACACTGTTCGTTTTTGAAAAGGACAATGTGTAATGTTTTTGTAGGAATACTAAACATGACAGAATCTAGTGCTCTGCCCAAAACCAAATCCTATTATAAATGATCTGCATAACTTCAATCTTATTCGAAGGCAAATAGAATGTGAACATGAAACAATGTGCTCCACCCAACTTATACTTATGCAACTGTGCTACCAGCCTGCCACTATAATTTAAAGTACTAATGCAGTCAGTAAATTAAGGGGTACTCATATGAATTAAGGGATACTCATATGAATTCAAGTAGCTATTATTTATATTTATTACACATATAGGATTTAACTAAACTAACATTTTGTTATTCAAACGTATTATTTTCTCAACTCTTGATATCACCTGGTGAATTATATTTTTTTCTAATTTAATATTAAACTACCTCATATCTTTCTAATTTAATATAATTATTAAACTACCTCATTTCTTTCTAATTTAATATATTTTTTGCAGAAAATTTATGAGCTCGATACGCTTTCAAAGGAAATGTTTTTAAAGAGAATGGTCGAGGCTTTTAGGAGATACAAGAAAAACTTGAGAGTAGTTTATTATGACACTTTCAAAAATGACGAAGAACGGTTGAAAAATTGTCCACCTACAGTTGCTCAAGAAGATTGGGAACAGTTCATAAAAAATGAAGCAATGCCTGAGGCGAGCGAAAGAAAGGAGACAGGCAAAAAGAACTGAGCATTGCTTAGTTATGGTCACCATGCAGGACGTAAAAGTCATGCTAAAATAGAACAAGAAATGGTAATTTATATCCATTTTCATTCATATGCTTTAGTATTCACTGTATCTACATTCTACATACATACATCTACATGTGTACAAACATCAACTATTTCAATCAAATTTGTACTTGTATTGCAGATCGCTGCTAGTCCATCAACAAATATCAGTCTTCGTCAAGTATGGGAGAAGACACACAGGAAAAAAGATGGTAGCATATCAGATGCCACTTCTACATACTTTGTAAGTTAAACAAATACTAATCAGATGCTAAAATATGCGTATGCCACTTCTTCATACTTATAACAAATACTAACTTGCATATTCTTTAAAATTCCTTATTCATATAAGTATTATCATATTTCAGGATCAAATTGCGAAAGCGAAGGAAAAGATCACTGATAGTGATGAAGAAAAATTGGCAGTGGATGAAAACATCTTATCACAAGTGCTTGGTAAGGATGCAAGGGGTAGGAGCCGCTGTGTTGGGACCGTTATACCAAAGAATAAAGTTAAGGCTTGTGTCATTGCACAGAAATGACTCAGACATGTTCATGATGAGTTGAAAATAAGGGTGGGAAGTTTGGAGGGTACAGTGGGAAATTTGTCTGGTCAAATGGAGGTTCTGATCAACATGGTGGGAAACATCGAACAGGGAATTCGCACACCGGTCAATTCTTCTGATGGAGGACGCGCCACACAATTCAATGCTCCTGAATTCGTTGCTTCGCAGTTCCAGAATTCGACCGATGTAGCGAATAATCAAAGATGTGAAATCCTCAACTCTGATTTAGACATAATAGAAAAAGGTATTTATTACAAGATTTCTATTTTTAGTTGCTTTCGAGCAGATATTTTGTTGGATAGATCTAAACATATTTATTGCAACAGGTACTGTATGCCGAGATTCTACATCGTCCAAAATCCATGGGAAATCTGTACCACCCACACATGAAAAAGTGGTGTTGGACAACATACTGCTACCAGATGAGAGAACCAGCAAAATAAATCATCAATTTGCAGAGACCTTTGCTGAAGTATGAGTGGGTGGGTATGTGTGCCATCCGAAGGGTCTTATTCAATTTCTTTAGACGTTGGAGCAGGTATATTTTCTGTTTATGTTAATATTTTACTATGTACTGGTTTTTGAAAATCTTTAGCATGTTGCACCAAATTTGATAAGTTAGTCTTATAACATGTTGCACCATGTTCCAGTCTTATAACATCTTTAGCATGTTGCACCAAATTTGTTTCCTTGGACCTGATGTTCGAACAGTATTTTGCACATTTATGGGTAATTAAATATGAATTTCTTGATTTAAACATATAGCAACAGGTCCTCTAGTTTGAACTCATACAGCAGTACCATAGTTTCATGTGTTATAGTATACTTTAGCAGACTTTTTTGATTTTAAGCATATAGTAGCATGGTCATGTTTGATTGTTTAAAGGTTTTCTTAAAAATAAAATAATTAAACACACATTATTTTTTGTTTTGTTATGTTATTTGTATATTCTAAATGCATGCATATGGTATAGCAAAACAAAAGTTGCTTAACCACTGCATTCTTGTGCAACTCAGCTAACATTTTCAATTTTCTTTCGATAGCTTAAGCCTTAGGAAATTTTATGTGCTTGTCTATTGATCTAAGAACTTTTTACGTATACTGCAATTAATTCTAAAATCAATCCCAGGTTTGTATATATACGTTTAGGCTTCCAGAGTTGACATGCTTCATATATTTTTTAAAACTTGTAACAAATTATAAGTTTCTAACTAGTTGCTGCTTTATTTTTACTAAACTGGTCATGGCAGTTCTAAGTTTTAGACACTCTCCATTATGTCTGAATCTTTGACAGAATTCACACGCATGTGGTCAAGATCCTTACTTATATCTTAATATGGCTTAAGCTCTAATGCTTTTGTATTATTATTTCCTTCTCAAAGGACTGTTTATCAAATACATAATTCAGTTTGACCTTTTTCATCCGTAAGGACATCAAACATCTGGAATAGTGTTTTATAATTTTTCTTCTTTCGTTTCATGTCAGTTCATTGTCCATGTTTCTGGCTTTAATGTTTTTTCTTATTTCATCAGTATCCTTGAGATAGTATTAATAGTAAACGAAACATGACTGATGCAGTGTTAGTGTAATGAATCCTTGGCCTTGCCATAATGATTACTTTTCTTACTGTATTATTTTCTATAGATGAATACTTTTATGCTGGAGTGTTTTTTATGCTCCTCTATATGCTGCTCTGTTCAATCGTAATCAATTTTATGCTGCAGTGTTTTTTATGCTGCAGTGTTTTTTAGCTCTGTTCAATTGTAATCAGTTTATTATGCTAACCCTATTTTCTATCACAAATCTGGCTGCAGGTGATCTTCCTGATGACATGTGCACTGCTGAGTTGAGTTGCTGCACTGCTGCCTCGCATTTGTATTATGTAATGTTATTAATTATTAAGTATGAACAACTGTAACGTACTTAGTGGTAGTGCTATGAGCTATGTAGTATCCGTATTATACTGCAATGTACTAATGTGCTAAATTCTAGTATGTAGTATATATCTGTATTATGTAATGATATTGTTAAGTTATTACGCATTGCAATGCGGATTATTGAATCATTTGAATGTGCACTGTCTAATATTATTTGTTTTGATGTCTTGGAATGATTATATATGTGGTATTGGATATGAACTACTGTTATATGTCCATGGTATATGTGCAGTATCTGAGCAGGTAATTGATCCATTAGGTACGGCTAAAAGCCGTATCTAAATGACTAGTTAGACACAGCCATAAGCCGTATCTAGCTGACAAGTAGGAAACAGTTCATTGTTCAATTAGATACGGCTAAAAGTCATATCTAATAGAAGACTTAGGTACGGCTTTTAACCGTATCTAATGTATCAATTAGATACGGCTTTTAGTCGTATCTAATCTTTCATTTAGATACGGCTAAAGGCCGTATGTACATGACACATTTGATACGGCTAACAGCCGTATCTAAACGATAACGACGGCATATTTTGATACGGCTTTGAGCTGTATCTAACAGGGTTAGGTACGGCTTTTAGCCGTATCAAAATATCATTTATGGTGTAGTGATTGAATAAAATTGCAATGAAGTTTTAATACATATATAATATAATACAAAAAATACAACTTGAAACAACTGTGCTTCAGTAATGCTTATATATATATATACTTAGTAATCATGGTACATGGCAAATGGATCATAAGATGAACAACACGGTGTATTACACTGACCATTTTAAATTATGACAACTCTATAAAAGTCATCATATCACCTTAACTATAATTATAAATGTTAAAATATTTTAAAATAATATTATATGAATAAGGAAATCAAACTAATAGAAACAACAATAATATTAACATAACAATATGTAGACACGTAATACATTCAAGACTCAACACTGCTCTCTGCCTACTAAAAGCATCCACTACCACATTAACCTTGCTTGGGTTATGATAGGTAACAAAGTCATAAGAAGCCCAAAACTCCATCCACCTCTATTGTCTCAAGTTCAAGTCCTTTTGAGAGAACAAATATTTCAAAGACTTGTGATCTATGAAAAGCTCAAACCTTCCCCCTATAAGATAATGCCTCCACGACTTGAGCGCAAAAACTATAGCCGTCAACTCAAGATCATGTTTCGGGTAGTTCCTCTTAAGGGCCTTCAATTTTCTACTTGCATAACATACTACCCTTCTCTCTTGCATCAAGACCGCACCTAACATCGTGCCACATGCATCGGTATAAACTGTAAATGGCTTCATCCCATCTGGCAACACCAACACTGACACACTAGTCAATGCCTCCTTCAACCTAATGAAAGCATCCTCGCACTTCTCATTCCAAGCAAAGACTAGACTCTTCTTGGTAAGATTGGTCAGTGGAGCAGAAATCTTCATGAAGGCCTTAATGAACTTCTGATAATAACCCACGTGACCAAGAAAACTCCTCACCTCCATGGCATTCTTTGGAACTTGCCAATCTCGGATTGTTGCTACCTTACTAGGGTATACTACTAAATCACTCTCTTAGACGATATGTCCCAAAAAGCACACCTCCTCTCTCCGAAAGTGGCACTTCGAAAATATAGCCTTAAGCTTATGTGCACAGAGTGTCCTAAGCACCTCCGCAAATGCAATGCATGCTCCTCTCTACTCTTCGAATAAATCAGAATATCATCCACAAATACCACTACAAATTTTCCAGCAACCTCCTAAATAGATGGCTCGTCAAATCAATAAATTAGGTGGGTGCACTAGTTAGTCCGAAGGGCATGACTAACCACTCGTACAATCCATCAGGAGTATGGAATGTTGTCTTCTGAATACTATCCTCAGCTACACGCAATTTATGGAATTCAGTAGCCAAATCCAACTGAGAAAATACTCTTGCTCCAACCAACTAATCGAAGAGATCATTTATGCGGAGCAAAGGATATCGATTCTTCTTTGTCGGTTTATTAAGCTCTCTATAATCGACGCAGAGTCTAAGAGAACCATCCACCTTAGTAGTAAAGACGACTGGTTTTCCCCACTTAGAAATGCTCCACCGAATAAAGCCCTTCTCCAATAACTCATTAACCTACTTATTCAACTCGCGTCTTTCCATTGGAGCCATATACCATGGTAGTAATGTGGTAGGTCTAGCATTCTCAACTAGATAGATCCTAACTCGATCTGTCTCAGGGGCAGGAGATAGTAACCTTAGCAAAAACATCGGGGAAATTTCTAACTACAGGCGCTCCATTAAGCTCATAATGTGATAGTTCCAACGAATATAAGTAGCTCAACATAACAGATCCTCAAGGGTCACAATGAACCTCTAAACTACGCCCACTACAAGTGTCAATCTAACCACCTTCCTATCATAGTCTAAAATAGCACCATACATAGTCATCTAATCCATGCCTAATATCAACCCAAACCCAGAGAATCCTAATATAAGGGCATCATAATCAAACTCGACCCCTAAGATAAACAATTTCAAACCTCTACACAACATGGATAGATAGGCTGATCCTCCTACGAAGTTTGACACAAATATAGAGTCTGTGACAATACTTGATTCTAAGTACAAGTCATTAACAAGTCTAGTTGGGATAAAAGAATGAGAAGCCCCAGTATCAAATATTGCACGAATAGATAAACCGAAAAGAGATAACACACCTTCGACCACCACTTTCTTACCCTTGTCTATCACTAGCTGTGCATTCGAGCTAGGGACTGCCTCTGGTGCATAAGTCGGAACCACTTGAGTCGGATTCTGAGAAGAAGTTCTTGGTGGTGCGATGCAAGCTTGCTTCACATGCCCAAACTAATCACGGTTATAACGCTTCACCCTAGAGAGATCCGCTTTACACTCCTTAGCAAAATGCCCTTACTTGTCACACCTATTACATCTCAAGTCCTTCTTTTGAGTCTTCCCCTTCAGCTCAAATCCTCCTTTCTTCTTACCCTTCTGGTTCCCCTTCTCAACAACCTTTGAAGCCTCCTTCTTAGCAACTATGGTAATTAAAGTCAACTTTGCAAGTCCCACAAACGTGCTCCCATTAAAATATGACACAGGTAACATCCTGAAGTGGCCGATTCAAACCCTTAGCAAACTTGAGAGCTTTCTTTTACGGTGTATTAACTAGCTCCATACCAAACTTGGTTAGCTCATTAGACTGATTCATATACTCCTTGACCATCATATCTCCCTATCTAAGATGTATGAATTTCTCCAACTAAACACCTTTCTCCGCCAGAGAAAGAAACTTCGCCTCAAACCTCCTACGAAACTAATCCCAAGTAATATTAGCCCCATTAGCCTCAGTCTCCATAACCTCCCACTAGCTCAATGCCTCACCTTGCAGCTGCGAGGTAGCTAGTTGCCTCTTAACAACATCATCCAATCCAATAAGATTGAATATCCTATCGCAAGAGCAGATACATTCTCTCGAATCCACATAAGACTTTGTCCATATATAAGGCTTGTCTCCAAGACTAGAAAAATCTTTGCATAGCTCGGCAAAGACAGGAGCGACAGGTGGGTGGGCAGGGACCCACTAGTCGTTCTATCCCCAGGCTCTTTAACCGGTGGAACAATACAAGAATGTTCATGCTCGGGATATCAGGTGCATCGCCGGAGCCTAAAACTATAGGATCGGCCATCGTCTATTTGTGAATGTTAAAGATTTCATCAATAACCTCCATAGATAGTAATAACATGATTAAGATATAAGAGATAACATAGGCATGAACTAGAGAGATTTTGACAGGAAAGATTTTTTGAAACTTTAACTAACTATCCAAGCGTATCATAGTGGAAGTATAAAACATCTATGAAATTGCATAAAATAACAGTCTTAGCAAATATCGTATCATAACTAGTCTCAAAAAAATATCCGTACAACACTCAAATCAAAGTACAACCTAAAGTAAGAATATCCCTCAAAAACTTATACAGAAATAACTATACTGATAGGATAAAATGATACATAAAGAGAAGATGTAGCTAAGCTGACTCTAAGAAAAGCATGACTCTCACCAAGTATCCAAAACGGGCAAATCACTTACTGCCTTGTCCACCGGTAGTGGGAGAAAAAGATGGAAATGGAATAGGTCAGACAAAAGTCCGATGAATGAGAACAAGACTAATAAGATGATTAGGTGCAACTAACTTTAAATCTATTCTAAGTGATATAGAGTGTAATCCAGTGTCCGTGAACTCCTAAGGTCCAATACCTAAGGATTCTTGTCTAACTTAATGGGTCGAACCTACTGATCGAACCTCATACTAATGATCGGCTAAATCGGAAACTACTTTTCCATCATACATACCATCACACTGTGCCTGGAGAGGGAGAACACCATAACAAAAACTCGCAACTGACTCATCGTATGCACCCATGCTCGTCTCTCGATCGTAGTGGCAAAATGCCTCTTATCGTACAGCTTTGGTTCAACTTACTTTATTCAATACTTATAGCCACTTATTGTACTACGTCGGCGTTCACCCGTACCACGTTCCATAACGGTGCACAAGAAAACGTGTAGTACTTGGATCTCCCATTAGTATCAGGCTCTCTCAAATAGTGTTCCCACCAGTGGTGCGTCTACTCATACATAACACTTATGACCCTATTGTGAAATAAATTACCCTAACCTAACTCTGTAATGCGAACTAAAATTCACCCTAATCCAATCCAACTATTGCAAAGTGAAATTCGCCCCAATCCAATACGACTATTGCGAAATGAAATTCACTCCAATCCAATACCACTACTGCAAAGTAAAATTCACTCCAATCCAATACCTCTATTACAAAGTGAAATTCGCCCCAACTATATTAATAGGGAACCAAATTTCCCTATCCTCTTAAGCATGTAACTTAGCCCTAATTAGTCCAACAAACCAGTTTGCTAATTACATGATTTTCAACTAAATTACATAAATGCCTTCCATTTAATTTGGGCCTACAGTCAAGGTTCAGTTTGCACATTTCTTACTCGAATGGTTGATCGTGACATTGCCCAGGTCGACCGCAACTGGTCGACCTAGAAAATCCCCGGTCGATTGTTCATGTTAAATTTTTAGGGTTTCAATTCTTTTTTTATTGTTGATTGATTTTAATTATTGCCGTTAATTCCAGTCGACTAATGATTCCAATTAACCCTAATTTTTGGTTAATTAATTTTCCAATTTCAATCAATTTTAGGGTTTGTGATTTAGGGTTACAAGTTAGCATTAACAAGTGTCCAATTTACCTAATTTCATAATTCAATTTCAAATTAAATTCTAGGGTTTAGCAAATTCAATTTCAATTTAACAAGTTAATTATAGAGTTTCTACAATTCTAATTACTTGAAACAATTTAAAATCGATTTCATTAACCAAAATTTTAAATCTATACCCATTCACCGTTTAGCCTAAGCTCTTGATCCTAAGAAATTGGCCTCCAACAATAGATCCTTCCCTAGATCACCTTAGCTTCCTCTTGATTGTTTGCCCATGCCTTTTTGATTGATTTTGATTTGGTTTTAAGAAAATTAGGGTTTTAAGGAGAAAATTTGACATAGTTTAGTTATGGTACTTTCAACCAAAGAATTAGGGTTTGGTTTACCAACTTATTTATAGGGTTAGCCTATCACTTAGGACTACTAGTTTAACTCAGCTAGTAATCCAATCCACCCATCAACTACTTCAGGTGTAGGCAATCAATCAGGGCTATTAAGACATTTCACAACAGGTCGATATACGTTTGAATTTTCCCGACTTGGGTCGACTGCTCCTATGTTAGGGTCGACCGCTGCCGGTCAACCTAGCCTATGCTTGGGTTGACCTGAGCTATTAAATTTCTAATTTTTATTTTTAAATTTTAATTTTCGTTCCGATGCTCGTAACTCTCTCATACTAGCTCAGATTATGACAAGTTATATATGAAAATTGTCCAAAAAATCGCTACTAACACAATGACGCAAGTCTCACAACCAAATTATGACATCTCCTAAAATTTAGTTTTAAGTCCTTATTTTACTTTAATCGTATTCACTTATTTAATTCGGTTAAATTTTTGGGGTGTTACAATAAATACGTGTAGTAATTACACATATTTTTTGAAAGTCCCCCTCATATGATATTAGAGTCTCCGCTAAGGTTAAAAGTGAAAATAGCATGAGTAATAGGAAAATAATAGAATGAAAGTTGTTCTTGTCTGCTTCAGTTTTTATTGTTTAAAGTTATAAAAGATGTTATAGAAACACTTTAACCGTGCATTTTTGAAAAATGGTTTTGTGTAATAATTAATTTTTTGAATGCAAAACTTAATAAATGGTTTGAATTAAAAATTCTACCTTTTAAGAAGTAAATCTCTATTGTAAAAAAGGCCTTAAAGCGAGAATTGCTTTGATGGTTATTCGTGCAATAAAAACTTGACTCTTACTATTTAAAATGAAGGAAATAATGTATTGTTTAAAGGAAAGGATCTTTTTTTAAATTAAATTGTAACATTGACTTTTGAACTTAATAAGTAAACTTACTTCATAAATCCTAAATTATAATTGTAAAAGTTATGACATCTACCCTTAAAGTTGGTTAAAATGAAGAATTTTTCATGGCTTCTTTTGGAAACTAAGTAATTGTTTAATTTAATTAAAAAGTTTTTAAGTATATATTTTCAAAGGTTTAAAAAAAGGGATTGAGTACTTCATAACTGTGGAGTTTAATAATTTTATAAAGAGTGATGAAAACAAAACTAATAATTTTATAAAGAGTCATAAAGTAGCAACAAGGAATCCCGGTTGAATATTTGGAATGTTGCTATGAACCCATGAGTATTTTATCAGACATGTGTGAAAGCCATAAGAAGAACCCACAAAGAAATGGGGAATAGTATCAAAGTGCACTTCTGTAAGTTCTAGAGCATATGTGCATGAAAGATCAAAGATAAAGAAAATAAATACCAAAATTTTAGAATACTATCAAGAGATTTTGATTAAAAGAAGATAGTAATCTAATTGGAGAAGAGGGTAATGAGACAGCAAATATACATAGATGATGTTGGTTGGCTCAGGATTAAAGAAGGCAAGATATGTGGTAGAAAAGTAATTCCATCAAGTAAATTTTCTGATGAGTTGTTCTAAATGCTCATAGTTTATATTTCTTACCCACTATAGTGTGGAAATGAACAGTTTATCCTAAAATTGGTTGTAGTGCTTGAAGTAATGGATGTACCATGTTTATTAGAAGCCAAAAAGGCAAGTTAAGACATGTGGATTATATTAAAATGACATACTAAAAATGTCCATTTTATTTATGTAAGAAGTAATAGGGCCACAACATCATTAATACTACTTGATGTTGAAGGCAGCTTCCAACAATTATTTCTTTTAGGTTATTTGGGTTGTAATCGTTAATTGTATCTTTTCGGGTATTGAAAATGCTTACGATATAATATGAGATATGTTCCCATTTTATTATCGTGTTGATTTTCTGGACGAGATTTGATCACTATATATATTGAAAAAATAGTATAAATAAGGAAATCTCATAAGGACATTTAACTAGCGATGAATGTAAATTAAGGCTGGAAGTTTATAAAATTAATTAGAAAATTAATTAAAACTAAAAATAAAGAATTCTAGAATCCCAAAAACTTCAAATTTTTGGGAAAAAACATTTCACCAAGCGAAGGATAGGGAAGGATTATTGCGAAACTCATGGGTCGCTATTTCTGTGCCTTAAAAGCTAAAATTCATATATGTACTTGTGTGTTTTTGTGGTTCTTCATTAAAAGAAAAGGTTTTCAAAAATTTAATATTAAGTGTGTAATATGTTTGGGTCAATCATATGCGTTAATTCATTGACAGAATTCTGATTACGTTAAGATGTGACTTGATTTGTTTTATGGGTGTAACAGCAATGCTTTTGAAAAATTATGTTAAAAAAGAGTTTTAAAATTTTCTAACTATTTTACGAATTTAATTGAAAAGGAGAAAGGATTTTGAATGGAAAATGAGAAAATCTTTGATTTTCAAAGCCACATGCTTAGCGTAGGTAGGGCTGTGCGTTAACGAATATAGATTTTACTGTTCAGAAAGTTTGGCAGTATACAAAACACAGATAATAATAAGGGAAAAAACTGCTTTAGCTTTGGAATTCCTATTTCCATACCCTGTCGATAATAAATAAATCTGGTTTTAAAAAATAATTTTGTTAAAAAAATTAAAAATAAATCTTCCTATAAGAATTGTACTTGGAAAAGTTAGAAAAGATTTGGGGGCAAAGGAGAAAGTTCTAAAGTACAATGGAATTGGTACACAAAAAAAAGGTGGAAATATAAAATTCCCCATCTAAATTCCTTTTCCGGCATAAGAGTATGAATTTAGAAAAACTAGATTTTCATATCAGATGTTAAAAATAGTGTGTTAGGTATTGGATGGTAGGGATTGTATGCAAAATTGGTCGGACCATATTCCTATTCGTAGGAGTGTGGAAACCATTGTGTGAAAACAAGGATTTTGTTTTTCGAAAACTTACATACATGTAGAACTGCTAATATGTAGAGGTTATTTGCACCATATTTTCAAAATTGTTTTAAGAATGCATTCATATATGAGGCATCGTTTTAGTATTGTTCAGCATACATATCATACGTGTTGTGATACACCATGCACTTGTACACGATTGGCTGTGACATTTGTTGTACACAAATTAGTTGGATAATCTAGAATGGTTATGCGCTATGTTACATGGTTCGGTCCTTGAGGAATATTGGAGGCTAATTTTTTTTTAAAAATGGGAGAAAGTAAAACCACGTAAAATAAATAGTTTTCAATTAAAAAAGTTTTAATGCATAATCGTAAGGTTCAAAAATAGAACTTGAGAAAACGTTAGAATTAGGCCATGAAACTAGTGTCATTACATTCGTAGTGCTATTTTGAACAACTTTCATATATAAAGCTCCGCGATTGGAGTTTAAACGAAGAAGTTATCAGCATTTGAAGTTTTCTATTCGAAAATAACTAAAAATGAATTCAAATCGATTTACTAATGCATTGCTTAAATTTCGAGACCCACCGATCAACCTATTTAAGAAGTCTTAAATAACCTACGATAGAGCCTAATTGGAAAAGTGCGATCTGCTTCAATTCCAAACCAAAGGTACTAAGTAACCGAGAGTGGGCATTGTAACGATCCGAGAATTTTAATGATTTTTATAACGTAATTAATTAAGTTTTTCTTGAAAATAAACAATAAAATTTTAGAAATGAAAATTTGATATTTGTTATGCGTCTATTGAAGCATAACAAGTGTCAGATTTTCACCAGAAAATATGAAAGTTTGTTTGGTTTTGAAAATTTCAATTTAAAATTTAAAATCAGTTAAATTGATGGAAATAAAACATTTTGAAATCTGAATATTTTTATATAATAAAAATGTAAATCATTTTATGAGCGAGTCGTCATATTTCGTTCCGCCAAATTTGGACTGCTCTAGCTCCGTTTATATTATTTTCGGCGTTTTAGCAGCAGTTTTGGTAGCGAAATTTGAGTTTTGATAGAAGGGTCGTGTCACTCATATCTGTGTACCATCATGTTCATCTCGTCGTACTGATCTCTGCAGTATATTCATTTTTGCATTTTGGTGTACGGTACACAGCGAAATCAGTGAAATGATTAGTCGTAACGGTGCCCATTTTGAGCCTTTTGGTTTCCCTTTGTCCATTCATTTATCCACCGGTGTAACCAATAGCCATTAGGTGTTAATATTCTCTGAATTCAACCATTGACTCTCACTATTCCCTATGCTCAATTTATTATCTCTGGTTCGTTCCTTTTCTTGGTCTTCCCTTTCTCTCTTCATTCTGGTCTAAAAATATATGACAGTTGCTTTTATATATTCTGAGAAAAAAGAACTTTAAGTTCCTATTTATATTTTGAGAAGTTGCCTGCTCGTAATCTCATCCTTCCTTTTGCAATACCCCTCTCCACCTTATCGATTTACCGATTGTTGACCACCGAGCTCACCACCTTCCTATTCCCTCACCACCGCCCTCGCCAGTTTTTCCCACCGCCCTCTCTCTCCTACAGCGTCGTCCCCCTCCACAGCTCACCCCATAGCAGCACCGTCCTCCTCCCATTTTCCCCGCCATCCTCCCTTGCTTCCCATCGAAACAGTCACGGCCAAGCATAGCTCGCATATCCCTCCACAGCCCATGCCGAACTGCTCCGACCTGCCACCCAAGTACAAGCACAACACGCATTTTTCCTCCGACTGCCTTTACTTCCTCCCCTACAGCTCGCAATGGCAGCCTTTCCCCTCAAACTCTTTCCCTCAGCCTTGCATCTCCACTCACCATCCCACCAACTGCCGTGAAGCCACACAAACCCTCCGCAACACCCCACCGTTCTCTCCTCCGCCCTATGACCATCCGCCCTTGCCTGCTCAGACCTGCTAGCCTCGCCTTGTCTTTCCCCTCCCCTACTGTCGCCATCTCCAGCCTGTGAACCACCTCTCCATCAACAGTTGCCACCCGAACACCCTGCACGACCACAGCCTGTGAACCACCTCTCTAGCCTATTAAATTTGAACTGATTAGTGATTTAATTGTTAAATATGATATGTTATTATTTGCATTTGTTTACCATTATTAATCGACAATATTGACACCAATAAAACCTGTTAGTATATATATATTATATTTAAAACTGATAATTATGATCATATTGCCATTGATATGCTATGTCTTTTTATGCTATTATTTTAATGTTCTCACTTTGCAAGTTCCCTGATAGTTTAGGAAATCCCTATGGGTTGAAATGATACATACCCGAACGATATTATAGATTAGGGAAAATCGTTATGGGTTGAAATGATAAACCTAAGTGATTTTATTGATTTTTTAATTTTGGGATTGCTAGATGAAATGATATATACCCATAAATATTAATTATTGCAGATTGAAATAATAAATACCTGTATCACTTGACCATATGATAGAAAATTATATACGGACACCGTTGGTCTATTTTTGAAAAATGATTTCTAAAAGTTTTGAAAGGAAATATATGGGTTTAATAAAATTGATTTTTAAAATATAATTTAAAGATTTTATTTTAATATGTGTAAATTTTAGATTTTTAATTATATATTTTGGAAATTTTAAAATTATAAGTTAAGTTGTGAAAAATGTAAATTTTAAGATTTTACTTATATTTTTATTATTTTTAAAATATATAAAATAAGATTTAAATAGATTTAGTAATAAGATTTAATTTAATAAAGTTTAATATCAGCCTGGTGATCTTGACTCCACCCCGATAGTCAGAAAATATCCGATGTTTTGGTGAAGTCACTTCTCTACCTCCCAAGCGGGATATTGAATTCCGCATCGATCTTATTCCTAGAGCTCGATCTTGCTACTGGTTTCCACCAGCTTCGTGTAGCCAAGGAGAGCATTCCTAAGACAGCTGTCCGAATAGCGAATGGTTTCTAGGAATGGTTAGTCATGCCCTTTGGATTAATCAACGCTCCTGTCTTTTTCGTCGGTCTCATGAATTGTGTTATCTGCGATGTTCTCAACAAGTTGGTCCTGGTTTTCATTAATGATATTCTCGTCTGGGCTGTGTGCTGGAAACTCTTAGGAGTCATCGGTAGAAAGCCCAATTTTCTAGATGCCATTTCTGAAGAGATGAAGTCTGATTCCTTGGGCATATTGTTTCTGAAAATGGAATCTCGGTTCACCCGGTTAAGGTCGTCGCGATTAATGGAAGTCTATCCATCTTTCCTCCTTTGTAATTTAATTATCTTATCTTTCTTTCGAGCATATCTTCTTAGTTAGAATTCTTTTTGATTAGGGTCCCTCTAAATTTGAATCTCTATCCTTTTTCCAAAACCCATTCTTGAATCATCCTATGAGGGAGCGTATTTGTAATTAATATAAAATGTTTTCTATTGTCTTGTTTGAGTTGTTAAGTTTGAATGTTGGGTTTTGATCGATTTGCCTGGCCAACGCTATCGATAGGAATTCCAAAATACTTGAACAGAGCAAACTGAGATAATATTGTTTTCAAAATAATTTTATGTATGATTATATTTTATATAAAAGTATAATTTTCTGAAATTAGATAGTTAAATGAATTGGTTGTGAGAAATGATAATACTAGATTATCATTTATTGTTTTGTCAACATTCCTAAACCATTAACTATTGTTGTATGTTACAAGGAGTTGAAATTTTATAAACATGGTTTATAAATCTGATTTGCAAATGAAATGATTTTAAATTAGGGATTAAGAATTAAATTTCTGGTGCTTTTCTAAATTTGGTTTTCAAAATTTTGAAAAATATATTATTTGAAAGTATTTTCGAATGGAATTTTTTCCAAAGAATTTTTTAAGAAGTAAGTCAGTACTCTCCTCTTTTATCGCTGGAAAATAATTTCGGTGATGACTCCGCCCTGTGACCATCCGCCCTTGCCTGCTCAGACCTGCTAGCCTCGCCTTGTCCTTCCCCTCCTCTACTGCCGCCATCTCCAGCCTATGAACCACCTCTCCACCAACGGCTGCCACCCGAACACCCTGCACGACCACAGCCACGACCTCGCAACCCGCCACCGCCGAGCCACTACATCACTCCCTAACCGCCTTAACTTCCAACCGCCACCGCAGCCATATGACCTCGCACCTGACAGCCTCCTCCCTATGTTTCCCGTAGCACTTCTCTATGTTTAATAATATATATATATATATGAAGTTTCATATATTTGCTGATGATATCTACTGCTCGTTCTTCTGCTTTTACCTGAGGAAAGTATATAAGTTATATAGATCGGTTGCTTATATATAGTTGTGAATCCCGCTCTTGTTCATCTTCGTGCTTGTGAAGAAAAAAAGTATATATATTTCGTATATATATTTTGTTTCATCTATATCAAACTAGCTTTGATATGTTTTCAGCTATTCCAAGCTTTAGCTTTGCTTTATTCGTCGAATCCAATTCATCGTGCTTTGTTTTGCCGCTGTCTGGATTCGCAACCGAGTTGTCATATCCGTATCCGTGTGTGCGTCTGTGTCCGTTTGCATATTCACGTTGTTTCTCTAGCCTCGAAAGGTGAGCGATTACTCACGATTAACATTCTTATGTTTAGTAAATTGATTTCACATGAAATGACAATTGAAATATGTTTTTAAATTTGAATTGATTGGTGATTTATTTGTTAAATATGATATGTTATTATTTGCATTTGTTCACCAATGTTAATCGACAATATTGACACCAATAAAACCTGTTAGTATATATATATATATATATTATATTTAAAATTGATAATTATGATCATATTGCCATTGATATGCTATGTCATTTTATGCTATTATTTTATTGTTCTCACTCTGCAAGTTCCTTGATAGTTTAGGAAATCCCTATGGGTTGAAATGATATATACTTGAACGATATTATAGATTAGGGAAAATTGTTATGGGTTGAAATGTAAACCCAAGCGATTTTATTGATTTTTGAATTTTGGGATTGCGGGTTGAAATGATATATATCCGTAAATATTAATTATTGCGGATTGAAATGATAAATATCCGTATCACTTGACCATAGGATAGAAAATTATATACGGACATCGTTGGTCCATTTTTTGAAAAATGATTTCCAAAGTTTTGAAAGGAAATATATGGGTTTAATAAAATTGATTTTTAAAATATAATTTAAAGATTTTATTTTAATATGTGTAAATTTTAGATTTTTAATTATATGTTTTGGAAATTTTAAAATTATAAGTTAAGTTGTGAAAAATGTAAATTTCAAGATTTTACTTATATTTTTACTATTTTTAAAATATATAAAATAAGATTTAAATAGATTTAAAAATAAGATTTAATTTAATAAAGTTTAATATAATTTAATTTAATAAAACTTAATTTAATTAGTATATATATAATATGTTTAAAATATTTATTTAAAATTTATGTTAATATTTTGAAAATGGATTTTTTAATAACTTTAATAAATTAAGGTTGGAAGGATTGATTGAAATTAATTTGAAATTTTATTTGTTTAAGAATTGATTGGAAACTTATTGATTTTGAGATTTTAAAAGGTATGATTTTATAACTTGATTTAATTAAAGGTGATTAAACGAATATTTTCAAATTTAAATAAAATTGAATGTTTAATATTGATTTAAATTTGTAATTTGAAATTTTATTTAAATGCTTATAAAAGTGATTGGGTGAATATTTTAGAATTAAATATAATTGAAGTTAGATATTTAATTAATGATTTTATCTAAATTTGTAATTTCAGATATTATTTAAATGTTATTAAAATGATTAAGTGAATATTCCAAATTTAAATAAAATTAAATTTGATTTTATTTGGAATATAAATGGAATTTATCACATTGAGTTATTGTAGATTGTTTGGATATTTAAACTTTGATACCTATTGAATTGGAAGTGGTTTAAATTTGTAGATCAAACCTGGATTTGAAATCGATATAAATTAAATGGTTTTAATGAGAATTTGACCTTTAACCTTTTAATTGAAGTTGTTGAACTGAGATTTATTTGAATTGAATTTTGGAACTAAAGTTGATTTGAGTAGATTTGAGTTGATTTGTGAAATTGGAAGAAACAATTCTAATTTGAAACTATTTTCGATATAAACTATTTTAATATATATTATTTAAAAAAAATTTTTTTTTTTAATATATAGACTATTTTAATGTATAAACTATTTTAATCTATAATCGATTTTGAATATAAACTATTTTTAAATATAACTATTTCAATATAAAAACTACTTTCAATATTCAAACTGTTAAGTTGGAACTATTATGATATAGATTTAATGGATTTAAATGCGAATACTTTGATATTATGATTTCGAAAGTGATATGATTTTTGAAATGAATATGATATTTTAATATAAAGTATGAACTGTTTGAAATATAAAATGACCACGGTGTGAAATAAGCATTTGGTTGTTAAAGAGCCCGGGATCAGATATTTTCATACTCTCTGCCAATACTGAAAACCACTTTAACAACTGTGTACGTGGTGGAGAATCCAGAACGAAGTAGGATGGTTTAACGACGTCTATATGAGGTATGAACGCAGCCCTAACTCCCGCGAGTCAGCTTGATGTGACTAAAACATGAGCTATAGCGGGCCAAGTGAGGTCGCACCTCCGATCGAGCATGCTTTTTCGATGCGATATCAATTACTTTGTGATTTGATTAGGTGCACCTTTGATTTGGGAGTGTGTCTCAAGGTGGGCGGTAGTAGCTGCCATGCGTTACCACCAGTCCAGGAGTGCAAACGGTAGAATCCTACCCTGGCAATGCTTCGCGTGCCTTGTCACATGCCTTATCGAGCCCATTACGAGTTTGGTTTGTGTCGTACCTATGGAGTGCTCCCTGATAGCCCACCGGTTTGGTGGAGTTTACTGTATTGTATAGACTACGGTATTTATATAAAAATGTTAAAGGAGATATGGTAACGCCTTAACACTATTTTAATATTTTACTTTACTGTAGACATTATATATGTAGTGTATTGTATTATGTACGTAGATAGTTTAATGGATCCTTAAGGGATGGAATCCCAAACATCCTTTAAGTTATATTGCATTTCACTTGGACATTTCACTTGAGTTGATTTACTTGCATAAGAATGTTAATCCTGACTCGAGTGTTTTGTGTTTTGCTTTATGCTCAGGTCTGACTGAGTGTCACAACATTTGAGACTCACCTTTGGAGCTTGGAGCTTTGCTTGAAGATCTGTCTTATATCTATTCACCTTTCAGTTATTTCCAGTTTTATGTATAGTCTTGTCATTTGCTTATGTATTAGAGACTTCTATGAATTGGGGATTTCTGTTGTATTTTGATTTGACTCTGATGTTCTGTAGTAGCTTCATGAACTACTATTTATCTATTCCGCTGCTTATCGTTATATTTCTCTGTGTCTATGATTCCATGATTGATTGATTTACTGTATATGCTAAGTTTTGCCAAATAAAAATTAACAATCTGTTGTTTTGAGCAGTTCAAGTCTGACATGTGTGGATTATTGTCGATTTAAACGGTTCGAAATAGCGGGTCGTTACAGGCATTTTCCTTGATTTGCTTTAGGCAAATCTAAACAGATTTGGGTTTAGAGGTCAATGCTATATCAGCATTGTTGGTAAGCCAGTATTTGTGGAGTAGGGCTGGATATAGGTCATGGCCACCATCGGCCTCGAGCGATCATTCACAAAGACTTGGGTTAAGCCTGGATGGGCTACACTTCCTACTGGTGTAGAGTTTGTATAGGATATGCACTGACCTCAAATTTTGGTTGCTTGTTTGTTTTGTTAGGGTTGATCGGTTAACCCTTAGATATGTCTTTGAGATGCATTAGTAATACGGCTAACTAAATTATAAAGCCGTATCTAAGAGTCACCAGTCTTCATAGTCAGGGCCGATTGACCATCGGTTACATTGCGAAGGGTCTACTTTGGGGTCTAAATGGTCATTGGATGTGCATCTTCCTTATTTAAGAAGTATTAAATGGTCATTACGGAGGGCCCGCTATGTGGTCGATGTATTAAATGTCTGTTGGGTCTACCTCTTCACTATTTAAGAAGTATTAAGTGTTAGGGGTTTCCTTTTGGGAAGTACAGTGCCGCTTATGTATAGGCACACATGTATATACTTATACCTTGGAATAGTTTGGGCATGTCGTTTGCATATTTGGAATTAAACGACCAATCCATAAATAGTAGACATAATACTTAAATGGAAATTAGTCAGCATAAATTAATGTTATGTTTAAAGTATGTAATTTGTCGGTCACTAGAACTTGTTCTAATCCCTACCACAACACAACCCATATTATAGATTTAAAGGGACAAGATACCGGTACAGGATGGAAAAGATAGTGGATGGGTTCTCTCATTCATGTTTCGCACTGACAAAGACAACTAGATATCCAAGGAATGATATTGTTTCCAAGGCATTAGCCTTAATCCATATATATGTTGTATTATATTATACTATTCCGCTATGAGTTCATATAAATAGCTCTCTGATATACTTTTGTTCATTACAGGTTACCAACACCAACGATCCGTACTCTAATGGACTTGGGTTTTCTATCTAGTCAGAAATCGGGCTTATTAAGGTTCAAGTTGTTATATAACTCTTATAAATGAACCTTGTTCGAAATAAAAGTTGGTTTTCTGGATTTTGTTTCTATATATGTACCTGTGTTCATAAATATAAAGTTTAATCTTGATGATCATATTAAATACATACGATATAAAATCCCTATGCCTAAGTATTTAAATCGATTATAATTACGAAATTATGCTAGTTTCGTTTGTTATTGTTCGAGTTAATACCATTTTGGGTATATGTTGAAATGTAAGAAGTAAATCACAACACAAGAGAAGTTTCATCCCCTTCAAAGGAGAAGGTTAGTATTAGTGTAATTGGATTTTAACTCGAAGTCACAAATCTCTAATCAGAGCAAATTCGGTTAGTTGATAATTACTATCGATAGAATTAAGTGACTTTGGAGTTCAACTTTGCAATTAATTATGGACATCATTAGGTTTTTGACCAAAGACCTAATTCTAGAAGTCTAAGTGACATGGTTTTGATCAAGAAGAAAAACATGCACAACATACATTGCTTGATGGTGCAATTTTAAAATGATTAGAAGTAGGACTTCACCAAGATGACCGATAAGCGATGACGTTGAGCCCGACACAATGCTTTAGTGGTGTCCAATTTTTTTTTATATTTAAATAGTTTGAAACTTGTGGAGACTATGTTACGCCTATGATTCATATAATAGAAAACTTTTGCATTGGACCGAAACGATTAATTATAGTTTATAATTGTAATAAATTAAATTTGAAGATGAATTTATATAATTGTTATATAAAATACTATTAAAATAAATTCATATATTTGAATTTTTTTAACTATCTAGCGACAAAATAATTTATTTCATGATATATGTAATTATGCAATTTACAAAGGGCTACTTTATAATTAATAAAAGAGAAATATTATATATATATATATATATATATAGTTGTATATAAGATACATATTAAATAATTGGTTAAATTTTTTAGTTTAAATAGTTTTTTCGAAAAGTGAGTGGTGTTCTCACGAGGAGAGCACTCGTTATTTTTTTAATTTAAATATGATTTATATATAAAATTTTCAATCCCTTTAATGTAGTAAAGAAATGGATAATTTTTTTTAACTGGGTGGAAATATTTTGGGAAATATCAAGATATTTCGTAGTGTGATCTCACCACTATAAATAATACCCAAGGGACCTCATTTATTCACCGGTATATTTAATCAAAAGTGAAGTTATCATCTTCTATATTAAAATTCCTTAACTCTAAGAATGCAAACTAAAGCGCGAGTGGAGAAGAAAAGCTCAAAGGTCGAACGACATTTCCGACGCGTACTAAATCGGGAAAATCATCAAGTAATCCTATACCTTAATTTTAAATTTGCCTTTTGAATTAAATAATATATATTTAAAATATTTGGGCAAAAAAATCTTTTTTTTCATATTAAAAATTATTTTAAAATGTTTAGAAATTGATTTAAGGTTTGTTATGTATGTATGTATGTGTATGTATGTATTAATAAAAGTATATAAATGTATTTATATATTCGGTAAAAAGGAAAGTTTGAAAATCCAAAATGAAATCAAAATTAAGTATACGTATTAATATATATATATATATATATTTATTAAACATACATCTTGAATATATATACACATATTAATATTATATTAAATATATAAATATATGAATCGATATTTCCAAAAAAACATTTATTTTTTAAAATTAAACATATTCTTGGAAAACAGCACGTTGCATCAGACTTCAAAATCAATCAACATTAATGCAACATTTAGGTTACTCGTTCATCTTTACCGCTAAATTAGCTGTTTTTGTTAGAGTTTTTAAACTGGTTCATTATTGAGAAATTTAAAGGCATACGAAATCAGTTGATCTTATATTTCTTGTCATGTTGGAGCCAGCCGATTGAAACACAGAGGTTTTAACAAATTTTACAAAAAAACACCTCTACCGGAGGAGTGGAAAGAAGGGGACATGAGTCTGATTTGATTTCCTCCTATTCTGACCATCACACATCACCTTGTCGCACTTTTTAGTCATCAAGGCTCAATACCTGCTTAAAGACCAACTCAAGGGGCGTGACATCACCTTTTCCCATAAGTACTTGACACGTAATTAATATTTTTTGTTTGAAAACTATTACATCAGATTGAATAAAGCAAAAGAAAACCATTTGTGATTGTTTGGTGACCAGAGCAATTGGACACGTTTATATTACGTTTAATGACCAGAGCAATTGGACACGTTTGAATTACGTTTAATGACCAGAGCAATCACGCCAACAAACGACGAAGAAATGAACCAACAACTTGGAAGACAACATAATAAGGCAAGAAAAAAGAAAATATTAAAAAATAGTAAAGAAGGCTCAAATTTTGGGTGTTCAAATTTTTGAAAGAGCTAACTCACAGCAAACCCACAAAATCGTCAAGTCGGACTAGAAGCACAATAGCCTTGGGAAACCTTCAAGCTAGGTCCGAAACAACCAATGCAAAAAGTCTCATATTGGATTTCAAGCAAGTCAAAGAAAACTTGAACACTAAAATCTTAAAAACTCTTTAGTCATGCCTCAAGCAAACACTCAAATTTCTCGGGTCCAACTCCAAGTCAATTCAGTGCTAATCCATAAGCCATGGATCGGTATCGATCTATAATGTCTTGGATCAGTTGAACCCAAGAAATTCTTCTTTTCTTAATTTCTAGACTTTGCCACGCAACCTTATTGAATCTATGCTATGAAACCTTATTGGATCTCCATCGGCCCATAGAATACTGATTCATAAGATCGCAATTTGTAAAAATTACAAAAATCGAATAACAAAGTTTAAGTGGATGTAGACCAAAGTATTTGCCGAATCAGTATAATCGTATGTTCTTTTTTCTTTATCATTTTTTACCTTTTTTCTTGATAATTATCATATTTTTTTACTTACTTCATTGAATGGTTGTGTCATTTCAATGCAAATAGTAATATAGTATACAGTAACACCTAATTTGAACTGCATATTTTCTTTACTATGTTATTCTTAATAAGGGTCACCCACAGTTCCAAAAAGATTTAAAATTTTACGTACAATTAAAGTCGATAACAACTTAATTCTAGCTAATTAGTTGGATTTATTCATAATGATGAAACGTTAGATCAGAAAAGGGATTGGATGTAGAGAAATTGGATTAAGAAACTTTGATGTTGTTGTTTAGATAAAGATTGAGGGTAGAAGTATTATAAAAATCAGGAATAGAGAAAGGTGAAGTATAATGAGAAGCGTCATCAAGTTATAAAACTTTGTTCACGGATAAGCTGGTAAAAACGACGTTTATTTATTAGCTCTTAAGGTCTCTAACTGAATTAGAAAGGGAGTAAGGGAGTAGGGGTCAGTTCAGATATGGCTTAGTAGCAGAGTAGTATTAATGGAAGCGAAAAATAGTACGTTTGTCGACCCAGATCAATGCAAGCGGAATAATTAATTAATAGGAGAAAGGCATCGAAGAAGATTTGAAGAAGGCAAGCGTATATTCCGCTGTCGACGCAACGCCTGCAATAATAAAAACAGAAAAAGCCGAATTCAAAGGGAGGAGATCTTTTAACCCATAATGGAAGCAAGGACATAAAAGCAACATATATGGCGCAGCGACGAATAAGGAAGAAAAGAGAGAATCTCTCGGGAAGCCTAACCAATATCTGCCACAAGATTTTAACCTGCGGTTCACAGATATTTGCTGACGTGCTTGACACGTGGCGCAACGTAAACAAATTGGTTTAACCGAGTTGTATAGTGATGAACAGGAGTTGCAGAGCATGAGTTGAAATTCCACTGCTGATGGTACCGCCTTTGGTTTGACTCATCATCAGCCCCCCACGTTAGTCAACGGCTTCGCCCATTCTTAGCCCATATGACAGTATACTCGGCTTTTCTATTGGAAATATTCCTTACATCTAAGAATTGATCAGATTATAATAATATAATATTACTTTGTATGTTACTTACCTGGGATTTTTATAAATCTAGCCCACTTATGTACTTGTCCTACAAATTAATCACTTTTCAAACTACTCACAAGGACACGCATAAAAAGTTTTTACCGTAAGCCCAAAGCCCAAAGCCTAGATACAATTTAAAACAAAACAAAGAATTCTGTTCGTCTTCCTCCTTCTTGCTTTCACTCAAAATTTGATGAAATTTTGCTCGAAAAAAAAATGGCACCGCAAAGCAAAAACAAATTTACATCTCCAACACAACCGCAACAATCGACAGCCGACGAACAACAAGCACAACAATCGACAGTCGAAAAAAACTTAGCTACATCGGAAGTGGAGCAACAAAGTGAAAATCAAAATGTCGAATCACTTCCAACGGTAGATATTCAAAAAGAAAACGCAATGATAGAAGAGGAAAACCCACCTCTAGTGCAAATGATAGGAAAGACAATAAAGGGAAAAAGCAGCAAGTTAAAACTTAAAAAACCTACATCAGTAGAAGAGGAAAAGCAAAATAGAAAAATAAAATAAAAAGAAGTCATGAAAAAAATACAGCAATTGAAAGTAGACCAGAAATAAGAGAAAGTATAGCAGAGAAGGTAACTGATGCTATAAAATCAAGTATAACAAAGTTAGTATAATTTTATTATAGTAACATTGAATTTTTTTGCACAGAACAAAGAAGAGAACATGCAATAACAAATAGTTGCAGAGAAAACAGTTGAAGAAAATATGCAAAAAAGAGAACAAAGAACAAAAAGAAGAAATGAAAAAACGATTCAAAAGAAAGTACAAACAAAAACTGAGGTAACTGAAATTGCAAAATTATGAAAATAATACTAACAATTTCATACCGTTAAATGTATTCTAATATTATCAAAAATGTTAAACAGGAAATATCTCAGAAAGAAGAAGGCAAAAAAGTTGCAGAAGAAGAATCAGAAGAAGAACAACTCAATTCGGTAAAATTAGAAGCATTATAACTTTATAACATGATAGATATTGCAAAAATAATACCTGTAAATCATTTGGTAAAAGAAAAGACCGATAATTACAACAAACTGATTCCTACTTACAACAAATAATAGCCAGTATCATTTAGTGTAAATCGTTTGGTAAAATAATATTCAGTATCATTTAGTTGAAATCCGATACTTAGAACAAACTGATACCTACTTACAAAAAACTGATACCTTACTTGAAAAAATAATAATACATACTTACAGAAAACTGATACCTACTTAGACAAACCGATACCTAATTACTGCAAACTTAAAAATCATTACATATTTCACTGAAGATATTTCACTGCAGCTAATACCCAACCTATTGTTACGTTTCAACATAATTTGTTTCACAAATTACTTATTGTCTTTATTTTGAAATAATAGGATGATGATGATTTTGTTAATCCACATACAAAATGCATTAAAGGCAGATCACCAACAGAACAGCAGGAAGTATCAAAAACCGAAGACAAAAAGCATGAAACTGCTTATAGATGTGGATTGCAAGCAGTATTCAAAACGGTGAAAATGATAAAACAAAAAAATGCTCTATCCAAAAAGCAGATAGACATATTGAAGAGCACTCCTTTCTACAATTTTTTTAGAGTTTTTTATGAAGAGAAAATTCTGATGAAAGAATGTAAAAAGCATCAACACAATTTGAATGTTTTATACCAATGCTACTCAGTTGAGGAAGATGCATTCTTATTTGCTAAAGAAAGAATGAAGGTTACAACAAGAGATATAAGTTTGATTTTTGACCTACCATTAAAAGGAATTAACATTGAGCCAACTCAGAAAATGACAAACAGAACAATTCCAATGCAGTGCAGAAAATTTGCAAAGAAAACTTTAGAGATTGCACTTACATAACAAGGAATGTTGTGGAAAAAAGAATAAAGCAAGAAGTGGCAAAGAAGAAAAAGGAGTACGAAGAAATTAATAGTAATCGAAATACTATTAACATTCTTCTTCCCAAACAACCAGCAAAAGTTAAGATGGGGAATTCTACCATACTTAATTAATGTAGAGACAATGCAATTGGTTTCTTGGCCACTAACGATAGAAAAGAATTTCAGTAAATTTGTCAAGAAGTTCATCCATAAGCCAAGAAACATGTCGGGATGCTCGATGCTTCCATTGGTAAGATAAAATAATCAAAACTATTATTTGATTTTTTTTTTCACAAACATATCTCATCAATTCTTTTTATGTTAAAAGTATTGTATTTGTGAGAAATTGCATCTCATTCAACAAAGACAACATTATACTATAGCTTTACCCAGATTTGCAAAGTGGGACATAAGGAAACTAAAAGACAAAAGAATCAAAGAAGTTTTTGATAATGTGAAAGAGGGTGATGTAAGTTAAAATTCCATTTAATTTTTGTTAATCAATATGTTTTAAGTCTTTTGTAGAATAAAGTTTAATTGTATATCCTTTCTTCTATAACATAAAACTGATACTACAGTGAGCAAAAACTGATCCCATATCATTACATACTAATAGTATAAGTAACAAAAACTAGAATGCAAAAACTGATACCATATGTTTATTTGCTTGAAACTGATACTAATAGTATCAGAAACTGATACTAGAATGCAAAAACTGATACCATATGATTACATGCTCGAAACTAATTGTAGAAGTATCAAAAACTGATACTAGAATGCAAAAGCTGATACCATATGATTTCATGATTGAAACTGATACTAGAAGTATAATAAATTGATACTACAATGCAATTACTGATCCCATAGTTTTACATCCTTGAAACTGATACTAATATTATAAGAAACTGATACTAGAATTCAAAAACTGATACCATAGTCTTACACGATTGAAGTTGATATTAATAGTATCAGAAATTAAGACATTAGCTATTTGTTTTATCGCATAGTATTTCCTTTTTTCGTTACAATAAAAATTCAATTGTCATTGTAAATTGAAATCATAGCTTAAAACTAAAACAAAATTTCCAATACCAATTTTATAGGTGAAAGAAATTACAAATCTCAGCCCATATGAAGAATGTCTAATTCAAACAGTAACTGTAGAACAAAATTTGCCCAAAATTCAAAAAGAAAAGCATGGAAAAAAAATAAAGTTTGAAGAAACCAAAGAAAGTGCACATTCATTTGAGAAAGACATAAGCGTCAGGATCTTCCAAATGAATATAAAAGATTTGGAAGAAGAAGCAAAGAAAACAAAAAAAGAATTGGAAGTAGAAAAAAATGAGAATTAAAGCAGAGCAAGAAGTTTTGAGTTTGAAAGAAGAGTTTAGAGAAATTGAGTTGAAGTTGAAAGAAAATGAAGAGAAAAGATCGCAGGCTGGAGACAACACCAAGAAATTTGAAGCTGATTTGAATGACAGTGAAGAAAACAGAGAAAAGAAAAATGAAAGTTTCAATGTACAAAGCGACAGTTTACAAACTGAACTAAATGCAGATACTTTTGCAGAAATGGAAACATGAAGAAATGATCAAGATAAAGAAACAAAAGCTGAAGAGAGTGTACAGAAATCAGCAGATAAAACAGAAGAAATGGAGAAACATATGCCCATCGAAATAGAAAGTGAATTGCATAAAAAACTGAAAAATGAAGAAATACAATGTGAACATGAAGAAGAAAAAACAGACTCCAACTGAAATGTATCAAAAAGAAGAGTTGGAAAAAGAAAGTCAAGTGCAAAAAGACAAAACAGAAGATACCCAACATCTTGAAGAGGATATAAATGTAAAAAACCAAAATGTACCGTACAGCATTTCAGTGCTTAACTTTACCCCTCCATCTTTCAAATTTTACGACACACAAGAGTTTGAAAGTGAAAAAACTGAAAAAAAAAAAGATGCAGAAAAACCTATCCTACCTGCTGCTAGAAAAGGGAAACAAACAGTGGCAAAATTAAGTGGCAAAAAAAACAAAGCAACACAAAAAAGTACAGCTTCTTATATTCAAAGATTGAAGGCAAGAACAAGAGTGAAAAAACAACGTGACAGCTTTGAATATGGGATGAAACAAAAAAAAGTTGCAAATAAACCAAAACCCAAAAAAAATGAAGATGTTGAAAACAAAAGTGCACAAGACAACTGTCTAAAGCCACTTGCAGTGATAGAGCCAACACTTTCAGAGATAGACCTTGGACATTGCAAATGTTTGATCTATCTCAATGTTGAGGAACAAAACGTGATCAAAACTTTCTTTTCATTGACGACATCATCACAAAAGTAAGTGTACAAATATGTATATCAATATTAAATATGAAATTAAGTTTATCTAACATATACAAATTGCCTTTGTTAAAATAGTGTAGTGGCATGGGAAGATAAGGACACAATCAGAAGAGGTTGTGTCATAACAAAAAATGCACTAAAACGTGTACTAGAAGGAAACGAGACAGATGAGCAGGTGCATAATTTTTTTTCTTCTTTACATCAAAACTGATACCAAAATAAAAGCAAAAGCAAAAATGATACCTAAATCCACTACATGCTTAAGTTGACTTGATGCTTTATTATTTTTATACTTATCAACATACACAGCCACTATTAACATTAGTGATACTACTTACTATTTAATATTGCTTCACCAATAAAAAAACTTATAATTTCCTAATTTTAATACAGATTATAAATTGGTATATTTCAAGATGCGGACTGGAAGAACACAATTATGCTTTCACAACTACAATGACGGTAAATAAAACTTTAATATCCAAGTACATAATAATTGCTTCATTTATTAAATCATAACTTATTTTCATATTGAACAGAAAGGAATTGTGTGTGATATAATGGGTGTGAAAAAAAGTCTGGTCCTCCCTATGCTAGAATCCATTATACAAGACAAATTTGTTGAAAGTATATATTTTCCTTTGCATTGTGGAAACCACCAGACATTAGTGACTTTAACATACCCAACAATGCAATGGAGCCATGTTGATTCTAACCGCCCTAGAAGATCAAATGAAAGAAACAATTCCAGTTTAGAAGAAGCTATAAAATTGGTTTGAGATTTCTCTTTCTTTTAAAAAAATTACTTATTACAGATAAAAAAGATGAATATGACCTAACTTTTTAACATTTTATCTTTATCAGAGACAAAAAATAGAAGAAATTCTCAAAGAAATCTGGAAAAACAATAACATAACAGACATGAAGGTGAAACCAGATGATATGCATCAAATAAAGTGTGCACAGCAAGCAGAAGACACGTAAGTTTTTTTTGGTTAAAATGATATCTACTGACAACAAAATGAACAATACAATTGAAACTGCTAGTCATAATCAATTGACAGTTGCTCATTATTCAAACTATCTATGTTTTTGCATTATAATATTTCATACATACTACTATACATCATTGTATGCCTTTTATATTTAATTGAATTTGATTCATAACAAAAATATTGAAAAATATTATCTCTCAATTCCATAAACATTTAGTTCAGAATAAACAGTTACTACATAAAGAAAATTGATACCTACATAAAAGAAACTGATACCTACAGAAACAAAACTGATACCTACATAAAAGAAACTGATACATACAGAAACAAAACTGATACCTACAAAAACAAAACTAATAACTACATAATAAAAAATAAAACAAAATATTTAGCAAATATATCTTAAAGTAATAACTACAAATACAAAAATTCCTACAGAAATTGATACTAAGTATGCTAGTAAAACTGTTAAATATTTTAATTCAAAGCATACTATATGCTTGTACCATTATCTCTGAAATTCAATGTTTTGTATTAATTATAAACTTGATAATACAACTGATGCAAACTGATACTAGCATTACATTTTGGTTTCAACAGGCTTGACTGTGGAATATTTGTAATGATATTCATGATTTCACTGAACAAAAGCAGAATACCAATAAAACTTGAAAAGACGGAAATATTATCCACAAGAGCAAAGATTGTACATGCAATATTGACAGATGATGAACACTGTTGGAGTCTGTCTAAATACATGTCAAGCTTAGAAGAAGAAAGAAAAGGAAAGAATTGAATTCACATTGTGTTGTTTCATAATTAAATTTAGTACTTGTAAAGTAATGTAGTTCTGTTGAAATTTGTACTTGTGAAGTAATGATGTTCTGTTGCAATTTGGTACTTATGAAGTAATGATGTTCTGTTCTAAAAACAATGCTGCTCTTACTTGTAAAAACAATATTGATCTCCTGGAATGATATGTTATGGTTGGTGTTCTTTTCTTCTCCTATTGTTTATATTATAACAATATCGTATAGTGTAAGTTCTATCATGCAGATATGGATCCCACATAATATTATCAGTTTTATGATGCAACTATCAGTTGTATAATGATATTATCAAATTTCATATCATATTTCAATACAAAACAGTAACTGAGTATCAGTTCTTATGACTAATAGTATCAGTTTTGCTAAAACTGACACTCAACATACTTTATGAAACAACAATTAGTGCTGATGTTAGTTTTTGCTAACACTAGATATCATTCTAATTATTCATTAGTACTGGTGTCAATTCTAGCACGTATTATAATACACGAAACTGATACTAAAAACAAACCAATACTAATACTAAAGTCGTTTATATCCAATCAAACAAACATTATCTCCTACCAAGCTAACTGATACTGATACTGTAAAAACTGATACCAAAACTTGTAAAAACTGATACTTGTAAAAACTTATAAAAACTGGTACTGTAAAAACTAATACTATAAAAACTGATACTATAAAAATTGATACTGATACCAAAACTTGTAAAAACAAACACCAGAACTGATACTGTAAAAACATATAACTGATACTAAAACTGATACTATCACTTATACTAATTAGCTGAAATTAAAATCAATTTGATAATATGCTATACTGAATACAAATTAATAACAAAAGGTTCAATTACAATAAACCACCAAAATAAGTCACACATCCACTTATTAATCTGAACAATTTCAAAATGTAAAATCAAATCATATCCTCTTCTAAGCTTGACAATTCCGTTTATTATGACCAAACTGCTTGCACTCGCCACATTTGTTTTGCTTGTTCTGAAAATATGAAAATCCTCCTTTGCGCTTGACTGATGGTCAACCAACGTCACGCTTCTCCTTTGGTGGCTTGATAACATCTTGAATTCTACCATCAACAATAGGCCTATCATAATTTGGAATAGGATTTATAGCATTGGCATAAGAACATCGATAAGCATCAATAGTGAAATAATTCTCGACAAAATCATATTAGACAACTTAGACTTGTTCATACACTTTATAGCACAAGCACAAGGAAATCCCGTAATTTTCCATTGGTTGCAACTACAAACTCGTTCCTTCAAATCAACACAATGAAAGTTTGGAGATTTCACTTCAAAAGCAAAATCAGAAGATTTATATACATCCCATCCAAATCCTTCTTCACTCAATTCACCTAAACGTAACTCCATAGAAGGGCAAAGACTTATTCTCGACAAACGACACTCTTCTCTTCTTCTAGCCATTTGTTTCATAATCTTAACACGAATACCATCTAAACACGAAGTAATAGGCAATGCTCGTTCAACTAAAATCCAACTATTAAAACTTTCTGCAACATTCGAACTATATTCACCATAACGTTTCCCTGGAAAAAATAAATCCACCCACTTATCAAATGGCTTATCCTTTAAAAAATTCACACCAGCAACACCACCAATTTAACAGAACTTAGAATGTGCTCCTTCAAATTCATATAGATTAGAAGCTCTAGAACACATTTTGAATAGATCAACAATAGACACATTTGCATTTTTGGCTTTTACCACTGAAAGAGGGTTTTGTTCCATATGCAAATAGCAATAACCGTGATAAGCTAAAGGAAAAACATCACGAACACCTGAACGCAAACCTTGGTGGCGATCTGACATAAAAACCAAAGTACGATCTTCTTGAAGCATTTGTTTTAAATGGTTCAAAAACCATGTCCAATTATCCACATTTTCTACAGAAACTACACTCATAGCTAAAGGGAAGAAACCTGCAAATGCAAAAATAATTAGTAAAAAAAATAAAACTAATTATGACCATAAATCTGAAACAATTCATGATACTGATACGAACTGTAAAAAAACTGATACCGAAAACCTGATACGACCATTATAAAAATATTGATAACCACGACAGTATGCACATTAATCTTCATTCTAACACAACAAAGTAACGAACATTAACATATATTATGATACAAATGAAATTTCAACACTACACAACTATATATGATACCATATATTAGCATACTTGAAACTGATACTAACATTATACACAAACTGATACTAATCTCCTGCTAAGAAGTATGAAATTATGATACTAAATACAAACTTACAATTCAATACAATGCAAATTCTGATACTAGAAACTTGCTAACTGTAAACTACATATCTTAAAACTGATACCAACATAATACAAATTATGATAACAAATTAATATTAATGCTAATGCTAACTATTATGATCTCAATACAAATAAATCAAAACTGAAAACAAAGACATACCTTGATCACCATTTTTTGCAGTAGCACTCATCAACACACCAGGACGTCCCTTCAAGTGAGTAGCATCTAAGAATATCATAGGATGGAAATACTTGAAACCAAGTAAACAAGCGCCAAAAGCAATAACCACCCTCTCAAATTCATTACTACAAGGATCAACATCCATATCAACATAACTATCTGGATTAGACTTCTTCACTGCTTACAAATACCAACTCAAATCATTATAAGACAAAGCATCATTACTATGCAACTCCATTAATGCAAGTTGTTTCCCATGATAAGCATAACCGTAAGACAACTGAAAATTGTATTCTCTTCTAAAATCAACTGTAATATCTCTAGGCTTTTTACTAGGACAATCACGAATCTCGTCAATAATCAATGATTTAACAAACGAACTAGATATATGTGGATTATTCACATTTCTAAGACCAGCCCCACAAGAATGATCAGCAACCATATTTCTCATAAAATACTTCTTCAATTCTCCAGAATCACAAGAACCATGGACTTTAAAAAGCTAACCATCCTTATATGAAGAGCAAATTACAGTAACTCTTGTAGCACAATTCTTTAAAAATACTAATTCATACCCATTTTGAATTTGATATGCCATCAAAAATTCTCTAAAATGTTCAGCTCCTCCAAAACAAAAACCAACAAAATCAGAAATGCATAATGTCGACCCTCTCCTCAAAATATTTTTTAAATAACTTTTACCATTAACAACAACATTTGAACAGACAGATACAGTAGAAGATGAAGACGCACGAACATTAGATGAACTTGAAATAGAAGCACCATCAACATATTCCAATTCAGAACCCTTAACCTTAACAGTAAAACCAAAGAAAGAACCTTTCTTGTATAAATGAAAACAAATTATACTCTGAATATCAGAATCAGTATCAACCATAATAACATTGTCCTCAAGTACATAAGAAATCTGAATAGAAGAAGGAGTTAATTGAGACCAACATCGATATATCTCATTCTTCAAATCATACAAAGAGTAATCGATAGTCAATCGAGTGCTAAAAGTGTTATTATTCAACACAAATAGACAAAGAAGACTGTTATCGCCACTGTAAAAAAAAACATTAGTAAAAATATGTTCAATTTAGAACATTAGTTTTTCCATTTCAGAAAACTGATACCTACCGTATACAAAACTAATACCTAGTTACTAATAATCAAAAAAATTGATACTAAGAAAAAATAAAAATGATACCAGGAAACTGAACCTAGGATATGACACTTTTCTACTCTATCACAACTTTATATACAACCCAATCAATGATACTTTTCCAATCATCCCAACATTAATGCAAGATAAATTAAATGTAAAGCATATTAGAATACAACATTGCATAAAGAAACAAATATTAAAAAACCTGCTGCTGCTTCCAAAAGTTGCCATAGAAGAATGAACAAGCAATCAGAAAAATAACACCGCATGTAATTTGTGAAAACGAACACAATTAGAAATCACAAACAATTTTTTTAACTCTATTAGAAAAAAGAACAAAAAATAGAATAATATAAGCATACCTAGTTAATACAATTTGAAGAAAAACGAGATAACAGTAGAAATATGAAAAGAACGAGATCGACAAATGCGCGTGAGAAAAATTTGATCGATGAACTACAATTTTCAGAAGAACGATATTCAAATGACCGAACGAGGTTGATCGATATTTTGATTGCGAGAGAGATATTGGATCGCGACAAAAAAAAATTGATTGAAAGGAAGAAGAAGAAGTGTGCGAAAATGGGCTGGAAGGAAAATACGATAATTTGTCCTTTAGAGAAAATTATTAGTGGGCTGTCCTACATCCAAAAAAAGCCTTAAAAATTGTCCTTGAGGAAAATTTCCTGTTACAAATATTGTCAGTTTTGATCACATAGACACCACGGTGAAAAATATAGGCTGGCGACATTTCAAACGTCACCAAATTTTTTTTTATATTTCTACCGACGATTCTTGAAATTTCTTTCAACTAGCTGTAGTTCAGCAAAATAGCACCGATGCATTTTGAAATGTCACCATTATTTACTATCTTGACATCATTTCAAAAATATCGAACATTAAGTTATCTCTATACCATAATAGCACATCTCTCTTCCCCTCACTTTCTTTTCTAATTTCCACTCCTCCAAAGTTTAAGCCAAAACAACCAAAAAATTCGAGCTCTCTTCCCTTTCAAGATTTTTTCCATCATTGCATCAAAATCTTACTACTTTGGAGATATACCTCGACTTTTCAAAGTACTTCACTAGAATCACAAGTTGTTAATTGATTTATAGTCAAATGTTATAGATTTAGTTTTAATTTCTACAATCAGTTTTTATGAATATAAGCTAATATGGATAAGGATAACTGGAAAATTAATGTTGAAACATTTATTAAATTTTATGGTGATTTGGAGTTTGACCGTAATGTGATCCAATGGTGAATGTGTTCAATGAAATAGATTTTGTACACGAAACACAATTTGTTGAAAAACCCCCAAAACATAGATTGTGTAACATCTCATTTGAAGACATGTGATGATGTAGAAACTATTGAGCATAAACCCGGAAAAGAATTTCGTTGATATAAAACGAACACAATTAGAAATCACAAACAATTTTTTTAACTCTATTAGAAAAAAGAACAAAAAAATAGAATAATATAAGCATACCTAGTTAATATAATTTGAAGAAAAACGAGATAACAGTAGAAATATGAAAAGAACGAGATCGACAAATGCGCGTGAGAAAAATTTGATCGATGAACTACAATTTTCAGAAGAACGATATTCAAATGACCGAACGAGGTTGATTGATATTTTGATTGTGAGAGAGATATTGGATCGCGACAAAAAAATTTTGATTGAAAGGAAGAAGAAGAAGAAGCGTGCGAAAATGGGCTGGAAGGAAAATACGATAATTTGTCCTTTAGAGAAAATTATTAGTGGGCTGTCCTACATCCAAAAAAAGCCCTAAAATTGTCCTTGAGGAAAATTTCCTGTTACAAATATTGTCAGTTTTGATCACATAGACACCACGGTGAAAAATATAGGCTGGCGACATTTCAAACGTCACCAATTATTATTTTTTATATTTCTACCGACGATTCTTGAAATTTCTTTCAACTAGCTGCAGTTCAGCAAAATAGCACCGATGCATTTTGAAATGTCACCATTATTTACTATCTTGACATCATTTCAAAAATATCGAACATTAAGTTATCTCTATACCATAATAGCACATCTCTCTTCCCCTCACTTTCTTTTCTAATTTCCACTCCTCCAAAGTTTAAGCCAAAACAACCAAAAAATTCGAGCTCTCTTCCCTTTCAAGATTTTTTCCATCATTGCATCAAAATCTTACCACTTTGGAGATATACCTCGACTTTTCAAAGTACTTCACTAGAATCACAAGTTGTTAATTGATTTATAGTCAAATGTTATAGATTTAGTTTTAATTTCTACAATCAGTTTTTATGAATATAAGCTAATATGGATAAGGATAACTGGAAAATTGATGTTGAAACATTTATTAAATTTTATGGTGATTTGGAGTTTGACCGTAATGTGATCCAATGGTGAATGTGTTCAATGAAATAGATTTTGTACACGAAACACAATTTGTTGAAAAATCCACAAAACATAGATTGTGTAACATCTCATTTGAAGATATGTGATGATGAAGAAACTATTGAGCATAAACACGGGAAAGAATTTCGTTGATATAAAATTTCTACTCATATATCTAAGAAACAAGTTCACAACGATATTGGTACTATTAATCAAACATAAAATTGTGATGTTATCCTACAAACCAAAATAAAGAGTTGCGTTTAGAAAGACACTCCTCGATGAAAATATGTTACTGTGTATTTTTTTACCATTAATGGGATTTTTCATCTTGTAAACACCTAAGTATTTTCTACGAAGTAATCACAATGATGAACGCTTTTGTGATTATGAATCAACAAAATTAAGTAATATTAAAATTGCGTTTAAGAGAATCAATTGTGTTGCTTTAACGCGTACACAATTATGAGCGGAAATATTCTAAGAATAGTAAAAATCAGTTCGTTAAATCAATCTACCTCGATTTAAGCACTAACATATTTAAACATTAAACTAAAGTACTAAAAGCAATAAAAAAGGACACATAGAATTTACGCGGTTCTGATATTAAAGAATTATACATCCACAAGTAAAATGCCATATTCCTTCTTTCTTGTACAAACAAAAATGGCAAAGAGTACAATTTTCGATTTGAGTGTTCAAAAAGAGTAAAGTAAAATTTCATCCTTTTCTACTACAATGCCCTATTCATTTATAGTACACAGATATTCACATGGATTGCAAGCATCATTCTTCTACCTTCTCAATTTTTGCCTTTTGATCATGCCATGTGTCGACCATCCACCTTGCTCATTTGGTATGCACAGATTGCTAACATGGTCCTTAGAGGGAAAATGTAATTTGAGCGGTTGAATTTTGAACTTAGGCGAGAAGTTTGAAATTGAAGCGGAAAAACTCAAATTTGAACAGATAATGACTTTCTGATTGTGTAAAGCAATAAACTTGTGGATTGTACATGTGATGAAGCCATAATGATAAATTACCTCCTATTTTGGGAAGAACTACACCATTGTCAACACTTCAAGACTTCACTTTAGTTTACTTGAGTTGTGCCTTCCTTATGTTCGAGGTAGTGATACCGCATAGTGCCCGTACTACCTCAATACCGTCGAAGCTGTACTATAGTGTTCAATTCGAAATATCAGCAAAGTGTCGTGTTAGATTTGAGCCACATGGTTTAGTAGAAGTGGTTGTGCTGCTATTTCGAAGAGTGGTCGTCTTGCATGACTTAGTTCTAAGCCGCTTTAAGCGATAGAGGACTGCACTACCGCCTTTGTCTTTAAGTCGGTTTTAACGGTCTTGGGGATTACATTAGAATCTCTTGGTTTGCCTTTGAGAATAAGGTTCGGCTCTTGATCACGAAGAAGTCTTTCCTATCACCTAATCCCTCGAATCTTATGTTTGTGGGCGGTATTTGTAGGATTATGGCGTTGTTATGGCACATCAAGATGGTGACGCATTCTTTATCAATTCAATAGTGATGTAGGATTGCAGCGTAGTTTCGTCACTTTAACATCAAATAAGGATGTCGACGCATCTTTATAGCTTTTTGATACAAAATTGCCACGCAGACCTGCCACTTTAAATGTTAGTTCAATATTGCGGCACCTCGTTTGCATATAGTCGCTTGAGGAGTTGTGTCGTAGTTCTGTATTGCTAATATTGTTTTCGGGACCGCGTTATAGTTTCTACATCTCTTTGTGACTTAAAAACTATAACGTAGTTCCAACTTTCTAAGTTCGCTTCTTTGGAACAGTGACACGGTTTCATATTTTGATATCTGGAAGCTATGTCGTAGTTTTTCCAATTGAAGGGGGCGTTAAGATTGCAGATTGGTTTCTACACCTTGCAGCCATCTTAGATTTTTGGTGCGGTGCGAAGCTACATTCAATGGGTCGGTGTGGTCTTTATGTTTTGCTGCCGATTAAGAATTTTGGGGCCGTATTATCTAGATTTTGTTCTTGCTTCCTTTCCATATTTCGACCCATATTGTGGGAGCAGTTCTTCCTGGATTGGTGCCTGTGTTACCTTGACATCCTTTGAAAAATATGGGTGTAACACTTGCCCCCTAAGTCTACGGCGATCCTATATTGGTGTGGACTTGTCTCCACTTTCATATTTTCTCTGCAACCCCTCAATTCTAGCTTATCTCTTTCTTCTTTTCCAAAAAAGTATTTATTGTCATTTCATATTTAATGCTTAAGTACGTGTGTCGCTCCCTTATTGGTCGATTTTCTAAAAAGCTGTACCTTTAGTCTTTTCGACTTCTAAGAAAATCAGTATTAATTCTTACGTTAATCTTTCTTGCCATTAATCAAAAGGCATTTTGGGGATTCTTCATCATTCCGATTGTGTGGTTGGGATTCAAATCGAGATAAGTATATATTGTTTCTCTTCTTCTTCTCCATTCTTTTACATGCTTTCGAAGAAAAAGAACAACTTAGTTGTTAATCTCGTCTCTTCCAAGAACCGTTCTTTTTTTGAACTAAAGTAAGGACCTTTTTCATTCACTACACTAAAACAGAGGATTCCCAATGAGTATAAGCGTTGCCAAGAATTTCAGTAACACTTATATGTGTCACTATAGGGGCGTGGGCATTTATTTGCAACGCTTATAAGCGTTGGAAGATTTTTTTTGGCCAACGCTTATAAGCGTTGGAAAAAAAGATCTTCCAATGCTTATTAGCATTGGGAAAAAATATCTTCCAATGCTTATAAGCGTTACAAAAAAATACAAACAAATAAACACTTATCAGTATGTGAATGTTGAAATATATAATGGTTTGAATGTTAAGAGATATAATGTAGACTATATTTAATAGGAAATATTATCTTAATCTAGCAAATTATAACCCAATCAATATCAATAAACAATATTCATAATCAATAACAAAATAGAGTATCAATTAACAAAAGAGAAGTTCAATACATAATTAAGTTATCAATACATAGTTTACCAATTCCATACTAATACCAATTGCAATAACAAAAGATAAGACATAGTTCATAGTTAAAGTCCATAAATACCGAATACGAAACTCTGGCCATATAACGAAGCCTCCATCAGAAAATTCACATAGCTTGTACCACTACAAGAAAACTGATTTTTTGTAGCGCCCAAAAACCGCCACTATGTATTTTTAGTGGCGTTCCGATAATCGTTACGAGAAAACATGCCACTAAAAATCCTCGAGTATTAGTTGCACTTTTTTAAACGCCACCAAATTTGTTTTTTTGATAGCGTTTTTATAACGTCATAGAATTCCTTTTTTGTAGCGCCTATTTACCGCCACCGAAAAGGTTTTCTCCTCCATGATACTTTTTTATGGCGTTATCTAAATTTTTTGTAGCGCCTGTTTAACGCCACAGAAAGGGTTTTCTCCTCCACGTTACCTTTTCATGGCGTTATATACATTTTTTGTAGCGCTTAATAAACGCCAGCATAAGTGTACTTGAGTTTTTAATCACTCTTTTGTAGCGACATTTTAACGCTACCAAAATAAATAATATCTGGTGGCGTTTGTTTCCCTCCACCTGCTACTCCAGATTTACCCCTGATCTAGCGTCCAATTATATAATAACAGAATACGCAAGCACATACACTTTTGAACACAATATATTAAACAACTACAAAATACGTATACGCATTGAAGATCCACAAGATACATAGACATTCATACATCCACATACATAGGTGTCGACAAAAAGCTACCCGTACACATACACAACCAAACTACCATAAGTGTTATAACCAAACTACCATAAGTGTCATAACCATACATATACATATGAAATAAACGTCTGAAATAACCAAAGTACCGAGCAAAACCTGAACCACCATAAAAACCTGAACTACCTGTCATTGCTGATGTCTTCAAAACCTGAACTACCTGTCAATAAAGAACAGAACAAAAGAGTGAGAAAACAAAACCTGAACTTAAAACTGCTTAAATAAGCAATGTACTGAAACAAAACATATGGACGACAATCGACCACTTCTCTGCGCTGCCACAACACTCAACTACCTTGCCACTTCTTCCTACACTATCACTGTACTGCCTTAGCCTGAACTTCATCACCAAACAAAGCACCTGCACTGCCCCACCTTCTAATACACTCCTTCCTGAAACAAAATCCACCTCCACAAACGACCAGCTTGCCTGAAACAAAATCCACCTGAAAACATCCAACCACACAAACACGCTCACCCAAACTCTCATCAATCCCATATTGCATCTCCTACAAATTGCATCACTAACATTCCACCACAATCCATACATAACTCCTCACCATCAATTATTTTCCCTCCCCTGAACCTGAACCACCAATCACAATCATTCAATCACAATTCGAATATAACACCCCTACTTATGTACTTTTATCATTTTACCAAAAATCTATCTGCACTTTAGCTGCTAGCATTCCTAATGTATATATAAAAAAAATTATATACCTTTCATTTTGACTTAATAATGATTTTTTCCATTGGCCAAGCTATGGGAACGCCAAAGCAATCATCCATGCACGTCAGACCCGATGTTGGTCTCCATATCTCTGCATCTGGAACTATCACCAGTTCAATCCAAACTTTTACAGCATTACGTCCCAATGGACGACAATGGACCATCGTTATTGTAACGACCCCGGATTTTATATATATTTTAAATTAATAATTAATTAATTTTTGAATAAAGATTTGTGAAATAAATCGATAAATGGATGCGAGTTTCCCCGATCTTCGAATAAATTTTGGATGAATCATTTAAATTAAAAATATTGTATAAATATTGAATTTGAGTTTAAATCTAAAATAGATGGTTTAAAAATACAAATTATATAAGATATAAAGTAAATATCCTTGGGCTTGCAAAATGATGAAACCAAACAACATAATAAAATGGAACTTCATTTCTATTTAAAAGAAACAAGGCAACAAGTATAAGTTATAAACAAAATAAGAAACAAATGTACTTACCAGATTAAAATAAATATATTTGAAAACAAGATTTGAACCATGAATGTATGTACAAAGAGAGAGAAATTAAATGAAATGGTTCATGTAAACTAAAGAAATAAAACTTGTACCAGTTGAGCCTACCTTTAACAAACAAATGATCAAAGCATATTAAGTAAAACAAAATAAACAAAGCATCTATCAGCCGAGCTAAAAAGTAAAATCAAGTATAGGTATGAGCTGCAGTATTGTAAAAGAAGAAGAACAAAAGTAAAACAAGTCTAATTAATCTCTCTAGTGCAAGCAAAGATATCATATCAGCCGAAGACATGAAGGACTAAGGAAATAAATGCAGCACCCAAAATTTTTTCTCATCAGCCTACAAACAAAAAAATATCCCTGTCCTGTTTTGTACAAATAGAAAATAGCAGCCTGTATACTTTAAGCTTCATTTCTTTATATCAACATCCACTTCTCATTTTAAGTTCGTTCATTCTTGGCTAAGGAAAACTGAAGGTAGCATCATCTACAACTTAAACAAAAATTTAATTAAAACAAACAAAATCAATACAAATTCATGGAAGCCAAAGATCAAGGGGAAAGATTTCAACTTGCAATATTCTAAAACCTGTTTCATCATGAAGCTCTGTTTCTTTTTCTCTGAAACCGGTGAGCAACTTTTGTTTTAAAATTTAAAAGTATGAATCTGCTGAATACTTATCTGTGAGCAAATATTTTCTACCCAGAAATTCTTTTTTTGGTGTTAATACCTGTGAGTAAACATATCATTTCTTTCTTTAGTTTAAATTGATAATTAGTTCATGTACATCCTGTGATTTTTATGTATTGTATGTCTGTGTTCTGAGATGCTAACTGGAAGCTTCGAGTTAAGCTTCTGGGCAAAGAGGTGTAGAGAACATTGATACTTCTTCCCTTAAATCAAGTTAAACTTAGGGTTGTAAGTAAATTAAGGTTGCTTAACTGGAATCATAAGTATGGGAATTTATTGGAAGTATATCAGTATCATATAGGATATGTTTCATCAAGTTACAGTAGAATGGAATCAAAGCTAAAAATTCGAATATCTTAATTTGTGAATTTGATCATATACCTTGATTACACACACAAAGTTAAGATTTTTAGTATACAAATTAGGATTTTTAAGTGAGTATTTAAGGTACAATTTGAATATGAAATAAAATTACATTTTGGTCAATTACGGCTGATTCAATTGATTTTAGTTGTTGAAATTCCGTATGTAGTAAGCTTGAACATGAATTAACCTTGGAAAAATACTAAAAAAAATTTCGAATGCATAGATTTTGGGTTTGGATCAAGAGTAGGGTTTAGTTCATATGTTTTTCGATGCTCTACATATCTTCGTTTTCGTCATCGTTGCATGACCGAGTGCCTTGCGAGTTTGGGGAATGCTCGAACAAGGTCTGGCCGAGATGCGGGCGGAGCTACGTCGCTGCAGGTGGTCGGCATTTGGGGGACGAGGCGTTTTGGTGTGAAGTGTTCGTATAGCTGGCTCGAGCAGATGGGTTGATTTTGATTTCGATCGTTTCGTGTTGATCTGGGTTTATTTTTCGATTATCGAGTGGATTTGTGGGTTGTTGGTGATGGTGCGAGTTGCCGGAGGGTCGGCGAGCCACCGTGCACGTGCACGGTGGCGTGAACGTGTCAGTGAGGCCATGGCGGCTTCGTATCGAGTGGAACTCGAGGGAGAAGGGAAGGTGCTTCGAGTCGAACCCTGGGCGCGTGAGTTGTTTTCGCGTGTTACTGCTGTTGTAATAAGCAGTGGAAGAAGAAGGAAGTAGAAGGAGGAGAAGAGAGAAGGTACACGGGAAAAGGTTGGGGAGAACACGAGTTTTACTCGAGTAAACAGTATGTGTGCCTCGGGAATTAAAATTCAAGTTTAAAAAAAAGTTTAAATTAAAGTTTCAAACCAAAGGTCTAAATATAAATTCAAGTTCAGTTTTGAAATTTAATTTGGAAATAGGTTTTACAAATTCAAATTGTTTTGGTAATGTAAAGGAATTTGAATTTAAATTGGGGTTTGAAATGTAAAGAAACGATTTAAACAAAGTCAAATCGTAGTGGTAATCTGATTTAAATCTAAATTGAGTCTTAGTTTTGAAATAAATTTAAGTTCATAAGTTTAAAAGTTTTAACAATTTTGAATGTTAAAAATAGAAATCTAAATGTTTTAAACTTATATTTGAAAAGGGTTTATTTTAAATAAAACTTAATTGAGTAATCAAGAAGTAAAATTTTTATAAGTTGATTAATTTGTGATTAATTAAGCAGAATAAATGATAAAGTAAATTAAGTTAAGCAAACTATATTGATATGAATTAAAGATTCGGTTTGATTGACTCTAATATTTATTTGGTGATGTTCTGTGATACTCAGTGATATATATTCTAGATATATTTGTGATGACTGTATATGATTTATCTGTGATAAATGTTATTTGGATTCAAAGTGTTGAATTAAAACTGTTTAAATCAATTAGACAACTTGGCCTTTAAAACAACATTTGAATTTCGATGCGACAGGGAGTCAGATTCCAGTTGGTTATCCGAAACCCACATCGAATCGTAATAGTGAATCTTTGTGACTGATAAATTTATTTTATCTATGAATCTTTGAATGAAGATAAGCGTTGTGGATTATACCGCTTATTGATATCGATATATCTGTGATGATTGATGTTGTGCACTATTGTGTGAAATCCCTGGACCACACTCTTACACACACAAATATGAATTTCACGTGGGAATCGGTTAAATCACAGATGATGTAAATTGATGTTTTTAAATTGAAATTTTAATTTCAATTGATTTTGAAATTGGAAATTTGGGTTTAAAGTGAAAAGCTTTTGAAATGGGATTTCAAAGATAAAAGTTATTTTGAATAACTTAATCGAGTTTTGAAAATTTAAATAATTTGATTTAAATTTGGATTCAAGTTTGAAATTGAATTCTATGATTTGAAACTAGGGATTAAAGATGCTGTACAAGTTATATATGGGTTAAACCATTTTAAAGGTATTGATTTGGGAATTTGAATTTAATTCAAGGGTTTTAACTCGTGTAAATATAACTGGATTTTTATGAAACGAAAACTACTTGTTTTCAAATAATAATAGCTTTCACATAAGGAATGAATTTCCAAATTTGTGTTGAAAGGTTTCAAGTTTGAAATGAAATTGAAATGTTTTGAAAACTATGAAATGAGTCTTTGATTTCAAAGACCGGATGAGTTAATCTAAATTGAAATGGAAATCGATTTGAAAATCTATGAATGAATCTTTGTGAATGGGGTTAACTTTGTGAATTGAATCTTTTTGTTTAAAAGATTAAAAGTGTGGAAATTGTTTAACCATTGAAGGTTTTTGAAATGAATCTTTTTGTTTAAAAGATTGGAAATGGTAATTTGTTTTACCATTCGAATGGAAAGTTTTAAGCTTTAAAGCTGTGATTTAACTGAGACCCCAGTATCCATATGATTTTTTAATTGCTCTCGTTATTCGGTTTAGCCGGGAGAGGACCTTTGTGTCATATAACCCATTCCGAATAATGATACGACGTATATGGATGGCATTTGAAGACCGGTGGTGAAGACCGGATACTTTCGAAAATGAAAGGATTACCATTGATTGTCTCTGCATCGGCTGATCCCCGGTATAGAGATTTTAGCACCTTAAGTGATGGGAAGTCCGGACGTGATTAGAAATTATCCGGATTTGCAAGGGCTTCTTCGGAAGTACCTTCGGTTCTGTTCGAACCCGGAACAGACTTGTATGGATGTGTGTCTGACATTACACTTTGAGATGTAAAGCTAGTTTCTATCAAATACATTTCTGTTGGTGACGGAGAATTTATTCTCTTATCTTAACACCCTTCTCTGAGATGTACGAGCTCAGAGGTTATGTAGTTGATGGTTACTAGTGATACATTCCCAATTTGGTAATGTGGCATACGAAGTGCTGATGATGCGTTGCTTTGTGAAAAATCGTGGCTTTGTGAAAAAGCGTGGCTTTGTGAAAAAGCGTGGCTTTGTGGAAAAGCGTGGCTTTGTGGAAAAGCGTAGCTTGTGGACGAGACTTCGTCGAGCCTCACAACCCGGTAATGGTCAAAACAGGAATGTTGCGGCAAAGGTTTGTAGGGGTAGCGCCCCTAGGGTATGTCATTTCCTTCTGGATAAAAGGTGATATCATGGTATGGAGCCCAGATATTTTACCTATGTGGATGCTGCACAGTTATTATACTTTGTGGTTGTTGCTTTATGATCGAGGGCCCTCGGATAAAGGTCGGTAACGACCGGGGGATGACATGACTCGTGTGTTAGTTACCTAGTTACAGCTCAGTTAGAGCGTGAGGTAGCATCGGCCTTTTGTTTGCGGAGATCCGGTTAGGTTCTCGGGGCGTCTTTCCAGAGGCGTTTCTATTTCAGTAAGGAAGTTCCTTTGCCTGATCATTTGTTGGAAATCCAAAGAAACAATACGAACCCTGTACGGTTTTAGTTGTACTACCTGCTATGGAATGTGGCGGTAACCTGCTATTGAACGTAGTAGCTATAGTAGGCATACAATAATGGTTGTATGCTGGCTAAGATTTATATTATATTTTCGAAATGTTTTCCTACACTATGCACTAGTAATAATATCAAAAGAGTTTTGATTTTGCGTAGTAAGCATGTTTGACTATCATAAGGAGAAATCTCCTCAAATTCTGCGATTGCATTGTGTGTGTGGCGGGAGGCCTTATGGTAGTTTCATTTTCAAAAAAGCATTGCGGGTTTCAATGTTTAAAAGCCTTTTGTGTTTGTTTAAAGATAAACTGTTTTTGTTTGCTCATACCAGTCCCATGACTGACCTGGAGTTTATTGTTCCCTTCCTAAACTCTGGGTGCCCACCATTTTCCACACGGGCAGTCTAGAGTTGGGTTTCTTTTCAGATATTCAGGTTTAGTAGATTATCTGGAGCTAGTTCATTCATCGGAGTTGCTTATCTTGGAGTTGTGGATTCATTCTTGTCTGAAGATCATTTTGGAGTTATCACTTCTATTGATATTGTTCCGCTGTTGGTGTTATCTATTTTCTTTCCGCTGCTATTTCTTGTATCATATCTCTGATATTGTTGTATCATATTGATATTATTGTTGTATATCATTCTGGATATTGTATTCATTGGAGTTGTATATGATATCATTGTTTTCTTTCTTCCGCTGTGTTGTTATACTTAATGGTGTTATAAGCTCCGGAGAACCAGATTCGGCGTTTGAATCTACGGCATTTTGAGTACAAGCGAAGTACGGATGCCGATTTTCGAAGGTCGACTTTTGGGTCTTTACATGTGGTATCAGAGCTAAGGTTGAACTTTAGCTCAGGAGTATAACACGTTAAGTAGCTCATTAGAGATAGAGTGAAGTAAACTCTAGAATGAGTAATTCTCAGATATCCGTCCGTATGCCTCAGTAAATTCTCTTGCTATCTACTGATAGTGAGTATGAGTGCAAGAAGAGGATGAGATAGGGGACAGGGGAATACGACTATAACTGGTCAATACTCTGTAACAACAAGGAAATGATCTTTTCTCTATCAATCTCTTTCGTTCATCATCTCTTCTCAATTCTTCGATAGTTTCTGGTAGATCCAGGAAAAAGAAATTCGATATATTGATATGGGGCATAAACTCTGGAATAAGCCAAAATTGTTTGTTTGGATGTATTGGTTACTTTAGTTCTAAACTAAAATTCTGAAATCGTATCCATATATCTATCTATTCTTTGGGTCCGGATATATTCTACGAATGGTTAGTTATCCCTTCGAACTAACCGATGCCACTGCATATTTCGTAAATATGGATAACCCGAGTATTTTGTGAAGTGTTAAACAGATTCGTTCTTGTGTATATTATTGATATTCTGATTTGGTAAGCCAAATGCAGAATAGATATTCAGTTAATTTGATGGAATATTCTTCATCTATCTTTGTGTCTCCTTGGTAATTTCGAGGACGAAATTCTTTTAAGGGGGGAAGTCTGTAACGACCCCGGATTTTATATATATTTTAAATTAATAATTAATTAATTTTTGAATAAAGATTTGTGAAATAAATCGATAAATGGATGTGAGTTTCCCCGATCTTCGAATAAATTTTGGATGAATCATTTAAATTAAAAATATTGTATAAATATTGAATTTGAGTTTAACTCTAAAATAGATGGTTTAAAAATACAAATTATATAAGATATAAAGTAAATATCCTTGGGCTTGCAAAATGATGAAACCAAACAACATAATAAAATGGAACTTCATTTCTATTTAAAAGAAACAAGGCAACAAGTATAAGTTATAAACAAAATAAGAAACAAATGTACTTACCAGATTAAAATAAATATATTTGAAAACAAGATTTGAACCATGAATGTATGTACAAAGAGAGAAAAATTAAATGAAATGGTTCATGTAAACTAAAGAAATAAAACTTGTACCAGTTGAGCCTACCTTTAACAAACAAAATGATCAAAGCATATTAAGTAAAACAAAATAAACAAAGCATCTATCAGCCGAGCTAAAAAGTAAAATCAAGTATAGGTATGAGCTGCAGTATTGTAAAAGAAGAAGAACAAAAGTAAAACAAGTCTAATTAATCTCTCTAGTGCAAGCAAAGATATCATATCAGCCGAAGACATAAAGGACTAAGGAAATAAAAGCAGCACCCAAAATTTTTTCTCATCAGCCTACAAACAAAAAAATATCCCTGTCCTGTTTTGTACAAATAGAAAATAGCAGCCTGTATACTTTAAGCTTCATTTCTTTATATCAACATCCACTTCTCATTTTAAGTTCGTTCATTCTTGGCTAAGGAAAACTGAAGGTAGCATCATCTACAACTTAAACAAAAATTTAATTAAAACAAACAAAATCAATACAAATTCATGGAAGCCAAAGATCAAGGGGAAAGATTTCAACTTGCAATATTCTAAAGCCTGTTTCATCATGAAGCTCTGTTTCTTTTTCTTAGAAACCGGTGAGCAACTTTTGTTTTAAAATTTAAAAGTATGAATCTGCTGAATACTTATCTGTGAGCAAATATTTTCTACCCAGAAATTCTTTTTTTGGTGTTAATACCTGTGAGTAAACATATCATTTCTTTCTTTAGTTTAAATTGATAATTAGTTCATGTACATCCTGTGATTTTATGTATTGTATGTCTGTGTTCTGAGATGCTAACTGGAAGCTTCGAGTTAAGCTTCTGGGCAAAGAGGTGTAGAGAACATTGATACTTCTTCCCTTAAATCAAGTTAAACTTAGGGTTGTAAGTAAATTAAGTTTGCTTAATTGGAATCATAAGTACGGGAATTTATTGGAAGTATATCAGTATCATATAGGATCTGTTTCATCAAGTTACAGTAGAATGGAATCAAAGCTAAAAATTCGAATATCTTAATTTGTGAATTTGATCATATACCTTGATTACACACACAAAGTTAAGATTTTTAGTATACAAATTAGGATTTTTAAGTGAGTATTTAAGGTACAATTTGAATATGAAATAAAATTACATTTTGGTCAATTGCGGCTGATTCAATTGATTTTAGTTGTTGAAATTCCGTATGTAGTAAGCTTGAACATGAATTAACCTTGGAAAAATACTAAAAAAAATTTCGAATGCATAGATTTTGGGTTTGGATCAAGAGTAGGGTTTAGTTCATATGTTTTTCGATGCTCTACATATCTTCGTTTTCGTCATCGTTGCGTGACCGAGTGCCTTGCGAGTTTGGGGAATGCTCGAACAAGGTCTGGCCGAGATGCGGGCGGAGCTACGTCGCTGCAGGTGGTCGGCATTTGGGGGACGAGGCGTTTTGGTGTGAAGTGTTCGTATAGCTGGCTCGAGCAGATGGGTCGATTTTGATTTCGATCGTTTCGTGTTGATCTGGGTTTGTTTTTCGATTATCGAGTGGATTTATGGGTTGTTGGTGATGGTGTGAGTTGCCGGAGGGTCGGCGAGCCACCGTGCACGTGCACGGTGGCGTGAATGTGTCAGTGAGGCCATGACGGCTTCGTATCGAGTGGAACTCGAGGGAGAAGGGAAGGTGCTTCGAGTCGAACCCTGGGCGCGTGAGTTGTTTTCGCGTGTTACTGCTGTTGTAATAAGCAGTGGAAGAAGAAGGAAGTAGAAGGAGGAGAAGAGAGAAGGTACGCGGGAAAAGGTTGGGGAGAACACGAGTTTTACTCGAGTAAACAGTATGTGTGCCTCGGGAATTAAAATTCAAGTTTAAAACAAAGTTTAAATTAAAGTTTCAAACCAAAGGTCTAAATATAAATTCAAGTTCAGTTTTGAAATTTAATTTGGAAATAGGTTTTACAAATTCAAATTGTTTTGGTAATGTAAAGGAATTTGAATTTAAATTGGGGTTTGAAATGTAAAGAAACGATTTAAACAAAGTCAAATCGTAGTGGTAATCTGATTTAAATATAAATTGAGTCTTAGTTTTGAAATAAATTTAAGTTCATAAGTTTAAAAGTTTTAACAATTTTGAATGTTAAAAATAGAAATCTAAATGTTTTAAACTTATATTTGAAAAGGGTTTATTTTAAATAAAACTTAATTGAGTAATCAAGAAGTAAAAATTTTATAAGTTGATTAATTTGTGATTAATTAAGCAGAATAAATGATAAAGTAAATTAAGTTAAGCAAACTATATTGATATGAATTAAAGATTCGGTTTGATTGACTCTAATATTTATTTGGTGATGTTCTGTGATACTCAGTGATATATATTCTGGATATATTTGTGATGACTGTATATGATTTATCTATGATAAATGTTATTTGGATTCAAAGTGTTGAATTAAAACTGTTTAAATCAATTAGACAACTTGGCCTTTAAAACAACATTTGAATTTCGATGCGACAGGGAGTCGGATTCCAGTTGGTTATCCGAAACCCACATCGAATCGTAATAGTGAATCTTTGTGACTGATAAATTTATTTTATCTATGAATCTTTGAATGAAGATAAGCATTGTGGATTATACCGCTTATCGATATCGATATATCTGTGATGATTGATGTTGTGCACTATTGTGTGAAATCCCTGGACCACACTCTTACACACAAATATGGATTTCACGTGGGAATCGGTTAAATCACAGATGATGTAAATTGATGTTTTTAAATTGAAATTTTAATTTCAGTTGATTTTGCAAATGGAAATTTGGGTTTAAAGTGAAAAGCTTTTGAAATGGGATTTCAAAGATAAAAGTTATTTTGAATAACTTAATCAAGTTTTGAAAATTTAAATAATTTGATTTAAATTTGGATTCAAGTTTGAAATTGAATTCTATGATTTGAAACTAGGGATTAAAGATGCTGTACAAGTTATATATGAGTTAAACCATTTTAAAGGTATTGATTTGGGAATTTGAATTTAATTCAAGGGTTTTAACTCGTGTAAATATAACTGGATTTTTATGAAACGAAAACTACTTGTTTTCAAATAATAATAGCTTTCACATAAGGAATGAATTTCCAAATTTGTGTTGAAAGGTTTCAAGTTTGAAATGAAATTGAAATGTTTTGAAAACTATGAAATGAGTCTTTGATTTCAAAGACCGGATGAGTTAATCTAAATTGAAATGGAAATCGATTTGAAAATCTATGAATGAATCTTTGTGAATGGGGTTAACTTTGTGAATTGAATCTTTTTGTTTAAAAGATTAAAAGTGTGGAAATTGTTTAACCATTGAAGGTTTTTGAAATGAATCTTTTTGTTTAAAAGATTGGAAATGGTAATTTGTTTTACCATTCGAATGGAAAGTTTTAAGCTTTAAAGCTGTGATTTAACTGAGACCCCAGTATCCATATGATTTTTTAATTGCGCTCGTTATTCGGTTTAGCCGGGAGAGGACCTTTGTGTCATATAACCCATTCCGAATAATGATACGACGTATATGGATGGCATTTGAAGACCGGTGGTGAAGACCGGATACTTTCGAAAATGAAAGGATTACCATTGATTGTCTCTGCATCGGCTGATCCCCGGTATAGAGATTTTAGCACCTTAAGTGATGGGAAGTCCGGACGTGATTAGAAATTATCCGGATTTGCAAGGGCTTCTTCGGAAGTACCTTCGGTTCTGTTCGAACCCGGAACAGACTTGTATGGATGTGTGTCTGACATTACACTTTGAGATGTAAAGCTGGTTTCTATCAAATACATTTCTGTTGGTGGCGGAGAATTTATTCTCTTAGCTTAACACCCTTCTCTGAGACGTACGAGCTCAGAGGTTATGTAGTTGATGGTTACTAGTGGTACATTCCCAATTTGGTAATGTGGCATACGAAGTGCTGATGATGCGTTGCTTTGTGAAAAAGCGTGGCTTTGTGAAAAAGCGTGGCTTTGTGGAAAAGCGTGGCTTTGTGGAAAAGCGTAGCTTGTGGACGAGACTTCGTCGAGCCTCACAACCTGGTAATGGTCAAAACAGGAATGTTGAGGCAAAGGTTTGTAGGGGTAGCGCCTCTAGGGTATGTCATTTCCTTCTGGATAAAAGGTGATATCATGGTATGGATCCCAGATATTTTACCTATGTGGATGCTGCACAGTTATTATACTTTGTGGTTGTTGCTTTATGATCGAGGGCCCTCGGATAAAGGTCGGTAACGACTGGGGGATGACATGACTCGTGTGTTAGTTACCTAGTTACAGCTCAGTTAGAGCGTAAGGTAGCGTCGGCCTTTTGTTTGCGGAGATCCGGTTAGGTTCTCGGGGCGTCTTTCCAGAGGCGTTTCTATTTCGGTAAGGAAGTTCCTTTGCCTGATCATTTGTTGGAAATCCAAAGAAACAATACGAACCCTGTACGGTTTTAGTTGTATTACCTGCTATGGAATGTGGCGGTAACCTGCTATTGAACGTAGTAGCTATAGTAGGCATACAATAATGGTTGTATGCTGGCTAAGATTTATATTATATTTTCGAAATGTTTTCCTACACTATGCACTAGTAATAATATCAAAAGAGTTTTGATTTTGCGTAGTAAGCATGTTTGACTATCATAAGGAGAAATCTCCTCAAATTCTGCGATTGCATTGTGTGTGTGGCGGGAGGCCTTATGGTAGTTTCATTTTCAAAAAAGCATTGCGGGTTCCAATGTTTAAAAGCCTTTTGTGTTTGTTTAAAGATAAACTGTTTTTGTTTGCTCATACCAGTCCCATGACTGACCTGGAGTTTATTGTTCCCCTCCTAAACTCTGGGTGCCCACCATTTTCCACACGGGCAGTCTAGAGTTGGGTTTCTTTTCAGATATTCAGGTTTAGTAGATTATCTGGAGCTAGTTCATTCATCGGAGTTGCTTATCTTGGAGTTGTGGATTCATTCTTGTCTGAAGATCATTTTGGAGTTATCACTTCTATTGATATTGTTCCGCTGTTGGTGTTATCTATTTTCTTTCCGCTGCTATTTCTTGTATCATATCTCTGATATTGTTGTATCATATTGATATCATTGTTGTATATCATTCTGGATATTGTATTCATTGGAGTTGTATATGATATCATTGTTTTCTTTCTTCCGCTGTGTTGTTATACTTAATGGTGTTATAAGCTCCGGAGAACCAGATTCGGCGTTTGAATCTACGGCATTTTGAGTACAAGCGAAGTACAGATGCCGATTTTCGAAGGTCGACTTTTGGGTCTTTACAGTTATCGGATTAATTGATGCAATACTTCCTTCAGCCACTACGTCTGCTCCACCCAAATCGATCAACTGGCATTTGGCATCCTTTTGCATGGTTGCAATCGGCTGAAAGAAAAGAGATTATTATGCACAATGTATACATGCACATTAAATAAAATTTCATACACAGTTAACTTCTTCAAATTTGAAAATTAATACTTACATTTTGCGATTTATTCATGACCATATGTGCGGATTTCATCGGAGAATTCACAACATTTTCAGTATCATCACGACTCTCATCTAGTTTTTCTTGATCAGCTTCTACTTTTGATCTTGGCCATGCTACTTTCCTACCAACTGCATCTCCAATGCATGACATATCAGATGTGGGTCGCCACAAATAAGCATCTTTATTTACTACTTTTTCCACTCAAATCACAACAGCAGACGGACCGAGTGTAATACCATTAACAGTATATTTTGGATCAGTGGCGTGGATTCTTCCTTCGGCAACTACACCTTCACCCTCAATCCAACCGTAAATCTTCCAAGTGTCTTCGATGATGCTGGTACTCTAAAAATGAGAAGTGAAATTCAAGACTTTAGTATGCTTTAGTATTAGATTATATGTTCTAATTCTCAAAATAAATATTAAGTTAATCATGGTTTTATCACCTGTTTAAAAAAACCCAGCCTTTTTCCATTATCGACATTTGAAGGCAAATAAGTTTCCAATCTTTGACGTATAAATTGGTTATCTATTGTAATCAAAAAAATAACTAGACGTTGAAGTACAAATACTTGTAGCACTACTGCATATAACCATGGTGGTTTAGTAGACAAAGGCAAAGAATACTTTTCCAAAAATGTAAATTTTACACTTATATTTTGCATTTAACCTCAGATTTACATGTATTTATAATTAATCCATGCATGAATTCAAAGCCTAAGTCTAGCAAATTATAGAATTACTTCATATAAATTCAAAGCCTCAGAATGTACAAACCAACAGTTTCCTCTTACCAAACCAACAGTCAACTTCACCGCCTCCTCTTCACTACCTCACATCCACACAACTGACATATTTCCAGTGCCTGCCACTCCATAAAAGACTATTTATGCTCCAACATTTACCACTCTCAACCATCGAGCCAGCCAATACCCAATCACAAACAAACCCGCGACCTCCATCAATGCTACTTGAACCCACCAAATTCCCGAAACACGCAACCTCAACCTCCTCTCAGCAAGCAACCATTGATTCACTGAACCACTTCAACAGAACATTCATATACTCAAAGAAATCAAAGCAGATATCCCAACAGATCATTGCAATTAGGGTTAAATCAACCATTTCAGTAATAGTTTAGGAAAAAATACGAAAATAAGATGCATTCAAATTCATATAAAATCCAAATAGAATCACAAAGTCGATTTAAAAGATTCATACCTAAATATACCTAATCAATTTAAAAGATTCATACCTAAATATACCTAGATCTGCTGGCTGCCGTGACTCGAAGTTGAGTAAGGGGGAAACGATGGAGTTGACGATGATACTTGAGTGCGATGAAAATTTAACACGATTAAAAGGGGAATTTTTTTTTCTGAAGAAGAAAGCAAATTAGGGACGAGAATTTTGTTAAGTACGAGAGTAAAATGATAGGTTACGTTTATTTAGTTCGCGCGGACTCTTTTTTTTAGAAGCGGGAAACGTGAATTATTTTTTGCCACGTTTATATTATTTGGTAATCTATTTTTTGTTGCATTTACAATAAAACGCCACCGATTTTTGCAACTGTAAATGGTTTTTCTTGTAGTGTACATTCCATTTTGAGGACCATCGTAAATTGGTACATCTGGTTCAAGAACTTCAACCACCCAAATAACTTTCTCTACATTCGGTATCACCTTCCTAAAATGACAAGTTGTTTGTGTTCCAACATAACATTTGGCTACATCCATCTGTAAACCTTGTGACAATAACATTACATATTTTTTTCCATTGTAGATAAATGAATATCATTATATGAGATGGTTGGAGTGGCAACTAGATTATTATTTATATGAGAATCTCCTAAATTAGAAGCACCTTCCATATGTGGAGTCACCACATGACTTGCAACATGCTTTTCTTGCAAATTAGGTATAAATTTCATAAAAGTTGAAGTAATTAATTTGATGCATCATTAACTTGATTAGCTACTTGCCTTTCTATCTCCAATTTCCAAACAGACAAATCCATGGCTTGCCTTTTTTCAACTATAGCTTTTACCGCTTGATTCATCTTTACTTATTTCGTAAAAGAAATAGAACTAACTGCTCGACAATAATTTTTCTTTCTATCGGAACCAAAAACTTCCACAATTGGATCATTTTCAAGAACTTCTACTTCACCATTACCACTAGAACTACCATCCAATTTTCTCTTTTCTTCTGCTTCTTCTATAAGTACCTACTGAAAGAAGCTATGCGGTAGGATCGTATAATATGGAATAGTGGAATGGTCTAGGTAGATAGCAATAAGCAGTAAGTAAAGTAGACACCAAGACTTTATACTGGTTCGGACCTCTTGTCCTACGTCCAGTCCCTAAGCTCCTCTTAGGAATTCTACTAACCAACAACCTTCACTTAACCCGGAGGAATAGGTTTACAACTTACCCAAACAACCGAACGGGATTTCTTACCTCAACTACCGAAGAGGACTTCAACTAGATACAAAGAGTATTTCTGACTTGCTGTGTTCTTGATAACACTAATGAGTCTAATTGAGTACAACTTTCCTATAATCATATCCTCAAGAATATGAAATGTGTTTATGAAGATTTAGGAAATATAAATTGCTATGAATCAAAAGAGTATTTAAGATAATCAGAGATTCAAGCAATTGAAGTGGTTTGTGATTGCTTTTGAAAACTTACGAAATCTGAAAATTTGATCAAGATAATAGAGAGATTAAAGCAATTAGAATTCGTGATTTGCAAATGATAGAAACATGTATCTATAGGTGTCTAAGAGGTGTATCTATTTGCAAAAGATTCAGGCAAGGGATGCATACATTACCATTGGAGAATGGTTGCAACTCTTGGGAAGAAGAAGGTGTCTTTTCATTAAAAATTAGCAGGTTCGAATTCAGTCGACTGAACAGGGAATTTCAGTCGACTGAAACTGTGCATGTTGTAATTGTGTAACAGGTTCAGTCGATTGGGAATACCTGTTCAGTCGACTGAACTATTGGTTTTTGCATAGTGAATGTTTTTCTAAAAAAAATGAAGTTATGAAACGTGTTCTAGTGTTTTGTGCAAGCCTCTTGAGGATAGATTTTAACAATGAATCTAAACTAAGACCTATATTTAAATCATACTTATGGTATCTTTGGTCTTCATAGTTCTCCCTTTAGCTTTGCACATATCTCTTCCTTTTTGTTGAAGCACATTGTCATTGATCAAAATATAGCGTATCAACATTCTCCCCCTTTTTGATTGATGACAATACTTATGTGTGTAACTATTCCTCCCCCTGAATATATGCACTGTCTTTCCTACAAAACAAGGTTAGTAACATAGATTTCTCCCCCTTTGTCATCGACAAAAAGGAAGTAATAATTGCAGAAGTATATTATTAAGAAAAAGACAATCTTTGATATGCATAACTATAGTTTAAACAACGCAAAATGTAGCATAAAAGAAAGAAGGCTATTTATACAAGTCGTTGTAGTAGTGTTCGAAATAGAAAAAAAACAATCAAACCATGAGTGATCAATCTCTATCCCAATCATAGGAGCCTTCTCGTTCGCCCTCCGGTTCACGAATCACGGGTCCACCGGTGGGTTGTGTAAATGCTCTTCCTCCTTGACCACCGGTATTTCCACTTGTGCTGCTGCTTGGATTTTCTTCGGATGACGTCCATGTGAAGGTTGGAGCCGGACGCTTGCCGCAGGAGGTTGAAGCAGAAGTGGAGCTTGTGCATGATATGGCATCCCATAATTTGTGGAAGAAACCTTTAATCCTATCAAGTTTATGATCCACCTTTTTGAGGCGATTATCAAGAATTTGTTGATTTCTTGATAGGATTCCTAATGATTGATTGGTAGTAAAATTTGGTTCAACGAGATGAATATCATCATCTTGATCGAAAGGTTCTTCTTGTTGGGGTTGAGGAGGTTGATGCGGTTCTTGATGTCTTGCTTCCCATTCGGCAAGAGATATGATGCGATGAGGTCTAGCCAGGAGTTGCATAAGGCTTATAGTCCGATGGTTGATTTGGTGAACGATTGTATTTTCGGACTCTGGTAGTGGCATATCAATGTTGAGGAGTAGTCGCATGATATACTCGCCAAAGTATATTGTTCTCATTTTGCCATTATTGAATGTAAGAAATTCATCAAGAAATGAGTTGAACCCAATTAACTTGAATATTGCCCCAAATAGCATATAGTGCTCTATAATTGTTTGGGTATACAATTTCATATGAGCCTGTTCGAGGGGTGATGGTGCGCATAAGAGCTTTGTGGAGAAGCCTGGCTCTTGGTCGTAAGGAAGTTGATTTGATATCGTGGATGTTAATGTTATCATCCAAAAATTGATGATTTATATTATCCCGAATATGAGGATTGAATTCAATTTCCTCAAGCTTACTTCCGAAGTTAGGAGACCCTAGAATATGTGCAATTCGGTCTAATGAAAACCATACCTTTTTACCGCGCACCATACTCCAAACACTGTCGTTTGGATTTCTTGGAGTTTGGTGGCCAAGATTAAGGTTGGCATAGAAGAGCTTTACAATAACATGATTGATGGCATGATCATTACGTTTAATATCTAAGAGCGATGTCAAACCTGATTGGTCGGTCAAGGCTTGAATGTTGTAAGCTTGAATACTCTGAAAGTTGATGAATGAGTGTTCAAAAATCCTTGAATTCTTCATTTTATTCCACCTAGTGACTGCCACTCCATCATAAAGCCATTGCGCAATTTGAGCATCAATTGGCTCGGAGGAGGTTGAAGTGGAAGCTCTTGATTTTTTTGGAGGCATTTTTGTGAGAATTTTGTGGAGAATTTTTATTAAAATGAAGATTTGGGGGCTAGGGTTTTTAAGAGAAATGGTGAAGAGGAAGCTTTGGGTAAGATAAAAAGTGAAAAGTAAAATAAATAAAAAAACTGATGTTAAAAAAGGGAAAGTAACCTGGGAAATGACGTTCAGTCGACTGAATAGTCTGTTCAGTCGACTGAATTTGAGCCTGAAAATTTTCGGGGTAAGATTCAGTCGACTGAACAGAGTTTTTAGTCGACTGAACTATTGACTGAAAGTTTCTGTGTTAAACTTAGTCGACTTTGCAGAGAATGTTAGTCGACTGACTATTGAATTATAGTTTTCTGTCTTATGTTCAGTCGACTGAACCTTTGGTGTTCTTCTTGAATTTTTAATGCGAATATTTTATTGAAAGAAATGATTACAATTGTACAAACATATTACAATATAACACATTATTTTGATCTTTTAAAAAATCATTTCTTTGGAGAAGGACTAATGTTCTTCGGTGTTTTATTTCCTTCATTCGCCATATAGTTCCTGTCCCATGAATTTGGGCTATATTGAGGAGTTTTTGGTGATACCCAAGGATTTATCGGATCGATTGGTGTACGATATGATGAAGATGGATCAAACGAACTAACTGGTCGAGGTAGGGGCTCACTCACATCATTTTTCTTCGAGCTACAAAATCGTAAACCAATTTTCTCAAGAAAGCTTAAGCGTCTAGCAGTTACTTTTTGTTCAAAATATAATTCGCGTTGAAGATCAATTTGCTGTTGTTGATAATGATGAATTTCATCAATTTTTCTTTTCGTATCAGGAGAGATAAATAGTCCACGTTTGGCCTTCTTCGAATCCGGTGTATAGCCAGTTTGATAATTTTCCCATTTATAAACCGGCTCGTGTTTTGGTGTTGGAGTAGGAAGATGTGGCGATGTAGGTGAGATATCGGTTGAGGAGGTTATGTTGATTGGAGAGTTTGATTTGTTGGAAGACATTTTTCTACAGAGTTTGAAATTTTTAGTTTTTGAAAAAATCATATGTGCATGTATATATAGAATTAGTGGTTTAAAAATGTGTGGTATAGAGTTAATAGGGATTTAGAGCCAGAAGTATGTTGTTGGTTCATATTTACTTTGAAATGAATGGTCTTAGGAGTAGATTAAGTTTTTAAACCTATAGTTAAGTGAACTAAATTTTTGTTTGACTTTTGTTTAGATGAAGTATATTTAAGTATTATATTTATTATCATATTTGCTATTAAATATCTTTGAAAGAAATTATTCCTAGTTCTCTTCGTAATTTTATAAACGAGTTTTCTAGTAATGGTTTAGTAAATATATCGGCAATTTGTTTTTCGGTAGAAATATGCTCTAAATTGATAATTCTTTTTTCGATATTGTCACGTAGAAAATGGTGACGAATATCAATATGTTTTGTACGAGAGTGATTTATCGGATTTTTAGACAAATTTATTGTGCTTGTATTATCACAATATATTGTAGAATTTGTTAAATTTATATTAAAATCTTTAAGTGTTTGTTGCATATATATGACTTGGGTACAAGCCAGAGCAGCAGATATATATTCCGCTTCACAAGTTGAAAGTGAAACACAATTTTGTTTCTTACTAAACCAAGATACAAGTGATTTTCCAATGAAATGGCACGTACCAATTGTACTTTTTCTATCAGTTCGAGATCCACCAAAATCAGCATCACTCAATGACACTAACTCGAATGGACAATCTTTTGGATAGAAAAGACCAAAGTCCTTAGTATTATTAAGATATCGCATAATTCGTTTTACGGCTCTTAAATGTGATTCTTTAGGATTAGCTTGAAAACGTGCACATAAACATACACTCATCATTATGTCTGATCTACTAGCGGTTAAGTATAGTAATGAGCCTATCATACTTCTAAACAACTTTTGGTCTACACTTTTGCCATTTTCATCTCGATCGAGATGAGTTGTGGTACTCAGAGGAGTAGGTTTTCCAGAAGTGTTTTCCATTCCAAAACGTTTAATTAGATTAGCACAATATTTTTCTTGGTTTAAGAAAATTCCATTCGTTAATTGTTTAATGTGTAATCCGAGAAAATAAGATAATTTTCCCATGTGTGACATTTCGAACTCCTTGGTCATTATATTTGGAAATTCTTTACACAGGTTTTCATTAGTTGAACCAAATATAATGTCATCTACATATATTTGAATTGTTAGAATGTCTTTAGTAGTGTTTTTAATGAATAGAGTTTGATCTACTTTTCCAATTTGAAATCCTGAATCTAGTAAATATCTTTTATGTCTCTCATACCAAGCACGAGGTGCTTGTTTAAGACCATATAAGGCTTTCTTTAATTTATATACATGATCCAGATATTTTTCATGTATGAATAAAGGGGGTTGCTCTACGTACACATTTTCTTTTATAAAACCATTTAGAAAAGCACTTTTAACATCCATTTGATAAAGTTTAAAATTGTGAAAACACGCGAAGGCTAATAGAATACGTATAGCTTCAAGTCTTGCAATGAGAGCAAATGTTTCTTCAAAGTCGATACCTTCCTCTTGATTATATCCTTGTGCTACTAGTCTAGCTTTATTCCTAGTTATATTTCCTTGTTCGTCTACTTTATTTTTGTAAACCCATTTTGTTCCTATAACAGATTGATTATTAGGACAGGGAACTAATTCCCAAACATCGTTACGTTCGAATTGATTTAATTCTTCTTGCATAGCAACAATCCAGTAGTCGTCTGTTGATGCTTCTTTAGGATTTTTAGGTTCTAATGTAGAAGTAAAAGCAACATGTCCCATTTGGTTTAGTTGACTTCTAGTTTTAACTTGAGAATCAATTTCACCGATTATGTTTTGTACAGGGTGATCTCGTAAGATTCTAGGTGGAGATCTAAGTTCGGTATTATTCATATTTTCAAGATTTGTATTTTCTGTATTTTTTATAAATTCGTCATCATCTTTTATACTCAAGTTTTTATTAAAGTTTTCATCAAAAGATACATGTAAAGTTTCTTCGATTATATTTGTTCGTTTATTAAAAACTCGATATGCCTTACTTCGTTCCGAGTATCCTACAAAAATTCCTTCGTCAGCTTTCAGATCAAATTTTCCTAGTTGATCTTTTGTATTTAAAATAAAACATTTTGATCCAAATATTTTAAAATAAGAGATATTTGGCTTTCTATTTTAAAAAAATTCATATGAAGTATTTTTAGTTAATGGTCTAATAGAAATACGATTTAATACATAACATGCAGCAGCTACTGCTTTTGCCCAAAAATGTTTTGGTAGATGGCTTCCATTTAATAATATTCTTGCACATTCTTGTAATGTTCTATTCTTTCTTTCTACTACTCCATTTTGTTGAGGAGTTCTAGGAAATGAAAAGTTATGATTTATTCCTTTCTTTTTACAGAAAGATTCAAAAGCTTCATTTTCGAATTCGCCACCATGATCACTTCGTATATTCTTAATTTTCAAATCTTTAGTGTTTTGAATTCTTTTGACAAATGTTTTAAAATGCTCAAATGTATCACTTTTATTTTTCATAAAAATAGTCCATGTATATCTTGAGAAATCATCAACTATTACAAATCATATCGTTTATGATTAATGGATTGAACTTGTGTTGGTCCGAAAAGATCCATATGAAGTAATTCTAGTGGTTGTAAAGTTGAAATATTTTTCTTAGATTTGAAAGATGATTTTGTTAATTTTCCTATTTGACAATCATTGCAAAGATTTTTTATTTTAAAGTTTATCATAGGTAAACCTCTTACTAATTCATTTTTAGAAAGTATTCTAATAGTTTTGAAATTAATATGACAAAATCTTTTGTGCCACAACCAAGGATCATTATCTTTGGCTAGTAAACACATATTTGTATTATGATTAATTTTCATATTTAGAACATAAATATTCCTATCTCTATTTCCCTCAAAAACAAGATTTTGGTTTTGATTAAAATACTACATTTATTTTCCGAAAAAGTTATTTTAAAACCTTTGTCACAAAGTTGACTTATGCTTAGTAGATTATGTTTTAGATTTTCAACTAATGAAACATTTGTAATAAAAGGTAAATTCGATGTACCGTAATTGCTCACATCTCCTTTGCCAATGATATAGCCTTTTGAATTGTCTCCGAAGGTAACCGAGCCACCATCAAAGTATGTGATGCTTGTAAGCATATCTTTGTCGCCGGTCATGTGTTTTGAGCAACCACTGTCTAGTATCCATTTCTTCTTTTTGAGTGGGACCTGAAAATAAATACAAAATTATTGGTACCCACCTTTCAATAGGGTCCTAAAAGTTAGAACATAGGAAACCAAACCCAATTTGGTTCAATATCCTTTTTATAAATATAATTTTTATTATTATGAACACTATCCATAAATGCTTTAATATATTTATTCCTAATTAAAATATTGTTAGTCCTTGGAACCCAAATTTTAACTATCTTACTTTCTTCTTTTGTTCTAATAGGTTCTCTTAATAACATTTGTTGTTTTGAATCAATATTCCTCTTAAAATTTGTATTTTTCTTTTTAGGAATTTTTGACTCCTTTTTATATCCTAATCCATGTTTATTTGAGGAGGATTGAGAATTTTCTAAAATCTTAGATAAATTTTCTCTTCCTTTGTTAAAATTAGAGACATTTTTAGTGATGTTATCTAATCTAGCTTGAAGACTATTATTTTCTAACTCAACTTGTCTAATCTTAGTTTTTAACTCATGATTTTTAGAAACAATTATATCATTCTTTGTCTTTTGGGTTTCAATTTCTTGACTTAAAAGTGATAATTGAGTTTCCGAATTTGAAAGAGACTCTTGAACTTTTTCAAGTTCTTCTTCTAGAATTTTCTTTTCATCTTTTAACATATCTCTTTCAAATTCAGCTTTGGTTTGATTTTCACAAGTTTCCTTGAGTTTCCTTTTATGAGTTTTTATTGTGCTCAAAAGTTCAGTGTTTACATCAATTAAATCGTCGAAAGTTAAATTACTAACCTCAGATTCTTGAGCAATAAAGCATACATTCGCTTGTTCATTGTCGCTATCATTTTCACTTTCAGATGAAGACACTACACCAAAAGCTGAATTTTACAACAAGCCTTCCGCCTAATTAGCAACGGTTATTTCCCGTTGTTAAAATACAACGGGTTTTAACCGTTGTTATGTATTTAGCAACTTGGAGGGAAATTTCACCTTTGGCGCCATACGTTTTGCCCGTTTCTTTTCTTTTAGCGACGGGATTTAACCGTCTTTTATATTGTGCGAATTTCTGGCGGTATAATTTAGTACCTTTGCGCCATAATGTTTACAACAAACCACGAAACATTTCTCGTCCCAAATTATTTCCCCATTCGCCCCAAAATATCTCCACCACCTCCGCCTCTTCCGAAAGAGCCAGAGCTAAGACCACTTCGAGGAGCAGGTTGCTGCCGAGCGTGCCAATCAAGGAAGGAGCGTGCCAATCAATCGCGGCGTGCCAATCAAGGAAGGAGCGTGCCACCAATCGCGGCGAGTAAGTCGTTTCGCTTACTGAAATTGTGAAATTGCAGTGGGACTGATTAGGGCTTGAGTATTAGGACGAGTTGAATGGCTAGGTCAAAATTTAGGTTACTTAAATTGTTAGGATTGAATGATTTTATTAGCAGTTTTAATTTGCTTACAGAATTTGTATGCATGAATTATTTAATTATCATTAATTAGTACCCAAATTTGATTTTCTGCTTTTTTATTTATTAAGTTTGCTACTCAAATCAATTACTAAATTATGTGTATTTTATATTTTGATGATGCATTAAACGTCTACACATATTCAGATGTACTTAATATCATTCTAAACTATTGCACTTAAATTGATTTCAGCTTCTAAAGTTATCAAAGTGAATTCTATTAGTTAATTTGGTACATCTGAATACGTATTGGTATCAGGTATTAGTTAATTAGGTACATCTAACTGGATTGATCACGTACATTGAATACGTATTGGTACCAATTGTAAACTGCTTCTAAATTATTAATTATGCAATTTGGTGATAAATTTTCGTATCTGAATACGTCTCATTTGGTGATTAATTGCCACTGTCAATCCAAAGGATTACAAGTATTCAGATGTACAAAAAAAAAAGAAATTCATAATCGCCATAATTAATTTGTAAGTACAAATTAGTAACCCAGAATCTGTTTTCAGAATCATGATGTAAAAGCAAACCTAACATGAACTTAATCCCATACATGATACATTCAAGAATTCACCAAGTCAAAGATTTAGTTTTTGTTCAATTTATTTTTTGTCAATCATTGACATTTGTTTGGCCGGTGTGTTTGCAAATCCTTCACTGTTTTTGACACTTTTGCTTCATAGCTTTTATGTCCGCAAGCCATCCATAGTTTTAGATCATGTCCTGTTTTGATTTCTACTTTCTTAGGTTCAGTAGGGGAAAAAGTCTCTGTTTATGGTGATTAGCATATGCTTGACTTTAAGAACCTAAGCAGAACCCGAAGTGAAACCGACATAGAAAGGAGAACATGATACATGAACTACAACATTGAAAAGAAGCATATGATCAGTTCTTATTACACTTTGACAAATATACTGAAAAAAAATCAACTTATTTTTTTCCCAAAAATGCATTTTAGTTACGTTTCTTGTGATTATACCATATCTTAGCCAATATTTGAACTTTAGTTTTACATGTTCAATAAAATCTAAATCAAAGGGTAATGTATGCTTGCACACTAAGCGTTGCTGGTGTGATGGTTCTTGATTAGAAATATTAAGTTTTGGGCACTTGGAAGCATTACCAGTGTGCTTGTCAGTTGAAGCTGTACTTCCGAGCATAATGATACTGAAATATTGATTTAGCGAATAGTATGGCAACTCATCATTTTTTGCTATATGATAGGTAATCAATGAGTGCACATAAGCCGAATCATGGCTAAAAGAGAAAAGGTAGCAACAAGAAGCTTTACCCAAACACGCCAATCCCGTTCTCCTTTCAGCTGATTTTAAAAGAAAGGCCGAGGCTTTAGACAGGTAAAATATTTTTTAAATATTTTCTCGACAACTATGGTGTTGGTACTTGGTTTTTTTTCCTTTTGATCATGTTTATAATGTTTTATTTTATTGATGAAACAAAACTACGATTTATAATATAGCAATCAAGTTTATATAGTTAGTTTGAAGCTTAGTTGCATAAGTTTGTTGAATGTGGTTGATGTAAAGAGCATGCCTCAAAGAAATATCTTTTATGAAATATGATTTTTATAGAAAATATAAAGAAATATAGTTTAAGATATCAAAGTTTGAAATATAGTTTTAAAATTAGTTTGCAATATGATTTTTAAAATATGAAGTTGAACTTTGAAATAACTTTGAGATAAGATTTATGAAATATTCGTATGAAATATAGATTAAAATATGATTTTTGAACTTTGAAATAACTTTGAGATATAATTTTGAAATATGCAAATGAAAAAATATAAAGAAATATAGTTTGATTTTTATTAGATATAAAGAAATATCTTTTTTGAAATATGATTTTTATAAAAAGTATAAGGAAATATAGTTTGAGATATCAATGGTTGAGATATCAATGTTTGAGATATAATTTGAAGTATGATATTTGAAATATGATTTTTAAACTTTGAAATAACTTTTAAATATGATTTTTGAAATATGCATATGAAAATTGAGCTTAACCGAGAATCATATATATTTTAAGTAAAGATAAACAATGGACCATCAAAGAGCTTAGTTATAACACTCTGTATTTCTCAATATTCACTTCAAAAAAATGAATCATGAATTTCTATGCATATTAGATCAAATGACATGAATTAATTGAAAGAATCAATATACACACAGCTTGGATCCTATAAATTCAAAATTTGTCAAATCAGTATTTAATGAAGACTGTTGTGATGACCATTCTTTAAATTCATTATATTTTGATCATAATGAATATTCATTACATCAAGCGTGTTCAATGCATAATAAAATATAGAAAGGTGTGAAATTTTCTTACTTTATTTATTCAATACAGTTTTTAATTACGGGTTGGCACTATATGGTTTTAATTTTATGTATTGGTCGATTTAGCACTGTTCGAAGTTTCTTCATAGTTTTTTAAAAACTTAGCTTATATCCTCTTTACTATAGTTTGCTTTCTCTTTTTTAAATACTAATTTTCTTATGGAATTTTGTGTATGGGTGCAAAGGAAGGAAGTGAGTGAGAAAGAAAATGATAAATTGCAAAACTTTAAGCTCTGTTTTAGTGAAATTATAAACTATTTTACAAGAGAAAGCATGACTTCAAATCTTTCATTTGACTAGTCAATTCAATATGATTCTTTTGTTTGCACTTGCAAGTATTCAATGCTTTTCAAATTGCCAACAGATATGGGCATTTCACCATTGGAATAGTTGTTAAAAAGATAAAATGTTTTAAGCTTTGAAAGCTTTCCAATCTCAGGTTGTATTAGTCTATCATATTATTCTTCATTAACCTGCAAGTATTCAATGCTTTTTTTTAACGCTAGTATCACTTTCTAAACAAAAAGATTTTAATTTATGTTTCTATCTATAAATAAATCTAAGAGATTAGGTTAAATCATATTCCTTTTTGATCATAATAATTCTATGACATCCAACAAAATTCAAACTGACTTTCCTCCTCTAACTTATTTAAGTCTTCTAATGATATGTGGTAACTTAAATGTCAAAGTCGCAAAAATGCATGCTTGAGCAAAAAAATCATTTGAACTGTATTTTATACGTTAGCTAGTTCATAATCATAATATTAATAGTTATTATAATGACAAATGTTACAATACTATTAATTACTTGATCGTATTTCAAGTAATGGCCACTATGCCTCAGTTGTTGGTTGGCCACTGTGCCTCAGTTGTTGGTTGGCAAAGTATTAGCAATGGCCTCAGTTTCTGTTCTTCCCGTGGTTCTGTTGTTTTTGTTTATTTTAGTGGTTTCTTAGATAAAAGTTTAGTTTACCATTTAATTCCCTTAAATAAAAGTTTTATATCATTTGTCTAATTTATTTATATGTTGTACATGCATGCATGATTACTATTTATTTATATGTTGTACATGCATGCTAGATTATGTGTTACATGTTTTATTTATTTACAGTATTCGATTTTGGTTTTATTTGGCTTCATTTGGTTTTATATCAGAAGAAGCAAAAGATTGATTTGTAGTATGTGGATTCCTTAATTATCAGTCCTTTTATTTTGATATATATGTTGGGTTGAATCATTCACTAGTTGTCACATTCACTAGTTTAGTGCTAGTGTTAAAAATAAGATTGATTGTGAAAAATAATAACCAGTAGGGATATTATTTGATTGGTAGTTGATTGAGTTGATTGTTGTAGGATAATATCAACTAGTGATATTATTCGATTGGTAGTTGATTATTAATCGATGATAAATAATTGTTTAGTAGTAATTGTAGATAACTATTATTGGGTAAAATAAATTTTGTAAATGACGCGAGCCATGTGTTGCGTAAAAGAGGAGTAGCGCATAGACGTTATGCCGGTGCTAAAATTCATGTCGTTGTAATGTCAAATTTTTTTGGAAACAGTTTGGTGCTAATGTTAAAAATAAGAATAACTTTTTTGTTAACTTAGTTAATTTTTATAAAACATAGTTAATTTAGTTAATTATGATATAATTTTGTTAACTTAGTTAATTTTTATAAAACATAGTAAAATAATAAACTTAGTTAATCGTTGTAATGTCAAATTTTTTTGGAAATAGTTTGATACTAAAATAATAAACTTAGTTAATTTATTTAATTATGATAAAATTTTGTTAACTTAGTTAATTTATTTAATTATGATAATTATTTTAGAATTATTATGCATTTTAATCCTCGAAGCCTTTGCATTTAAACATGAAATTATTCACGTACTTAGTAGCTCATTATTTTCTTTCAGTATGTCTTTTAATATAGACAAACAATGGATGAATGAATCTAATCGAAGAAATGAAGAATATGTGCAAGGAGTGATAAATTTCATTAAATTTGTTACTGAAAATGGTGGCAATAAGGAAAAGTTTTCGTGCCCTTGCACGCGGTGCAAAAACGAAGATACATTTGAATTAAAGGAAATTCATTATCATTTGCTTAGATATGGTATTGATCAATCATACACTGTGTGGTATTTTCACGGGGAAAGAATACCGGAGAAGCCAAAACAACAACCGGTTAGTCATGCCACTAATACCGATGAGTCTGCAAAAATTAGGATGGAAGATTTGGTCAATGATGCGGATAGATTCCATCATTTTCAACCTACAAGTCAGTTGCATGATAATGCTAGTATTGGAGAGCAGTCTACGGATAAATCATTTTTCGGTAGTGCAACTGCAACAGAGCCATTGTATCCTTCATGTCCAAAAGGGATTACAAAGTTGTATGCCATTGTTAAACTGAATAGCTTGAAGACCCAATACGGCTTTTCAGACAATGGTGTGACTGCACTACTCGAATTCATAAAGGAGTTACTCCCCGAAGGTAACACGCTACCGTCAAAGTATCCCGACGTGAAGAAGATCATTAGGCAACTTGGGATGGATTACATAACTTATGATGCATGCATTAATGACTGCATCTTGTACTGGAAAGATAATGCAAACAAAGTTTGTTGTCCAAATTGCCCCAAACCAAGATATAAGACAACGCTCGACGAAGAGAGAAAAGCTACCAAAGTACCTCAAAAGACGGTAAGACATTTTCCTTTAATTTCTAGATTGAGGAGGCTGTATACTGTACCATGGATAGCAGAAGCGATGACCTGGCATGGTCGTGCCAAGTCCGGTACAACCGTAATGCGTCATCCGCGTGACACTTCTCAATGGAAAACTTTAGATTCTTTTGATTCTTCGTTTGCTGCCGAACCACGAAATATCACGCTTGGAATAGCAACAGATGGTTTTTGTCCGAATGCTTCTTTAACAAATCCTTATAGCTGTTGGCCAGTGATTGTAGTACCATATAACCTTCCTCCGTCTTTGTGCATGAAAAGAGAGTTCTCAATGTTAACACTGTTGATTTCTGGGCCAAAACAACCAGGGAAGGATATTGATGTTTATTTAGAACCTTTGATAGACGAGTTAAAGCAGTTATGGGAAGGAGTCGTTACATTTGATTCATTTACGAATTCTGAGTTCATAATGAGAGCTAGAGTGTTGTGGGCAATCCATGATCATCCCGCTCTTGGGACTTTATCGGGATGTACAACTCACGGCTACTTTGCATGTCCTATTTGTGGGGAAGAAACTGATTCTTATTATCTCCCTGAAAGTAAGAAAATTTGTTACATGGGACATCGTAGATTTCTTCCGTCCGGACACAAGTTTCGATACGATAAGACAAATTTCAACAACGAGCAAGAACTTAAGCGTCCTCCAAAGCCACTGACTGGTTATCAAGTTGAAAAAAAGGTAGCGAATATAAAAATGAAAGTTGGTAAAGAAAAACGAGAAATTGGTCGAAAACGAAAAAAGATAATCGATGAAGAAGTTCCTGCATGGTATAGGAGGTCGAAATTCTTTGATTTACCATATTGGAAAGCAAATTTGACCCGACATAATATTGATGTTATGCATACAGAGATGAATGTCATGAAACATTTGATTAACACAATTATGGACCATAAAGACATGTCAAAAGATGGCTTCAATGCACGGAAGGATTTGAAAATCATGGGTATAAAACAAAAGTTGTGGGTGATAGAAGATCCTGAAACAAGTAAACTAACCATACCAATTGCGACTTTCACTTTGAGCAAAGAAGAAAAGATAAGGTTTTGCACCATTTTGAAAAATTTGAAAGTGCCGAGCAAATTCTCTTCTAACTTCCGTAACAATGTGAGCATCAACCCTCCTGAACTAAGAAATATGAAGTCGCATGATTACCACGTCATAATGCAACATTTACTTCCGGTATTGCTTCAGCATTATTTTCCGCAACATAAGGATCTACGGAATGCTATTCACCGCAGAATATGGTTTAAACTTAGTTAAGAAATCGAGAAGAGTATAGATTGGACGACTATTCACAAACCTTAGTAACTGGAGACTTGAATTGTTCCAAATAAATAATAAGGAAAGAGCATAAAGCTGCTAATACGTCATGCTATTTTCATTTGGAGTATCATATGATACGGTCACACATCATACACTGGAGATTTGATTCAGTGCATTGTATGAGAAGTATAGGCTTATGCTAATTTGATTAATTTCAAGTGTAAAACATCTATAATTAATTCAAGTGTAAAACATCTGTAAAACATCTATAATTAATTCAAGTGTAAAACATGTATATTAGAACACAGTCATACTCCATTAGACATGCATGGTTGTAGCCTATGTCATTTGTTATATTGTATGTGAATTAATCCCTTTATCTTGGTTTGTTATACAGAAATATTTTGAGCTCGATCCTCTATCAAAGGACCTTATGTTCAAAAAGATGTCCGAGATTTTTAGGGGACACAAGAGTGATTTGCGCAAGAATTATTATGATATTTTCAACACTGACGAAGAAAGAATGAAAAATTGTCCGCCGAAAATTGATAAAAATGATTGGGAGGAGTTCATAAGATACGAATCAACACCCGAGGCAAAAGAAAAAAGGAAGAAAGGCAAACAAAATAGATCAAAGCTCGAATATTGTCATCATTCGGGACGTAAGAGTCACGCTAGGATTACTCAAGAAATGGTACGTGTTTTTACTATGTTTTCCTTACATACCGATTCAAGAAATTGAGCTATGCATATAAAGATAACATAATCAGAAATATAAATTGAGTAAGATATTACTCATAGTCAGTTTTGTACAAAATAAAATAGGTATGTAATTCAATTTTTTTTATTGAAGGGTTGTTTTTTGTGTATTAAGATTGATTATTCAGATAGGATTAAAAAGACTCCTATACGACCTAGGTCAAATTTGTTATACTATATATGCATGAATGGGTGTCAGGTGAAGTGGTGCAGTATTATTCAAGTTGTGATACTGTTTTCGAATGTTTTGAGATGTCTTGGGGTATTTCTGATCTACCTTTGTGTGTATGATCATGCTGTTTTGAGGGTTGTCATGGTCAGTGAATATACTGTAGTTTTTCTTTTAAGAATGTCTTGTCATGTAGTGGATGTAGTACAGGGGATAAGTGTGGTAAGAGCGTGGATATAAGTGCTCCAGTTCCCATTGCTTTTTCAAATTTGGTGCTTTGTATTTTGTTAGCTGCAAGGTCTAGGATTTAAAGTATAATACTGGGATTAGTGCACAATGTGACAGTGGTTTATCTAAAAGATAACAGGAATTCACATGCAATATCAACATCAAATTTAGGGAGAAGTTTTATGTACTGCTATTCCCGTGACTGTACTATGTGTATGCTACTGTTTTAGACTTGCAGAAACGAACACTATGCCTGATTTTTGGCACTACAAATGCATAACCGGTATATCGTTGCTTGACCAGAGATTTTTGTACTTTCAATGTATTATCAGGTTTTAGTGAATTTTATTTTCTTTGTTAATTTGCATTAAAAGAAGGATTTGCATTTAAGTTTTGTAGTTTAATCATGTTATAGTAGTTGCATATTATACTGTAGAGTGAGCAAAAAACTTCAAACAAGGGAGTATGCTCACTCTATTTCAAACCCATTCAAACTTCAAAGAAATTGATCTTGGAGCAAAAAACGACAGTGAATGTGTGCAGAAAAAAAAACTTCTTATACATGTTTTATTGCTTAAACTCAAATGGCAGCATGTTCCCTTGTTTAGATTTATAACATGACAGCAAAGTATGCAAGTTGAATTGATATAGCAACGCATCGCTCGTTTTACACTATTCCATGCTTTTTGACTAAATAAACTTTGGGAATAACTCAGTCTATACATACTTTGAAAATGCACAATGGATGAAAATGCTGGTAGTTTTTAAGATTTGAAATTTGTATGTTCTTTTCCCATGTTTGCATAGCACATGCAAAGTACAGCTGCTTAAATACCATACTTATATATATATATATATATTTGTTTTTATCTGCATTTGATTTCTTGTATGCAGGTCGATACAAGTTCGGGAGCAGAAGTATCACGTCTTCAAGTATGGGAGAAAACACATAAGAAAAAAGATGGCAGCGTGTCTGATGCGTCATCTTCGTTCTTTGTAAGTTAAACAAATAATAACGCCTTTAAATTAATTTTTCATTATTCATTATATATATATATATATGTATTTACATTTCAGGACAAAATTGGAAAAGAAAAGGAAACGGCGAGTGGTGGTGATGAAGAAGTTTTTATAAAAGTGTTTGGTAATGATGTAAAGGGCAGGAGCCGATGTATTGGGACCAATATATCTCCTAGTCAAGTTAAGGGTGCTGCCATTCCATGCAAACGACTCAAAGAGGCCAAAGGAGAATATGAGCAGCGGCTGCAAGCTGTGGAGCAAAAACTGTTGAAGGTGGATAGCATGGATGATAAACTGGAGCGTATTCTCAAGCTAGCCGAAGGTGGTCAAGTAGGCAGTAGCACCGGTACTTCTCAGAATCTCATTCCGACCAATCCGTCAATCGACCAAAGATGTGAAATCCTGAACTTCGAGGATGAAGTAATTGCAACAGGTACTATTTTATATATCAGTGTATATAATTCGACATATATTTACTCCTGGAATGCTTATTAAATCTGTATGATATTATTAAATCCATATTATACATATACCAATGATATAACAGGTACTATATGCCGAGATTCCACACAATCAATATGTCATGGAAAACCAGTACCACTCGCATATGAAAAAGTTTTGTTAGACAAAATTTTGTTGGAGGATGAGCGAACTGCCAAAATGAATCGACATATGGCCGAGACCTTTAGGGACATTGGAGTCGAAGGTTATGTGTGCCATCAAAAGGGTTTGATACGATATCTTTAGTCGGAGGTATGTCTTTTGTTTTATATTTGTTTAGCAATATACAGCTTGCTTTCCATGGTAATTTGTATTTTTACGTTATTATAACAATACATTAGCATCGGATCTTCAATGTTAGCGATCGCTCTTTGGTTTATAGTGAATTCGTGATAACTATGCAGATGAACATTCACGTTATATTCTGTTGTTTTGAAATGAAGTGCACACATTTTGTGTAACTGAAAGGCAAATCTTTTGTTTGAGAATAGTAGTCCATTTTGTTAGGTAGAGTTGCACATCATTTTGGATACATTATTTTAGATGAGAGCTATCTCGTCGTTACAGAGGTCAAATTGATCAATACTGAAAAAGGAGAGGATGGTTATACAAGGATGCTTTGGGTTGGAAGTACTATACATGTATTTTTCTTACAAAATTTTTCTTTTTTTTCTGGGTAAATGGGTAGTATTATTTATATATTTTCAATAAGAAATCTTGTATAGATGGTTAGGCTGTTGTGTATGTAAACACAAACTGAATTTGAATGAAGGGACGTGAAGGGTGAGTAGTCGATTTCTTTGTTACTCAAGTTGTTTCACATTTTCTGAGCATGGTTGTGATGTAAATAATGAGTTTTTGATATCATCGTCCATGTTATATGGTTGCATTTGAAAATAATTTTGGAATGAAAGGGAGTAGGTGGTTTATACCCCGTGATATTGGCTGCTAATGCAGTGCGTTGGCTACTGAACGGGATGCCGTGAGGAATCATCAATTACTAAAATTAATCATACATGGATTAAGATAGGGTAACCGATCTGTACATGTGAATGTGATACAATTTTTTTTTTTTGGATTTATTAGCTGATAAGAATCATAAGATGCTGCAATGCTGCATAGACAAGCTCAGACAAATAATTGAGAATTGTTTGCATCTGAATACAAGGGGCCTGGTGCACCACCTGTTAGAAGTTTTTTCAAAATATTTGGGCGGGGGTGGAGGTCTGGGTGGGTGGGTATAATACCCTGTATTAATCGTTATTTTAATACTAAAGGCAAAATGATAATTTTACAAATATTGAAATTAGACGACCTGACTTATACCATCGCGTAGAGCTTATTGGATGAAGTCTTCTAAATCTGATGGCAATTGAAAACGTATTCTATAACAAGATCTCACTTCTAAAATTTCTCAGAATGTTTACTCATCTAAGACTATTTTTGTATTACTTACTTGAGCATGATTAATATATCTTGTAATATGTATTTGTTTTATCTTTATTGATACGATATCAATCATATTTGTTTTATCTTTATTGTGGCGAAGTATGTTGAGTTTTCACTATTGCTTATGGAATTTCTTTGATTTATGTGCAGGCAGCTTCTATTGTACTTACATTCAGGTGTCCAAACGAAAGAGCACTGGTACATTTTCTTACAAGACTGTTCTATACATAATTATATTTGATTAGTAAATTTGGGTTGCTAAATAATTTGAGAGTAGTTGTTGTGAATTTCAGTCAATTTGAATTAGCCTACTTTGTACCTTTTAAATCAGAAATTATGACTAATTTGATCAAAATGAGTAGTATGCTTATGTTGATTAAACTATTTAGGTTCACTTCGATTGCCTGTACATTGACCAAAATTTGTGGATGTAGCCAATCTTGGTTCATTTCATATATGTAAACATTAAATAATTTATATGTAAACCTGATTTGGATTCAAACCACGTAATGGCTTCGTTGCGTCATTTTTGTTCTATGTCTGCTTTCTCGAATGCAAGTAGTAACAGATATTTAGATTAGTTATTTATATTCGTTTTATGTAAAGCAAATGATATCTTAATTAGAATTACTTGGCTTAAAATTACCCATGTAACAAGAACGTTATGATTAAATTGTTTACTGGTACAATCTAGGTTCCATATTTCCATGTGTACAGGATTTTAAATAGTATACCATACTGAAAATTGTAGCTAAAACAACAATGAACAAACGTCATGTAGGAGTGATTTCTGATGAAAGCACACATCATAGTTGCTGAAACACATGACTGGTCAGTAGTAAATTGATAGAATCAGGAGTTGTGGCAATAGGGTTGATCAGGTGAGTTGGACTATTAAGACTAGATAGACTGCACGAGCAATGTTCTATTGTAGTTGTACCAATGAGTTGAAGTGTTTGAAGCACCTAAAACCATTGTCTGATATGTAGCATGCTGATGTATGGCCAGTTATTACAAACTGAAATATTTTTGGAGCATGAGTATCAGACTTTTAAGAATTCAGTCTTAATTTGAAAGTGGACTGGAAGTTTGGGGCTTTGTTGTTTCAATTTTAGTATGCACTTTGTTGTTTCATATCAGTCTTAATTTAATCATAACCTGAAACTGATTGATCCTTGGACATCATAGGAAACATGTCTTCTTATGTGCAGTCTAGTAAAATCTCTTAATTTATAACCTTTAAACTATTAATACCATTTTATGTTCTCTTGTATTTCATGTTATATATGATTCAGTAACCAGAATGCATTGGGTTTTAACATTTATATGTATAGGTTAGTTTAATGCTAACTCATGTTTATTCATTTTGCAGCTGCATGGAAGGCCTGGTTACGAGGAAAGCTGTTTGAGCATGTAAATGAACGCTGTATTAAGAACGTATGCTTGTGTGAATTATCTTAGACTGCTCAAGTTAAGTGTTGTTATCATATGTATGGTGAAAATACTGTTATCTTCAAACTTAGGACGATGGATGCTATTATTATATGTTATGTAATAACACTATGATAATACTGTGTCATGACTTATGTAGCTATTTGTAATTGTATGTCTGGTAGCACTGTATTTGTATGTCGGGTAGCTGTTTGTAATTGTATGTCTGGTAGCTGTTTGTAAATGTATGGTAATACTGTGTCATGACTAATGCTTTTAATGCCTATATTTTTTTTCCAAACGGACAGAATTACAACGGGTAAGAACCGTTGTAATTTAGTACATAACAACGGTTTCTGCCCGTTTCGTTATGAGTAAAGGCCATGGAATTATGGCTCAAATGGAACGGCTAAAACCCGTTGCTATTTACGATAACACAACGGGCAATACCCGTTGCTTTATAGACACTAAGAAACGGTTTAAAACCGTTGCGTATGATCTAAAAGAAACGGTTAATTACCGTTGCTATTTGTAAATAAACAACGGGCAATAACCGTTGCTTTATGGCCATTAAGCAACGTTTAAAACCGTTGCGTATGATCTAAAAGAAACGGTTAATTACCGTTGCTATTTGTAAATAAACAACGGGCAATAACCGTTGCTTTACGGCCATTAAGCAACGGTTTAAAACCGTTGCTTATGATCAAAAAACAACGGTTAATTACCGTTGCTAAAGTTTACCACTCCGTTATTAGAAACGGTTTTTAACCGTTGGTAATAGTGTAAGCAACGGTTATAAACCGTTTCTAATAGATGATTATGGCGTAGTGAGATGAATCTGAATCGTCCCATGTTACATAGAATGCCTTCTTTTTGAATTTTCCTTTCTTGTTTTTGTTATTGAGAGTTCTCTGATTCTCCTTCTTTTGCTCTGGACAATCTTTGTGCATGTGACCTTTCTTGTGACAGTTGAAACATTCTATATTCGAGGATGTAGGTTTGTTCAAGAAATTCTTTTTGAATCCGTTTTTATTTCCTTTTCTATATCTTGAGAATTTCTTGAAATTTTTGGCTATAAATGCTGAATCCTCATCTTCAGACTCCGATTCTTCCTTTTCCGCATGAAAAGATACATTCTTTCTTTCTTGTGCTTGATCTTTCTTAGCTTGAATATTTACTTCATACGACATAAGATTTCCAATTAATTCTTCTGGTTTCATTGTAGATAGATCATTTGCTTCTTCGATTGCTAAGACTTTTCTCTCCCATTCATCAGTGAGTGAATTTAGAACTTTAGATATAATATCAAAATCCGTGTATTTTTCTCCTAGTCCTATTAAGGCATGATGAATGTCTTGAAATCTCGAGTACATATCATTGATGGATTCTTTCTGTCGCATTCTAAAGTTTTGGAACTGGTTCTTTAGCATGGAGATCTTTGTTGGTTTGACCTTGTTTGTGCCTTCATGTATGGTTCTAAGTGTATCCCATATCTTATGTGCAGTAGTACAAATGCTAACACGATTGAACTCATTTCTATCCAAAGCGCAAAATAGCATATTCATAGCTTTGGCATTTGCACTAGCTTCATTCTTCTGAGTTTGTGTCCATGTAGGGTAATCAGTTGTGGGTACAATGAACTCTGCTTGAGTTGCATTCCAGGGTTCAAAGCTTGTTGCTTGCGTATAAATCCTCATCCTTGTAGCCCAATAATTATAGTTTAGTCCATTGAATAGAGGGGGTCTTTGGGTAGATTGTCCTTCTGCAAATGTAGAGCTATAGGCAGTTGTTGTGCTTGTGCTTGTGTTATTTTCCATATTATCAATATGTCAAATAAAAGTGTTATTGTTATAGGACGACCTTGCTCTGATACCAGTTGAAAGAAGCTATGCGGTAGGATCGTATAATATGGAATAGTGGAATGGTCTAGGTAGATAGCAATAAGAAGTAAGTAAAGTAGATACCAAGACTTTATACTGGTTCAGACCTCTTGTCCTACGTCCAGTCCCTAAGCTCCTCTTAGGAATTCAACTAACCAACAACCCTCACTTAACCCGGAGGAATAGGTTTACAACTTACCCGAACAACCGAACGGGATTTCTTGCCTCAACTACTGAAGAGGACTTCAACTAGATACAAAGAGTATTTCTGACTTGTTATGTTCTTGATAACACTAATGAGTCTAATTGAGTACAACTTTCCTATAATCTTATCCTCAAGAATATGAAATGTGTTTATGAAGATTTAGGAAATATAAATTGCTATGAATCAAAAGAGTATTTAAGATAAATCAGAGATTCAAGCAATTGAAGTGGTTTGTGATTGCTTTTGAAAACTTAAGAAATCTGAAAATTTGATCAAGATAATAGAGAGATTAAAGCAATTAGAATTCGTGATTTGCAAATGATAGAAACATGTATTAATAGATGTAAAAGAGGTGTATCTATTTGCAAAAGATTCAGGCAAGAGATGCATCCATTACCATTGGAGAATGGTTGCAACTCTTGGGAAGAAGAAGGTGTCTTTTCATTAAAAATTCGCAGGTTCGAATTCAGTCGACTGAACAGGGAATTTCAGTCGACTGAAACTGTGCATGTTGTAATTCTGTAATAGGTTCAGTCGACTGGGAATACCTGTTCAGTCGACTGAACTATTGGTTTTTGCACAGTGAATGTTTTTCTAAAAAAATGAAGTTATGATACGTGTTCTAGTGTTTTGTGCAAGCCTCTTGAGGATAGATTTTAACAATGAATCTAAACTAAGACCTATATTTAAATCATACTTATGGTATCTTTGGTCTTCATAGTTCTCCCTTTAGCTTTGCACATATCTCTTCCTTTTTGTTGAAGCACATTGTCATTGATCAAAATATAGCGTATCAACACCTACATGCATTCAATATCATATTAGATTGAAATTTATACTAAAAAGAATGACAAATAGTAATCAAGGGTCACGTGGCATGATTTGGTGCGTTCGTTTCGTTTATACAAAGAAAAAATACGTACAAATTTGATGCTCCTTACCAAGAATTCATTTATTTACAATTGGAAAAACATTAGATTACCGAATACAAGCCACTATTATATTTTTCAAGGATAAAATTTTGATTTAGGATTCGAAAAACAAACATATCTGAACAATGGTCATTGTTTCAAAACTAATTATAAAAACAGAAATGTTTTTATATAGTTTGCGCATTGGGTTTTCACATTCCAACATTAGCTCTTCAAATTTGATAGGCGTGATCATAACCTTATTTTTAATAAAAACACTTATGAAGAACGGTTAATTTTTTTAGTTAGATCGATAATTTTTTAGATAAAATTTTATTTACAACTTATATTACATAAAAAATCGCATACCTGATGTATATTACTCAAACGTGGTAACTATATAACTATGCGAACCTTATTTTTACAAAGATAATAATTCAATAAACCAACCACTTTTACTAAAACAAAGAAACGGATTTAGAGAACAATGTGAATCTGCTCACTCGGTGATTAAAAAAAGTACCGACTAACATGCTCCAACCTGACCCACGTTATCCCCGCTCACTTAATTGTGCTCTAATTTAACCCACTGGCCAGAATAAATTACAAATTGATGACGACAAACAACAAAATTATATTTCTAGTTTGAAGCGAAAAAACGATCTGTCCAATGCTCTGTAAGGATTTACTCACAATTCATTATAAAAGTGCAAAATCATGAACAATTTAAGTTTATATGTGCATGATTGGTTGTTGCAGAATATAAGCAGCTGCTTATATGTAGAATTGTTAATTCTACCGTTTGACATTTAGAAGTGTTAAATATAAAGTAGCTATATCTCACACCAAATCTCATTTATATCATCAAATATCAAATGATTGTATTCATACTCATTGGATGTTCAGTCATATTTTATTTATACTGTTTACATTTATATTGTGTGCATGTGTAATTCTGAATAAAAGGAAGTATTCAAAAGAATCAAAACTAGTGGTAGAATTTTCAGAGTTTTACCCTGAAACTAGAAGATTGGTAATGTTATGTTTTTATACCAAATGGTAGTCGATATCTTGCTTTGTTAAAACTAGTTTGGTTGTATAAATTTAGTAAAAGTTTCCCTTTTTTTGTTAATTTCAGTTAGATCCATAATTATTATATAGACAAAAAATTTATAAACAAGAAATTCTTACTAATCGATTGTTCCATCTGGTGCAACCAATGGTGCTCTGTTAGGAGATAAATCAACTGACTTTTCCTAGAGCTCAGTTGAATGGCAAAAGCCATAGTAGCCAGAGCCACTTTCTATGCACTTGTAGGGGGAACCACATCTAGGCAATTAGTATGGCTCCTTCTGTTGAATCAAACCTTTAGGATAGCAAACGAATCCATTAGTTCTCTTGCATCAGGCTGCCAGTGATCGAATTGATTCCATTCGGATTCCGCCTTCGAAGATGCCACAATGAAGAAGCATCGCTAAAAACTTTAAATTAAATGCATGGTAGTGAACAATTCACAACTAAGTTGAGATATATTAACATCCAAACACACTCATACACATAATGTGACATATTTTAGAAAAACACGAGGAATCAGTAGATTATATATATGATGCAAAAGGAGTATTCACTATAATATATTTGTAAAAGATGACGAAAGATATATTATATGAGAAAGCTATATGTACCCTTATTTTTAATTTCAGTCCTGATGAGCATTTTAATGTTGCAATCAAAACACTTACATATGTTTCTGCGGCACATGGTAGTATTTCTCCAGATTTTCTTTTATGTCCAGCCTTCCAAACCATCGCTCTTGAATTTTTTCGGTTTGCTAAGACCTACAAGAAAGAACAAAGTTAACACATAATTAGCATAACATTTTATAATCAACGACTATTTAGAAAAGATATTTTTCAGTACCCCCTCATCGTGCACTCTATGGTAAGGTTTTCTTCCTAGAGTGTGAGTGATCAGACATTTTGCTTTGTTTTTGGCATTTCTTTTACATTGCTCCATCTTTTCATCGGTATACTCAATGTCAACAAACTTTTTCCACCGCACTTTATCAATATCCTTTGGACATCTATCAATAGCAACACGTTTAGGAATCATAGTTCCATCAACCCTAAGAAGACTTTTTCGTAATGATGACTTCATTGTTCTATAAAATGGTGGGAAATGTTTCTCCAATAACGGTTGAGCTATGGTAGGATCTACATCCACGTCGAATTCTTTCTATTACAAGAAAGGGAGAAAAAATTCATGAAACGGTCATATACACCATAATTTACTTGTGATGAGTTAATGATAATGAAAATATAATTAAGTAGTTAATTGGTGAATAAATAACATGATCATTTTCTAAACCTAGAAAAAAATCAATTAAATATGTAAATAAGAGTGTGTTGAAATACCAAAAGTCCATCCCACAGTTTATTCTTATAGAAGACATCTACATTCCTCCATTCTTTATAGCCAATGGGTATATGACAACAAATCAAATCACCACAACGTGAACTCCATTTGGCCGCATCATCTCCCTTTGCACCATCAACACCAACCATTATAAAGTGCTTTTTACCTTTAGATGGGTGAGGTTCAATAGTCTCTGTTGTACTTAAATTTGAATTGGCGATGGAATTGTTTGTCATTTTAGTGAAAATCTGCATATAAAAAGGAAAACAATAATATGATGTAATATAACACTTGGAATACATCAAATAAAAGGATATCATACGTCGTGTTTTATCATAAGTTGAATAACACCCAAATTATATAAATATTCAATGCATGGATCAAAACATGCAAAATATCTCATAACACAACACGATCGTACATTACATCAATAAGAGTTAATGCGTGGATCAAAATAAGCAAAATACATGCAAAATAGTTCCAATCAATAAGTTGATTTCTATTCAATACATTTCAATAATGATTCTAAGTTTGGTTGTTCTTCCAAAATAAATTGAAAGGTTGTTGATATTTCATAATCGTCTATGTTATCCATCATGCGTTTAGGAGAGCGTCTAACAATGGACCAATCAGGATTTTGCGTGTTTTTTATGTAAAATACTTGACTTGCTTCAGATACGAGAATAGCAGGTTCATCATGTTCTCCATTAGTATTCTTGAGCTTCTTCAAGTTCACCATCAACACATTGGCCTACGGGCAAACCTTTCAACCATTTGTCTTATCTCCAACATTCACCCAATCGCAATAGAATACTACATGTTGATAATTATAGTAATCAACCTCCATGATCTCTTTAATAACACCATACCAAGTAGTGTCATCATCCATAGGATTTAGGTCTTTTGAATTTGCAACAAATGTAGTGATCGCATCCATGCAGACGCCGCTATCCTGTGTTGAAATGGTGTCATCATAATGTTGAGGGGAGAATGTGTAGCCATTCACTCTATACTTGAGATAAGTTTTGGCTTCCCACTTTGGACCACTGATATACAACCACAACATTGTGTCCATGCATTTTTCTTCCACCAACTGTTACAAATTTAAAATAAAAAAATAAAATAACATCTGTTGAAAAAGAAACGTAATACTTTCGAGTATAAGTAGCACACCTTCTTGTGTAACCAATCAATAAATTCAGATTGGACTATTACTTATGCCTTTGTGATAATTTTCCTTTTACCATGAGGGCCGTACTCTAAAGATAAACGGTATTCACTACAAATTGAATATTATGGTAAATACATATATACATATACATATATATATTTATATATATATGCTTGACTAAATATGCTACAAGTATATAAAAAGGGTGAAAAAAGCATAACCTATAGTATTCATCTCGTTCTGGTATATCAATTCTTAACAGTATCCATCGTCGAATTTGCGATCGTTGCACCCTAGATAACTTTAACGGTTTACCGTCAACGATGGAATGCTCATATATATCATCACCATTCTCATCCAAAAAGGATGCTTGTTTAGAGCTATGATTTCTATCACGTGGGTTTGGTATATATTCCATTGCATATCGAACTGATTCTGAAACAAAGTATGCTTCAGAAATTGATCCCTCTATATACATTTTATTACTAGGTATGTTTTTGCAATCCTTCCTAGCCCTAGTATACAAAAATTAATATGTATATTTCCAGTCAGTTACTTCATAGCCCTTAGGTGAAATAATTCAAATGCAAAAATAATATTTTACCTTTCAAATGGATACATCCGTATATAGTTCGTTGGACCACAAAGCAGAGCTTGATCAGCTAAATGTGCCATCAAACGGATGCTTATATCAAAAATTACATTGGAAGATAGTGTGCCAAGACACATAATGCTTCAGCAATCATATCTTTAGCAGCTTGCACATGCTCCCGAACTAGAACTTCTGAACATATTATGTTGAAGTACAAGCTTACTTGTAAAAGAGCTCGTCTTAACTCACGACACTTTGGATATGCATGTTGAACCATGATAGGGAGAAAATATTGGATAATAATATGATAATCATATGTCTTTTTAATTTGCAAACTGGGTGGTTGAAGATATATAAGACCGTGTAACTTAGTTGGAAGACTTCATGGAAGTTTTGCATCTTTAAGAACTTGACAACATTGTAACTTGTAAATCTTATTCCATGCATATTTAGAAGATTGTTTTCCTTTATCAAACATAAATTGATGAGGCATTCAACAACATTTTTTTCAGTGTGCATCACATCAATAGTATGACGAACTTTATAACTGCTCCAATAATTTAAGTCAAACGAAATTGACTTCTTATACAACGCTGGTCTTTCATCCTCATTGACAAAACAATCTACATTATCATTAGCTTAAGAAATCATCTTCTTCTTGCTCTGTGGTAGTTTGCCAGGAATATATTTGACACGCCCAAGCTTTTCTAAGAGAGACGAGCCCTGGAGGCTCTTTGCATTCAACATACTTATACCATCCGTGTTTTAATGCTCTATATGGATGACCATCCTTTAAAAACCTTATATACTTTGGGTAGACGATCGTTTGCCGATGTGCTCTGATTCGGTTTCGGTTGCACAAATAGGACATGCCTTATAACCGTGCGTCACACAACTAGATAAGTTACCAAATGCTGGAAAATAATAGATTCCCCATAGTAATATTACTTTCATATTGAAAATTTCTTGCTTATCTGTATCAAAAACAGACGCTCCTTTGACCCAAAGATGCTTCAATTCATATATAAGAGGTTCCAAGTATACATCAATGTCTTGACTTGGTGCTCTTGGTCCGAAATTAATAGACTCAATATTTGAAATTGTGATTCCATATACAATGAAGGAGGTAGGTTATAAGGTATTAAATAAACGGGCCAACAACTACAACTATTGGAGAGGACTCCATTTAGATTAAACCCATCAGTAGTAATACCAAGCCAAACATTGTGTCCTTCACTAGCAAACTCTGGCCATCGACTTTTGACTGATCTCCATTCAGCGGAATCTATAGGATGTCGCATGGAATTTCACGAGGGTGTAGCTTTCTTATGCCATTGCATTTTACGAGCTATACATGGTATACTGTACAATCTAGTTAATTATAGGAAACTGTTTTAAAACTTTTCTTGGTCCTTCGTTAATTTGACCTCTCCTAACACTGTTTTTTTAGCTTTATACCTTGTTGTATGACATTGAGGACATTCTTTTGCATCAACCTTGTCTTTCCAAAATAATATGCAATTATTTTCACATGCATGTATGTACTTCACCTCCATTCCCAAATCCTTTAACATTTTCTTCATCGTAGGATACTTGTCAAGCAAATTATTTTCTTTTGGAAGCCAACGTTTTAACCGCTTCGATAACTCGATTACACTATTTCCCGACCAATTAAACTCTTTTTTAAGGTTATGAAGCTCGATAATTACACCTAACGTTGTAAGCCCGTCTTCGCAAGAAGAATAGAGTTTCTCATTTGCTTTGTTTGTGTATTCTTGGTGTTTTTCTCCATGGAAAGAATAAGAATTACCTATATTTGTTTGCCGAACATCCTCTTCACTGCTAGCTTATGGCATATTATGCACTCCAAAAGCATTATCTATGAGATTTCTAAGAGCTCCCTCTACGCAATGGTTGGTTTGAATTTGATCTTGGATATGAGGCTCTGGAATAATATTTAGTGCATGATTCACCACCGTGTTATTTTTGTTCATCTCTCCATGGAAAAACCACATATTATACGTTTTAACCATACCATGTATAATCAAGTGTTTCTCAATGTTTTCCAATGAGAGCTTTTTAGAGTTTCTACACTTAGTACAAGGGAAAGTGCATATTTTAACATTGGGGGATGAGTGATTCTTCACAAAACTCATGAAGTCTCGAACGCCTTGCTCATATTCTTCAGTATTTCTGTGTGGATTTTATTCCACTCTCTTGAACTTAAATTAGACATAAAGAGAAAGTTTTACCCTTTGGCCCATTGAAGAAAAATATTGTTCATTATTAAAATGATTTAAGCACAAGCAAATGTAAAATGTACTCATGCATGAATTATTTGGCATGCACGAGTGAATAGTAATTAAACATAATCCTATGTTTCTAATAATCAATTCTATAGAGCATTTAAAATTCATATTGTTTTATCTGAAAAAATATTTGAAAAAGAATGATTTTATCGATTTTCAAAGAGGTAGTTTCTGATACATGAATTTAAGATATGATATAATTCTTTCTTATTACAAAATTATGCAACGTACCTTCTATTTATTAGAAAGCAGAATAAATTGATTTGGGCTAGACTTGGCCCAATACTTGGACCCGCTTTGCTTGAGAGGAGAATATAATGTGGCTACTTGTATTTGCCTCAGTTTGGCCTCAGTTTTAAATTGAGGCACAGTGCCTCAGTTAAACTAAGGCGCCTTAGTTTTAAAACTGAGGCATGGTGCATCAGTTAAACTAAGGTGCCTCGGTTTAAAACTAAAGCCACGATGGCATTAGTTTTAAACTGAGGCACAATGCCTCAGTTAAACTGAGGCCAGACTGAGGCACTGGGGCTCAGCTTAACTGAGGCACTGTGCCTCAATTTTAAACTAAGGCACACTACCTCAGTTAAACCTGTATTTATCTCTAGACAGCTACTAATTGAGAATATTTTAAATTATAAAAGCATATCTGCTGAAAATTCAGCATATTCTATAACTGATAAAATAAGATGAAGTTACCCACTTACATTGCAAACAAATTGAGAGCGTTATGATAACCTTATCTCAACAGCAGTAACACCAACCAAGATGACATTTTGATAAAGTTCGATCAAATTTAGTTGATTAAAAGAAGAATTGCATTAAAATCAAAGGCAGCAGCCGCGTGGTAATGTTTTGGAACATTAAGTTAGATTGTTTGAGAATGACTCTATATTCAATATCATATAGAATAATGAAAAAGCAAAATGCATAGTATGAGTTTCTAAATGATATTGTCGGTTGGAAGAGCTACCATTATTGGACGTTCTGTCTAGTAGCTTTAAAAGCACCTACACTACTTTAAAATATTGATAAAACAAATTATACCAAACTATCAAATATAATCTATGTATACCAAAATCCATATGAAGCTTGTGTGGTCTTTGGTAAATACTGCTTGTGTGCATGTGCAATGGCCAAAACATACTGCAAGAGGCGTTTCTTTTACCAAAGATGGAAAGTTCGCTGCTATAGGCACACAACGAGATTGTAAGGACTATATTAATCTACTGTCATGTGATACATGGAAAATCATCGGTTCTTTTGCAGTTGATACTATGGATTTAGCAGGTGTTGAGTGGTCTCAGATGATAATGCCCTTGTAATATGGGATTCACTTACTGAGTACAAGGCATTTATTTTGAGGATTCACAAACAATTTTAATTCTAGCCATTTGTATAATCGAAAAAAAAATATACGTAGTGAATTCCAGTTTATGTTAAAAAAGATTTTATAGTATTGAAATGGAACCATGTTTATAAATCATCATATCTAATGAAAATTAAATATATAAGATAACTTGGTGAATAGTAGTTCACATGTTTCATATGAAAACTTACCCATGTGGTGCAATGTAACAAATTTTTAACATATATGAGCTAAAACGTTAACAATAATTTTCTTGTGCTTTTAGATAGCTACACATGACCTTGCCTTACCAATTTCCATACACGTTTAATTTTAAACTTTTAACCACCGTGTCAGTTGATTCCAAATCATGGAAACCAAACCTTTGAAATAAAAACCAACAATACATGTAGTAGTTTTCATCTATTATTTTAAAAAAGGCTACTAAAATCACAAATAATACAATCTTGAAGCAACGATAGACTTGGCAAAATTGCACTCACAAATCTGAAATTAGCTAATAAATTAGCATACAGAAAGAAAAAGAAACTTACTGTTGATATCGAGCTTGAAGAATTGTATTTCGCGATCTAGTATCCTGAATCGCTCATAATTTTGAGAAATTGACGTCCTTACCTTTGACCCAGAATCGTCGACCCAGTCACCGTAACAACTACCACGAGAACAATGGTCGCGATATGTCAATCCAGCCACCTAAGCTAACAATGAAGCGGTTAAAGTCGACGTCAGCGTTAATGTTAAAGTGATTGAAGTTGGCATCAATGTTGAAGTGGTTGAAGTCAGCGTTTGATATTGGGAAGTGGATGAAGTTGCCGTTGATTTTAGGAAGTGGTTGAAATCAACGTTGATTTTGGCGAGGAAGAGAAAACCCTAAATTAAATTTTACGAGGATGAAATGTGTTTGGGAATGTGTAACCGTGAGAGGAGAACACATATTTTTAAATTGCAGAAGGCTCCTCTTGTTAATAAATTATTTACATTTTTTACCAACTACAATAACACTTATTTGTGTTGCAAAGTTTATTCCGAAAAGTATTTATTTTCACCAACACTTTTCAGGTATCCTAACACTTTTTTACTGTTAGGAGTTTGTAGCGTTTATAAGTGTTAGCAATTAACATATATAAACTGTTGCAAAATCACCGATTTGGTGTAGTGATTTTGTAGTTTTCTTTTTCTTGTATTTTAACAGTCATCGATAATCAACTCAGTGGTTTCGATATGGCATCTACCTCCTCCTTTCTTCTATTTTTGTCGTCTAAGATAACCAAAATAAGGGAAATAAAGAGCACTCTAGACCATTTTCAGTTCGAGGGTTACGTGGGTAGAGTACCGGAGTCTCATGATCATATCCATACTCCTCCTCATGGTTTTATTTTCATCACTTCTGAGCACATTCAGTATGGACTTCATCTTCCTCCCAACCACATTCTTCACGAATGGCTGAATGCCATTGGTATTGTTCCCATCCAGCTTTCCCCCCTTTTCTTATTCCCTTATAATTGCTACTTATATTCTTTATGCTAAGATGTATACGCCTCCTTCATGTGAAGAACTCCAATTTTTATTTAATTTCCATAAGAGCCCTTCTAGCAAGATCTGGGTACTATTATGCCCAAACAAAAAAAAGCAGTTCTTACTTCTAACACTTATTATAGTTTCTTTGCTGTCTTATAGTTTTAACTCTAGTTTTATTACTTTTATTTCATTAATGCATATATATGTATATAATTTTTATTTATAAACATATATATGTGTATTATTCTTATGTTTTTGTATAGTTCCATCTACGGTACATGTTTAGGCTGAAAATGGTGCAAGAATGCTATTTGCAAGGTTTCAGGGTTGCTGTTGCTAGGATTGTAGGAGTGGTGTTCGTAGGATTGTTGTTAGGAAAGATCTCACATTTTAGATCTAGATCATCCCGCTAGCTGTGAGACATCCATTCTCTAGTGGAGCTGCTTGTTGATCTCATTTGTTCATTTGGATGCACTATGGTTTATATTGGGTACTTCTAACACTTCATTATCAGGCGGTGGCCTTACCGAAGTTCGATACTAAGGTGTAATGGGCGGTGGTCTTGCCGGAACTCATTCAAGAAGTTACCTAAAGTTGTTATCTTAGGTTTTTTTATGTTATGATTTCTCACCTGCCAGGCATGTTGGCAGCTCCTTTACTATCGGTGATATATATATATATATATATATAAATGTATGTATATGTATATATATGTACACGTGTGCTCTTCTCTACTTTAGAGGATCACACATTTCTCTCTAAAAAAATCAGTTCATTAGTCCTTCCACTTAGCTGCATTCATAGTTCACCAACATTCCAGCCAATCCCTCCTCCACTTAACGAAACAACCGATCCCTCTCTAAAAAGAAACCTATAACCGATCCCTCCGCATACGCTCAACCACCGATCCCTCTTTCAAGTTATCCTCCAACTGATCCCTATACCACGTAATTGCTAAACCGACCCCTCCATCCCCAAACAGCAACATCACCAATCCCTTCGTTTCACTCATCCTTCGCACTTTTCTGTCTTCTTTTCTCCCTCTTTGCCGAACCCAGCATCGCCATCATCAATCTCACCTCCTCCAAACTTAACATACAATTATCATAAACAGAACCCATTATCTCTCACAAGATTAAAGGTTAAAGGCAAGCAAACCTACCTAAATATATTGAAAAAAATGAGTAGGTCGAGGGGAGATATTGGATGACAATTCAAATTGAAGATGAAGTGACGATCTAAAGCAAAATAGAAAGGAAAATTTAAGGATAAAGGCGGTGTATGATTCGAAAGGAAGGGGTCGGGCTTTTCAAGTTGGAAAGGCAGGGTTCAGGACCGAGCTTGAAGGAAATAAGAAAGTTAAAGAAAATGAAATGAAGCAAGGGATGGAAAGGAAGTTTTGGCTTATATATGAAGGTTGAGTGTTCGGCTTGCCTTTTTATTCTCCATGAGGTTAAAAGAGTTGAGTTCCCAACATAAAGAGAGATCGGGTACAATCCTTTGACTTGGGGATCCATCGGATCCCTGTCAACACAATAAAAAAAAAGAGAAAGGAGGGATCAGCTAGAAGAATGCTGAACCCTATTAACAAAAAGGAGAGAGAAAGGGATCGACCCTATTGTATATAAAAAAAGAAGGAGGGAGGATCGGCTAAAAGAATGCCGGTCCCTATATATATAAAAAAAAGAAAAAAGAAAAGTAAAAAGAAAGGATCGGCTATGAGACCTTTGTGCATGCAAACGTGGACATGAAAATCATGTAAAGTACATACATACAAAATGTAATGAGATTGCGTCTAGTTCAATGAGAATTGGAAACGATTTGTAAGCGTACAATTACGTCCGGGAGCCAACAACAAAAACATGTACCTGAACGTGAACGTGTATAGTCTTAAAGTTCAATTTTTGAAATCGATAGAAATTGAATTCAAACCTGAAGCTTTCAAGGTCGAGAATGGATCAGATAAATAATGCTTACTTGTCCCGTAGAACCGGATATAGATATCAACTGACGGAATATAATCCTGAATTTGTATTATTGAAAATCGACCAAGCGTCATGACGATCAAAGAGAGGTACAACACTTTGGAAAAATAATTCGATGAAAGGATAACGACTATTCAGAAAATTTGATTGATTTCTTTCCAATGACTCTAACTTGCTTTGATTCAAAGCATATCATGTTCAGCACAAAACGTACTTTGGGGGGTAAGTGTTATCCGGCATTTTGATCCGACTATATTCGAATTGGACAAGTTGGATTCGACTGTCATCAAGGTCAGCAAGTCCAGAGCGATGGTTGTGGGGTCCTTAAGTCAAGTACAAATGGTAGTATGAAGCCATGGTTGAACAGAATTGAGGGATATGTAATGCAAAATGTTCGAAGTATGGAGTATAGTTCAACATAAGGGAGGGAATGGCTATAATCATTCTTCAACATAGGGATCGACATATTTCAGGGAAGCAAGTGCAATTCAACGGAAAACAAAAATATCTCAAAATCCATAAGTCCAATGCATATGAAACTTTGGAAGCAAGATGTGGGGAATCTAGGGAGCCTACTCTAGGGATCGCACCTCAAATGGGTGAAACAAGTAGGATTGGTCCTCTTTCCTCAATAGGGATCGGCTAGAATTAGGAAACAACTCACCTTGTAGGAAAGATCGAGCAATAACTCAAGTTCTGCTAATCCAATTGGCGTGAAACTTGGAGGCTAAGCATATTAAAACTTGGGGAAGCTACCATAGGGATCACACCCTCAAATTCGTCTAAAATAGGGATCGACACCGATCCCTATTCCTTGGGATTTGGATTATGCGATCCCTTTTATGGGTCCATATGGTTTAGGAGATCCTTCTGCCGAATTTTTAGAGAGATATTTCGCCATCTTCGTCTATAAATACAGGCTTGGTTGTTCATTTTTGGAATTGCTAGTTGCTTTGTACTTTATTGTAACTAGAGATTTTCATCTGATCTCTATTGTACTTAGTTTACAAAGTGATTAACAAAGCAATCTGTTCAAAGTGGACGTAGGCAGACAACACCGAACCACTATAAATCGCTGTGGTTTTGTTATTTCTTTGATTTTCTGTCATTTAATTGCTTATTACCTTTTTTCATTTTATATTCTTTATTTATTTTTCTACAAAACTTCTATTGGGTGCTTGTGCCAATTTTCGATGCAAACAAAGCATCAACCATGCATATCTTTAAACCACGTCCTCGTCAAGCTATGTAGACAGCACAACACAAGCACATAAAGCAGAGAGAGACTCAAACACTCCGAACTACGCTGGTATTAGCAAGAGAAAAGTCAACTCAAAGCACTGTTCTTAAGTGCAATATTCCAAAATTCAAGTTTCACCTAAAGTTAAATTCTCTCACCTAAAGTTAAATCCTCCCACCTAAAACGAATTCTTCCACCTTGAATCACATCGGTAATTCGTCAAATTAAATAGATGAAACGAACAAGGGATACAAAAAGATCTAACAGAAAAGGAAGAGTACGAGGAAATGACATCGGCAATCCACGTGATGTCTTTTCTGCTATAAATGGAAGGATGGTATAGTAGGGAAAGGGATGAAACTTTTATTTCACTGAATTATGTGCTGTCAAATCCTACTCCCAGCCATTAAATTCAAAAGTTTGTACTATAAAAGAAACATGAGAAGAAAGAATTGGCCAGTTGACGTAAGATTCCTTAATATCTAAACTGCATAAATCACTGTGCCTTTTTACTTTTTTGCACTTTATTCCTTGTTTTTTGCGATTAGATTTTGTTTAGATTTGGGATATTTAACTTAAGCACTTTAACAAACTGTTAAATTGCACACCTCGTAATTATGGAAGCTTTAAAAAACATAATTACCTCTTTAACGACAATTTAATTTTACTTAAACTCGCTAATTAATAATTATGAAAGCATTCAGTGTCGTAATTACTTTAGAATTAAGTAGGTGTTGTAAAATCAAAAAATCTCATTAACAACTTCATACCAAGAGGAAGATAAGGTTCGGCTTGGATCGATGAGCTACTAGAAAATCAGTTGGTGATGATCATGTATAGAAAGTTAAGTGTTACAACTTTGGGTAGCTTGGACTTTTTGTAAATTAATGTCTAAAGCAGATAGATTTGTTGGTTGCTTTAACCGGTGGAAGAGCGGGCATATTGCTATGAAATAAGCAAATCGAGAGCAACTAATGGGATTTATGATATAGAAGTTATTGGAAATGAAGGACCAGAGCTTACTAGACTAATATCAAAGGTTTTCGTTCTTATATGCTACTTTCCTATAAGGGTATTTGTTAATAATGGAACATCACATTCTTCAATTTTCTTAGAGTTTAATGAGTAGTTAAGAGCTTAAGCCAATGTTGCAAGTACATTGTTATATAGTTACTTTGGCTGGTAGTGTTACAACTTTGAAGTTGTTACGTGAGAGAGTAGCAGTTGAGATAAGATACCGAATTTATTTGGGTAATTAAGTAGTTTTGGACTTTGCTGTTTTGGGGTGTTATTCGGCATGTATATGTTTTTTTGATCAACTATTTGAGAAGAGTTACTTTACTCGAAGTCAATATTGGTCGGTCGGTTGTACAGTTTGTTTACGAGAAGACTTCGATAAAGATTAGGTTTATGCACGCTTTGGAAGTGGATGAATTCGAGAAGTGTAAGGTTTCGATCATGTATGACTATGAAGATGTTTTCCGAGAAGTTGATAGTTTATCGTTAAGGAGGGATGTTGAGTTCAAAACAAGGTAGGCAAAGGATGTTAAGCTGTATACATGTGCTCCAAACACAAAGGTTCCTTGAAAGGTAGTCAAATTAAAATTGTAAACTGATGATTTGTTGAAGAAGTGTTTTATTCAATCAAGTGAATTTCCTTAGAATGTGCTAAGTGCCTTGATAAAAAGCAAGATTGATTGATGAAGTTATACGTTGATTATTGAGAGCTGTATAAGATGGCTGTGAGAAACGAGTATCCAATAACGAGGATAAACGATTTGTTTGATCAACTAAGTAGAGCTTGTGTATTCTCACACTTAGACTCGACTGCTAGTTTTCCTTAGCTTCGAGTTGAAGAAGGAAGTATACCATTAATGGATTTTAAGACATGTTATGCTCTTTTGAGTATTTGGTCATATCGTTCGGGTCGACTAATGCATCATCATATTTGTTGATTTGATGAACCAAATGTTTCAAAATTACTTGGAAAAGTTTGTGACATTTTTCATTGATGATATAATAGCTTGATCCAAAATTTGAGCAAGATCACAAAGTGCATATGAGAAGTCTTCAGAAGATGCTTCCTAAACATCAATTGCGGGCAAGGTTTAGTAACCGTCAGTTTTGGTAGAAAGAAGTTTAGTTTCTTGGTTATACTACTTACATAGAAGAAACTTATATATGTTGATCTTAAAGAAGTCGTTACTATTGATGATAGGAGGAGGGAAAATGCGGGTAAGGAGAAGATCTTTCCTTGAATCGTCCAATTATTATAAAAGATTCATACTAAAAACTTCTCGAATATAACCATATACTTTGACAAAGAAGAACGTGATCTTTATTTGGTCATCGGTATGCGAGAAGGCATTATTTCTACTGAAGGAAAAGTTGTGGGGTGCTCCAATACTAATTATTCCTGAGTGGGAAGATATTTGTTGTAATAGCTGATGCGAACGGTCGAGGTTTGGATGCTATGTTGAAACAATACAATCATTTATAACTTATGTGCATGGACAGGTTTCAACAGACGAAGTACGATATGCTACACAAGATTTGAAGTTGGTTGCTATTATGTCTCCTATCCAATATCTACCCACATTACTTGGTAGAAGGATGGTTTGAATCATACGCCGATTATAAAATCCTTAAAGTATTTGTTCCACTACATAAGAATTAACTTTTGATAGTATTTAAAAAAGACAATAAGATATTTTAAGCATTTTAAAGAACACTTTGTAACATCACACTATAATAGATCTAGAATATATCACAACGAAAAAATAAACACCGTGAAAAAGTGATTTAATTGAGTTTATGAAACACTATAACAAATAAGCTTTATATGAATCACTAGTGTTTCTTAAGCTACATGGAAATAAATGGTAGAAAAATAGTGTTTATAACGTGTTCTAAAGGCTGCAAAAGGAAATTCAAAAAATGGATGTTTTTTATAAGGTTCCTAAAAACCCAACGAAGGGTTGAACTGTTTTTGTAATGTTTTCATGTCTCTTTCATTCATTTGATACAGCGTTTATAACGTTCAAAGCAGTATTTATTATTATTTACCACGTGTTAAACAAACAAAAATCATAAAAACACATTTTAAAGTTAAACACTTCTTTTATATTAAACAACAAAATTTACATCATGTCAATAATACACAAAAACATATGGTAGTTAACTTCGTAATTTTATACCCACAATCTTTACTTGTAACAAAAGAAGATAAGACAATAAAAATAAAAATAAGGAGGTTATTTAAACTTAACAAACTATTATCCACGACTCTATGCAGCAAAATACATACAAGAAATTGAAAATAAGCAACAATAAAAGCCATATGAATCCACACGAGCAACAAAAGGCAAATTACTAACAACGAAAAACTCAAGCTTCATATCCACTAACTATGGATGCAAATTTCATAAGAAGAAAACTGATAATTATCATCAAAATACAAAAACAATTACTGTATTAAATAAAGCTTTTTTTAAATCCGGAAAAATATATACACAGAGAACCACTTCAACCTGCAACAAAGGCGTAGCATATATTTTATTTTAGGACATATACCTAATCAAAGGTATAGCATATATCTTATTTTAGGACATATACCTAATAAAAGGTATAGCATACCACATACTGATAATGGTAAAATCAACAAATTATACACTTTTGCATATCTGAAATTTTCAAAATTTTGACAAAGCTTTGTGATACCATAGCAAGATGCTTTTTTCTTAAATTGTAAACACCAGCCTACATTTATCTACCAGGTGCAATTCAAGATATTCAATATAAAACAAGTAAGACAAATATGAACGTTTCAACAATAATGGTGTCCATTATCAATTATATTTCCTGATAAACGCAAAACAACAACTTTAATTCTGTTCCGAACCTTTTCCTAAATCAACAAATGTTTGATCGATTTATTTACCTACTGGCATGACCTTTCCATGTGCACATTTTCACATTTCTCCTAATTTCCTACAACTTGTGTAATTAAAAAGGCATTCAACAAAAAAGCACCCACCAAATAAATCCAACCTCCTTGTCTTCTTTTTTTCCATAATACAAGTGACAGAAATCATATACTACTACATAACAATTATCAAAGTTGGGCGTACATCAATATCCATCACTGTTCATTGTGCATGAACACACCAAACAGTCGGTATTGACTCTTGATCACATTTATAAGCCTTCATTGCTACATGACAAAAGGCAGCACATGCAAATTAGATTTTTATCTTATTTCGATTATTTGTAAAATTAGCTGTAGGTTCATGAACAATCTGAAAGAAGTATCACAGACTATGACATATATTATATATGCTAATATAATTTTTTTGAAGCGATAAGGATATGTAGTTATTTTCTAGGAAACATTAATTTCATATATTACAACTGTAATTTCCAAATCTGAAAAGTAAGCGTGCGTGCATGCTTGTGCGGATATGTATGTGTGTGTTTTATTTCAAATGTCCGGACTGTAGAAAATGAACTCATAAAGTCATAATTCATGGACATACGGAGTCTCATGCTTGAATTTCGGTGAGCACAAATAAATTAATGGTAGCATAGATGACTTGTTATGCCAAACATTTTATGTTCAGATAACACATAAATTACCCTTTTTTTTTCCTAGTCTGACAGTGATATAATAATACCACCAAATAGTCGAAGGTTTAAAGTTTAGATTATCATCCAAGAACTTAGAAGAAAAACCAATTTGTTACAATTTTATGAAATGTATCAAATTTAATGTTATATCAAACCTAGAATATCTCAGCTCTACTTTAAACTTGTCTGCCTTGTCACGTTCCTTTAGAGTGCCATACTGAAACTGTTCAGACCAAGGCACTATAAGTCTATATCATCAGAAATGAAATCGACTGGTCTTAACTTTCTCTATCTGTATGCCCAACCAATAGTTGATTGAGATATTTTACAAATCAATCCATTGTTCTCTTCACTTAAGGAGTATTTTGCATTTTATATAATCATGTGGCAAATGACTGCAGGTTGGAGACACCAGAAGTGGAAGGGACGACAGAAAGGATAGAGGGACAACGGAAGGAATGGAGAGTTGACCGAAAAATGAACTGTTTATCGTGTTTTCATTATTTTTTAAAACATGAAAAATAAATAAAAGTTATTTTCTATAACTTTGTTTTCTAAATTTGTCGTTTTTCACAATATATATACGTTGTATATATTTTTGTATGAACGAAATCAAAACTATAAATGACAAATCAACCGGAGTATTAGCATCAAATGTTTTGCAGTGGAAAGAGAACTGATAGCTTTATCGAACAATTATTTGGAACAAAGTAACAATCGTAAATAATTAAATCTGCAGCCAAGATGGTCGGAACCAAAAACTTATTAACTCGTGATCTTGAAATTCGAAATTCTAGTGTCTTGTTATTGTATCTGTTAGATTTGAATGTATAGTTCATACCTTTTCTTCAAATTTTTGAACATCAATCAAAACTTTTGACAAAATATTTTTCATCGGTTTCAAAATTTTATTTCATAAAGCGGGAAGTTTTGAAGAAAGATAAACAACTCACGGTGATTTTAGTTTATTTTTATATGGGGGAGGATCAATAATTTGATTCCTTCTCTAACGAAAGTTTTTATTTAAGAAAGCATTTCCTTCATTCCTCGTATCCAAATCAACTTATATACTCTTTAACACTAGAAAAGGAGGTAAATTTTGACAAAATTATCGGTAGAAAGAAAATTGAAAGAAATTATTGTATTAGAATTTAAGAGTTTTAGCATTTATGTATAACCAGAAATCCGTAAAGAGTAAAATAGAAAGAAATTAATGTTAGATGCTGAAAATGTATTAGCATTGCAGTCTAAAACAGATAAAATAATATATTAAATAAATTGAAAATTAGGATCCACTGTTCATCACTACCAGAAAAGGCTTCTATTCCAACAGCAAGGAGCAACGGCTTTCGACGGCTCTTTTTCGACGGCTTTCGACGGTCCGTCGGAAGCCATCGGAAATTCGCGAATTACAGAGCTCAACCGAGTCTTCTTCTTCCTCATTCCCAGCACGAAAAGTTTTACCAAAAAACCCCCAAATCCCTCCTCCAAGCTTCCAATCTTCAATTTCGAGCTTCTGGATCCTCCATCACTGCCTAATCAAACTATATTGTTCTCAATCTCAGGTATAATTCTTATTTTCGTCAAAAATCTAATTTTTATCCTAAATCTAGATTTGCATAAGTTGATAAATTATGGCTAAATAGTGATTGCAATTGTTTCCAATAGCGTAATAATGGTTTATAGCATTTCATGGTATACCTATTTCATATGTTATTGTGAAATTTTAAAGAGTATGTATAATTTGTGATTTTGTGTGTATATGTAAACCATTGTATATGTGTTGTTTATACCATTGTATTGTGCTAATTGAAATAAGACATGAGTTATATAACATTTTGACTTGTATAACAATAATGAATGCACGAGTCTAATTTTTTTTTGACTGTATTGGAAAATGATAACAAAGCAGCCTTAATCAATAAAATACGCGGAACAAATGTGGTAAATTAATAATTTTTTTAAAATGTATAAAATTAGTAAATTTCTTTTTTATAAACTACTATTTTTTACGTCCCTTAGAGAGTTTTTTGCCCCGTCCGATGGGTGTTGTACATAATCGTTATATAAATAGCCGTTTTTGTTATAAAACAGTAATTTATATTCATCTGGTACAATGCTTGTTAGATTTATCCCTGTATTGGACAAGTTATAAACACAGTAAATAATTACATTTCGCACATTATTTCGTTTCAAACGATTCACAAAATTTCATCGTCACCTTTCTTTTTTGTTTCATCCGTACACGCATTTGTGTACAATGCAGGAAACAAAAGGGAAGTGCTGGCGAAATTTTGTTGAATCGTTTAAAACGAAATAATGTACGAAATATAAGTGTTTACTGTGTTTGTAATGGAAAGTAGGATGACTGACCATAAAAAAAGATAACCATAAACCAACATTTCTATATTGTATTTTTAAGTGGGGCAAAATTGGCGCGTATAAGTTTTTGTATTGATACATTGAAAAATAAAATGTGAATTCGTAATATGACCAATATTTATTTTTGAATTTGTGACATATTTTTTCAAATAGGAAAAATGATCGATTACTTTGTTGATCGGAGGAGATGGATGTATCAAAGAAGGGGGTTGAGAGGCTTAATTAAAGAAGATTTTTATAATGGTATAAACGTATTGTTGAATTTGCTTTAAGTAATAACGGAAACGATGTAGAAATTCGTTGTCCGTGTAGTAGGTGTAAACATTTAAAGTATTTGTTATCCGATATTGTGAAAGCCCATTTGTGCAAAAACGGTTTCGTGCCGGAGTATTATGTTTGGGATCATCGTGGAGAAGTTGTAGCAAATATTTCTACAAAGTCTGAATTAGACATTGTTGGTAATGAAATCGTTATAACGAACCATATAGAAAATATGGTTGAAGATGCAGCACGATCAATGTTCCCTACGATTGAAGTTGACGACGATAATGAAAATGTTGAAGAACCAAATATTGAAGCAATTTTTTTTTATGATTTACTGGATACTGCTAAGAAACCTCTTTGGGATGGTTGTAAAAGCGGCACCCATCTATCAGTAACCACAGAATACACCGCGATGAAGTCAAAATACAAGATCAGCGAAGCCGGATTTACAACCATTGTACAAGCTGTAAAAAAGACATATGTCGTCCGATAATTTAATGTGCGAAAATCACTATGAAATTAAAAAACTTATGTCGGCTTTTGGTTTTCCTTGTCAGAAAATAGATACATGTTTAAATGGCTGCATGTTGTTTTTAAAAAAGGACATCACTCTTAGGAAGGGTAGAATATTCAACGAGGAAATGTACAAACCAAGAAAAAAAAAGGGAAATGAAGTTCCATACAAACGTATGTATTATTTGTCCATCACTCCTAGACTTCAAAGATTATACGCATCTTCTGTAACTGCATCACATATGAGATGACATAGCGTGAGAACAGACGAAGAGGGTACGTTGACAGATCCAGCCGATGGAGAAGCATAGAAGCATTTCGACAAAACTTATCACAATTTTGCAGCGGAGAGTCGTAATGTTAGACTTAGATTATGTACGGATGATTTTTCACCATTTTCGCAATTTGGTGCTAAATATTCATCTTGACCCATTATCATTACACCTTATAATTTACCTCTGTGGATGTGTATGAAAACACAGTATCTTACTATTGTCGTTCCTGGCCCCGATGATGCGACACAAGGAATCGATGTTTATTTACAACAGTTGATTGAGGAGTTAAAAATACCATGGAACGAAGGAGTAGAAACATACGGCGTTTCAAAGAGAAAAAAAAATTCGTATGTTTGCTTCTTTGTTGTGGACTATAAGTGATTTTCCTACTTATGCAATGCTTTCAAGATGGAGTACATCCGGTCGTCTAACATGTCTATATTACATGGAAGGAATACATGCGTTTTCTTTACCGAATGGTAAGAAAATTTCATGGTTTGACTGCCATCGATGTTTTCTCCATGTCAATCATCCCCTTGGAGGAGACAAGAAAAACTTTTTAGCTAATAGAGTAGAAACCAAACAACTACCAACGATATAGTCAAGTGAAGACATATACGAAGTTGTAAGGGACAATCCAAAAATATATGAAACTCGAGTACAAACAGAAATTGCAGGCAAATTGACTATTCATAATTGGTGCAAACAAAGTATGTTTGGGAGTTGCCTTATTGGAAACATCTTCTGCTTCGTCATAATATTGATGTGATGCACAACGAGAAAAATGTCTTTGATAATGTTTTTAACACAATTTTGAATGTCAAGGGGAAGACTAAGGACGATTTGAAATCAAGATGCGAAATACAAGAATTATGCAAACGTCCCAAGCTTCATGTGAAACTAAATGACAGTAAAAAACCCAAAGCATGTTACGATTTAGATAATAATCAAGTTAAGTGTTAAGATTTTCTGATGGGATTTCATCAAATCTCCATAGATGTGTTGACTTTAAAAACGGTAGATTGAGCGGAATGAAATGCCATGACTGTCACATAATAATGGAAAATTCATTACCCATTCTATTCAAAGAACTATTACCGTTAAAAGTTTGGAAGGTAATAATGGAGCTTAGTCTGTTTTACAAAGAGCTTTGTTCGACTACTTTAAAAGTGCAACGTTTACGTAAACTTGAAGAAGATATTTCTATATTGCTCTACAAATTAGAGAAAATATTTTCACCAGATTTTTTAATGTAATGGAACATTTACCTGTTCATCTCCCATCTAAAGCACGACTTCGAGGTCATGTGTAATATGGATGGATGTATCCATTTGAGAGGTATGTTATATGCTACCTATTAATTTAATTACATTCGAAAGTTAAAGTTAATGTAAATTAATTTTGCATAGATACTTGAATCATATGAAGAAAAAAGTGAGGCAAAAAGCACGAGTTGAAGGTTCGATATGTAAATTTTACATCGAAGAAGAAGCTTCGTTCTTTTTCTCTCACTATTTCAGTGACCATGTAAACATATCATTTGAAAGTGTTCCTCGTAATGATGAAGGCGATGAACAAGTCCTCTCAAACAATGTTATCTATTTTTAGACAACATGGTCGACCTTTTGGGAAATTTGTAGAAGTATGGCTAGACGATAGAGATCTTCATGTAGCACACACTTATATTCTTCTAAATTGTGCTGAGGTTGCACCATTTGTTAGGTAATCTGAAATAATAATTTATGATTTATTCATTTCCATAATGCATGCGCGTGGAGAATTTAATGCAATATTTTATTCATATATGTAGTATTTATGAAAGTGAACATCCGCATGGAGATCTCAGTAAAGATTTTTCTGAATGGTTTTCAAAGTACGTTTATGAAGCGAGAAATTGTGTGGTTGACGAAGGTTTGAAACATCTTGGGACCAAAAAGAAATGTCAAGACATATCCAATATATTTCGTCAATGGATATAAATTTAACACAAATAATACGGTGCAGAAAAATTAACTAATAATACAGGTGTATTTGTTAATGGTAGCGATGATCCAGAAAATCACATAAATGATTTTTATGGCGTTTTAACCCAAATTTTGCAACTAACATATTTCTCACGACCCGCGGAGGAGGTTTTTCTATTTAGATGCAATTGGTTTAGCAATGTTCTAGGTTTTAGAATCAATGTGCACAGGGATTATAATCTTATTGAAATAAAGCACACATCGCATTATCACAAGTACGATTCTTTTGTACTAGCCAAACAAGCATTGCAAGTTTATTACGCTTCTTATCCGTCTCTAAAAAGAGAAAAAGCAGATTGGTCGGCAATTTTTAAAACAGAGGCAAGATTTACATTTGATGGGTAGAATATTCCAAACGAACAAGCTTATCAGGCAAATCTTGAGCAAAGCAACGAAATAATAATTACAGACGATCGTACTGATTTTGGACCTCTGAATGATGAATCAAACGTTTTGGTATAGGCATTCGAGAGTAGGGAGGAAAATAATGTAGATTATGAGATCAAATATGAATCAGAAGACGATGAGGATTGATGTAAATGATGAGATTTATTTTGCTAGTTATGTAATTATGCTATCGATGTAATTGATGAGATTATGCAATTGATGTAACTATACAATTGATGTACTTATGTTGAATTCTTGGTGTATTACGAAATCGATGTCATTGATGAGATTTATTTCGCTAGTTATGTAATTTATGTCATTTATGAAACCGAATCTGCTTATCGTCATTTACATCTTTTATGGCATTACCATTTTTGTCATTTAGTTAGCAATTAATGTTAAAAATGCAATGTATTCTGCTTATCTTCGGAATATGAGACCCAATCTGAATTAGGTATACTTTGCACTTTATGTACTTTATATCATTTATGTCATTTAACTATAAAATATATTTTATTATCATGTTATTGTTCTCTTTTAAAATGATGTGTCTGTGACAAGTATCATGTCGTCCAAAAGGAGGAGTTTTTTCCATTTTTCAGGAGGCGATGACAGCGGTCCACCGCAACTGCCACAACGACCTGTTGTGTCTCTAGTACCTAGGGCGGAGGGGTGAGTATTAAACTTTTTTCAGTATCTTAAATATTTTGTGTACGATATACTAATCTGTATCATATTTAACACAAAGGGTTTGAGCTACAGCCATCAGCTGTATTTCTATCAGTTTCGAGAGAGGCATACAAGAGTAGGATGTCGGCTTGTTGGCCGAAGTGGGATAATATCCTCCCCACATCCTGAAGTGTATTTGGTAGGATTTTATTGTAAGTATAATCTTCTGTTTTCCATTCTTAATTTGTTTTTGTTGCTTATTTATTTTTCACCTTTGTTGTTTAATTTTTGGTTGCTTGTTTATCATGAAACGCAGGCCGTAGTGGATTCCATGTCGACAATGAAGCATAAAGGGCAGAAGCCAAACTACATCGGGACGAGTGTGTGGGAAGGGTGGCTGGCACATTAGGATAACGACGAGGCGAAGGTAAGTGTACTAAACTTTTATTAATTATTTGATTGATACGTAAATATCAAAAAATATTTGGTAGGTAAATAATGTATTAAATTTAAATGTGCAGGCAGAGTCGGAAAGAAACTCTACAAATAGGAACAAAAATCCCATCACTCATCGAGGAAGGTCAAAGTCGTTCCAGCAATATCGCTAGGAGTTGGTAAATTTATTATATGTGAATTGTAAATAGTTATTGTGCTATATAATTTTGAATACACAATAACAGTACATAATAGTCAATTTTAGAAAGATGAGGCGTAGGGTACCGTGTCACATATGGATGTGTTTACTCGTACTCATGCCGTCGAGCATGTAAATCCGGATGGGACAGTTTCATATACATGGCACGACGATAAATCGAGAAAGAGCCATGTAAGCATATTTTAGTTTATGTACTATTAGTAATTGTTTTAATTGTTAAATTATAATGAATCAAGACATCATGATATTAATTTTAACTACATTTTATTCGTTCATGTAGGCAAGGTTTATGGAACAACGTTAGAAACTCCTGAAGGATTCCGGTCGAGAGCAACTGACGATGGATGAGGAGGACGTTATTTTTGAGTCAGTCATGGATCCACCGTCACGGAATAGGCGCTACGGCTTTGGCAATCAAGTGGCAATGAATAATATATTAAGATATAACAATTTAATAATCTTTTAGTTCGAAAGAACTTCACATTGCTTTAGTTTCAGTAATAAGTTTATAGATATAACAATTAACACCTTATGTTGTAACTTTGATGGTAAAATTATAGACTAAATTAAATAAGTATTGCAAGCCAGCAGACAGTGGAGAGCCAGCCAAACGACCAGAGTTGATATCGATATAGGAGAGATCGAAGAGTTGAGAGCTAGGGTGGCGCAGTTGGAAGAGCAGAACCGTCGCCAGGCCATCAAGATGACACAGCTGCTGGATCAGCGTATTGCTGAGTATATGCAGTAGTATGGTGGCCGCTTTCCATCCTCTGCTGGATCGGGAGGTTCTGGAGCTGATTGACCGAAGTGATAGGAATGTTTTTTTGTTTTGTGTCATTGTTTAGTAAGTTTGGATGATACAATGAGTTGGTGGAGTTGGATTTGAAATGTTGTGTATATTGTTTGATGATACATTTGGTGGTAGTAATTCTGACATTTGGGAGTTGATGATGAGGAGTTGGTGAATGATTGATGTATATATTGTACAATAAGATGTATGTAAATTATGGTAGCGAAGTTTGGTTTGATTTTATATGAATTATGCTTGATTTATTTCTTTATGATATTTGATTATCCTTCTATGGTTCGATTTCATATTGAATATTTGAGTTGGATATATTGAGTTAGATGAAATATATTATGTTTATGGATTGTGGATGGAAGGCGAAAGCATAGCAGAAATATAGAAAAAATGTTTCAGGTTTTCCGACAGCTTCCGACGGCTCCCGACGGCCTACAGGACAAAATTTTACAACGGTTTTCGACAGCTCAAGACGACAATTTTCCGACAGCTTCCGACGGCTTCAGCACACAGCGTGATCGTCCACGTGTCTTCCAACGGCCGTCGGAAGCCGTCGGACAACCGTCGGAAATCAGACGACGGTGTTTGTCGGGAGCCGTCGGAAATTCTGTTCACGGACGATCTTTTTTGCAACGGTTATTTCCGACGGCTTTCGACGGTCGTCGACGGGCAGAAGCCGTCGAAAATTGATCTGATTCTTGTAGTGCATTTTCAAACTTAGAACCCTTCTTTAAAAAAGCTTCACGAAACATACATGTTAATATTTCTAGCGAAAATAAGCATTTCAAACTGGACATATTTGTAATAAAAACTGCAAAATATTTACAATTTAAAATGTAAATATGTGCAGTTTAAGATAAATGTGTTTGTAAAACAAATATTTGCAATATGAACTCAAATATTCAAACTGTAGAATTAGAATTTTTAGGGTTTAAACTTCAAATTTTCATTTTACAAAAATGTATAATTAGAACTACAAATATTTGTAGTTGAAACTGTAAATATGTGCAGTTTAAAATGTATATTTCCATTGAAAACATTCTGTTTCTTAGAGTGGTAGAAAAATGGTATTTGGAAAAACATTCCTTAAATAAATGTATTACTATTAGGCGTTAGCATTAATTTCCCTCTCCTGGATGAGAGAATTATCATAAGCTAACAAGTAATTATTATTATTTTCTTATAATTTTGTCGGAAATTGAAAGAAATTAACGTATCGGCTACCAGTTAACTTTGACAAAATTCATTAAGGATGGCATTATCAGAATATTTTGTTGAAAACTTCAAGACATTAGTGTATTAGAGTTCCCACAGTAAAAAATTCAAGGTTAATATTCAATGGGATCTCCAACATCACAATTCAAACTTTGTATTAAGGGCTGTATTCAGTTAGGATTAATATTCAAGGGGACCTCCAACATCACAATTCAGACTTTATATTAAGGGTTGTATTCAGTTTGAGATTCAAAATTGGTTGGTACATTTAATTAATAGGCATTCGAAAACGATTGCATAGGCATTAAGGGTTAAGTGCCACACTTAAAAAACGTTTGACTTCAATCATTTGTTTGATAGATGTCTAAATTCGAACACTTTTTTAATAGATGTCTAAAATTGAACACTTATTTAATAGATGCGAGAAGTTAGACGTTTATTAAATAAACACCTTGGCATCAAATGCGTGTTAAATAAGCGTTACATTGTTTGGAAGTTCAGCAAAAATCAACAATTGATATTCGAGGATCTGAATATTAAGGGTGCGCTTGTGGAAAACGGTAATAGGGTATCTATGCTAGGAATTTGGACGAACGGTGTATGCGTTTGGGGCTGCGAACATGGTATTTGAACGTGATATTTAAGTTGTGATTTTTAATGTAATTGATTTGTAATTTATAAATTGAAAAACTATAAATTGTTCGGATTCAGTTTAAACCAGCTTCATAATGTAGAGCACTTTGATACGATCGCAACGCAAAAAAACTGTATCTCAAACGGATCTCATTTGCACAAATTATTAATTTTATAGTTTTATAAAAATTTAGATTTTATTAATTAATGTAATTAAGCAAACAAACAGAGCAAAAGTTTGCAATCAAGTGAACGAAGCCAGGAAGGGGTTAACCCCGTTTGAACGTCTGATGCGTCGAACGCGTCACAAACATACACATGGGCCACCACAAGCTTGCTAAATGCACCTTGCCTATAAGAATTTGAGATACAGAAATATGTTGAGAATCCGAGAGAGAAATTTTATTTTATTTATTGAATTTGATACAAACTGAAGAGAAAAATTGAATACATATTGATACAAAGAGTATACTGCTATTTATAAAGTATTTTGCTTTGTTGGGCTTCGGTCTACATTGCTGCTTATGGCCCAGAATTGATACCCGCTTTCTATTCTAAGATTTATTCTGAGCCGTTTGATAATTAATTAATGGTTGACACGAACTGATGTTTCAAAGCATCTGCATTATATACGCAGCCAATACATCCATTTACTTCAATACTCCCCCTCAAAACCTACTTCAACTAGGGTTTAAAGTTTCGATAAATCGATTTGAGCTCAAATCGCTTAAAATTTCGTTGCACAAATTTCGTTGAGCATGAATCTGAGAGTATCACACTTCATTACAAGATCTCGGACAGATAAACTTCAACAAACTTTGATTTCAAGTTCGAGCTGAAAGTCTTTAGTGAATCTTGCTTAAGGATTTGAAGTCTTCTTGAGAGCAGCCGTCCTTATTGGCCTTCTGGTTCTTAATTTGAGGATCGTCATTAAAGCTACCGACCTTCATTCTTTCTCCGAACCAAATGAAGTTTTCTTTAGATAGTGGTTTAGTCAGTATGTCTGCAGTCTGGTAAGTTGAAGGTATGTGGTTTACGTTTAGTTTCCCTTTGGTTACTTGCTCACAACGAAGTAAAGGTCTAATTCCATGTGTTTTGTTTTGGAATGTAACACCGGGTTACTGTGAGATGTATTGTAGTAAAGGTTACCATATAGTAGTTTTGCTTTCCGGTTTGACTTGTAGTTCACCAAGTAGAGACTCTATCGACATTACTTCAGCTGTAGCATTTGCAACACTTCTAAATTCAGCCTCAGTGCTGGATCTTAAAACCATAGGTTGTTTTTATTAGCGCCAAGATATGGGGTTTTTATCTAAGAATATGCAATATCCAGTTGTTGACCTCTTGTCATCTGGATATGTAGCCCAGTCTGCATCAGCATAGCCATTGATATGGATTGTTTTACTTGCTTCAAGTGTTAATCTTTATGGTTCCCTTGAGATATCTTAATATTCTTTTCACTGCTTTCCAGTGCTCATCTGTTGGATTTTGCATATACTGACTTGTTTTATTTACACTGTAAGTGATTTCTGATCTAGTGATAGTTGCATACTGAAGTGCACCAACAATACTTCTATACTGACTGTCATTTGATATAGATTCCCCTTTATACTTAGATAGATGTATATCACTGACCATTGGAGTGGAAATTGGATTAGCATGATCCATTTTGGCTTTATGCAAAATCTCTGTTATATACTTTCTTTGATTTAGCCAAATTGATGTGCTGGATACTCTTTTTACTTCAATGCCCATGAAATAATTTAGATTCCCAAGGTCTTTGATTGTAATGGGCATATATCAGTACCTAAACTATTATTTCCTTATTGAATTTTGTAAATAGAGAGTTATCAGATTTTGTTGGATAATAGCCCAATCCAATCATTATTGCTTTTAGTTTTTCAAACCACACTCTTGGTGCTTGCTTTAGTCCATAGATTGCTTTGTTTAATTTGCACACATGATCCTCTTTCCCTTTTTGCTTGAATTCATGTGGCTTCTCCATGTATACCTCTTCCTGCAAAACACCATTTACAAATGCATTATTTACGTCTAATTGTTTGATGCTCCAATTTCTATGCAAGGCAATTGTAATAACAATTCTAATAGTAGTAGGTTTCACAACTGGTGAAAAAGTTTCATTTAAATCAAAGCCACTTTGTTGTGAATAGCCTTTAGCTACTAATCTTGCCTTGTACTTAGAAATTGAACCATCTGCGTTTCTTTTTAATTTATAAGTCCATTTGCAGCCAACGATATTTTTATTCTTTGGCTTGTGAACAAGATTCAATGTCTTGTTCCTCATCAAAGCCTTATATTCTTCAGTCATGGTTGTTCTCCAATTTTTATTTTGCATGGCTTGATCATGTGTGCTTGGTTCCTCTGCATCTAAGACTACATTCAAAAATTTTGGTTTGAATATGCCACTTTTTGATCTAATCATCATGTGATGACTAATTTTGGTTGTAGTCTGCTGTTGACCAGTTCTCTCTATTTCTAGTCGTACTTCTATATCAGCACTTTGTGAGTTATCTTGTGTCTGATGAGGAGTGAGTTGAACTCTTGTTCTTTGTTGAGATGATTGATCAGGTACATTAGATAACTCAATTTGTTCATCATCTGGTTCAAGTCTCAATCCAGTGCACTGTGAATTTGAATGAATTGTTTGATGGTTGATGCTACTCTGAACTGATTCTCCCAGAGATTGTACTATCTCTTCTGGGAGAGCGGGTATTGGTGGTAATGATTCTTTTATGTTATACACCTTATTAGTGGTCATGATATCTTATTCTTTAAAAGGAAAAACCTTTTCATTGTAAACCACATGTCTAGAGATGAATATTTTCCACTTTTATCTAGACATTTGTACCCCTTTTCATTAGCAGCATAGCCTAAAAAGGTACATGAGGATGACCTAAAATTTAATTTATGAGCATTATAGGGTAATGGAAAACATAAACATCCAAACACTTTGAAACTTTGATAATCTGGACTGATATCAAATAGTATTTCTATTGTGCTTTTCAGTTTTAAAACTTTTGATGGTAGTCTGTTAACTAAGAAGACTGTTGTAGCAAAAGCATCTGGCCAAAATTTTAGTGGCATAGATGCTTGAGCTAATAGAGTAAGCCTAATTTCAACAATCTGTCTATATCTTCTTTCAATAAGTCCATTTTGTTATGATGTGTAAGGACATGTTGTTCTATAATCAATTCCCCTTTTTGGAAAGTACTCTTTTAGTGGCATGTACTCTATTCCACCATTTGTTTGTATGACTTTGACTTGATAGTTTGTTTGATATTCTACTTGAGCTATGAATTGCAGAACTGCATTGTGAGTTTCTGGCTTTGATTTTAAAAAAATATATTCATACATATCTAGAGAAAGCATCTACAAATGATATATAATATTTATATCCATAATCAGTATATATTAGGTCAGGTTCCCATAATCAGTAGCAACCAATTCCAATGGTTTATTGTATTAAGTTTTAGAGTCTAAGAATAGCAATTTATGACACTTACCCATCTGGCTATATGTGCATATATATGGTAAAGAAATATCATTAGAAGAAATATTGCTTTTATTTAATACATGATTAACAATAGTAGCATTTGGATGTCCAAGTTTACAATGCCGCTTATCAAAAATCTCACTGTTTTCTTGCTGTTTGTATTCAAAATTATTACACCAATTTCTTTTAAAATCTGAGTTTCTTGAGTTATCCACAATGAACTTGTATAATCTCCTATATTGTTTACCCTGCAAAAGTATTTCCTTAATTAGAATGTCCTTAACTAAGCAATCGTGTGGATAAAACTCAAAATAAACATTATTATATCTTGCAAATTGTGACACACTTAGCAAGTTTGTTCTAATGAGTGGAACTCTCAATAGATTGTTTAAATATAATTGCCTTTTTCCCATAATATATGACTTACCAGTGTGTGTAATTGCAACAGATTTACCATTACCCATGTGTATAACATTCGTACCTTTGTACTCCTTATTTCCAAGATTTAGATTGCTCAAATTGTTGGTGATATGGTTGGTTGCTCCTGAATCAGGGTACCAATCTTCATCTTGAATATGGTTAGGCTTTGCTATTTCAGTTTGAGAATTTTTTGCATCTATCTGATTACTTGATTCTTGCTATATGTGTGCCATGTTTGCACTGTAACTTGAATTTCTTTAATTATTTGCCTCCTGACCTGGAATATAGTTAAGATTTAGTCTAAAGTAACACTTTGCAGCTGTATGTCCAAGTTTTTCACATATTTGACATTTTGGCTGTTGTTGTTGTTCCATCTGCCTCTTTCTCTAGATTTGTTTGAATATCCACCTCTTTATGCGGATTGATCTCCTCTGTTATTATTTTGACCCTTACTTCTGTAGTTAGCAACAAAGTTGGCAAAGAAATCTTATTCTTGTGGATTCTTGATATCAATTCTTACTTTATGTGATAGTAGAATAGAGTGCACATCATCTATTGATGGTAAATTCCTTTGAGAGGTTATAATTGCTACCACTGCTTCATATTCATCACCTAACCCATTCAGTATAGTCATAATTTGTTCTGAATCTGAGACTTTCTGATTTGCTGCCTATAAAGTGTCATAGATTGACTTACTCTTGAATAGATATTCTCTCATACCGTGGTTGTCCTTTTTGATATTATGAAGTTGTCTTCTATGAAACATTACCTTTGCTGCAGATTGTGAATTAAAAACTTTTTCAATTGTTGTCCAAATCTCACTTGCAGTTTTGCAGCCTATCACATGAGATAGTAGATTTGTATTTATTGATGATTGTAACCATGAACATATGTGTCTGTCTTGTCTATGATGTTTCACATACTCTTCATTACTGATGGTCTTGTTTTCTTGATCAGTGATACATTTTAGGGGAATTGGTATGGTTCCTTGAATAAAACCTTCAAGACCATACCCTTAAAGAGTAGTTTCAACCTGTAGCTTGCAAAGAAGATAGTTTTCTTCACTCAAATGGACTGTAACCAGTTGGCTTTGTGGACTGATTACAGTTTTACAAGCCTTTCAGCATCTGTTGCTGTTAGTTGAGATTCACTGCTGCTGATGGGTGTTTCAGAATGTCCTTCTCTAGCCATGATGATCTTGAGTTAACAGAGAAAGGAAAAATACCGAGGATTGCAAATCTTGATAAGGAGACTGAATCAAGAACTTCAATTAAAAGCACAGTCAGGTTTGTTGCAACCAGAAAGCTCAAATGATGATGCATTCTGATGAACTTTTCTCAAGATGGCACTTTCTTTAAACTTGTGTTGATGATTTATGTTTTCTTGATTCTGTTTTTCTTAAATTTTGATTGCTGATCTTCAAAATTCGATAGAGAATTCTAATATAGCCAGATTGATTAAAAACTGGCGTGGAAATAGTGATTCTTTATTTAGTCTTCTTCTCATATGATGATTCTAAACTCTGATGAGAAGAAAACAAAACTCAGATGATGATTTTCTGATGAGTTTTGATTGATGTTATCCAGTCTGATGCTGTAAAGAAATTGCTCTGATACCATATAAGAATTCGAGATACAGAAATATGTTGAGAATCTGAGAAAGAAACTTTATTTTATTTATTGAATCTGATACAGACTGAAGAGAAAAATTGAATACATATTGATACAGAGAGTATACTGCTATTTATAAAGTATTTTGCTTTGCCGGGCTTCGGTCTACATTGCTGCTTATGGCCCAGAACTGATACCCGCTTTCTATTCTAAGATTTATTCCAAGCCGTTTGATAATTGATGAATGGTTGAGACGAACTGATGTTTCAAAGCATCTGCATTATGTATGCAGCCGATACTTCCATTTACTTCAATATTGCCCTTACCGTCCAATGGAAAAACAAGAGAGAGAGAGAGGGGGGAGGTGATTTATCTTGATCAATTTAACATTTGAGAGGATTGCATTGGCACTAACTTTATTCTTAACAAATCATATTCGTGCTTAGTGTTGCAATCTTAGTACAGATTCACCTAAAAGTTTACACTTCCTACTGCCATAAATGATTACTTAATGTATGATGAAACATAATTGTGCCAGCTAAATAATATTCAGGGCAATTTTCCATTGAACAACGAAATCTTGCTGATGAAATTCAACACTAGCAGGTATAACAAAACCATCACTTAGCAAATTTAGCCAAAATTTCTAAAAGTCCAATTTTTAAAACAAACTAAATATTCATCGTTAAATAACTATGAAAACTAAGGATCCGTTTGATTTATTTTTTATTTTGTGTTTTCAGTTTTCAACATTAATTGAAAAAAATGAGAAGAGTTAAGGACGACGGAGAGGGTAGAAGGAAGATGAAGGAGGCGATAGAGGGAATACTGGAGAAATGAATCATACGAAGTCAAACCAGCCGCATATACTTCTCATTTTCAAGCACTTATTGGATACAGGTGTACAAGTATTGGGCTTAGCCCATATATCTTATATTTACAATATATGGCATGTATTGTACGACATATATACAAGTGATTCATCAAAGTATCTGTAATACAACAATATACAATTGCTTATCTCCTTTATCGATAGAAATAAAGAACATTTCATTTCTTCAATTTGGTATCAGAGCATAAAAATTGCTTAACAGCAAGTGCTTCACCCACTTCTTATCAGAAAATCATAATCTCATCAGAAACAACTCATCATTTGAGATTTAAGTTACATAGTTTAACAATCGTGTACAGGATCTTGAAAAAATTCATCATTTGAGTATTGTGCCGTGCTAAGAAGAGGTGAATCAGAAAAATTTCATCATATAGTCACCCCTATGGCTGCATCAACATCATCAGAAAATTCAAGATTCGGATTATCTCACCTGAAGTGTCGTGCCAAGAAGCTAGTTGTCAGAAATCGGTCATCATCCAACCAGATTCTGGCTACACTTTCTCCATCAGTTAGGTAACATCCCTTTTCATCATCATTTCTTGATCTGGTATCTCCAATATGGCTGAAGAAAATGATGATAATGCCATCTCTCCCACTTTTGCATCAAAATCCACTCAAACTCAATCCAGTCACTCAAGAACTGCTCAAAATCATCATTAAACCACAAAACCAAATTATCACTACCCCACTAGATGAATCAAATTATCTACTCTGGAAATTCTAGATAGAAACAACAATTAGAGCTTATGGTCTTCAGGAATATGTTCTTGGGACATTAAATACTCCACCAAGATTCACAGCAGATGGAGGTGGCAAGCTAGTTGACAATCAAGAATATATAATACATCAAAGGCAAGATAGTTTGGTCAGTTCTTGGTTATTATCTTCAATTAGTGCAAGTTTATTACCACAATTAATTGGTTGTAAAATAGCTTATGAGATATGGCATACAATAGAGCATGTTTTTAGCTCACAATCTACTGCAATAATTATGTAGTACAAAAGACAACTGCATAATCTAAAGAAAGACAATTTATCTATGAGGGAATACTTGTCAAAAGCCAAAACACTGTGTAATCAACTAGCATCAGCAGGACATAGTGTCAATGATATTGAACAAATACTATTATTACTAAGTGGATTAGATGAAGAATATGAAGCAGTGGTAGCTGTAATATCATCTACAAAGAAACTGCCAACACCACAGTATGTTCACTCTATATTACTTGCACATGGAGGAATATTAGAGCAAAAGAAGCTAAAAAAACTAGAGTATTCAGCAAATTATATCACTAATAACAGAGGAAAGAATCAAGAAAGAAACTACAGCAATAGAAATCAGTTAAGCAACAGTCAAAGAGGTTGACAGAATTATAGATGTAGAGGAAGAGGTGGTAGATGGAGCAATACAAATAACAATAATAGACCTAGATGTAAAATCTGTTAGAAATATGGTCATATAGCAAGCAGGTGCTATTTCAGATTCGATGCTAACTATACACCATCTCAACAGAATGTAGTCAATTCAATAATTTATAATCCAAGTGCAAACATGATGAATACTCAACAAGAATGAAAAGGTCACTCAGAGAATGCAGGCAATGACATAACAAAAACGGAAGACATACAAGATGACTGTTGGTACCCGGATTTTGGAGCAACCAATTATGTTACAAACAATCTCAACAATTAAATCCTGGGAATAAGGAGTACAAAGGTAAACTTATTATATATGGGCAATGGTAAATCAATTCACATCACACACTGGAAATGCAAGTATTAAAGGTGCAAGGCAACTCTATCTTAATAATTTATTAAGGGTTCCTTTAATAAGAAAAAAATTAATGAGTGTCTCACAATTTTTAAAAGATAATAATGTATACTTTGAATTTCACTCAAAGCATTGTTTAGTAAAAGATGTACTTACAAATGAAATTATTTTGTAGGGTAGAGAGTGTAAGGGATTATACAAATTTGATGTTGCAAAATCAAGAAATTCTAAAAGTAATAAAAACTGGTATAATAGGTCTAAAATAAAACCAGTTGAAAGTTGTAATAGTTATGATGTTTGACATTCCAAACTAGGGTATCCCAGTATGAAAATTGTAAGACATGTCTTGAGTAGAGATAATAATATTCACATTGAAAATATCTCTTCATTCTATACATGTGCCTATTGGGCAATGGGCAAAGTCACAAACTTGCATTTCCAGATTCAAAAACTAAATATGATAACCATCAACTGATTATGGTTACAAATATTACATCTCATTTATTGATGCATTTTCTTGATATGTATGGATTTATTTTCTAAAATAAAAATCTGAGACTTGCAATGCAGTAATGCAGTTTATAGAAAATGCTGAAAAGCAAACAAATTGTCAAGTAAAAATTATGCAGACTGATGGTGGCAAAAACAATTTACCACTCAAAGAATTTTTTCAAAGGAAAGGAATAAGTCATAGGATAATATGTCCACACACCTCTGAGCAAAATGGTCTCATAGAAAGGAAACACGGGCCTATTATAGAGACTGGACTAACTCTTCTTGCACAAGCATATCTACCTCTCAAATTCTGGCCTAATGCTTTTTCAATAGATGTATACCTCATCAACAGATTACCAACTAAAGAACTAAAACTCAAAAGTCCAATGGAGGTATTGACAAATATCAAGCTAGATTATCTGAGATTAAAAGTGTTTGGATTCCTGTGCTTTCCTTATCTAAGCCCTTACAAGACACACAAATTAGAATTCAGATCAGCTCGATGTACTTTTTTAGGATATGCAACCAATCAAAAAGGGTATAAATGTCTTAACAACAATGGTAGGATGTACGTATCAAGACATGTGATATTCAATGAATTTGAATCTCCATTCAGCAAATCAGAAATCAAAACAACCCAAAAAATACATAGCCCAAAGTATTCTATACCTCCAATACTTGTAGTGATTATACCAGTTGAAAGTCAAATAGCTCATGAGAAAGATTGTACTGGTCAACACACAATGCTCAAAGATGGATCAAGTCATGAACAAAATGAAGCATCTGAAGGTTCATGTCATTCACCATAGCAAGGCAGCACTAGTCAATCAGATCACTACCAAATATTGGACGATTTCCAATCATCCAATACTCAGCAGGAGGTCACAGTGATTAACAGTACTCAACAGCCTACTCCTGAAAATATTGGTCACCATATGATAACAAGATCAAAGAGTGGCATATTCAAATCAAAGATATACAATGCAGAGCTAACTAGTGAGGAACCTAGCACTTATTATCAGGCAATACAAAATGAAAAGTGAAGACAACCATGAAAGAAGAATATGATGCATTGACAAGAAATAAAACCTGAGATCTTTATCAATTACCAGAACACAAAAATATTATAGGGTGTAAATGGACTTACAGGCTAAAGAAAAATCCTGATGGTACAATTCTAAATACAAGGCTAGATTGGTGGCAAAAGGATATTCACAACAAAGTGGCTTTGATTTTAATGAAACTTTTTCACCAGTTGTGAAACCATCCACCATTAGAATTATACTAACTATAGCCTTGTATAAGAATTGGACCATTAAGAAATTAGATGTAAATAATGCCTTTTTGAATGGTGTATTGCAGGAGGAAGTCTATATGGAGCAACCACTTGGATTCAAACAACAAGGCAATGAGGGATTGTTGTGCAAACTGACTAAAGCAATCTATAGGCTCAAACAAGCACCAAGAGTGTGGTTTGACAAATTGAAGTCAACATTATCCAGGCTTGGCTACATCTCAACAAAATCCGACAACTCCCCTTTTACTAAAATTTCCAGTAACACCATTACTTACGTATTAATTTATGTTGATGATTTTATAATTACAATTAACAATGAGATGGAAATCAACAGAGTCACACAACATTTGAACAAGGAGTTTTCAATTAAAGACTTAGGGGAATTTAATTACTTTCTTGGTATAGAAGTCAAGAAGACATCAGATACTGAAATGCATTCATGTCAAAGAAAATACATCTAAAAAATAATGATTAAAGCAAAAATGGATAAAGCAAAAATGGATAAAGCTAATCCTCTTCCTACACCAATGACAAGCAGCTTACACTTATCAAAAAATAAAGGAAAGCTAATAGAAAATGACAAATTATACAGAAGCATAGTAGGAGAATTACAATATGCCATAATAACCAGACCAGACACATCATTTAGTGTGAATAAAGTAAGTCAATTCATGCAAAAGCCACTAGATGAACACTGGAAAGCTGTCAAAAGAATATTAAGGTATCTCAAAGGGACCATAAATCAGGGTCTAGTTCTACAAGCAAGTAAGTCACTAAACATCAATGGATATGCAGATGCAGACTGGGCAACTGACTGTGATGACAGAAGATCAACAACTGGTTATTGCATCTTTCTAGGAAAAAAATCCAATATTATGGTGTGAAAAAAAACAACCAACAGTTTCTAGATCAAGCATAGAAGCTGAGTACAGAAGTGTTGCTAATGCAACAGCTGAGGTTATGTGGATAGAGTCTCTATTAAGTGAATTACAGATCAAAACTGAAAGCATAGCAACTATTTGGTGTGATAATCTTAGTACAATATTACTTACAGCAAATCTTGTATTGCATTCTAGAACAAAGCACATGGAATTGGATCTATACTTTGTACGGGAACAAGTCATAAAAGGAAAATTGAGGGTTAATCACATACCTTTGACTTACCAGAAAGCATATGTTTTTACAAAGGCACTATCAAAGAAAAACTTTACCAAATTCAGACATGAGTTGAGCGTTGATGAAGCTGACTTCAATCTAAGATCCAAAGCCACGAACTACTTGCCAGCAAAAGAGAGAATCGAGAACTCTTCACTGCAATGAAGTTTCAACTTCATCGGAACAAACATCGCCACTGATACAAGTAGCAATCTCTGTCTTGCAAGCAACGATAGCAAATGAGAGTTCTTCAGAGAAGAAAAAAATCTAACAAACCCTCATCCAGATAAACATTTATTTTATTAAAGTGGCAATTTTTGTTTCAACAAGTGCGGCGACGATTTTTGGGAATTCTGTACAAACCCTAACCCTCGTCTGGTTTGAGGGGGATATTAGAGAAATGAATCATACGAAGTCAACCCAGCTGCATATACTTCTCATATTCAATCACTTATTGGATATGGGTGTACAAGTATTGGGCTAAGCCCATATATCTTATATTTACAATATATGGCCTGTATTGTACGATATATATACAAGTGATGTATCAAAGCATCTGTAATACAACAATATACAATTGCTTATCTCCTTTATCAATAAAAATAAAGAACATTTCATTTCTTCAATCGAGAATGGAGAGACGACGGAATGGTCATGCTTTCATTATTTTCCAAAACATGGAAAAGAAAAAATGGTAGTTTTTTATTTTCTATGTTAACTTTATTTTTTAAATTGGTGATTTTTCACAACATAAATGCGTCGTATGTATTTTTGTATTGATGAAAACCAACCGCAGCCCAACTTTTTTGAAATCTACAAAAATTATAAACGCAACTTTAGAAAAAAAAGCCAAAAACTTGAAAAAATACATACTATTTTGTTTTCTTTTATAAAACACATGTATTGATTACATATGTTGTTTATGTGGAAATTCTTGAAATATTTAGTGAGTTTGTTATTGTTTCTAAATTATGGTAGAAGATGAATCTTTAAGGAACATTCATATTTGTTTAACCAATAACCAGACGTATTGTTAGCCTAGAGCATATGTGGTATTATGAAGTATAAAAACAAATTATATTGGTGTTTTAAGACATGGTATTAGAGCAATCTCCAACAAGGCTTCATTCAGCCTTATATTCAGCAACACCTCAAAAGCCCCAACCAATAATTCATATTACCCTGAATATTAAAAATAATATTCAGGGATCATTTCAGGATTCTGAATTGGTCCAGACGTATATTTAATAAGTGCCTAATCTTAAGAGCTTATTACATAGGCGTTTTTGAATTTTATTTAATAAAACATTTATTTTCAGACTTCTGAGGTTAGATGTGTATTAAATAGACATCTGATAATAAATATATTATTAAGTACCAATATACAGCCAGATGTCCATTTGTCGGACCAAACAAACTTCACTTTCTTCTTGGTAAGCTTAGTCAAAGGCGTTGTTATCCATGAGAAATCATTGATAAATCTCCGGTAATAGCCAGCAAGTCCAAAAAAACTTCTGATCTCGGTCATTGTCTCTGTTTTCTTCCAATTGTTCACAGCTTCGATCTTATCTGGATCGACTGACAATCCCTTCTCTGAAACCACGTGACCAAGAAACTTAATCTCTTTCTTCCAAAAAAGGTTTATCTGGAAAACTTCACCTTAAGCTGATTCTGCCTCAACATCTCTTGCACAACTCTAAGATGAACTTCATGCTCTCTCTCATCCTTAGAGTATACCAAAATGTCATCTATGAACACCAACATGAATCTATCCAAATACTCTCGGAAGACTCGATTCATCAAATCTACAAAGAAATCAGGTGCATTCGTCAACCCGAATGGCATCACTAACCACTCATACGAACCATATCTAGTCCGAAATGCAGTCAAAGGAATACTGTCCTCTGCCACTCTCAACTGATGGAACCCTGTCGCCAAATCCAACTGGGAAAACACCTTGGCTCCACTCAACTGATCAAATAGATCATCAATTCTCGGCAAATGATACTTATCTTTATCGTCCTTTCGTTCAACTTACGATAGTCGATACACATCCTCAACGACCCATCTGGTTTCTTCACGAATACCGCGGCCTGCTCCCCAAGGCGAACTGCTTGGTCTGATAAAATTCCTTCCTTCTAAATCCACTAGTTGCACCTTCAGTTCCTTCATCTCTGTCGGTGTCATCCTGCTAGTTGGTCTACTCACAGGTTCAGCTCCTGGTACAAGATCAATCCAAAACCAAACAGCTCGTTTAGGTGGTAGATCTATGACGAGCTCAAACACATCTGCAAACTCTCTTGCGATTCGAACCTGACTTAACACTTCTCCCACTTCCAATGCACTCAACAACTCTGGTCTAAACTCTCTACCGAGAATATAATTCGGTTATGACTATCTGGGTGTCTCAAAGATATCTCCCCATCCTAGCAAAATATCCTGGCATCATACCTCCTCAACCAATCCATACCCAAAATGATTCTAAAATCTACGAAATCGTACACATACAAACTGCATGCAAACTTATGACCTAACAAATCAAGTTCTAACCGGTCACATCTTATCCCCAGAGTTGCATACCCATCTATTTGATTCGCAACCCTTAAGGAAGTAACAAGATATGTGGGCTCTAAGCATAACCTATCAACCAAACACTAGGATATAAATGAATGTAATGCACCAATATCAAAAAGTATCCAAACTGGTATACTCTGAATCAAAAACGTACCTTTCATCACAGTTTTCCCTTTATCAGTTGTAGTGGGCTTAGCTGATGATCCAACAGCAAAAACATTTCCCTTGTCTGTCCTAGCTGGCTCCGGACACTGGTTCTTGTAGTGCCCCACTTGATCACAGTTAAAGCACTTCACATTCTTCATATCTGCGGCCTTCTTTCTCTTGCCTGACCGGCACTCATTAGCATAATGACCCTTCTTATCACATTTGTAGCACACCAAATCAGCCTTTGCCTTCTTGGCAGCCTCCCCTTTCTGGGCTCCCTTCTTCTTAAAGAATTTCCTCTTCTTTCCCTATGGACCCTGGGGTTCAACTGACTTCTCTCTAGCTGAAATAGCAAGCATCTCCTCATGGCTAATGGCCATCTCCACCACCACATTAGAAGGATCTTAGATATGGGTCATAGTCATCCTAGCAAGGTCAGGTCTCAATCCTCGAATGAACCTTTTATTCCTTCTGACATCAGTGTCAACAAAAAGCATATCCATATCGAGACAGCTCATCAAACTTAACTGCATACTCGACCACTATTATCTCTCCTTGAACCAGATCCATGAACATCTTCATCAATGCAGACCTAGCAACTTCAGACAGAAACCTTTGCTCAAACTTTCTCTAGAAATCAGCCCATGTCAGCTCTTCCTTTGGTACCCCGGTGGTAACACTATTCCACCAATGAAGTGTTGTACCTTGCAACTGTCAAGAGGCCAGCCATCTCTTTTGCCCATCATCCACGCCTAGATCAATACATATTCTTTCACAACTCAGTAGCCAATTCTCAACTTCAACGGCATCCTCCAGTCTAAAAAATGGCTTTCCACCTAAACTGGTGTAGTCTTTGCTTAGCTTAGCATGGTTATTCCCAATTGGAGTCACAGGATTAGCTCCTCCAACATTACTGGTAACTCCAGCTTGCAAAAGATTGGCTTACAATTGATACACCATCCCTTCATCTACTGGCGGATTTCCAGCACCTACATTGGCTTCAGTGTTTGGATTAGCATTAGCATGTCGACCTTGGTTCTTCTTTGTATTAGGTCGAGCATTTCGGTTAGTTGTGGTGCTTCCTACACCAAGATTTCCTCTTCCGTTTTCTGCTTCCATATCTTCTTTCTCGTAAATCTGCATACGAGTCTTAGTAAGATACAGAAGAACGGTCTAAGAGAGACGGGAGCACGTACTTATATATATATATATCAAATACAAGTACGTTACTATAAGGTTAACCCAAACCCCGATCGTATTTTCAAATTCATCGGATTATGTTTGAAAATTCATCGGATCTGCTTTGAGGGTATATCTATATTAGATTTATATAGATATTTCCTTATCAGGTAGACTAGTATGGTCGTTAGGAGTCGTTACAGGTGATTTCTATGTTTGATATTTAGTCCTTATTGAATTTCGAGGATGAAATTCTTTAATGAGGGGAGCCTGTAACACCCCTAATTTTTTATAACATTATTCAGGAGATTTAATTAGATAAATTAAATAGAATAATGTAAATGTAAGTGATAAGGGGATTGGGACTTGAAATAATTAATAAAGGTCGTGCCTAATGAACTAATTAATGGGCTTAAGAATGGGTTTTGGTTAATTAAGTCACATAAGGGTATATTGGGAATTGATGCCCCAAGCTTTCACCCTTATATATATTTTGTTCCCACTTTCTTACTTCCTACTCCTGTCATTTTAAAATGCGAACAAAAACAAAGATAACGGTCAACCATTAAGAGAAAGAGAAAATTCAAATTAAAGCTAGAGATTCAAGCTTAGGGGAAATCAATCTCAATCCAATCTCCTTATCAAGAGCAAGGTGAATAATAATTCCATCTCTATTTTGGTTTTAAATAATATATTTTTGGATTTAAGGGATAAGTTCGTTTTTATGATATATTGGATGATGATATGCTTGATTCATGATTTGTTTAATTTAAACAAGATTTTTTAAAGGGGTTTTATACGGTTTTAGATCAAACCTGAGATTTAATTTTGTTTAAATGCCATGGGAAAATTTTATGTTTTGAAAAACATGATTTTGGAGTTGAGTTTCAATTTTGAGAATTTTCCAAGCCATGAAAAGATTATTACGAATTTTCAAAGGAAAATATGGTTATTTGAGTTTATAATTTATTTTGGACAATATATTAAGAATTTGGGTCCGAAATTTTGATATGTTAGATAACATGATTAAAGTGAATTTCTGGAATTTTTGGGGATTTTTCCAAAGTGATTTGCTACACAAAGTAAATTGTTTTAGAAGAGGGACTTCTTTGCCAAAATTGGAAGGGCTAGTTTGATTAACTTAACCATGGTTTAGATCAAGATTAGCGGCATTTATTTTTGAAAAAGAATTTTGAAAACGTTAAGGCAACCAATCTGGTGTTGGCATGTGGCAGGTTAGTTAGAAAAAAGTTTACTTAAACAAGAATTAAACGTGGTTTTTCTTAGAAAAATGATTCCGCCTACTTAGGAAAGTGCCTTTCGATACAGTAGCTCATGCCTTTATCCTTGTCGAAACCAACTATGCCGAAACCAATACACAAGGTATCACCATGTTGGTACGTAGTGGATTGGAGTTGGGGGAAGGTAGGGTGTCGAAACCTTGGTTTGTTTTAAAAGAAAAGCGCCTGCCTATGTTTTGTTTTATGCCTTCGACAGAGTCGAGGCATAAGGTTTTGAATGAGGTCGTAAAGGGTTTCGAAAGGGTTGCCATTAACTTATAATTGCTTTCGACTGGGTTCCTTAGTTATAAAAGAATGTTTTGGAAGAAGGGGTTCCGAACTAGTCGATACCCTACTGCTGTTCTATGGCCTTACGATGGCGTTGAAGATATCAATGCTGTCGGAAGGTACTTTGTTTTATAAAGTTAAAGCCACTTCCTAAAGCTTTCGAAAGCGGTTAGGGGTTTCGAAGGTGATGGTTTCGAAAGGGGTTTCGACTCCAACCTTCCAATGTTTATCCAGATGTTTTATGCTTTCGAAAGGGATGGTGTCGACGCCATCAAGTTTTTCCCCAATGTTTTTATATTGATGTCGAAACACATGCTTTCGACTATATTCGCTTTGACCCAAATAATATTTTAAGTATAAACCCAATGTTTTTGAAAGGGGTACTTTCAATGGTTTCAGAAGGGTTACTTCCATAAGTGTCGAAAGGGGTACTTTCAACTGGTTTCGAAGCTATGCTTCTAAAGGTTAAATATTAATACTTTAATGCATTCGAAAGGCAGAATTTACAGTATTATAAGGCAGGAGCCTAATGTTTTTAAGTGCTTACGAAGGAGGCTATCCTATGAAGTCGAAAGCTAGATTTCTAAGGTATTGAAAGAATTTATGACCCAAACTCTATTTTTTTAAAAGAAAAACCCATGCCAATATTACAGGAGTTTTTATAATGGTTTTAAGAAGAAGCCATCTTTGATAAAGAAATAGGTTAAGGGGATTAACCAAGTTTTATATTAAACCCATATGAGTGGTATTGCTATGTTTTATATTGCTTCTTTTAATATGAATATATTCACTTTATAATGAACCCATAACTGCATTTTGGGGGATAAAGGGTAGGAGATGTAGAATACAATAACCTATGATTTTTGTTTGATGATAATAAACATATATATGTTCGTTTAAATGTATTTGTTATTGTGCTATTTTATTTTTCCACATAATTAAATAAATATTTGTTGAATAAAATAAATAACTCGGAATTCATATTTAAACAAATATTTTATTCAAACAAATATTTTATTACAAATTCGAATAGTACAAAATTAAGCTCTCGCTATACAAGTTTCAATTACAACACAATTTTCAATATACAATTTTTCATACATACTTCACCTCACTACATATTCACTCTTCACTCGTATTTGATCTTCAACTCTGTTCCAGCATGTATCCAACATCTAAACTATCTGCAAAATAAACACTGACGCAATAAACTGGAAAAAGAAACAAACTTAAAGTTGCAAAAATAAAATTGAATTTAAAATTTATTTTTGGCTCAGTTATTTTGGTTGTTCGTCATCATTTTCGTTTAATTCATCTTACATGAACAACTTGTGACATGCACAGTATATCACTATACATACCAGAAGGTCATGCACACCGATATACACTTGCTTGTTAAAATTGCAGGGACATGTGAGCACAAGGTCAAATCCAAGCCTAGACTGGATTCAACACATGTGCAAATGCAAAAAAAAAACATGACAACAGCCTTAACCAAAACAGTGCAAACCACAAAATGTGCACAAGGAAGAATAAAGCTGTTTAACTCGAGGCAAGTCAAAACAACAAGCTTCAGACATTTACATGGAACAAAATGCAAAACAAATCAGTGCATACTCCAAAAATATACAAAGTACACAAGCAAACCATGGACAAAAGTGCACCGGCCTCAATCAAAAGTACTCAGACCAGGGTAATTCATCCAGATCTGACTTCAAAGTGACAAACAACATGACAGCATGAAAACACTTAAACAACATGAAGTACACACACGATAGCTAGACCACTTGGTATGATTTTTGTTAAATATATTTGATTTTTTGTTAAAACTAGAATATTTGATTTTTGTTAAATATATTTGATTTTTTGTTAAATATACACAAGCAAGCCATGTACTTCATGTTGTTTGATTTTTGTTAAATATATTTGATTAAAAATACACAAGCAAACCATGAACAAGCAAACCATGAACATAAGTGTTGAAGGTCAGTCCATAGCTAGACCACCTATGTTCAATGGTGAATATGTTTGTGTATATTTAACAAAAATCAAATATATTTAACAAAAAACTTCAACAAATCATATATGTTTGTGTATATTTAACAAAAATCAAACAATATATATATTCAATCATATATGTTGAAGGTCAGTCCATAGCTAGACCACCTATGTTCAATGGTGAATATGCTTATTGGAAACTAGAATGATTTTTTTTAAAACCATAGATGCATAGAATATTGTTGAAACGGGATATAGCACACCAACAATAATGGTGGATAATCAAGAAGTTGAAAAACCTATGGATCAATGGATAAATCTTGAAAATAAACAGCAAATTGCTAATGCTAAAGCTATGAATTCTATTATTTGCTCATTAGATCAAATTGAATTTAACCGTGTCTCACATTGTTTAACTGCGTAGGAAATTTGACACACGCTTGAAGTGACTCATGAAGGAACCTTCCAGGTTAAAGAATCTTGCCTTGCCATGCTTAGTAGCGAGTACGAGAACTTCACAATGGCAAAGGAATAAAGTGTCAAAGGAATGTATGGACGACTTTCTAATCTTGTATACAAATCAAAATCTTTAGGAAGACTATACACAGAAATGGATATAGTCCGAAAGATCCTTATAATTCTTCCATGAAATTTTAAAGCAAAGGTGACTGCCATCCAAGAACCAAAGGATCCGAAACAGGTTAAAGTTGAAGAACTCATCGGAAATCTCACCACTTATGAGCTAGAAATCAAATTCAAGGAAGAACGTGAAGGAGAAGATACCCGAAAGAAATCAATAGCTCTCAAAGGAACGATGGAAAGTGAAGATGGTGATGGTGATGATGAAGGAGCAGCTGAACTGGAATTGATAATAAAGAGATTCAAAAGGTGGAACCACAAATATGGAATTCCTGCCCTAAACCAACAACTGAAGAGCAGAATCATCAAAGTTCTAGACAACTCACAAGAGCAGGAGATCATTTGTCACAACTTCAATAAACCTGGTCATATCAAACCAAATTGTCCTCAAAATCAATTCAGCAAAGGAAAGAAATCGAAAAGGAGAAGTTTTGCATCTACTTGGGATGAAAATGATGAAGTGACAGCGATGACGATGAGCCCAGCGAGGTATCAAAACTTACTCGCTCACAATTACTTATATATTTTCATGAAGTAAATGGTTGTTTTGAAAGACTTAGGGAGAAGTATGCTAAAATTGAATCACAAAGAGATAGTTTGATAGAACTAAATAAGCAGCTTGATCAATTGGTTCAAAACTATCGAAATATGAGCCCTAAGTGTGATAAGTGTCCATCATCAGAAGAGGAAATAAAAAATATCAGAAACTAAAATTAAATCGCTTGAAATGAAATTCTGATTTTGAAAGAAAGTGAAAATACTAGGAGAGAAAATTCTATTAAAAAGTGCACTTTATTATTGAATGAAAATGAATCTCTCAAAACACAAGTCCAACAATTGTCTACAATTTTAGGAAAATTCTCCAAAGGAGAAAGATTGCTAAATATGCTATTAGGGAAACAAAGTGTTAACACTATTAGATAAGGACTTGGGTATACTCAAAAAGGTAGAAGTGAAACTATTCATGTCAACTCCAAGTGCACGATTTGTGTAAAAACTAGACACAATCAAAATAATTGCTGGTTTAGACCGAAGCATACGAAAACCATACCAATTTGGGTTCCTAAAGGCACGAATGTAAAATCCCTTAAAGTCAAACAAATCTGGGTGCCAAAAGGAACAAACATAGACTGTCTTAGTTCTACACAAACTTATTTTTCAAAATTTCTTATCACTAATAATCAAGGATCTATAAAAACAAATAGGTCACAAAAATCTTTTCTTGTGTAGGTGTGTTGGCAGGCTATGGAACAGCAAGAGTGGTACCTGGATTCTAGCTGTTCTAGACACATGACGGGCGACAAATCAAAGTTCCTTAGCCTAGAGAAGTACAAAGGTGGCAGAGTCACAATGGGCAACAACGATAAATGTAAACTTATTGGTAAAGGTAAAGTAGGTAACGGTACATTTACCTTAAATGATGTTTTATATGTGGAAAATATGCACCATAATCCAAGCCAGTTTTGTGATAAGGGAATGAATGTTATTTTTGATTCGGATTTGTGCAAAATTGTTGACCAATCATCAAAAGAAACACTATTTTCAGGTAAGAGGAAAGGTATATGTTGCACACACCACGGTTTGGTCTATGGTATCCAACTAATGATAACTTTGAGTTAAAAGGGTATTCAGATGCAGATAATGCTAGCAGTCTAGTTGATAGAAAAAGTACTGGTGGAACATATTTTATGTTGGGACATTCGTTAGTTGCATGGTCAAGTCGAAAAACATCATTTCATTAGAGATCACATTTTCAGAGAAAATATCTGCATAAATTTCATTTCAACTTATTTTCAATTGGCAGACATTTTTACAAACCCCTTCCAAAAAATAGTTTTTGTCGACTTCGTCTCAGTTTAGGCATTTTAGAAATTTGATTTTATAGTTTTGGATTTGATCTTAAATGCCTATGTTAACTAATCTGACTCCCTACTGATTATCGAAAAAATAAATAGTGACTGAAAAAAGGGATGAGTGTTGATCTTGGTCATAAATTATGTCTTGAGAGAGTATATTTAGTAAATTTCTTTAAAAATTTAAACAAAATTTGTAATAACTTTGGTTGGTAAAAATTCCATGACCATCTCTATTCCTATCATATTTCTACGACAATCACTCATCAAAATCCAATATAGTACGTCAAAATGTGGTATTTAAACAGGAAATTATTCATTTTTTTGCAATAAAATCATCCAAAAGTACCCACTCTCATTTAAAAGTCCTCACGGTTATGCATGAGCGAACTACTTGGAATCTTTGATTATGTGCTTTCATGCTCATTTAAAAGTCCTCACGGTTCTGCATGTATCGAACACATATCAAAATTGGACAAAATAGGCGAGTTGATTCTAACCCCATTTAAAAGTCCTCACGGTAATGCGTGGTTAGAAGATGCTTGGAATTCATTTTTTAATAAAAATTGGGAATACTACTAATCTCATTTAAAAGTCCTAACGGTTATGCATGGTTAGTAAGTATTTAAAGTCCTGTCATAAATATACCACAAATGGACACGACTATATGATTTTTTATGCCGACATCACCCCTATCACTCTAAAATGGAATATGCGTCTAACAGAGTATTTATAATTTTTGTTTGATTTTTTATTGAAATTTAATATTTATAGTCGATTAGGTATTAATGTTGTATTAATATTATCACTTTATCACTCTTATCTAACACTATTACTCTTTTGCTGATAACAAAAGGTGAGAGAGAAGTTAAGATTTTGGCAAATAACTTCAAATTTTATATTTTCATATTCCTATATAGGTTCATTGCATTTTTTATTATTTATTTATTTTCATGCATATGTGAAGGAGGAGCTTTGTTGTAGGGGGAGTATTCAAATAGGGCGAGCTCATGGAATTCATCAAGACCAAATACATTTAATAGAGTCAAAATCTTAATATATGTTTGTTATCATCAAAAGGGGGAGATTGTAGAATACAATATCCTATGATTTTTGTTTGATGATAATAAACATATATATGTTCGTTTAAATATATTTATTATTGTACTATTTTATTTTTCCACATAATTAAATAAATATTTGTTGAATAAAATAAAGAACTCGGAATTCATATTTAAACAAATATTTTATTCAAACAAATATTTTATTACAAATTCGAATCGTACATATTTAAGCTCTCACTATACAAGTTTCAATTACAACACAATTTTCAATATACAATTTTTCATACATACTTCACCTCACTACTTATTCACTCTTCACTCGTATTTGATCTTCAACTCTGTTCCAACCTGTATCCAGCATCTGAACTATCTGCAAAATAAACACCGATGCAGTAAACTGGAAAAAGAAACAAATTTAAAGTTGCAAAAATAAAATTGAATTTAAAATTTATTTTTGCCTAAATTATTTGGGTTGTTCGTCATCATCTTCTTTTAATTCATCTTACATGAACAACTTATGACATGCACAGTGTATCACTGTACATGCCACAAGGTCATGCACATCGATATACACTTGCATGTTAAAATTGCAGGGACAGGTGAGCGCAAAGTCAAACCCAAGCCTAGACTGGATTCAACATAGGTGCGAATGCAAAAACAAAACATAACAACAGCCTCAACCAAAACAATGCAGACCACAAAATGTGCACAAGGAAGAATAAAGTTGTTTAACTCGAGGCAAGTCAAAACAACAAGCTTCAGACATGTACATGGAACAAAATGCAAAACAAATTAGTACAGACTCCAAATAACATAGTACACAAGCAAACCATGGACAAAAGTGCACCAACCTCAACAAAAATTACTCAAACTAGGGCAATTCATCCAGATCTGACTTCAAAGTGACAAACAACATAACAACATGAAAACACTTGAACAACATGAAGTACACACATATATGTGCAACATGAATACAGTTCAGAGACTTCAAAGTGCACCAAATATGTATATAGTTTAACTCGAAGCATGAAAACAATGCAACACAGACCAGATTCAAAACCAAACTAGACATGTACAAGTTCAATGCAATGGTCAGGAGCAACAAAGGGAAGAACCAAACAAGACCACAATAACTATGCAACAATGTAGACTCAAGACTGCAAATAACTCAACACAGAAATGAACAGACCACCAAATGCAACCAGAGTATATATGGAACCACACCACCAAACATGTATACAATGAACCAGACTGCAATGCTCATGAACACACTGGAACCAGACATGTATACATTGAACCAGATTGCAATGCTTATGAACACATTGGAACTAGACTGTAATGCAACACCACCAGACATGTATACAATGAACTAGACTGCAATGCTCATGAACACACTGAAACCAGACTACAATGCAACACAACCAGACTTAAATGCAACCAGACCACAGCAATGCATCAAGCTACAATAAGGCATGAACACACACACAAAGGAGGCAACTAGACTCCAAATGTACAAAGACACAAGGCAACATGATAACATGCTCAGATGAGTTAACATGAATGTAATGCAATAGCAATGAGCAGTGGAGACATTAAGCCAACCAAGTGCATAGGCACAACAATCGTACACATATATACATACATATATGTATGTATATACATGATGACACACATATATACATACATATATGTATGTATATACATGATGACACACATATAAGTGAACATGACATGATCAAGCATAGTATCTGTAGCAATTCGAACACAGCGAAGTAGTTCCACAATACTGCAAAAAAAAACAGTAACAGTTCGAACAAAATCAAGGAGCAATTTCAAAAAGAAATGGTCAAACAAAACTGAGTTGAAGTGTTCAACCAAGAAATTCAGAAAATTGTTTAAAGTAGCAGAGGGTATCAAGTCAAGATTATCTAAAATTCAAATGCTGAAGTCATAGGAGCAAAGAACGGAACCGACCCAAAGTAATTCAAGCAAATTCAACAATGAACAAGTCAGAGGTCACAGAGTTCGTTCAATTAAAAAATCAACGCAAAAGATAAAATCACGAAAAGTTCAAACCAAAATATATGAATGTAATTATAGGGTTTCGTTCCCTATAAATCTCCAAACTCATCATTGGCACAAATCATCGAGTTCAAGCATATCAACGAGGGAAAATAAAGTAAATCGCATACCATTTTTTATCATTCGAGCTCAACACAAAATTGGAGCGACGATGATCAAATCAAAGCCAGGAGTCGATTGACGAAGCCAATCAAAGCGAAATAATCACTGCAATCGATCAAATAAAATCGACATCTTCAATTTTGAACGAAACCCTAATCCAGATTGATAAAGAAACAAGGCGACCACAAAAATAAGAAAAGGGAAAACGCGATTATTTTTTTGTCTTTTAATTTTGGGCCGCATTGGTTATTTTTATTGGGCCGAATAAGTTGATTAGGGTTTTGAATTTATTTAGTTGTTTTGTTTATTTTTACTTTTTAGTTAAATCGAACTCTAGTTTAACTAGGTTATGAACTACAGTTTTGTAGTTCGAGAATTCGCAACTCAGTGGCTAAGTTGTGGCAGGGTTTTGAGCTTAGAGTTAGGTTAATCGAGTTAGCGGGTGTCGTGAGTTTACGTGTATTTGTAAGCGTCTGATTACCTAATTTCTATTAGAACCTTGGGGGCAGCACGTAGGCAGGTTATTGCCGAAGGTGGGTAAAACTGTGTGTGATCTTTACTGCATTACTTTCTGTTTTTATTTTTATTTTCGCATTAATTTTCAGTATCACTCTATTCACCCCCCCTCTAGGGTGAAAACGATCCTACAGGAGAACCAGTTAGGTTAACCTAGTAGTGAATATAAACTTCTGAATGAGTAGAATTGCATCAAGTAGGTCAGGAAGACCAGAATATAGGATGCTAAAATATAAAGGAAAGATATTGGCAGAGGCTAATTGGTTTACAGAAAGCCAATGAAAATTGTATGATATTGGCAGGGCCAATAGGTAGCCCATGAAAACTATGTATAAGAGAAGATGTCAAATAGACAGGTTCATAGTTAGCCCATGAAAACTATGTGTATAAGAGAAGATGTCAGATAGACATGTTCATAGTTAGCCATGAAAACTATGTGTAAAGGAAGATGTCAGATAGACAAGTTCATAATAAGCCCATGAAAACTATGATTGGATACTGGCAGGGCTAGTAGGTTTGTAGTTAGCCCATGAAATCTATATCTGGATGAAATATTGACAGATGTCAATAGGTTCCTAGTCAACCCGTGAAAACTAGGCTAAACGAAAAGGATATTGGGGTTACCAATATGTTCTTAGTCAACCCATGAAAACTAGGATAAAAGTAATATTGGAGTTACCAATAGGTTCATAGTGATCCCATGAAAATTATGTAATTCAGGGAGTCTTTAAATGTTTAATCGGTTATTAGTTAGCCCATGAAAACTAATAGGTTAATAGTAATCTAGAAACTATAACTGAGACAGATAGTCTAAATTGAACGGGGATGGGTAATCCGAAATTAATTCAATTGTTTTACGTATCATCATATTATACTACTTTGAATTATTTTTACCATTGTGGATGCAGGAGCACAATATATGGTTTTGTAAAGGTTTTGAGGTACTAGTGAGGGTAAACCCGTTCCGCTAAGCGGCATGTTTTCACTAGATATCTAAGTGATTTGAGGTGGTAGATTATTATTCATACTAGGCTTTATTTATGACTCGAAGTTTATGTCTTCCCCTTAAACTCTCGGGTACTCAATTGATTTTGAGTAGTTTGAGAGTTGAGGTTTTCAGGTACCTCTTATGACGAATAAGCTTCCGGAGACGTGCATGAGGCATGATAGATATTTAGAGTTCTCTTTCTTTTGATTCTACTATCATGATTGTAATGGCAAAGCTGTTTTATTGCCTGTATAGATATTTAGGTTTCTGTCTGAAGTTGCTAGGTCTGCATTGATGAAGATGTTCATGGATCTGGTTCAAGGAGAGATATTAGCGGTCGAGTACGTAGTTAAGTTTGATGAGCTGTCTCGATATGGATATGCTTTTTGTTGACACTGATGTAAGACAGAATGAAAGGTTCATTCGAGGATTGAGTCCTGACCTTGCTAGGATGATTATAACCCATATCCGAGATCCTTCTAATGTGGTGGTGGAGATGGCCATTAGCCATGAGGAGATGCTTGCTATTTCAGCTAGAGAGAAGTCAGTTGAACCCCAGGGTCCATAGGGAAAGAAGAGGAAATTCTTTAAGAAGAAGAGAGCCCAGAAAGGGGAGGCTGCCAAGAAGGCAAAGGTTGATTTGGTGTGCTACAAATGTGATAAGAAGGGTCATTATGCTAATGAGTGCCGGTCAGGCAAGAGAAAGAAGGCCGCAGATATGAAGAATGTGAAGTGCTTTAACTGTGATCAAGTGGGGCACTACAAGAACCAGTGTTCGGAGCCAGCTAGGACGGACAAGGGAAAAGTTTTTGCTGTTGGATCGTCAGCTAAGCCCACTACAGCTGATAAAGGGAAAACTGTGATGAAAGGTACGTTTTTAATTCAGAGTATACCAGTTTGGATACCTTTTGATACCGGTGCATTACATTCATTTATATCCCAGTGTTTGGTTGATAGGTTATGCTTAGAGCCCACATACCTTGTTACTTCCTTAAGGGTTGCGAATCCAATAGATGGGTATGCAACTCTGGGGATAAGATGTGACCGGTTAGAACTTGATTTGTTAGGTCATAAGTTTGCATGCAGTTTGTATGTGTACGATTTCGTAGATTTCAGAATCATTTTGGGTATGGATTGGTTGAGGAGGTATGAGGCCAGGATATTTTGCCAGGATAGGGAGATATCTTTGAGACACCCAGATAGTCATAACCGAAATATATTCTCGGTAGAGAATTCAGACCAGATTTTTGGTGCTTTGTTGAGTGCAATGGAAGTGGGTGAAGAGTGAAGTCAGGTTCAAATCGCAAGAGAGTTTGCAGATGTGTTTGAGCCTGTCACAGGTCCACCATCGAAATGAGCTGCTGAGTTTCAAATAGATCTTGTACCAGGAGCTGAACCTATAAGTAGACCACCTAGCAGGATGACACCGACAGAAATGAAGGAACTGAAGGTACGACCAGTGGATTTAGAAGGAAGGAATTTTATTAGACCAAGCAGTTCGCCTTGGAGAGAGGTCATGGTATTTGTGAAGAAACCAGATGGGTCGTTGAAGATGTGTATCGACTATCATAAGCTAAACGAAAGGACGATAAAGAATAAGTATCCTTTGCCAAGAATTATGGTCTATTTGATCAGTTTAATGGAGCCAAGGTGTTTTCCCAGTTGGATTTGGCGACAGGGTTCCATCAGTTGAATGTGGCGGAGGATAGTATTTCTTTGACTGCATTTCGGACTAGATATGGTTCGTATTAGTGGTTAGTGATGTCATTCGGGTTGACGAATGCACCTGCTTTCTTTGTGGATTTGATGAATCAAGTCTTCTGAGGGTATTTAGATAGATTCGTGTTGGTGTTCATAAATGATATTTTGGTATACTCTAAGGATGAGAGAGAGCATGAAGATCATCTTTGAGTTGTGCTAGGGACGTTGAGGCAGAATCAGTTAAAGGCGAAGTTTTCCAAGTGTCATTTTTGGAAGAAAGAGGTTAAGTTTCTTGGTCATATGGTTTTAGAGAAGTGATTGTCAGTCGATCTAGATAAGATTGAAGATGTGAACAATTTGAAGAGACTAGAGACAGTGACCGAGATCAGAAGTTTTCTTGGAATTGCTGGCTATTATCGAAGATTTATCAAGGATTTCTATCTGATAGCAGCGCCTTTGACTAAGCTTACCAGGAAGGAAGTGAAGTTTGTTTGATCCGACAAATATGAAGAAGCATTCCTTAAGTTAAAGCCTTTATTGACCAATGCTCCAGTGTTGGTAGTTCCAGATGGTATCCAAGGATTAGTAGTATACACAGATGCGTGTGGGACTGGATTGAGAGTAGTGGTGATTCAGAAGGACAAAGTCATTGCTTAAGCATCTAGGCAACTTAGACCGCATGAAGTAAGATATCCTACTCATGATTTGGAGTTGGCAGCGGTAATTTTTGCCTTGAAGATTTGGAGGAATTATCTTTTGGGGGAGAGATTTGAGTTATATACCAATCATAAGTCTTTAAGATGTCTATTCTCTCAAAAGGAGTTGAATATGCGACAACAGAGGTGGCTAGAATTTTTGGCTGCTTATGATTTTGGTATAGAGTATAACCCAGGGAAAGGTAATAAAGTAGCAGATGCTCTTAGCAGAAGACATCAGAATGTTGTGTTAGCTATGTTGGCAGAATGAAAGATCTAGAAGCTTTGGCAAGTTGTGGTGTGTAGTTAAGATCGACTCCTAGTTCTAGTCAGAGTACTTCCATGTTGTCCTGTTTAGAAGTTCGACCAATGTTGATCGAGATAATTGCTTCTAAAAAGAAGGAGGATCCATTATTAGTTGAGAGGATCAGAAGGCTTGAGGTTGGAACTAAGGTCGATGATTTGAAAGATTTTTGTCTTGACCAGAGTGGATGGTTGAGAAAGAAGGGACGGTTATGTGTTCCAAATGTGGATAACTTGAGAAGAGAAGTTCTTGAGGAATGACATCGATCCAAGTTTATAATTCATCCTGGAGGGATCAAGATGTATCAAGATATGAAGAGGAGCTTCTATTGGGAAGGCATGAAAAGAGATGTTGGCTTGTGGGTTAGACAGTATGTAAACTGTCAACAAGTGAAGACCGAACATCAGAAGCCGAGTGGGTTACTTCAGCCTCTAGATATCCCAGTGTGGAAATGAGATTCGATATCCATGGATTTTATTGATGGGTTGCCATGGTCAAGGAGAGGAAATGAAAGTATATGGGTTATTGTGGACAGGTTGACCAAGATTGCCTATTTCATTCCAGTAAAGTCGACCAGAACGACACTAGTTTTGGCAAGGTTGTTCATAAAGAACATAGTTTGACTTCATGGAGTTCCTAGTAGCATAGTCAGCGGCAGAGATGCTTTATTCACTAGTGAATTCTGGAAGAGTCTATAAGATGTGTTAGGCACTAAGCTCAAGATGAGTACCGCATACCACCCATAGACGGATGGGCAAACAGAGAGATTCAATAAGATACTCGAGGACTTGTTGAGAGCTTTTGTGTTGGACTTTGGTGGATCTTGGGAGGATCACCTTCATTTGATTGAGTTTTCCTATAATAATAGTTATTAGACTAGTATAGGAATAACGCCTTTTGAAGCTTTGTATAGAAGGCCACGCAAATCCCCTGCATGTTGGTTGGAGATTGGAGATGGATTGGTCTTAGATCCAGATTTGGTAAGGGAGGTGTCAGAGAAGATTGAGTTAATCCAAGAACGGATGAAGGAAGCTCAATCCAGACAGAAGAGTTACGCAGATAAGATGCGTAAGGATCTAGAGTTCTCAATGGGAGATGGGGTTTTCATTAAGGTATCACCTATGAAGGGTGTGTTACGGTTTGTAAAGTCGGGAAAGTTGACCCCCATATATGTTGTTCCATTCCAAATTATAGAGAGGATCGAAAAGCTCGCATACAAAGTTGAGTTATCGAGCAATGTAACAGGTGTCTATAATGTGTTTCATGTGTCTCGTCTTCGCAAGTATGTGCATGATCCAGAGGCCACTATTCCTCAGACAGAGTTGGAGGACTTGGTAGTAGAGCCTGATTTGACTTTTGTTAGACAACCAGTTCGGGTTGTTGCGAGAGATGAGAAAAGACCGAGGAATAATACAGTCAAGTTGGTGAAAGTTCAGTGGAGCGACAACGATAAAGACTGTATTTGGGAGACAAATGACAAGATTCGAGATACTTTTCTTGATCTGCCTTGAGAGTATGTCTATATTAATTTATATAGATATTTCCTAGTCAGGTAGACTATTATGGTTGTTAGGAGTTGTTATAGATGATTTCTATGTTCGATATTTAGTCCTTACTAAATTTCGAGGATGAAATTCTTTAAGGAGGGGAGCCTGTAACACCACTAATTTTTGATAACATTATTCAAGAAATTTAATTAGATAAATAAAATAAAATAATGTAAATGTAAGTGAAAGGGGATTGAGACTTGAAATAATTAATTAAGGCCATGCCTAATGAACTAATTAATGGGCTTAAGAATGAGTTTTGGTTAATTAAGTCACATAAGGGTATATTGGGAATTTCCGCCCCTAGCTTTCACCCTTATATATATTTCGTTCCCACCTTCTTACTTCCCATTCACGTCAATTTAAAATGCAAAAAAAAGAGAGAACAACCGACCATTAAGAGAAAGAGAAAATTCAAATAAAAGCTAGAGATTCAAGCTTAGGGGAAATCAGTCTCAATCCAATCTTCTTATCAAGAGCAAGGTGAATAATAACTCCATCTCTATTTTGGTTTTAAATCATATATTTTTGGATTTAAGGAAAAATTCGTTTTTATGATATATTGGATGATGATATACTTGATCCATGATTTGTTTGATTTAAACAAGATTGTTTAAAAGGGTTATATAAGGTTTTAGATGAAAACCGAGATTAAATGTTGTTTAAATGCCATGTGAAAATTTTATGTTATGAGAAACATGATTTTGGAGTTGCGTTTCAATTTTGAGAATTTTCCAAACTATGGAAAGATTATTATGAATTTTCAAAGGAAAATATGGTTATTTGGGTTTATAATTGATTTTGGAAAATATATTGAGAATTTGGGTCCGAAATTTTGATATGTTAGATAACATGATTAAAGTGAATTTCTGGAATTTTTGGAGATTTTTCTAAAGTGATTTGCTATGCAAAATAAATTGTTTTAGAAGAGGGACTTCTTTGCAAAAATTGGAAGGGCTAGTTTGATTAACTTAACCATGGTTTAGATCTGGATTAGCGGCAGTTATCTTTGAAAAAGAATTTTGAAAAAGTTAAGGCAACCAATCTGGTGTTGACACGTGGCAGGTTAGTTAGAAAAAGGTTTACTTAAATAAGAATTAAACCTGGTTTTGCTCAGAAAAATGGTTCCACCTACTTAGGAAAGTGCCTTTCGACACAGTAGCTCCCGCCTTCATCCTTGTCGAAACCAACTATGCCGAAACCAATACACAAGGTATCACCATGTTGGTACGTAGTGGATTGTAGATAGGCGGAAGGTAGGGTGTCGAAAGCATAGCTTCCGAAGGGGTCGAAACCTTGGTTTGTTTTAAAAGAAAAGCGCCTACCTATGTTCTGTTTTATGCCTTCGGCAGAGTCAAGGCATAAGGTTTTAAAAGAGGTCTTAAAGGGTTTCGAAAGGGTTGCCATTAACTTATAATTTCTTTCGACTAGGTTCCTTACTTATAAAAGAATGTTTTGAAAGAAGGGGTTCAGATCTAGTCGATACCCTGCTGCCGTTCTATGGCCTTACGATGGTTTTGAAGATATCAATGCTGTCGGAAGGTACTTTGTTTTATAAAGTTAAAGCCACTTCCTAAAGCTTTCGAAAGGGGTTAGGGGTTTCGAAGGTGATGGTTTCAAAAGGGATTTCGACTCCAACCTTTCAATGTTTACCCAAATGTTTTATGCTTTCGAAAATGATGGTCCGACGCAAACAAGTTTTCCCCATGTTTTTATATTGGTTTCGAAACAAATGCTTTCGACCATATTCACTTTGACCCGAATAATATTTTAAGTATAAACCCAATGTTTTTGAAAGGGGTACTTTCAATGGTTTCGGAAGGGTTACTTCCATAAGTGTCGAAAGGGGTACTTTCAACTGGTTTCGAAGCTATGCTTCTAAAGGTTAAAATTAATACTTTAATGCATTTGAAAGGAAGAATGTAAAGTATTATAAGGCAGGAGCCTAATGTTTTTAAGAGCTTTCGAAGGAGGCTATCATATGAAGTCGAAAGCTAGGTTTCGAATGTATCGAAAGATTTTATGACCCAAACTCACAATATTAAAGGAGTTTTTATAATGGTTTTAAGAAGAAGCTATCTTTGATAAAGAAATATGTTACGGGGATTAACCAAGTTTATATTAAACCCACAGGAGTGGTATTGCTATATTTTATATTGCTTCTTCTAATATGAATATATTCACTTTATAATGAACTCATAACTACATTTTTGGGGAAAAAAGGTAGTAGAACCGGTTAGGTTAACCCGGTAGTGAATATAAACTCCTGAATGAGTAGAATTGCATTCAGGAGGTTAGGTAGACCAGAATATAGGATGCTAAAATATAAAGAAAAGAAATTGGTAGGGGCCAATAGGTTTACATAAAGCAAATGAAAACGTTATGATATTGACAGGGGCCAATAAGTTCATAGTTAGCCCATGAAAACTATGTAGAAGAGAGGATGTCAGATAGACAGGTTCATGGTTAGCCTATAAAAACTATTTGTATAAAAGAAGATATCAAATAGACAGGTTCATAGTTAGCCCATGAAAATTATGTGTAAAGGAAGATGTCAGATAGACACGTTCATAGTAAGCCCATGAAAACTATGATTGGATACTGACAGGGCCAGTAGGTTTGTAGCTAGTCCATGAAAACTATATCCGGATGAAATATTGACAGATGTAAATAGGTTTCTAATCAACCCATGAAAACTAGGGTAAACAGAAAGGATATCGGGGTTACCAATTTATTCCTAGTCAACCCATGAAAACTAGGATAAAAGTAATATTGGAGTTACCAATAGGTTCATTGTGATCCCATGAAAACTATGTAATTGGACAGGAAGTCTTTAAATGTTTTACCGGTTATTAGTCAGCCCATGAAAACTAATAGGTTAATAGTAATCCTAGAAACTATAATTGAGACAGATAGTCTAAATTGAATGGGGATGGGTAATCCTGAATTAATTTAATTGTTTTTCATACCATCATATTATACTATTTTGAATTGTTTTAACCATTGTGAATGCAGAAGCACAGTATATGGTTTTGTAAAGGTTTTCAGATATTAGTGAGGGGAAATCCGTTCTGCTAAGCGGCGTGGTCTCACTACATATCTAAATGATTTGAGGTGGTAGATTATTATTCATAACAGACTTTATGTTTGACTCGAAATTTATGTTTTTCCCTTTATATTCTCGGATACTCAATTGAATTTTAGTAGTTTGAAAGTTGAGGTTTTCGGGTACCTCTTATGACGAATAAGTTTTCGGAGATGTGCATGAGGCATAATAGATATTTAAAGTTCCTTTTCTTTTGATTCCAATGTATTGATTGTAATGACAATGTTATATTGCCTGTATAAACTCTGATTCTCAGGGGACATCTTCATATGTCGCTCTGTGTGTATGTTGTAATAAATATATTAATTTTCTTTGAACGTGGTTTGCAAACATTGAATTATGTAATGAATTGAAAATGTTTTGATATGGAATGTGATGTTGTTTGAAGTTTAATTTTTTTTTCATATTCATGTGTTTCTGTGGAATCAATGAATCTCTGGGTTGGATAATTCCTTGAATATTAAGGGATTAATATTCAGGATCTGAATATTAACCCCTTTTAACCGTTGGAGATACTATCAGCAATGATAAAACAAGCGCCTTCAGCAAGGCAATATGTAAAAATTATGCATGCCAACGAAATTATGGATCAGAAACATAACTTCTGTATTTGTGCAGACACATTATACTTGGATTATTTTCAGTTAAACATCTTAGCATTACAGTGATTGAGAGTAAATAAATAAACTACTTAAAATAAAAACATAATCTATTAAACTGATACATAACCGGATGCCATGATCTAACGGGAAACACTATATATATATATATATATATATATATATATATATATATTAGAGTCTGCATATATGTTTGCATTGAGTAGCCTGAATATATATATTTTTGTTGCACATATATATATTAGAGTCTGGATATATGTTTGTTGAGTAGCCTGCATATACATATATATTTGTTTGCATATATATAGTCTGTATGTATATTTGTTTGTGTTAAATGCATTAATGAATTAATTATGTATCCAAATTTTGTAATCAGTTTTCATTAGTTGTAGATTCCAGTATTAGTTTGAATTAGCATCAGTGACCATTTATCTTGAATATTTAGATGGTAGATTTGATTCAAATTAGGTGTGATAAATGATATTCATATATATATATATATATATATATATATATATATATACATATATATATATATATATACATATATACATATATAATAATTTGAGATCAATATTAGAATGAATGGGGTATTAATCAGAACCTCTATAACAAAATTTGAATTTGAAATTAATTTGTCAATGCATTTAATACCTTAATAGTCCATGTTATGCAATGCCATTATAGACCATCCCCTTCCCTTTTGAACACAACCGCTGATTCAACATGTATTGTTGCAAGTGAAAGTTCTGGGCATTGTGGATATTTTTAACTCGCCATGATAAGAATTGCAAGAGCTTTCCTCAAACTACGTTTCATCCTTTTAACTAATAATAGCTATAGCAAGTACCATGAATGGAAAAAGTGCAGATGCAAACATGTAAAGGCATTTACTGGATATATCAACTGACACCACAGTTTTCTAGGCTTTACCCCATCAGTACAGTGCAAAGTTCAGCAACAAGCTTCTCAGCACTGTTGTAAAAATAGCAGAATTTTTTATACATACAAACCTGGGTCACGCTGTGAAATAAGAGGCTGCAAACGCCTCCCACAAAAGGACGATTCACTGGAAAAATTTGCACGTCGGGTGCACTGTTAGTTTATTTGAGTGAAAAATCATACTGGACTATTTGAGCGGAAAAGTTGGCTGAACGGAAAATGTGTTTCACGATGCGAACGGGATGTTTAAGCGAAACACTTAAACTGTGATTTTCAATTTAATTGGTTTATAGCTAATTAATTATTTGTTTTTATTGTGTAATATGCATTTAATAATTGTAAATAATAAAGAATAAACTGTGACATTTCATTAGAACAAACTAATACATTTTTAAATTCAAATGCATTCAAAAAATAAACTAAAACCATTGAAGACGACGACGCAACAACTTCCATCGGTACAACATAAATCATAATACTTTTGCATCAGCCATTGTTTCCACAATATCCAAGTTTGTGGATTTATCGCAAAAGAAAGATGAACATAAGCTTCCACCGCTCAACGGATATAATAGGAGGATAGTATACCATAATAACGCTGCACGGCATTGCTAAAACGCATCGATCGAACACTTTAGGTTGTTTCATTTGTTCTTCATCTGTGTGCAAGACTGGTCATGGTTCAATCTGTCGTTAAATGCGGTTGCCACCGAAGTATAAAATCACTAACTAAATTACTTCTATCTAGCAGAAAATCCACACACAGAACTATGAAAACTTCATCCATTTTCGGTATTTATAAAACAATAAGCTGAAAGATAGCTGATGCAATAGCAGAACCAGAAGACGGTTGTGTCATGCTAAGAAATGAAAATTATAAAATATACCAAAAGAATCCTAGAAAAATATATGTTATATACAGGAAACAAAATAAACATAAAAACATGAAAAAAAAACTTAAAATGAGGCTCGAGCAGTCCGATAGAAAATGAGGAAGGGAGGCTGGACCGTTTAGTCCTGGTGTGAGGATTGGATGGGTGGGGGTTGATTATATAGAGGGAGGGAAGAGAAAAAAGAAGTAGCCGTTGAAAGAAAACGGAACGACGCGTCAGACACAAACGTATCTATTTCCTCCAACTGGCCAAATAATCGAAATGCAATGTTACGAATGTTGGTACGTCAAACACGTTGGATGCGTCATCGACGGTATCGGAGCAAAAAAGACTACCAACGCCTCCTTAGTATTGTATTGTATTGCAATAGTATTGTATTGCAAGGTTCATTTCCCTTCGCAATCTAATGTTTCAATTCTGGCAAGTCTTAAAACGTATATATTAAAAGGAATCGTGTTTCCCTTTTTTAATTCTTAAGTATACAAACTAACGTTTCAATTCAGCCAAGTCTTAAAACATAGAGGCCAACAGTTGATGAAAACTCTTTCCAAATAGGGGAGTCAAACTATCATCAATGTTCACTTATCCTGCACAGCCTGTCAAAGTAGTAAAAACCAAATCTAAATTGAGCTAAATATCAAAGTTTGCCTATCCTTACACAGGTTAGACAGCATTTAAAGTACTGATTAGGGTTCTCTAAATTATGAAGTTGGTCAAAATCTAAATTAAGCTAAATACCAACAATCCACACTGGCAGAGATTTAAGATCTATGTGTGTGTGTGTATATATATATATATATATATATATATATATATATATATATATATATATATATATATATATATCATTTATCTTTATTTACTTTTATTTTATTCACATTCATTTGTTGATTTGATGAATCTAACGGTGGAAGTTAAAGATCCAATAGAGTTCTCCAGATTGATTGAAATGGAACTGAACCATGCTATATATGCATGGGCAAGGATTGATCACACCTCGTTTCTGCTACACCTTCATTCCTCATGATTACAACCACATTCCGACTTAACTAATGTATTTTTATCTCTCTTATCATCTTATTATATTATTTAAATCGGAATGTGTGGTTGAAATGGAAGGAAATAGAGATGTGATAAGAATGAGCTGTAGTCGATTCTAGTCCTATATACATAACATCCATTATGTAATTAAGATCCATTGTAATTATACCCGTAAAAAATGTATCCGACCCAATTACCCTAATTGGGTTGGTCAAACTCATTTATTTTAATGTGTTTATTAGGCCAATCCATTTAAACCATGGTTTATATGGGTCTAATTAAACCATTAAACCCGTCTAACCCAACGATTATAATAATTCACGATATTGTTTAATTGGAAATGTGTGGAAATCAAAAGTATAAAAGATGTAACCAAAATGAGATGTAGCCAATCCTTGCCTTATATGTGTGCGTAGATCGACCCCTCATCACTTTTGCTACACTTCAATTGATTTCAACCAATGTTCCATCTTAAATAATTTTGTTTCTCTCTTGAAGTGATAAAAGAGTCACTTCAAGAGAGAAACAACATTATTTAAAATGGAACGTATGGTTGAAATATGAAGAATTTGAACTGTAGTAAAAGTGAGGAAAAATTGATTATTGACACACACGTGTGTGTATATAAACACACCCGCGCGCACACATATAACACATCCATGATTTAATTAGGATCCTTTGTAAGTGATGATTACGGTTTATTCAAGCTCTTTTGTTTCTTTTTTTATCATGTTGACAGTTTATTCAAGCACAAAGTCTATTAATGCATAGTTTATTTCTTTTATTGTCATCCTATAACTTAATAGTCTTCAGAACAAAACATAAGAGTCAGTTGGTTTTGATTAACTTAATGTTTCTTCGGGCTGGAGTATACGGTGCAAAATAAAATAAACGTAAAATAAAAAATGCTTTGGTAAAGTATTGGAGTAATGATTCAACATTTTCTCTCGACCTTAGCTGAGCTAATATAATAACATTCAAGTAGTCTTTCCCACTACCGTTGCAGTTAATTATTATTTTTAGTTTGCAATGCTAATTAAAATTAATTTATCGCATACTTATGATTCAACAATTAGCTGAGTAAGAAAGTGATGAAAATGCCAACTCTACGTCGGATGTATCAATATTATTTCTTTTCTGTTTTAGGTTAAACTTTAATGGATTAAATGGGTTAGACCCAACTGACCCATTTAATTAACAGGTTGGACTGGGCCGGATCGGTCCATTTAATGGATGGATTAAATGGGCTGGCTAAATGGGTTATAAACTCTTATATGGGCTCTGATTAGGAAGGATCAATATTTTCCAATATCATTGCAAAGCTACGACCTCAAATTCATGAAGATCAAAGTGCCATTAAATTCCACAGCAATCAAGCTGACTAGCATATATGTCTGTGTGTAAATCAACAATGTAGAAACAAACAAATTGTGGTAGAAGTACACTGCAAAATAAAAACTATATTTAAATTTGCACCAATATAACAACAAATGCTTTGAGGTAATCCAATCTTGATCAACCAAAAAGGGAAAAATGAGTATTTTCATACAAAAATCTTGCGGTAAAAAAAAACATAGAACTGTAAAAAAAAATAGACTTCAACCAACTTCAAAGAAGGACGATTATATTGTAGAAAAATAAAAAAATTACTACACAAGAGTTAAACCAGGACATTTCCTTGCATTTTAGTGTACAAGCTTATGTGGTCAAAATTATTATAAACTCAATAGCATCTCTCTCCTGAAAAATTAAGACAGAATTTGTATAAAAGTAGGTAAACTTACGTTATCATTTTTGTGACTAAGAAAAATCCGAAGAGCTAAATCAAGCATCAATTAAAATATATGCATAAAAGTTGCAGAAAATGACATTAATTGACAGTCACCATGATTCACTAATACTGCAAGAGGATGAGGAAAAGTATGTTATCGTACAATGAGGGAAATTTGCTAATAATGACATAAAAAATGACGCTCAAGTTATACAATGAAATGTCAGTTTTTGAAAGAAAAAAATGAATTGAGGATATGATGGTCATGTCGGAATGTGAACATGATGACCATTGTTATTCTCAAAAAGCACACCCACGTAACTAAAGGCAAAACAAATTGTTTAAGGTATGGACAGATGTAAGCACCTTCAACGCAATAACCAGTGTGTGCTTGAACTTTCACTTGAATCTCCTTTCCCATCCTGTCTCCGCACTCTGCAATTTCATATACAAAATTGGTACTTACTAAGAGATAGTTAAGTTATTAAAACATTTGACAATAAAATACAACACTAAGTTCTAGGTTATAATGAGTGTAAATGTTTAAGCTCCTGAAATCACAAAGCAGGAATAGTCTCGGCAGAGTGCTATAACACCATTAGAGATCGGGGGTGTTCTAAACATCGAATGCTAAGCTAAAAATAATAGGTTTTCTGACTAAGCTAATATATTTAAATTTTATTACTAATTTTTTTATATTAATTTTCAAATACTTTATAAGATTCTTAACACCAACTTAAATTCCATTGGTTACTATTCCAAGAGTGTGCTATGAATGTCATGAAGGTTTGGGATAGCTAGCACCTATGTGAAAATACTTTATAATCAGTTAATATTCCAAGAGTTTGCTATCAATGTCATGGAGGTTTGGGATAGCTAGCACCCTAGTGAAAAGAAAACGCATGCACACACACGAGCATGCACATGCATGCACGCACACATCTGTGTGCGCTTGCTCATGCATGTGAAATATTGTTGGATCGGTTTCTGCTAAAATTGTAAGCTGATATGTAAAGGGAAAATAAGCTGAAGATGGAGTAAATGCATTTTGCATTACCCAACATAGTAAATACAACGTTTAACATTTTCTAATAAATTACTCAAGCTAATAATGTATAATGCACATGTTCCTTCTAAAAAATTAAACAAAATCATGAGTTATCAATATTCCATAACCACACCCCATGTTCTTGTATATATGTATGGTAACACATTACACCTAATTTCAAACATCTGGAAACCAATTGTCTACTCATATTAGTGGGTAACGGGCACCAAGCACTAATATCAAAAAAGGCAACAGTCTACTACTTAAATGCAAGATCAGGCATCATGTATAGTATATACTACATTATATAACTTAATGTGCAAGTACCTTATCATGAAGGATAAACAACAGCTTGACTCATACTGAAATTTAAAAGTAATGTCACTTGAACTTTATGGCTTTTAACTTTTGCTTTTGCTTTTGAAAAGCAAGGAGGATCAACAATCTTCAACTTTTGCTTTGGAAAAGCGAAAAATGTAACATATAACTAAAGGGCCTGTTAAACTTGTTAAAGTTAGCTATAATATTATGTGTAATAAGTCTACACATGTGTCCTATTCATGTGTTAGAAGTGGGGTTGTGACCATCTTAGTGGCTTGAGTTTAGGAAGTAGTGGGTCTTTGTTTGTCTATTTAATAGTTTGTGTTTCCTTGTTTTCTTTGAAACAAATAACAATAACAATGTAGTTCTTTTGAGTTTTACCGTTTAACCTCTCTCACTTTTTCTCTGTCAAAATTCTAACATGGTATCAGAGCTTGGTTATACGAGAGAGAGGGTAGAGAGATCTGGAGATCTGAGAAAACTAAATTCGCGAGAGTTAAAAAAATCCCAGCGTAGTTCTATCTTCCTCAAAACATCCAAAAACCCTTCATTTCGGAATCATGTGAAGCTTTTCTTTTTATCCAAATCAATCGCGCCTTGGTATCAGAAGTGAAATAGCGATGCAACTGGATCTGAAGGATGCTTCGGATTTGCACACCATCGCTTTGAAGTTCGTCGTTAATTTGAAGCCCTCCGCATTCTGAGGTTGCGATCTGGAATAGTGCTTGTCTGAACAAATTTCGATGCTTTGTATCTTGTGGTTCTGAGTTGATAGCCGCCGTCGATCTGAAACCGAAGAGATCTAGGTCTTGCTCATAAGAGATGCTCATGTTGGATTGGTGGAGTACTTGTTGCTTTTGGCTGCTGGTTGCTGGTGAACTGATCAGGTTGGTGGTTTGGTAGCAGAGGGCTGTGATGGATTCGATATTTGGGGGATGCTGTTCGGTGGAGCTCGAAGTCTGCTGATTTGCGATTGGAAGACGGTGACAATGATGAGTGTTGAAGGTGCGATTGAAAGAATTTTGTTTGTTTGTTTGAATGTTGATGGAGGAAGAGTATTCGGATGTGCAGTTTGTGTTGTTCAAGGGATTGTATAGGTGGAGTGTTGGATTGAAGGGAAAGTTGTAGTGATCAGTGTGGTGGAGAGTGTATGTATGCGGAAGGTAATGCATTGAAGAGGTGGACCAAGGTAGCAGTTGGCTAAGGTGAAGGAGGAAGGGGTTGGTTGGTTGTGCTGTCTATGAGCAGAGGTGATCGGGGCTTGGTTTGCTGGCAGAAATGGAGGCAGGCAGGTGCTTGTAGTGAGTTATTTGTATGCAAGTAGTGGTTTATGTAGTGGACAGTATGTGTTGATGGCAAGAGAAATGTAGCAGCAATATGCAAATGAAGGAAAGGGGATTGATGTGATGAAGCAGTGGTTTCTCTGATGTGATGAAGCAGTGATGATGGAGGAGTGAATGCGAATGGTTGAGACGAAGTTTTGCAGAGAGCAAAGGGGAGTATGTCAAGTTGTTGGTGGCAGTTTTGGATTGTGATGGTTTGATGAACTGTGAGTTGTATTTGATGTGCAGACGTTTGAGGAAGGTGGATGTTGACAGTTTGATTTTGTGGTGATGGTAGTGTTGTGGGGTTGTAAGGATGATCAGTATGGTTTGGAAGTGGGAATATGGCACAGTGGTGAATGAAGTGTTGAGATGTTGTGGAGGTTGAACTTGTTTGGAGGAGGTGGTTGTCTGGTAACTGGTGATGCTGAGCAGAAGTTTGTATGTGTAGGTAGAGGAGGAATTTGGTTGTTGAATGCAGGTGGCAATGAGATAGGCAATTGTGGATATGTGCACAGTGGTGCATAGTGGTAAGTAATTACAGAGGGGGAGGTTGGTATGTGCAGTTGTTTTGAGGAGTGTTAATGGTGTATGTGGCAGCAGTTTTTGTGTGTAGTGGTCAGGGGTGATGTGTAGAGGAGTGGAATAGATGGTATGGTAGTGAACTGTTTGGAGGAGTTGCATGGATCAGTGAAGTAGTCGAGTTGCAGGTTGATGTGAAGGTATGCTATATGAATGGTGACGAGTATGCTGAGTATATTTTTGCGTGATGTGAAGAATATGTTGCAGTGAAGTGAGGAGATTTGCAGTGATGATTGAGTTAGTTTGGTATTGAATATTAGGAGAAGATGGATGTTTATGTTGGTGTATGCTGAAGTGGTGTTGTTGGTGCTGTTGGAGTTCGTTGTTGAGGTTGAGATTGAAGTACTGGCGACGCGGTAGTGGTAGCTTGTTATAACTTCGGTGATGCAGTGGATTGGTAGGAGGTTGTGCAGTTGTTGAAGTAAGAGCTTGCAGTGAAGTGCTTCTGCGAGACTAATGTGGATGTGAAGATGAAGACGACGAAGGGTAGAACGTCGCTTATGCGGTTGGACATTTGTGGAGTGCTCACGAACTGTTTGATGATATGCCTAAGAGAGTATAGGCATGCCTACATGTGAAGTAGGCTTGAGAGAGGAAGACTTGGTTTTGTGTCATCCGACAAGTAAGGAAGAAGAGCTGCGGTTCTCACTTGTTGGGGGATGACAGATACAAGGGACGACCCGAATGGAGAGGTCAGTGGATCCCTAAGAGAAAACCAAGAATATTTGTTGATGGTTAAAGTACCAATCAACATGAAACAGTTGAGCATGTCCCAACCAGATGGAGATGAAATTTGTAACCGAGTTCGCCTGTGCAAGACGATCAAGAAATGGAGAACCGTAGTTCATTCCTAAGTAAACGGAAAGTGAGACACATTCAGTTTAAGGGAGGGTGTTAAAGTTAGCTATAATATTATGTGTAATAAGTCTACACATGTGTCCTATTCATGTGTTAGAAGTGGGGTTGTGGCCATCTTAGTGGCTTGAGTTTAGGAAGTAGTGGGTCTTTGTTTGTCTATTTAATAGTTTGTATTTCCTTGTTTTCTTTGAAACAAATAACAATAACAATGTAGTTCTTTTGAGTTTTACCATTTAACCTCTCTCTCTTTTTCTCTGTCAAAATTCTAACAAAACTTTATGGCTTTTAATTCATTGCTTAGAATTTTTTTTCCAAAAGACATGATTGAAAGATACAGTGCTATTAAATGATCATGGTATGTGTCATAGAAATCCTACCACCCTGTAAAAGGACAAACGTTCATTATGAGTGCTTTAATTTTTCAAAAGGTTCCCGAAAAATGTAATAATTAAGTTTGTAGATGGAAGCTTCAAAATTTGAAAATCATCCGCATCCAAATCTGAAAAATGGAAAATATCCAAAATCCAAAAGGATGGGATTGGATATGAATACAATGGTCTACCATTCCGAAATTATACATTCGTTTTTTATCAAGGTCCTATTTTATATTCTATGCAATCCAGTACATAAATAGATTGGTGTTTTTTTTACCGAGGCAATAATTTATACAATGAGTATATAAATGAATATTTGTTGCTCTAACTATCTTCTATCTTATTTTTCAGTTCATATACTATTATATGAAATAGTAATGAAATGGTTTTAGGTTGAACCAAAAATCTTGGTTTACGTCTTTAATTGTCAGCGGATGGGATAGCATTCAATATCCATTCATTATCTACGGATACTGATATACAATATCCGAGATGATTTTGGATGTGAATGTGGATTTTCCACTATTTGTATTTTTAACCAACCATTGACATGCCTAGTAATAGCTAGTAGAATTTTTAGTTTCAGCCTTTTGGTTGAATCCATTTCATCTTTTCATGAAAATAATGTTGAAAATAAACTTGGTTTTAGAAAGCATTAATTATGTTGAGCAACTTTAATTTTGTCATTTATGAAATTAATCATGAAGAGGCTAAAATATAGTCTGGAGAAAAATCTAGAGTTATCTAAATACACTCTAGAGAATGTACTACTATAAATAAGAATACTTAATTTCTCTCATTTTTTGTAACCAAATGCAAGCAAAAGGTAAGCAAATAAAATAGAAAAAAAGAATTGCAATAAAGCTTCATTTCATTCTTTATAAAATATTCATCTCCAAATCTCCATTTGCAAATTGCGTTTAATTTTCCTTCTTCTTATTGTAAAATTTTCAACATTGGTATCAGAGCAAGGTTGCTAATAAAAGAAAGATGGCAAATGAAACAACTCTTTTTCAAGTTCCTCTACTAAAGATGGAGTATTATGATAATTGAAACATTCGCTTGAAGACGTTGCTTGAATCGTAAAATGCGTGGGATATCGTAGAAAATGGGTACGAAGAACCTAACGATATTACCACTTTATCCCAAATTGAAAGAGACAAGTTGAAGAAATTGAAGAACAAGGATCGAAAGGCTCTTATGCTCATTTATCAAGGTTTGGATGAAGCTGTGTTTGAGAAGATTGTTGAATTTTGTCGACACTATATGGAGAATTGAAGAGGTCGAAAGTAACTTTAGAACAGTGAAAACGGTTCGCAAATCGGAGCTAATAGGAGGAAGATATGGTGGAAAAGGTGGAGTGCCGTGGCCAGCATCCGGCGACAGACGTCTGTCATCAAGTGATAGACGTCTGTCACTACAGGGTTTGAAACCCGAGAGTTTGGACAAGCGTCTGTCACTTTATGACAGACATCTGTGGTATTAGGGAATTTTTTTCGAGACTTATGACAGACGTCTGTGACGACTTTCGACAGGCGTCTGTGATGACTTTCTGCTATATTTTGATTCGGGTTTGGTGTAAAGATTTGTGATATTCAAAGGGAAATTTTAGAATCTTGCCTAGGTTTTCTACTCTCCTATATAAGCTATTTTCTGGATTCAGATAGAGGGGTGTGATTGCAAGAAGATTAAGGGTTTAATCAAGGGTTTTAGCCTCCATTAATTAGGGTTTATCTAAACCTAATTTTCTTCAATTCTCTTCTCCACAAATCAATTCTATTAGAATTTTGATCATTGTAATCAATCTCTTGCACTCTTCTTATTGGTATTAATAAAGGCTCTCTCTCTCAAAGTGGAATGTACACTAACAAGACGTTAGTGGAACCACTATAAATCGGTGCGTGATTTATTTTATCGTTATTCTTTGATTATCTATTGCTTGTTTGGAGTTGTGATTGGTTTTGGATTGAGATTGAGATATTGACCAGTTGTTTTTACACTTCTTACTACGATCTCATTTTTTCGCTGTGCTTTGGGGTTTTGATTTGAGTGGTCTCGATTTAGAATTCCTCGCAACATTTGGTATCAGAGCTTTGGTGTTGGTAGGTGGTTGTCGAAATGTCAAAATCAGATAATATCTCAGGTAGTCCCTCAATGGTTAATCCAAGTAGTGTAGCGCCTTATGTATGTGGATGTACGCGGCTTTGGGATCACAATTGGTTATAGACAAGTGGAATGACGATAATAATTTTGAAAAGTGGCAATGGAAGATGATAGCGGTTCTAAGGAGGAATCAAGTGCATCGAGTAGTGTTTGACATACATTTATTGCTGGCAGACATCTCGGATGTTGAGAGAGGGGAAATGAAAGAGTGGGCATTCACTACACTTCAACTTGCTACGAGGGAGAATGTTATCTCCGAAATTAGTGGTGAGACTAACGCTAAGGGTATTTGGGACAAGTTGGAGGAGTTGTATATGAAGAAGTCACTAACTAATCGTTTGATCTTGTTGCGAACGTTCTTCACCTATAAGATGAAGGAAGGTACTTCGCTAAAGGCGCACTTGAATACTTTTGATGATTTGCTAATGAAGATGAAGGCGGTAGATTTGAAGATTGAGGAAGAGCAAAAGGCGATGATATTGTTGTGGTCGTTGCTGGACCGTTATACGGGTTTCTCAAATAGTTTGATCTATAGCCGAGATACTTTGACTCTTGATGATGTCAAAATGGGTCTTCTTAGTGAGAAGTTGCAGGATCAAATGAAGGAGTTAGGTAATGAAAGTAGTGGTGCTACTAGTGGTCACAGTTTATTTGTGGAGAACGAGAGATATGCGAAGATGGAGAACCGTGAGCATTCTACATCAAGGAACCCCGGTTAGAGAGGAAAGTCGAAAGAAAGGGCAAGTGCTATATTTATAAGAAGCCCGGTCATTGAAAGAATGAGTGTCCGGACAAGGAGAAGGCAAAGAAGAAAGTAGCATCTTCATCTGTAGCAGTGGAGAGTGGAGTTGGTGAGGGAGATGTATGATGTGTTGACGACGGTAGAATCAGATGTTTCGGGTAGCGAATGGGTGCTCGATTCGGGGGCATCTTATGGTATGACGCCGAATATGAATTGTTTTTCTTCTTGTATCGGCAAAGAAGAAAATTCAATTATTATAGGCAATAGTGCTATTTGTAAGTTGAAAGGCATTAGTTCCATGCAAATTTAAATGTTTGACGGAGTGGTTCATACTCTCACTAATGTATGCTATGTTCCAGGACTTCGGAAGTCTCCTATCTCTTTGGGGTAGCTGGATTCTTTAGATTGTAAGATCACCATTGAGAGTGATAGCTTACGGGTTTCGAAGGGTGCGCTTGTGGTTATGAAGGGTGTTAGGACTCATAGTGTTTATTTGCTTCAAGGAGTGACTTTAAGAAGTGAAACTTGTGTTGGAGTTAATAGTTCTCGTGGCTTGGATGCGACTAGGTTGTGGCATTTGAGGTTAGGTCATGTCTTGAAGAGGAATTTGGATATTCTTTGGAAGAGGAAGATGATCGGTGGAGAGAGTTTCATCAAACTAGAGTTTTACGAGGAATGTGTCATGGGGAAGCAAACAAAAGTTTCATTCGGTGAGAGAAAACATGATTCGAGAAGTGTTCTTGAGTATGTTCACACAAATGTTTAGGGACCGACACCGGTAGCTTCTTTCGTGGGAGCTCGCTATTATATTTCTTTTATCGATGACTTTTCTCGAAAGGTATGCGTGTATGTAATGAAGGCCAAGTCGAAGGCATTTGCAAAGTTTAAAGGATGGAAAGCTCTTGTTGAGAATGAGAGTGGCAAGTCTTTGAAGGTTCTAAGGTCCCACAATGGCAGAGAGTGTGTTTCTGGAGAATTCTTGAAGTTTTGCAAGCATCATGGTATTCAGAGGCATTTTACTACACCGGGAGATCCGTAGCCGAATGGTGTTGCGGAAAGGATGAATCGCACTCTACTAGAGAAAGCTCGATGCTTGAGATTGACATCGGGTTTGTCTAAGGGATTTTGGGCCGAAACTTTTTCAACCACGGTGCATATTATTAATCGAATTCCGTGCTCATCTAATGATAACAGAATTTCGGAGGAAGTGTGTAACGGAAAGGGAATCGACTTGAGTTATCGTCGTGTGTTTGATAGTCCGATTTATGTGCTGATCCGATAAATGATAAACTTGAGCCTAGAGCTTTCAAGGGGATTTTGCTTGGCTATACAGATAGAGTAAAAGGCTATCAGATTTGGAATTTGGAAACAAAGAAGGTTATGAATTCTCGTCATGTTACTTTTGATGAGTCGGCTTTGTTCAAGGAGAATGAGAGCTCATCGGATGCTCCAGATTTGGTTCATGGTGAATCAATGGAAACAGGAATTATTCCCACATTTTGTCCAAGGAGTAGAGAGAGTATAGTAGTTGAAGATGCTTGTGAGGAGGAAGTGGTTGATGTAACATTACATAGTCCATATGGTGCCTCTTGTAGTGTTAGTGATGTGCATGATTCTATAGAGGATTCGGTTCAAGGTGGAGCCGAAAGGAGTTTGGGTGATGGTATTGCTAGTCGGGTGCATCGTCGTGCCATAAAGCCACCCGATAGATATGGTGATTGGAACCATCTTAGCTTTTGTGAGAGTTTGGACTATGCTCTTCATGTAGTCCAAGATGAGCCGATGGACCTTGATGGCATCATGGAGCCGAGTGATAGCTCGAAGGGGATTTGTGCCATGGAAGAAGAGATGCAATCGTTGATGAAGAATCTAACTTGGGATTTGGTTCCACTTCCTAAAGGAAAGTGTGCTATTGGGTGCAAATGGATATACAAGGTGAAGGACGATGAGAGATACAAAGCTAGGCTAGTGGCTATGGGGTTTGCACAAAGGAAGGGAAAGGAGTATGATGAGATATTCGCACCGGTTGTGCACCATACTTCTATCCGGATATTACTTGCCATAGTTGCCATTCATGACTTGGAGCTGGAGCAACTTGATGTGAAAACCGCCTTCTTGCATGGTGACTTGGATGAAGACATCTATATGGAGCAATTAGAAGCTTTTGTTGTGGATGGTAAATCAAATTTGGTTTGCAAGTTAAAGAAATCACTATCTGGTTTAAAGCAATCACCTAGATAATGGTACATGAGATTTGATCATTTTATGCTTGAAAATGGTTTTGATAGAAGCATCAAGGAAGCTTGTGTATATTTCAAGAAATTGAAAAATGATTGTTGGGTGTATTTACTCTTGTATGTGGATGACATGCTCATTGCTTCTAAGGATAATAATGAAATCTACAAGTTAAAACTGAGTTTGAAATCGGAGTTTGAAATGAAGGATCTTGGAGAAGCAAAGAGGATATTGGGCATGGAAATAGAAAGGAATCAAAAGTGTTTTGAGTTGAAATTAACTCAAAAGGAGCACATAGAGAAAGTTCTTTGCCGGTTTAGCATGGAGAATGCAAAGGCGTCAAATACATCTTTACCTTTGTATTATGAAGCTTTCGAATAAGGGATCACCTATCTTGGAGAAAGACAAGACTTATATGGCAAAGGTGCCATATGCTAGTGCGGTTGGAAGTCTAATGTATGCTATGGTGTGTACAAGGCCCGATATTGCAAATTCCATCGGGATGGTTAGTCGGTAAATGGCTAATCCGGAGAAATTGCATTGGAAAGTGGTGAAGCTTATATTGAGATAACTTAGAGATACATCATCTCATGGTCTTGTTTTTTGCGGTAGTGATGGGAAGAATTGCAAGTTGGTTGGTTATTGTGATTCGGACTACGCTGGTGATAGGGATCGAAGAAAATCAACTTCCTAATATGCCTTCACACTTGGTGGTACGTTCATAATTTGGAGATCGAGATTGCAGACCATAGTTGCTTTATCCACTATGGAGGCGGAGTTGATAGCCGGGGTGGAGACGGCAACGGAGGCACTTTATTTGAAGAGATTGTTGTGTGAGTTAGGATTCGAGCATGATAATATCGATGTTCGATGTGATAGTCAAAGTGCTATTCACTTGGTAAAGAATTTGGCGTTTAGCACACGGACTAAGCATATTGAAGTGAGAGAGTCATTTCTAGTAGCCATGGATGAAGAGAAGCAAGTATATCTTCGGAAAGTGCACACAAAGGATAACGCGACAGATATGTTCACAAAGGCATTGCCGGTTGGAAAGTTCGAGCATTGCTCGAACTTGATTTGCTTGTTGAAGTGCTAGGTGCCACAGGGTAGCACAGTTGAAAGAGGAGCTTGGTTATGGATGAGGAAGAGTATCAGTGAGAGATTGAGGTTCTATCTTCTTGGTGAGTGCTAGTCTTTAGTGAGACAGTTTAGGATTTGGATGTTTTCAACAGTTTATTAGTGGACGACAGTTTTTCCTAAGCTCGTTGATGGAGTGCAATGGACGGTGGCTTTGTCGGAGCTCATTGGGAAAGTATTCACGTTTGGTTGAAGATAGAAGTGGTGATAGTTGATGATATTGGTTGTTGATGATGGTATGGTACCATTGGAGTTGGAAATGGATATAGTGTTAAGGTGGAGTGTTGAATTTTGGCAAAAATATATGGAGATTTGAAGAGGTCGAAAGTAGCTTTATAACGGTGAAAACAGTTTGCAAATCGGAGCTCGGAGGAGGAAGATATGGCGGAAAAGGTGGAGTGCTGTGGCCAGCATCAGGCGACAGACGTCTGTCATAAAGTGATAGACGTTTGTGACTACAGGGTTTGGAACCCGAGAGTTTGGACAGACATCTATCACTTTATGACAGACGTCTGTAGTGTCAGAGAATTTTTCCCGAGACATATGACAGACGTTTGTCACTTGTGACAGATGTCGGTGATGACTTTCTGCTTATATTTTGACCCGGGTTTGGTGTGAAGATTTGTGATATTTGAAGGAGAAATTTTGGAATCTTGCCTAGGTTTTCTACTCTCCTATATAAGCTATTTTCTGGATTCAAATAGAGGGGTACGACTACAAGAAGATTAAGGGTTTAATCAAGGGTTTTAGCCTCCATTAATTAGGGTTTATCTAAACCTAATTTTCTTTAATTCTCTTCTCCACAAATTAATTCTATTAGAATTTTGATTATTGCAATCAATCTCTTGTACTCTTCTTATTGGTATTAGTAAAGGCTCTCTCTCAAAGTGGATGTACACTAACACGACATTAGTGGAACCACTATAAATCGGTGTGTGATTTATTTTATCATTATTGCTTTGATTATCTATTTCTTTTTTGGTGATTGTGATTGGTTTTGAATTGAGATTGAGATATTGATCAATTATTTTTACACTTCTTACCATGATCTCGTTTTTCTGCTATGCTTTGGGGTTTTGATTTAAGTGGTCTCGAGTTAGAATTCCCCACAACAAAGATAGCTAATACACAAAGTAGTAAGGAAGCATGAAAGATTTTAGAGAATGCTTTCAAAGGAATTGACAAATGAAGAAAATTAAACTACAAATTATGCCATGTGAGTTTGAATCTTTACATATGAAATCAATAGAATCAGTTGATTATTATTTTTCTCGAGTTTTATCTATTGTAAACCAAATGGAAAGATATGGAAAAAATGAAAGATTCTAGAGTTGTGGAGAAAATTTTACAATCTTTAGATACAAAATTTGATTACATAGTTGTACCAATAGAAGAATCTAAAGAGCTAGGATTCACGACTATTGATCAACTCATGGGTTCACTTCAAGTCCATGAAGAAAAATTAAAGAAAAAGGTTAAAGAAGAGCCATTGGAGCAAGCTATTCGAACAAAACTCACCTTATGGGAAAATGAGACATCTAAAAATGGAAGTCAGAGCCAAATCGGAAGAGGTCGTGGTTAAAGTTATGGAAGAAGTGACTACCACTGAAACAAAATAACCTTTTTACAACGGGCAAAACCCGTTGTAATAGGTGGTTTGCAACGGGCCAGCGCCCGTCTTATTATGCGATGTTGTAATAAATATATAATATTTTACAATGGCAATAAACCGTTGTTGCGGACCATTGTAGCAGAGTACAATATAAGGCCCAAGCTCGATGTAATAGGTCTCAACTACAACATGCACCGCCCATTGTCATATGAGTCAATTTGTTTGGGAAACATGATATTGCAAACAACACGGACCATTGTAGTAGAGTATATTACAACATACTCAGCCCATTGTAATAGATATTAACTACAACATTGACAGTCCGTTGTTATAGGCCCCATCTACAACTTCCATTGCTCATTGTAATTGGTCCCATCTACAACATCCATAGCCCGTTGTCGTTTATATATTTTGCAACTATTTTGGCCCGTTGCAAAATGAATACAAAATAAAAATATTAATTAGCTGCAAGGTCCACATAGTACGCCTATAGAAATATTTAATAATTAATAAATATTATCATAAAATAACCAAAATCACACATAATATAAGAGTATAAAGCTGCATTCACAAAGTTTCACCACATTCCAAAAGAAGTATATTAGTTTTTACATTCACAATGGTCTAACACATAACTAGTTACAAAATACATAATAACTAGTTACAAAATACATAATAACTAATTACAAAATACATATCAAGTTCTAAGTACAAACGTACATAACCCATAAATCCAAAATGCACATACATACTAGGCCAAGGAGATGAACTCTTTGGGCCATGCGACGGTTGACCGAACAGCCTCTTTAATAGTGGACATCTCTAAATTTGATCTGCATAAAAAAGCTTTAGATTCCACCGCTACATTCACCCATACCTTCCACGCATCAGGTCCAAGCTTTATGAAGTGTACCGAAGAATCAGGATCGACGCTTGCTATGGTTCCTTTTGCAACTACTTTCTTCTACCAACTCCATAACTTGCACTTTCTTTTGACCAAATTTTCAGGAGTATCGTGATCATGACTCTGAAAATTGTTACTATCGCGGTGTGACTGCAAGCAAACAAAAAACAGTTAACGCTTGTGATATGGCATAGGCAGTAGTGCTTAGTATCATAAACCTCAAACTACATAGAAAAAGAGGTATTTGTAGCCAGGCGATGTTCGCAATAGACTATACATACCCTAGAATACACACCAATTTAAATACACACACTGCAGATATAATTATAATTATAAAGTGCATAGAAACAAAAGGTAATATAGAGACCAAATAACAATAGAGAAAAACTAGTAAACCATGAAGATCAAAGAGGATTGTACAATGCACCAAAAATACCATGTACCCGGAAAAGAAAAAAAAATAATAGTTGACTCGAATTCATGCCAATGCCATTGACCGTTCTTACACATCCGAAGTTACCATCTTTATGGTCCTTACTTTGGCTCTAAAAGACTGCTTCATCTACACAGTTTGAGTCTGATCCCATTTGAAAAAGCAACAAAGATGGAGAGTATACTCATGTGTATGTATCTATATTTATTCAGTCATGGCTTCCATGACTTTTTCAGAACTTGTTTAGATAAATTATTCACCACTTCATCAGAGCTTGTTTAGATAAAAAGTGTGAATGAATCCAACGTAAAATTTTAGTTGTTACTTTAAATATATTCCATTTTTGCTTACAAATTGTGAGTTTTGGCCATAAATTCATTAGTTATGCAACAATATTTTAAAAGGTTCAGGTCTTTAACTAAACTAACATGCCTGCAATTTACTCTTTTCATGCATGTTATTTGTTGTTTTGAAATTTGAGTTCCATTACTAAGAATGTTTATGGTTGCTGAGCTTAAATATTTTATGTGTATTGAAACTTTTGATTTATTAACAAGGGACACTATGTATTTACCTTTTTTTCATAAGGGTCTAATTCAGGTTCAAATGTTAGTGATATAATTTCTGATTTTCTCTTGATTACTAAATTGGATTGTTTCAAACTATAGAACGGGAATTCATATTTGCTACATTGAATCATCATCAAGGTAATTCATTAATTTTAATATGTTTTTTGCTAAAATAGTTGATACTCTTTTGATTTGACTATTTTTCTTGCTAATGGATGATTAAATATGGTGCTCAATTATAATTTAAATTGTGTGCCAATTTTTTGAGATAAGTTTAAATTATCAGTTTGTTACTTGATGCTAGCGCTAGTAATGATATAACAATGACAATTTATAATAGTTTAGTTAGATAACTTTATGCATCGCCGTACCTTATCTAGAATTTATGGTTTAATTAAAGAACACTTGCCTTTTCTTCTTAAATCCTACAAATATCCTACCACGATTTAGACCAAAACTATATTTTTGCACATTTAATTTTTTCTTTACTATATGTCCACTAATAACTTGTTCAATCTATAAATAGTTGGTTTCCATTCTTTGATGCAAGAACTTCATGTTACACTCATGCAAATTTAATGGGTGCATCTTTAGATGTTGTTGTGACGCCCCACCTCTATGCTCATAATAACAAAGAGTATTAAAAGAAATACTGTCTATTATTACGAAGAATAAGGCTGGATAGGAGCGACCATCCGTAGTTGGCCTTACACTAATATTGGTTACCTCGATAGGAGTGGTATACACTTTTTGTTTTTCATCTCTTATTTATTTACTCCCATCAACATACCCAATTCTAGTACAAAACGAACTACGACGGTTCATAATAGTTTAGGACAATATATATAATAATAACACAGATACAAAAGAATGCGGAATACAGATAACAAAAAGTCTCATATATATAACTGATGTCAGTTACAATACAGTTGACACAATACATATGATACAACTACAACTATCGACTCTGGAAGTTATATATACAAGTACATTATCGACTAATATACATAAATACATATCAACCTATACAATGACACGACTACTACAAAATGACGAAGACCACTTCAAAAGATATGAAAAGTCTTCATAGCTCAAACAGCAACTCAAAGCAGAAAATCTACAACCTAAAATAACTCGGGTCTAACCTGAGTATTAAATTCAAAAGAAAATAATACACGGGTCAGTCTAATTCAAACTCAGTCATTAATGCACAGAAGCAATAATAATCAAATATCAAATAGACGACAGTCACCGAAATCTCGTATATCCGACTCCTCGATAAAAGAATCGGATAATGGCAGATATAACACTAAACAGTGTTAAACAACAAATCAACAATCCAAATCAAAATACAACTTCAAAATATTGAATTTAACCAACGAAACAATTCAACAAATCGAAACATCAATTTAAAACTGTCAAATCTGATAGGGCTGCAGTACACGCACGCGTGTACTGCCTCGCCACTATCGCATGAGATACACAAGAGCTCAGTGAAAGTCTCAAGTGAGCACAAGGCAATTGTGCCCAAAACAAATACCACTGTAAAAAGGAACAACTCAAAAATGTTCAAGGACTAAGACAGGTCGAAATACGAAGTCATAAAACAAATAATCAATTCTACAACAAGTGGACCAAACTCGATTGCAATTCAAGTCAATCCACCCATATATGCATACCATACAGCAAGTTCATATGCATATGCAGACAGTGTCAAAAAGGCCACATCAATGAAGCTTCAAACATATAATAATTCAAGTATTCGACTACAAAAAAATGAAGTACAAAGCATACATAGATTCATGTGTGTACATATCTTTGTAGTGATAACCAGTACAGCAGCTCGAATGAGCACGTGCACTTGTATACAACATAAAGTATGAATAACCAGACTAAACATCATATAAAACTGCATGAGCAAGAGTGAAAACAGCAACAACTCAAAGTAGTAATCAAATTGCCAAACACAGTGCTATCTAGACACACAGTCGAAGACACATGAACAAGTCATGTGCTACTACAAAGAACAACGATAATCCAACACAAGTGCAGGGTGACACAAATGGTCGAATGAACAAGTGCTTGAAACAATTTCAAGTTGAACAAATAACAGTGAAGCCAGTGATAACAATATTTAGAGTGAACGAAGGACAGTGTTCGACTCAAAATAAGAAGGAAATCAAGAACGTATGAAGACCACAAAGTCAGAATGAATTCCAGAAATCGTTTCAAAAGGACGAAATCACAGAGACCAAACCATCAACAAATTTCAAGTGTAAATTCAATAATATATGCATACACAAACACTATGGTATATATGCACATACATGAAGTCACACCAAATTAGTCAAGCGAATTTCAACTTCAAACCAAAATCAAAGCAATGCTACCCAAGAAAACGCAACTACATATCATGGAGCAAATAGAAGCCGATGCCAAACAGACTTCAAATCATAGAATAGTGCATTTGATCTCAAACTAGAACAAGACCGCATCGAGTAATCAAGACAAGTAGAATGTATATGAACAAAACCAAGTAACATATATGTTGAAATTCGAAACTGTAAAACTCCAACGCAAATCAGTGAAACGTCGATGCGAATGAACAGTGGGCAGGACCAGGCAACATACTTAATGCAAAGTGAAGGCAGACTAATCTAAATAACAACAAAATCAATCTGCAGTTCAAATCGAAGTGGCCCAAAGTTTAGTTATATCAATATCAAGAGCTGGAGCCCACAGAAAATTCAAAGCAACTGTTAAAATGTCGAAGTCAATCCTCAAAGCTTTTAAATAGATTCAACCCAGAGATTCACGGAATTAAAAATGCCAGAAATCAAAACCACTGATAGCCAAAAATCAACAGATGCTTGAATTAGATGCGAGTGAGAAGTCACTCACCTTTGATTCGAAGAACTCAGATCCAAACCGTGGTCAAAAGCAAAGATCGAAGAATCGGCAGAGGCTCTCATTGATGAGGCTGCCTTTCATTCGCTGGCGCCTTTGACAATCGAAACCCCAACTTCTTCGTAGCGGGTAATTGGAAAAGAAAAGGGGGATGAACGAAACATTGAGCCGCCATTTTCGTTTGTTTAGACTTAGGGTTTTCTCGAATGAGGAATGAGAGGGTGGACGGGTTTTCGAGTGAACGAATAAAAGGGGAAAGGTATAGATAAACATCACGACAACAACAAGTATGGGCCACAATATTTTTCTTTAAAGCCCGCTACAATATTTACAAAATTTACAAAAGAATTTCAGATCGATTCAAAATTGCAATAGCAATTAACCAACGATTTTAATCGTCATTAGACGATAACAAGATAATTGCAAAATCTCGGGTTGTTACAGACTCCCCTCCTTATAAAAATTGCGTCCCCGCAATTTTCATAATTAAGGTCGTCAATAACAATTACTTTTCTAACATAAACTGGTTAAGCTAGAAAAATAAAATTCGAGTATTCAAATGCCAAAGAAATCTTTTAATTTCATAAAAGAAATTTACAAATTTTCAACAAAATCTAACTATCAAATAGATAATCTGAAAGCAACAAAACTGAATAAATGCAATTATCAGCAACGTTCAATTATCATTTAGATAATTGAAATTCAGAAATCACAAAACAGCAATATCTAATTATCGATACAATAATTAGAAAACAGCAAAATCTAATTATCAGCAAAGACAATTAGAAAACACAAATCACAAATCACAAAACTGCAAATATCTAGTTATCCAACAAATAACTAGAAAACACGAACTTCATAATCAACAAACTCTAACTATCAACATAGATAGATAGAAAATAGCAATTCAATAAAATCAACATAATCTAGACTTAATTAGAGACTAGAAATTCTCATATCAATAAAAATCAGCAATCAACCAATATCTAATTATCACAACGATAATCAAGAAACATCAAATCATCAAATATCTACTTAAAAAAACGATAATCAAATTTCAAATCAACAAATATTCGATTATCAAAAACGATAATCAAATTTCAAACCAACAAATATTCGATTATCAAAAACGATAATCAAATTTCAAATCAACAAATATTCGATTATCAAAAACGATAATCAAATTTCAAATCAACAAATATTCGATTATCAAAAACGATAATCAAATTTCAAATCAACAAATATTTGATTATCTAAAACGATAATCAAATTTCAAATCAACAAATATTCGATTATCAAAAACGATAATCAAATTTCAAATCAACAAATATTCGATTATCAAAAACGATAATCAAATTTAAAATCAACTATTATTCGATTAACAAAAGCGACAATGAAATCCCAAATCAGCAATTATTTAATTAACAAAAGCGACAATTAAATCCCAAATCAGCAAATGTTTAATTATCAAAAGCGATAATTAAATCCCAAATCAACAAATATTTAATTATCTCAAGCGATAATTAAATCCCAAATCAACAAATATTTAATTATCTCAAGCGGTAATTAAATCTCAAATCAGCAAATATTTAATTATCTCAAGCGATAATTAAATCTCAAATCAGCAAATATTTAATTATCTCAAGCGATAATTAAATCCCAAATCAACAAATATTTAATTATCTCAAGCGATAATTAAATCCCAAATCAACAAATATTTAATTATCTCAAGCGATAATTAAATCTCAAATCAGCAAATATTTAATTATCTCAAGCGATAATTAAATCTCAAATCAGCAAATATTTAATTATCTCAAGCGATAATTAAATCTCAAATCAGCAAATATTTAATTATCTCAAGCGATAATTAAATCTCAAATCAGCAAATATTTAATTATCTCAAGCGATAATTAAATCTCAAATCAGCAAATATTTAATTATCAAAACCGATAATTAAATCTCAAATCAGCAAATATTTAATTATCAAAAGCGATAATTAAATCTCAAATCAGCAAATATTTAATTATCTCAAGCGATAATTAAATCTCAAATCAGCAAATATTTAATTATCTCAAGCGATAATTAAATCTCAAATCAGCAAATATTTAATTATCTCAAGCGATAATTAAATCTCAAATCAGCAAATATTTAATTATCAAAAGCGATAATTAAATCTCAAATCAGCAAATATTTAATTATCAAAAGCGATAATTAAAAGCAACAAATATCCGATTATCAAAACGATAATCAGAACTCATATAAACAAATATCCAATTATCACAAGCGATAATTAGAAGCAACAAATATCCGATTATCAAAAACGATAATCAGAACTCATATCAACAAATATTTAATTACCGATACGATAATTAAATCTCATAACATCAGATATCTAATTACCTGCAGATAATTAGAAACAACAAATATCTAGAAATCAATTAAGAAGACTAGAAAATCAACATAAAAGCTTGGATCGATCCCATCAGATGGCGAGTTTTTAATTCGCCGCACGTGCATCAACAAATGGCCGAAGCCTACCAAGTACTCAACATAATTTTGGCGTCCATCAGATTGACCCGAAGGTCCGCAGAGTGACCCGAAGGTCTAGTACTGGTATTTGACCCGAAGGTCCTCATATGACCCGAAGGTCCTCATAGTGGCTCGAAAGCACACGAAAGCATCAAAATCATCAAAACAACAGATATTTCAATTAACGAGTCCGGAATTAACCGAAATAGCAAACGCACATGTCCCATGCAACGTGTTTTACTAAATCGTTTGATTCTCTTCCTCGTTTCCTTGAAAGTGCAAAATTGTGTATTTTGTAAAATACATTTCACATTCTCAAACGGAAAAGTCCAGAATTAAGCGAATCAGTAAAAGAAAGGGGTCATAGTCCTCGATTTTGCTGAAACGTTTAAATCGCTTCCTCATTCTTTTGAAAGCGCAAACTGATAAATTCCTGAAAACAATTTTTTTTTTATTTTTTTTTTATTTTTTTTAATTTTATACAAATAACAATTCACATTCTCAACTGAACAAGTCCGGAGTTAAGCGAATCAGTAAAAGAAAGGGGTCATAGTCCTCGATTTTGCTGAATCGTTTAAGTCGCTTTCTCATCCTTTTGAAAGCGCAAACTGTTAAAATTTTTATAAAACAATTTTCATTTTAAAATGATTTTCCAATCACGTGATCAAAACAGCAAATCAGTAACAATTTCGATATGGAAATTGTACTTCTCAAAATACCGTAAAAACGGGTCACAAATCAGCATTGCGTTATAATCGCTTGAAAATCCACTTTTAAAATTTGGCGGTTACTGAAGTCAAAGCGACAGTAATTTTTAAACGTCAAAATCTCATCAAAATAATTCACATCAAAATGTAACACCAGTGAATTTTCATTCCTCAAAAATGCCACAAAACACCGTGCTTCAAAAATATAGCATTGGTGTATAAAAATCCCGTTATAAAAATAACGGCAACAAAATACGTTTCATAACCAAGCATCGGTTCAACGTAAAATTAATGCAGTAACGTGCAATTCATATTTGCACGCACACTACAATATACACAAAGAAATTACTCTATTATCTTCAATAAAGATAATTTAAAATAGCAAAAATCTAATCAACATGTGATTATCATAAAAGAAAATCAGCAAAAATCTCAACAAGAATCACATAACTGCAATCGTTTCGAATTCTCAATTCGGATTCGAAATTCTCAAAGAAACAAAATAAACACAGCTATGTAAACGAAAAATGAAATTTATTTCAATTTCGCATTTTGATTTTTAAATCAAAAAGATTATCAGTCGTACTCAGCGAAGACAACGTCACTGTTTCCGCTGCGCACTCTGATAAACAGAACACAATTTAATCAAATCAATAAAACACAGTTTCACTTTTATTTTTAAATAAAGATATTTAAAAATTCCATCAAAATTTCAAAACTTTAGTTTTGACACAAAGCACAAATAAAACATCGACCAATAGTTGTAACATATGTTCCATCTAAGTTATGTTTTATATTATGTCCATAAACCCCAAGCTCTGATACCAACTGTAACGACTCGGACATTTCCGGCAGCAGCGACCGGTAGGCTTTGCAACCATCCCAAACCCACCGTGGCTTACACTGGCACCTCGCATATACTTTTACGGCCAGCCTCTCGACTGTCACAACCAACCCATCCCACTCAGGGACATGTAGGGGTAAGAGTCTCCCGTTCGCCACCAAACCGCGAAGCGAGAACCCCCTATCATGCTGTAATATAGCAAATGTGATCCAACTGTGACGCCCCACTTCTATGCTCATAATAACAAAGAGTATTAAAAGAAATACTGTCTATTATTACGAAGAATAAGGCTGGATAAGAGCGACCATCCGTAGTTGGCCTTACACTAATATTGGTTACCTCGATAGGAGTGGTATATACTTTTTGTTTTTCATCTCTTATTTATTTACTCCCATCGACATACCCAATTCTAGTACAAAACGAACTACGACGGTTCATAATAGTTTAGGACAATATATATAATAATAACACAGATACAAAAGAATGCGGAATACAGATAACAAAAAGTCTCATATATATAACTGATGTCAGTTACAATACAGTTGACACAATACATATGATACAACTACAACTGTCGACTCTGGAAGTTATATATACAAGTACATTATCGACTAATATACATGAATACATATCAACCTATACAATGACACGACTACTACAAAATGACGAAGACCACTTCAAAAGATATGAAAAGTCTTCATAGCTCAAACAGCAACTCAAAGCAGGAAATCTACAACCTGAAATAACTCGGGTCTGACCCAAGTATTAAATTCAAAAGAAAATAATACACGGGTCAGTCTAATTCAAACTCAGTCATTAATGCACAGAAGCAATAATAATCAAATATCAAATAGACGACAGTCACCGAAATCTCGTATATCCGACTCCTCGATAAAAGAATCGGATAACGGCAGATATAACACTAAATAGTGTTAAACAACAAATCAACAATCCAAATCAAAATACAACTTCAAAATATTGAATTTAACCAACGAAACAATTCAACAAATCGAAACATCAATTTAAAACTGTCAAATCTGATAGGGCTGCAGTACATGCACGCATGTACTGCCTCTCCACTATCGCATGAGATACACAAGAGCTCAGTGAAAGTCTCAAGTGAGCACAAGGCAACTGTGCCCAAAACAAATACCACTGTAAAAAGGAACAACTCAGAAATGTTCAAGGACCAAGACAGGTCGAAATACGAAGTCATAAAACAGATAATCAATTCTACAACAAGTGGACCATACTCGATTGCAATTCAAGTCAATCCACCCATATATGCATACCATACAGCAAGTTCATATGCATATGCAGACAGTGTCAAAAAGGCCACATCAATGAAGCTTCAAACATATAATAATTCAAAGTTTCGACTACAACAAAATGAAGTACACAGCATACATAGATTCATGTGTGTACATATCTGTGTAGTGATATCCAGTACAGCAGCTCGAATGAGCACGTGCACTTGTATACAACATAAAGTATGAATGACCAGACTAAACATCATATAAAACTGCATGATCAAGAGTGAAAACAACAACAACTCAAAGTAGTAATCAAATTGCCAAACACAGTGCTATCTAGAGACACAGTCGAAGACACATGAACAAGTCATGTGCTACTACAAAGAACAACGACAATCCAACACAAGTGCAGTGTCACGACCCGACTTTCTTTGCCCAGAAAGACGCATCGTTATGAAGAAAGAAAGGGATAGAAGAAGAAAAGAAAAGAAGAGAGAACAACAACACATCAGAAATCTCACAGCGGAACGAGAAATATATTATCACATAAGATATTACATAGTATCATATACATCAGAGTACACAATTTATACATCACAGAATAGACAGTTATAAACTTCTGTCTATTATACAACACAAGTACACCAGTACAATACAGACTAATACAAACACAGCGGAAACTCTATATATCTACTCGCTGAAGCCTCCTGCTTCACAGCTCCTCCAGAATTCGTCAAGATTATCCTGAATCCCTTGACTACTCAATACAATATTGAGTACCCAAGAGTTTAATAAAACATAAAATAAACACCTGGGTCAGACATGGGTCTGGTGTGAGTAAACGGTTAGATTGCTTAACTTTGAAAACCTTTGAAAACAAAAGTATCACGTAAGACTTCCCACAAATAAACATGGGTAAGTTTTTACCTTACGCTAACTAAAACATTTGATAGGAAATCCGATTGTATTATAATAGGGTCTAGGGTTTTCAAGTAAAATACAGAAATAGCTGAAATGCTTACATCTCACATTCCAACATAGTTGGGCACAACTAATACGTACGGCACTTATTGGAGTTTGGATTCCATACAATGGCAAGGCTACTGGGGTACCGCCCGTCACAGTACGTGGCCTAGATCACCGTACCGAGGAGTACGCCCGCTCCCCTGCAACACAAAGCCGGAACCATCCCTTACTGGATAATTCCGAACAAGACAATCCCGTAGTTGGCGCGACCAACCACACACTAAGCCGAATAAAAGAAAAGGGACCTCTAGACAGGGATCTATCTTGCTCTCAGTGGGTGCTACCCACGAAACCTTGCTGCACCTCCCCTGTTTTAGCCATTCCCGGTTGATGAGGCTTGAGGTTACGATTACCTTTAATCAGAACATATCACTTAGAATGCTCATCGTCCGCCTGACGATGTGCTGAAAGCATTCAATCCATACAAGTTCGTTCCGGGTTCGAACGAAACCGAAGGCATTATCTCGTTACACTCGTTTTGGAATCACCCTCAGAGTTAACGACAATAACCCTTGCACTCTGAATCTTCATCTTCACTTGAGATTCACGACCTATCGTTAATTTGGATCGATGTGGTATTCGGGTCTCCAGACCTGGAATCCCGGTATACGGAAACCCGATCCCGGTCTCATCGAAATCCAAAACGTATCTTTTAAGCCAAGTTGTTTAAAGGTTTAAACAATTTAACTTATCTATATTCATACAGATAGATAATTCACAAATCACAATTGGTAATCACATTATCAAATAAACAAATGATCTATAACCAAATAGGTAATCCATATCAACATCACAATAGTTAATCTATATTTCCATCATAGTGCAACCAAGCATTCATACTACACAACATTTCTTATCTCATTTCTGAGATTACATCCATTCAAGACAATCAATGTCATCCATTCTTATATAAGCAATGATTTACTTAATCACAACATAATTAATTTAAAATGAATTAAATTAACTATCTCTATCTTCAATTAATTTAAAGTGAATTAAATTAATTACTTCATCTCTTAATTAATTTAAAATAAATTAAATTAATTACTTCATTATAAATCTTACTTATATAATCATAAATTAATTACAAATAAATTAATTAATCATTCTCTAATTATCCACTTTAATTAATCACCTTGATTAATTATATTTTAATTACATTTAAGTAATTATCTTTAATTAATTTCACAAATTAATTATTCTTAATTAAATACAGTAATTAACCTTTAATTACTTCATTAATTAATTAATTATAATCAATTACTTTAATCCTTAATTAATTACAATTAATCACTTATCATTTGATTAATTAATCTTAATTAATCAACTCTTAATTATATCATTAATTAATTATAAACTAATGATCCCTAATTTCATCTTTAATTATTTATTCTATTTAAATTAATTTCATTAAGTAATTAATCTTAATTAAACCACAATTATTAATCACCTTGGATTAATCCAGTAATTAACTTTCCTTAATTACTTCCCTTAATTAATTAACTTTTTATAAATTACCTTAACAAATAATTAATTACCTTATTAATTAACCTTAAACCACTTTAATTAACTTTATTAAATAAATTATTTAATTAATAACACTAAGTAATTAACTCTTAATCACCTTTATTTAATTATTTATAATTATCCTCTAATTACTTAATTAAATAATTTCTCTTTACTTAATTACATCTAGTAATTATTCCTTAATTACTCAATTCAGTAATTAATTTATAAGTGATTATCTCAAATTAATCACTAATTAATTACTTAGTTAATTATTTAACTAATTATTTAAATTTAATTAAATAATTTCTTAACTATTTATACTTAAAGATCTTAATTAAGAAAAATCATTTATCTTAATTAAATTAATTAAATGGACCAACAATTTAATTATCTCCCCATATTAATTATCTTAAATTAATCACCTCTTAATTACTTAAGATAAATTCTTTATTATAATTGATTATTTAATACTTAACATTAAATTTATTTAAAAATAAAACATTTGGAAATCAATTATAATTAAAACATTATAAACTTCTATTCCATTTTCAAAATCTTTAACTTCCTAAAGTTATTAAATAAATTTTAAGACAATAACATTTTGAAAATCCACCTTCCTATTCTTCTTTTAAAACTTATTTATTTAAATTACTTTAAACTTATTAAAACAATTTTCTAGAAACAATTTAGTTTAATAGGTAAAAATCTTGTTTACCTTTATTTTTAAAAGTCAAAAATACTACAATATAAATTTCTTTTGCTTTTAAAACTTCAAAACATTTCTTGTTCAATTCTTAATACCAGCTAATCCCCAAACCCGAGTAAAACCCCTGGAGACTCGAAGAAACACTCGCGTTAACCCACTACTTCCTTGCTTCGAGTAAAACTCGAATATACTCGAATGAAAACACGAGAACAAGCTTTCTTCCCCAAACCTGTAATGACCCAAGATTTTAGGAATTTATCCTGAAAAATATAAATGAATTTAAAATAATTTTTAAATAAATTTTAAAGGAGGAATTGAAATAGCTTGATAGTGTATCAGTGTGTGTACATGTGTGCACAGGAAATGCACATGAATATAAGCTAAAACCCTGAACTCCAAGAATACATACATATTGATGTGTATGGAAATATATATATATATATATATATGTAGATTAAATTCTTAAAAGTAGTATGCATAAGTAAATGTATATATGAGTGCTACTGAATAATTTGAGTGTACATGTGCATATGTGTGTGTGTCAGTATAGAATGATGTATGAATATATAGGAGGGTATACTAATTATTTCAGAAAGACTTATATACAAATATACATGTGTTAATAAAATACTAGAGTTTAAACTAGTGAAATAAAATATATAGACACATTTTAATATAGGCAGAAATGAAAAGAATGGAGATATAAAAAGGAATAATTCTCTTATAAATAAATGAAGGAAGTACATACCATTTGCATGAAAGCTAAAAATAGAAAAGAGTATTTAATAAATAACAAAACCAAGTCACATTTTTAGCATGATTGTAGACAAGGGGAAAAGTATTTTCTGAAAAGCAAAATTTCTGAAAGAAAAATGTAACCACTTTTCTCTTCACCCAAATTAAGCCGGGAAGGGGTAAAACTTTGGGTTTAAAATGCAGATAACAAGATTTTCTGGTGGGCAAAAATGGACTTAGCCAATACCCAAAACCCTAAGAAAGACTCTGTATATATACATGTATATGCAGCAGCCTCCTCTTCTCCTCAGAAAAGAATTTTGAAAAAAAAAAGAAGAAAAACAATACCACATAAATCATAAGACAAGGGAAGAAAGAGAGCTTGAGGATAAGAGCAGGAGTTCATCAGTTAATTAAGGAAACAAAGGAGAGAGCTAGGTGAGAAAACTCACTCAAAAATCTAAGGCAATAAGTCCTAATGTAGGCAGCCAGTTAAAAGTATTTTCTTAAAAGAGTATTTTCATATATGAATGTTTATCTGTGAATTTAAACCTGAAAATGTTTTGATTTTCTTTGGTTGATCACTTGTTTTATTATAACAAAGTTTTTATGTGTTGTTAGTATACATATCTGTTTTATACACTCAGATCCCTGTTATGTTAATGTTTGGGGATATAAACAAATACCCAGAAAATAAAATGTTGAGAATAGGCAAGTAGTATTGGTTTTGGCTCAACCCAGAAAAATGTAAATAATGTTGAGCTGCAATATACTCATGTATAAGTGCTGAGGCTTGAAATAAAAAGGAATTAGGGGTGCAATAGGGTTACCTATGTGCTGATGCTCCTGATTCAATAAAAATGCATAGCAAACAAAATTTTGTGATTCAGTGAAACCAGGTCATCCTGAGTTTAACTCAAGCACAAATGTTTGCAAAAGAAAATCCCTCTCAGAAACCATAAGCCAATGTTAGTTGCCTAAACTCCTTTTAAAAATACCAGGATGAATATCTATATATATATACAGAACCTTATTTTGTAGTCACCAATGGTTGTTTGCTTGTTGTTTTTGTATGGTCATGAATAATATGAGATACCATGATATAGATGTTTTCAGTTAATGGATCACTGAATGGTTTTGTCATGAACTATCAAAAGGGGTTATTATTAACTAAAACCTGATTAGGAAATTGGGGTCAAGAACACTGCAGGAATGACTTGTGTGCTTGAGTAACATAAGTTGACACATGGCTTGTTTAAGTCCTGAGATCTTTGTGTAATGGAGTGAATTAGTTCATTACAGTGTGTCCATTGATTCATAAATATTGCAGATGAGACCAAGGATAGATAAATATACCAAGGAAATAATACTTGAGCAGATGAGAAAACTAGAGTTTTTCCCAGATTTGAAATATGAGAATTGAATAAGTGATTTAACTCATATTAGTTATTTTCCTGTTTGGTATGAATGATTGTTTGTCTATGATTGAGTTGTATGCTTGAATGTTTGTGCCATATTCATATGTGTAGTCTCTGGAAAGAAAGTTAAAGTGTGCACATGCACAATGACACAGAGCATGCACACAAGTATTTACCTGATTTTAAAGGACAGAACCTTATGTATTTGTACTTAACTTGATTTTAACCTAATTAACAAATTGCTTTTGTGAATTTTCTCATACCAGACATGTGTCTGACTGTAACAACCCGCATATCTATCGATTCTATATTTAAATATTTTATTTAAATATTTTATCGTTAGTCGGATGTTAGTCCGAAAAGCTTCTTTTTGCATACGGTCAAATTAGGACTCGAGACTGTAACGACCCGGAATTTTGAACAAATTAAATTGAGAATATTTAATTAATTTTAATATTTGAACGATGATTTGATTTGAATCCCGAATATAACGTTGAATTTGCCGATTAAATTATAAAATTTAATCGATTGAATGTTGAATAAAAATTCGAATATTCAATTTTAAGTTGAAGAAAAATATTTCAAATGCTTTTAAAATTCGTATTGATGTTACTGAAGAGAACAGAAGCTTCAGAATTGAATTTAAAAACTGTTTTGTTCAGTTTAGAAATTTATATCGTTTGAATTGAATTTAAAATACAGCGTTCCGGGGCACAGTCTCGGAATTCGACGAAACCAGTTCCATTGGGTCCGTAATATTGAATTATTACCGGATTCCAATTTTCGTAATTTTTGGAGTCGTTATATGAGCGTATGGTATAAAAACGCCTAGTCAATGATTAATCGTTTTAAAATTTAAATATCCTACATCTTTTCATCTGTCAAATATTTTCCTATCAGCCGAAAATTTCTTTCATCTCGTTCCTTGAATCACGCAAGCCGACCTCCTCTGAAATGAGCCACCATCCTGTCTCCTTTTCTCATTTAAATTACGCAATCTTTTTTCTTATTTTCTCAGTTCACAAATCAAGAGAAAATGGCCGCTTCTTTTCTTTATAATAACGAAAATCCCTCCTCACATTTTTAATTTACGAAGTCCTCCTCGTTCCCCTTTTTCCTTCTGGAGCTCGAATTCGACCGTAATAAAAGAAAACAACGAGTCGCGCGAAGAGGTGAGGGACGATGCTCCTAGGTCGAGGGGGTCGCGAGTACTTCGCCGCATGGATCGAATGGCGGCAAGCAGGCAGAGGGGTTCGCATCGTTTTCTGGCGACTGGCTCGCGTTTTCCAAGGCCAGCAGCGGCAACTTAGGGAAAAGACGCGTTCGCGAAAATGCTGGGGTCTCGAGCTTCTGGGAATCAAAGCATGGTGGCGCGCGAGTTCGTTCGTGAGATGGAAATCACGATTTCGTCTTCGCAGTTAGGTGGCGTTCCTTTCTTATCGCAAGAGCTAGGGTTCGCGACCACACGCGTATGAATGGGGAGGCAAGTGGGCTCGTCGTCAGTCAGAGATGATGTCGTTTGTAGTAGCAGCGTAGTCTGGGTGTTGCGGTGAAATTTTGGAAGCTCGTGATGCTCGTCTCAGGCAAATACAGTAAGGTATAACTTTAATTTATTTTTATTTTTATACAAATAGAAGAAATAGATAGAGGAATATATATATGATAAAGAATAGATTTGTTAATAAAATTCATTTAATGGTTTTAGTTGTTAAAATATTTTGTTGAAAAGAAAACGGGTTTAAAATTTAATTTTTAGTTTAAATTGAACTTTTGGTTAATTAAATACAGCGAATGGAAATTTATTTATGCGACTTGTCCAAATATTATGTAAATTAAAGATTGGAATTTATAAAGAATAGTGATTCAAATTTTTAAAAAAAGAAATTTGTTTGAAAGCCAAAAATAATTTATTAAAAGGAGAAATTTGTTTAAAATATAATTCTTTGTTTAAAATGAAATCACGTGTTAATAAAATTTATTAAACGGAAATTTATTGATCAGTTAATTCGAATATTAATGAATTTGTATAATTATTTATACAAGGTTTAAAACCCCGAAGAAATCAAACTAGAATGGAAATGGGATGGCAAATAAAAGCTAAGGTGAGATTTTCTCACTCGAAGGAAAATTTAATTTTTGCAGTTATTGATTGATTTGTTTGAATGTGCTATTAGATATGATAGGATATATCTATATATATAGCAGTATATACATATTGGCATATGTATATACTGGATTGTTGATTTCCCGCCTCGTATAGCGGATGAGACCCTATTGCGCCGTTAGTAAGCGGATTTATAAAAACCTATATACCGCGATAATTCCGTACTGGAGCGGAATTGGTATTGTGCTGACATCTTTGGATGCAGGGAAACAGGTTGGAGGGATCCAACTGGACCCCTCACAATGATTGAATTTATTTCTACTGTGATGTGATAATCTGTGAATGATTATTGTTGTTATTGAATTGATATCTGGAAATTGTTTGAAAAGCTAAAATTTAGCTGAATGGATGTTTTGACATCATTGGATTCCAAAAATAAACGAAATTGAATTTTTGAAATCAAAGTAGAAATGTCTAAGTAAATCAATGTTTGAAATTGAATAAATTTTGAAGAAAGAAAATTTTAAAGTATAAAAAAGCTAATTTTTATAACCTTATCGAATTTATTCCAGAATCAAGTGAAAATGTTAAATAAATGGATTTCGTAAAATAGTGATTATAAATTTGAAGAATCCATTTAAAAACAGGATATTGAATAATTTGAAAAGAATAAGGAATTTATTTTAGTAGTGAAAATAAATTTAGAAATCAATTTGTAATTGATTTGGAATTGAAGTAGAATTAGAAATAAAGTTGAAATTCGATTTTAGATTTAAAAGTGAATATTTGGAAAATGAATCCAATTGAAATAAGGGAATGTGAATTTAAAATAGAAACGATGTTAAAATGATTTATAAAGGAATAAACTTTACAGTTGTAAAGTTTTAAAAGAACGATTTTTGAAAATAAAGGAATTATAAGTTATTAACTTATAATATGGATTGTTGGTATAAAGTTTGAGGTACGAATCGAATTGTGAATAAAATGAGATTTATAAATTGAAGCTTTATAAATAGAAACAAAATTTATAAACGTTGTTTTATAAATTCGAAATCGATTGAATTTGATAAATTAAATATAGGAGATTATCAAAGAAGATATGTTCGCGATTTGGATAGCGAGTTATTATTGAAATAAAACGTGTAGAAAATAGTGAAGTGTAATTAGTGAAGTATATTCACGATTTTGGACAGTGAATATATTGTTAAGTAAAATGGATATGGTTTTGGAAAAGTGATATTTGAAATGAAGTAAATTGTTTTAAAAGATGTTTTAAAACGTGTGAACTATCGAAATCATAGATTTCAACATTTATTGTTGAAATAGACGTTTTCGAGAAATTTAAGGAAATGGTGGACTATAACACTGTTGTTATAGTAAATGATTTCCGAAAGGAAATGTTTTTTTATAGTATTGGGATTTATACATCTATATAAATTCTGAATCCCTATACTAGTGATTTTGAGTCGTCGTAACGATGTTTTACGTAACATTCGTTTTGACTCAAATAAAGGTGTTAAAAGAATATTTTCCTTAAAGAATGAAATTATACTTAATTTGATTTAAGTATATCGAATATTTTCCAAGTGTTGAAAATAAATGAATTGTGAATTGCTGACTTATTTTTAAATAAGTATGGAGATGTTTTCCAAAACGAAATGAAATGTTTTGAGAATTCATCTTCTTAAAGATAAATTGAAATTGAATATTGAAAACGATTTGAAAATCGAATATCAGTAGATATTCGAAAGTGTAAATTCAATACGGAATTTATAAAAGAAAGCGAAGTTGTTTAAAAAAAATAAATATTGATTTATTTTTGAAGTGTGGAAAATTGATTTGAAATTGTTTTCAAATGGTTAAGTGTGGAAATTTTATATCTAGTAAAGATATTTTTGAAGATGAAATAATTTGGAAAATTATTTGGAATCTGATGATGTTGCGCATCTTTATTGATAGTTAAATAACCGACTATCAATAATTACCTTTAGAATGGTATTTGTTGTGAATTGGATGAATTGAATGCCACACTTATTTTTGAATAATCGCTCACTATTCGGGTTAGCCGGGAAAGGACCATGGGGTCGTATAACCCATTCCGAATATGTGATACGTCGTTATGAATTGCATTTGAAGACCGGTGTTGAAGACCGGATATTTTTGAAAACGGAAGGATTACCGTCGAGTTACTCTACATCGACTGATCTTCGATTTAGAGGTTTTATCACCCTTAGTGACGGGAAGTCCGGACGTGATTAGAAAATTATCCGGAAATGCAAGGGCTTCGTGAGAAGTGCCTTCGGTTCTGTTCGATCCCGGAACAGACTTGTATGGATTGTGTGTCTGACATTACAATTTGAGATATAAAGCTGATTTCTTTCAAATACATTTCTGTTGGTGGCGGAGAATTTATTCTCTTAGCTTAACACCCTTCTCTGAGACGTATGAGCTCAGAGGTTATGTAGTTGAAATTTATCAGCGATATATCCCAATTTGGTAACGTGGCATACTGAGTGTTGCTGTGAAATGATCAGTGTTTGATCATTTGTGATATGATCATTTGTTTGATCTTATATCTTTGTGATCATAGGTTGATCATTTTTGTTTGACCCGAAGCAGGGCTTTTTGAGAAAGCGTAGCTTTGTGGACGAGACTTCGTCGAGCCTCACACCCCGGAAATGGTCGAAACAGGACGAATGCAGCAAGGTTCTAGGGAGTAGCGCCCCTTAGTGTATGTCATTCCTTCTGGATAAAGGTGGTATCATGGTATGGAGCCCAGATACTTAACCTCTGTGGTTACTGCATTATTATTATCTATGTGGTTTGTTGCGAATCGGGGATCCTCGGGAAGATCGGTGACGATCGGGGGATGGCATACGCGTGTCAGTAGTTACCTATTTTTGCAGAGGTAACCCGGCCTTGTGTTGGCAGAGATCCGGTTAGGTTCTCGGGTCGTCTATTCCAGGGACGTACCCATCGTGGATAGGAAGTTCCTTAGCCTGACCATTTGTTGGAAATCCAAAGAAACAATACGAGCCTTGTACGGTTTTAGTTGTAGAACCTATCATTCACTTATGGTGGTCACCACTGTTTGGATGGTAGCTATAGTAGGCATAAGTGCGGAATGCCTATGCTGGCTAAGATTAATATTATACTTTTGAAATGTTTTCTACACTATGCACTAATAATAATATCAAAAATGATTTGATTTTTTCGTATCAAGCATCTTTGACTATCATAAGAAGAAATCTCCTCCAATTCTGCGTTTGCATTGTGTGTGTGGTGGGAGGTCTTATGGTAGTTTCATTTTCCAAAGGCATTGCGAAATTTTACCTTAAAATCTTCCTGTTGTTTATTTTAAAGAATAACTGTTTTACGATCTCACACCAGTCACCATGACTGACTCGGAGTTTATTGTTCCCTTCTAAACTCTGGGTGCCCACCAATTTCCACACGGGCAGCCTAGAGTTATATTATCAGGATATTCTGGATGTTCTGGAGCTTGGAGATAAGCTGGATGGCGAGGCGTAGTATTTGTATCTGATAGTATTTATTCCGCTGTGTATTCTGTATGAGGACAGGTTATATAACTGTCCATTGTTGTATATTGACTCTGATGATGGATGTATGTATAAACTGATATAGTTCTTTGTTTTAAAAAGACTAGTGATTATTTATTATATATTGTTCCGCTGCGATGTGTAAGATTCTGATATTGTCTCTGTTCTGTATCTGTTGTTGTTTTGTCGTTCTTCTTCTCTTTTTCTTCTATCTTCTCTTCCTCCTCTTCTTTTAAATATTAAAGTTTCGCGTTTTCGCCATCCGATTGTTCGGCAATTGCTACAGTGGACGTAGCAGTGTCGGGTTTTCGGAAGACGGATTTGCGGGTCTTTACAGTTGGTATCAGAGCATATGGTTAAGCGACAACCCTGCTCTGTTGGGTGTTACTCATTAGAGATAGAGTCAGTAGTACTCTAGAATGAGTTGAGTGTAATAATAGATATGAGCGCGTATTTGTTAGTGAATATAAAAAAAATTGTTTTATATTGTGATGATTGATTTGTTGAGTGGTATATGGATTCTGGTCAATACGAGTAATTAACGATCATTGATAGGGATCTCTAAACACTCGAATAGAACAATTCGGCACAGTATTGTTTTAAATAGGGTAAATGAGATAATTTTACCCAAAATTATTTTTGTATATAAAAGAAATGATTTTCTATGAATTACCATAGTATATGGATGTTTGGTTGTTAGGAAAGTGATGATATTGAAATGTTATCATTACTATTGAAATTGAATAAGAAATTGAAATCATAACTCCAAAGTAAAGAGAAAAATTCACATACGAATGAAATTTAAGAATGTAAATTATAAATGTGAATTGTAATTTAAAACGGAATTCCAGAGAAATTTTTGGGAATTTGGAAGTTTAAATCATTTTTGATTTGAAAATGAATTTCAAAGGTTTTGAAAAGTATTTTGGAGAGTTGAAAGCTCTAAACTCTTTTCGGTCGCTGGAAAATAACTTCGGTAATGACTGCAGCATCACCGATGTTCATTTTCGGGTTTCCAAAAGAGGAATTGCTGCCAAATTATTTTAAATGGAAAGTTGTTTGAAATTTGGGTTTTGTTTGGAAATTCAAAAGGATAATTTGAATTGTTTTCAAAATGGTTTTGAAAAGGTTGAAAAGACTCTGGAATTGAGTACTGAATTATGAAAATAAATGAAAATTGTGAATGAACGAATAAATTTGCAAGTGAATCAATTAAATAAAATGAGATTGAAAATTGAAATTCGTTTCAAATTTGTAAGAAACGAATTGAATTGAATAATTATAAATGAAAGATGAATAAAAGATAAAATTCATAATGGAATGTAAATAAGTTAATAACTTATAGAATATTTGGTAATTTGATAGAAATGAGATTCAAATTGAAAATGAATGAATAATTTGCAATTGTAAATGAAATTGAAGACAAATTTGAAATTGTAAGTGAATTGGAAGTTGTAATGAGTTAGTAATTGAAACTAAGCTAAAAGAGCAATTATGAATGGAAGTTGTTTGGTTAATAGAATAAACCGAATGAAAATATGAAATGCAAATTAAATTGAATGGAATCAATTGCAAATGAAGTAGAATTAAAATAAATTGAATTTGTATCAATTTAAATTGGTTATAAACTAGAATGGATATGAATTCATTTTGTTTAAAAACGAATGTAACTTCAACCGTAAATATATAAGCATATATTGAAAAATTTGTAATCGAATTTGCAAAATGATTGAATGCTGTAACTAGATATAATGGCTAGTAGATATACAGGTGTTATAAATTGGATTTGATCTTCAAAGATAAATTTGAATTGCTCGAAAAAGGTATGTATTTGAGTTTTCATATGAGTTTTTGATGATTTCTCTCTAGCCGCTTGGCTTTTTCTTTTTCTTTTTGAAATCTGAGAGTCCGTAGGGACATTTTGTAGTCGTGCCGTATTAGCCGCGCAAAGGAGACGCTGGCGAAATTTTTCGAAAATTTAGGGCGTTAGAAAATTTTTGAGAAAATTTGAAAGTTTAAATTTGAATTTAAACTTAAAATTGAATTGTTAGGAAAACAATGTTGTTTGAAATGGGTAATTGAAGTTGAAAATTTAGTTGAATTGATAACGAATCCTTAATGGAAAGATTTGTTTTGATGAATTGAAAATTGATAAAACTATTGGATTGTGGAAAATGATAGACGAGTTAAGGACATTTTTTCCTAACTTGTAATTTCGAGGACGAAATTCTTTTAAGGGGGGAAGTCTGTAACGACCCGGAATTTTGAACAAATTAAATTGAGAATATTTAATTAATTTTAATATTTGAACGATGATTTGATTTGAATCCCGAATATAACGTTGAATTTGCCGATTAAATTATAAAATTTAATCGATTGAATGTTGAATAAAAATTCGAATATTCAATTTTAAGTTGAAGAAAAATATTTCAAATGCTTTTAAAATTCGTATTGATGTTACTGAAGAGAACAGAAGCTTCAGAATTGAATTTAAAAACTGTTTTGTTCAGTTTAGAAATTTATATCGTTTGAATTGAATTTAAAATACAGCGTTCCGGGGCACAGTCTCGGAATTCGACGAAACCAGTTCCATTGGGTCCGTAATATTGAATTATTACCGGATTCCAATTTTCGTAATTTTTGGAGTCGTTATATGAGCGTATGGTATAAAAACGCCTAGTCAATGATTAATCGTTTTAAAATTTAAATATCCTACATCTTTTCATCTGTCAAATATTTTCCTATCAGCCGAAAATTTCTTTCATCTCGTTCCTTGAATCACGCAAGCCGACCTCCTCTGAAATGAGCCACCATCCTGTCTCCTTTTCTCATTTAAATTACGCAATCTTTTTTCTTATTTTCTCAGTTCACAAATCAAGAGAAAATGGCCGCTTCTTTTCTTTATAATAACGAAAATCCCTCCTCACATTTTTAATTTACGAAGTCCTCCTCGTTCCCCTTTTTCCTTCTGGAGCTCGAATTCGACCGTAATAAAAGAAAACAACGAGTCGCGCGAAGAGGTGAGGGACGATGCTCCTAGGTCGAGGGGGTCGCGAGTACTTCGCCGCATGGATCGAATGGCGGCAAGCAGGCAGAGGGGTTCGCATCGTTTTCTGGCGACTGGCTCGCGTTTTCCAAGGCCAGCAGCGGCAACTTAGGGAAAAGACGCGTTCGCGAAAATGCTGGGGTCTCGAGCTTCTGGGAATCAAAGCATGGTGGCGCGCGAGTTCGTTCGTGAGATGGAAATCACGATTTCGTCTTCGCAGTTAGGTGGCGTTCCTTTCTTATCGCAAGAGCTAGGGTTCGCGACCACACGCGTATGAATGGGGAGGCAAGTGGGCTCGTCGTCAGTCAGAGATGATGTCGTTTGTAGTAGCAGCGTAGTCTGGGTGTTGCGGTGAAATTTTGGAAGCTCGTGATGCTCGTCTCAGGCAAATACAGTAAGGTATAACTTTAATTTATTTTTATTTTTATACAAATAGAAGAAATAGATAGAGGAATATATATATGATAAAGAATAGATTTGTTAATAAAATTCATTTAATGGTTTTAGTTGTTAAAATATTTTGTTGAAAAGAAAACGGGTTTAAAATTTAATTTTTAGTTTAAATTGAACTTTTGGTTAATTAAATACAGCGAATGGAAATTTATTTATGCGACTTGTCCAAATATTATGTAAATTAAAGATTGGAATTTATAAAGAATAGTGATTCAAATTTTTAAAAAAAGAAATTTGTTTGAAAGCCAAAAATAATTTATTAAAAGGAGAAATTTGTTTAAAATATAATTCTTTGTTTAAAATGAAATCACGTGTTAATAAAATTTATTAAACGGAAATTTATTGATCAGTTAATTCGAATATTAATGAATTTGTATAATTATTTATACAAGGTTTAAAACCCCGAAGAAATCAAACTAGAATGGAAATGGGATGGCAAATAAAAGCTAAGGTGAGATTTTCTCACTCGAAGGAAAATTTAATTTTTGCAGTTATTGATTGATTTGTTTGAATGTGCTATTAGATATGATAGGATATATCTATATATATAGCAGTATATACATATTGGCATATGTATATACTGGATTGTTGATTTCCCGCCTCGTATAGCGGATGAGACCCTATTGCGCCGTTAGTAAGCGGATTTATAAAAACCTATATACCGCGATAATTCCGTACTGGAGCGGAATTGGTATTGTGCTGACATCTTTGGATGCAGGGAAACAGGTTGGAGGGATCCAACTGGACCCCTCACAATGATTGAATTTATTTCTACTGTGATGTGATAATCTGTGAATGATTATTGTTGTTATTGAATTGATATCTGGAAATTGTTTGAAAAGCTAAAATTTAGCTGAATGGATGTTTTGACATCATTGGATTCCAAAAATAAACGAAATTGAATTTTTGAAATCAAAGTAGAAATGTCTAAGTAAATCAATGTTTGAAATTGAATAAATTTTGAAGAAAGAAAATTTTAAAGTATAAAAAAGCTAATTTTTATAACCTTATCGAATTTATTCCAGAATCAAGTGAAAATGTTAAATAAATGGATTTCGTAAAATAGTGATTATAAATTTGAAGAATCCATTTAAAAACAGGATATTGAATAATTTGAAAAGAATAAGGAATTTATTTTAGTAGTGAAAATAAATTTAGAAATCAATTTGTAATTGATTTGGAATTGAAGTAGAATTAGAAATAAAGTTGAAATTCGATTTTAGATTTAAAAGTGAATATTTGGAAAATGAATCCAATTGAAATAAGGGAATGTGAATTTAAAATAGAAACGATGTTAAAATGATTTATAAAGGAATAAACTTTACAGTTGTAAAGTTTTAAAAGAACGATTTTTGAAAATAAAGGAATTATAAGTTATTAACTTATAATATGGATTGTTGGTATAAAGTTTGAGGTACGAATCGAATTGTGAATAAAATGAGATTTATAAATTGAAGCTTTATAAATAGAAACAAAATTTATAAACGTTGTTTTATAAATTCGAAATCGATTGAATTTGATAAATTAAATATAGGAGATTATCAAAGAAGATATGTTCGCGATTTGGATAGCGAGTTATTATTGAAATAAAACGTGTAGAAAATAGTGAAGTGTAATTAGTGAAGTATATTCACGATTTTGGACAGTGAATATATTGTTAAGTAAAATGGATATGGTTTTGGAAAAGTGATATTTGAAATGAAGTAAATTGTTTTAAAAGATGTTTTAAAACGTGTGAACTATCGAAATCATAGATTTCAACATTTATTGTTGAAATAGACGTTTTCGAGAAATTTAAGGAAATGGTGGACTATAACACTGTTGTTATAGTAAATGATTTCCGAAAGGAAATGTTTTTTTATAGTATTGGGATTTATACATCTATATAAATTCTGAATCCCTATACTAGTGATTTTGAGTCGTCGTAACGATGTTTTACGTAACATTCGTTTTGACTCAAATAAAGGTGTTAAAAGAATATTTTCCTTAAAGAATGAAATTATACTTAATTTGATTTAAGTATATCGAATATTTTCCAAGTGTTGAAAATAAATGAATTGTGAATTGCTGACTTATTTTTAAATAAGTATGGAGATGTTTTCCAAAACGAAATGAAATGTTTTGAGAATTCATCTTCTTAAAGATAAATTGAAATTGAATATTGAAAACGATTTGAAAATCGAATATCAGTAGATATTCGAAAGTGTAAATTCAATACGGAATTTATAAAAGAAAGCGAAGTTGTTTAAAAAAAATAAATATTGATTTATTTTTGAAGTGTGGAAAATTGATTTGAAATTGTTTTCAAATGGTTAAGTGTGGAAATTTTATATCTAGTAAAGATATTTTTGAAGATGAAATAATTTGGAAAATTATTTGGAATCTGATGATGTTGCGCATCTTTATTGATAGTTAAATAACCGACTATCAATAATTACCTTTAGAATGGTATTTGTTGTGAATTGGATGAATTGAATGCCACACTTATTTTTGAATAATCGCTCACTATTCGGGTTAGCCGGGAAAGGACCATGGGGTCGTATAACCCATTCCGAATATGTGATACGTCGTTATGAATTGCATTTGAAGACCGGTGTTGAAGACCGGATATTTTTGAAAACGGAAGGATTACCGTCGAGTTACTCTACATCGACTGATCTTCGATTTAGAGGTTTTATCACCCTTAGTGACGGGAAGTCCGGACGTGATTAGAAAATTATCCGGAAATGCAAGGGCTTCGTGAGAAGTGCCTTCGGTTCTGTTCGATCCCGGAACAGACTTGTATGGATTGTGTGTCTGACGTTACAATTTGAGATATAAAGCTGATTTCTTTCAAATACATTTCTGTTGGTGGCGGAGAATTTATTCTCTTAGCTTAACACCCTTCTCTGAGACGTATGAGCTCAGAGGTTATGTAGTTGAAATTTATCAGCGATATATCCCAATTTGGTAACGTGGCATACTGAGTGTTGCTGTGAAATGATCAGTGTTTGATCATTTGTGATATGATCATTTGTTTGATCTTATATCTTTGTGATCATAGGTTGATCATTTTTGTTTGACCCGAAGCAGGGCTTTTTGAGAAAGCGTAGCTTTGTGGACGAGACTTCGTCGAGCCTCACACCCCGGAAATGGTCGAAACAGGACGAATGCAGCAAGGTTCTAGGGAGTAGCGCCCCTTAGTGTATGTCATTCCTTCTGGATAAAGGTGGTATCATGGTATGGAGCCCAGATACTTAACCTCTGTGGTTACTGCATTATTATTATCTATGTGGTTTGTTGCGAATCGGGGATCCTCGGGAAGATCGGTGACGATCGGGGGATGGCATACGCGTGTCAGTAGTTACCTATTTTTGCAGAGGTAACCCGGCCTTGTGTTGGCAGAGATCCGGTTAGGTTCTCGGGTCGTCTATTCCAGGGACGTACCCATCGTGGATAGGAAGTTCCTTAGCCTGACCATTTGTTGGAAATCCAAAGAAACAATACGAGCCTTGTACGGTTTTAGTTGTAGAACCTATCATTCACTTATGGTGGTCACCACTGTTTGGATGGTAGCTATAGTAGGCATAAGTGCGGAATGCCTATGCTGGCTAAGATTAATATTATACTTTCGAAATGTTTTCTACACTATGCACTAATAATAATATCAAAAATGATTTGATTTTTTCGTATCAAGCATCTTTGACTATCATAAGAAGAAATCTCCTCCAATTCTGCGTTTGCATTGTGTGTGTGGTGGGAGGTCTTATGGTAGTTTCATTTTCCAAAGGCATTGCGAAATTTTACCTTAAAATCTTCCTGTTGTTTATTTTAAAGAATAACTGTTTTACGATCTCACACCAGTCACCATGACTGACTCGGAGTTTATTGTTCCCTTCTAAACTCTGGGTGCCCACCAATTTCCACACGGGAAGCCTAGAGTTATATTATCAGGATATTCTGGATGTTCTGGAGCTTGGAGATAAGCTGGATGGCGAGGCGTAGTATTTGTATCTGATAGTATTTATTCCGCTGTGTATTCTGTATGAGGACAGGTTATATAACTGTCCATTGTTGTATATTGACTCTGATGATGGATGTATGTATAAACTGATATAGTTCTTTGTTTTAAAAAGACTAGTGATTATTTATTATATATTGTTCCGCTGCGATGTGTAAGATTCTGATATTGTCTCTGTTCTGTATCTGTTGTTGTTTTGTCGTTCTTCTTCTCTTTTTCTTCTATCTTCTCTTCCTCCTCTTCTTTTAAATATTAAAGTTTCGCGTTTTCGCCATCCGATTGTTCGGCAATTGCTACAGTGGACGTAGCAGTGTCGGGTTTTCGGAAGACGGATTTGCGGGTCTTTACAGAGACCACCCCCATTGAGTTCAAAATGACGTTTGCGATCTTTTTGAGTGTAAACTTCGATATGTTTGGAGATAGTGAAATTTTCGACATTTTTCCCGCCTTTGACTTTGGTTTGGACTGCACCCCTTTAGTTCAGCCCAACCCTCTTCCTCATTTGTTCAAACACTTCAAGCTTTGTCAAAAATGGTGGTGGGAAAGAGAAATTAAAACTCCCAACTCAAATTCTATTGCAAATCCGAGATTCAACATCAAATTCAAGTAGAAGATTGTGGATTCAAGCTTTGGATTGCTTCTCCTTGCTTTCAATCTTCATCTTCATCAATTTCGTGGAAAAGGTGAGATTTTTGATCTCACATCTTGCTTATATTATCATTGGACTGTTGGGAATGATCCCCTATTGCGTTTGTATGAATATTTGCATTTGGTTTGGATTGGATTGGCGAAAAACACCATTTTTGAGCGTTTTGACGAATTTTCCAGCCCCCTAGAGCTGTTCGGCATCGTTGAGTCGATCGGTTCGGCCTATTTAAGCTGTTCGGCATCATTTAGTCGACCGGCATCTTTAAGTGTTCGGCATCTTTGAACGTTCGGCCTCCTATGTGTTCGGTATCTTCGAACGTTCGGCCTCCTGAGTGATTGACCTCCTGAACGTTCGGCCTCCTGAGCGTTCGGCATCTTCAAGTCGTTCGGTCTCTTGAACGCTCGGCATTTTCGAGTCGTTCGGCTGTTGAGTCGTTCGGCATCTTTGAGTGTTCGGCATATTCGAGCGTTCGGCATATTCGAGCGTTCGGCATTTTCGAGCGTTCGGCATCCTAAAGCCGTTCGGCATATTCGAGCGTTCGGCATATCCTAAAGCCGTTCGGCATATTCGAGCGTTCGGCATTTTCGAGCGTTCGGCATCCTAAAGCCGTTCGGCATATTCGAGCGTTCGGCATATTCGAGCGTTCGGCATTTTCGAGCGTTCGGCATCCTAAAGCCGTTCGGCATATTCGAGCGTTCGGCATATTCGAGCGTTCGGCATATTCGAGCGTTCGGCATATTTGAGTGTTCGGCAATTTTGAGTCGTTCGGCACACTTAGAGCGTTCGGCATTTTTGTCGTTCGGTCTCCTTAAGTCATTCAGCCTCCTTCGATCGTTCGGCGTCCTTGAGACGTTCGGCTATTAGGTCGTCCTGCATCCTTTGGTCGCTTGTCCTCATAACTCTGCGTAGGCAATCTCTTCTGAAAAACATTTGTCAGAATTTATACTTTGATGGTTTTGGGATTGACTTCTTTGGACTTTACTCACGTCTTCGAACGTGAATTGATTTGTTCTACAATCGTTTTATGACTTGTCACTTTAAAGATATATGAAGGTTTCAATACTAATAGTAAATATCAAAACTCTTTCATCAAAGCGATTTCAACACTATTTTAAATATCTAAAGTTCGTTTTCTCAAACCGATTTTCAATCTACTAGTATATACAAGCCTTTACTTCACTCGAATGAGAAATCGACTTAAACGACTTAGTAAAACGAGTGGTATGAAACGCTTGCGTTCACTTCGTCGGTTAGCTCTTGGACTTGTTCGATTGAACCCTTTTCATGACAATTTCCTAGTGAAGATTTACAGCTTGTTCGTAAATATTTAAGTTAAGCAAGTGGTTATGGGACATGAAGCTAAACTCATATATTTACTAGCTTGGTGTGATTGACACTTCTCGCTGATCATGATGATCATTTTATGATTTAGACTAGCAATTGTGCGATGTCTCTTTGTTTGCAAGGTAAGACTAGACCGCAGTAGTGTGATTCCGACTCACACACATCTCTTTGTCCGCAAGGTTAGTCTAGGCCGCAGTAGTGTGATTCCGACTCACACATATCTTTTTGTTTGCGAGGTTAGGCTAGACACCACTTGTGTGATTCCATTCACACATACCTTTTTGCTTTTTGGTTAGCCTAGGCCTCAATCAGTGTGATTCCGACTCACACATATGGGGTAGCTCCCCATGGTCTTCGGACCATCATGTGATAGGCCTCTTTCTCTCTTTTATGATTTCTGGATTTCTTGTTTGATTTCTAGATTTTTATGTCATTGACTTGTTATGAGTACAAGTTTAGGGTATGATGCCCTCTTTGGATCTTTGAGAAGATTCTCGTGATATTGATCATTTCTCATCGGTTGATCTCCTGTTGATCATCATTTTCATACTTATAGTAGTATGTCAGTATGGATATTCTATGTTTATGCCATGTCTTTTATTATATATCATGTCATCTGATATTTATAGTTAGACTGATCCGTTTATTATTTTCTTAAATAATACTCGGGTCAGACCGAGATGTTACAGGTGCTTCTGCTTGACTTCCTTCCGGGATTTGCTACTCTGACTTTTGGCTGACTATTTAGTTTAGCAGTTTTTGTTGTATACACTTGAGATATGGACTCATAGTTGTATTCTTTTTGTATAGCACATGTTGCTATTCTTTTGTATTATTGTGGAACTTTTTTGACCACTACTCTGATGTACACTTTCATGTGTTAGTTATATATTCATATCTTCTTCCGCCTTTGTGATATGGATGTCTGTGACTGCTTTGTGTTATGTTTATTTCTATGTTTGTTTCCGAAGATTATTTTATAGCCACCGTGTGATAACCAATTACATGGATGGTCGCTCCTCAACGGCCTTATTCTCCGTGCTAGTTGACAGCACTACATCGTAGTGTCCTTGGCTAGCGTGGGTATTGAGGTGGGGCGTCACACTGACCCTAGTGTGCTAATGGCATCTGGGGTGTCTCATTTAAAATGAGGCAGTTTCAAATGCTTTTTCAGGGATTGCAGCAACTAAGTAGGAGTAGGAGCAAGGCTTTGAGAAGAAGATATAGCATGCTAAACTTAGTTAGATAAGAGCCTAAATGTTGAAATCTGCATGTATTGATAATTTAAATTGCTACTTGTATTAAGTGTTGAATATTGGATGGTTATTTTGTTAGGTATTTTGTTAAAAGATTGACTTGTATCTGGAAACTATTAACTAAGTTGAATATCTGTTATGTTTTAAAAGGATTTTGATCAAATCTTGTAAGTGGATTTAGCAAGAACACCATGTTAAATTGAATGTTTACATTTTATAAATGCACTAGTCAATCTTGAGTCTATGAAAAGGATTTAAGTTTTAGGAAAATCAGGATAGTTGATTTTCAGAAAATTAAATGGTTTTATTTCCTACTATGGTATATGTATACAAAAGAAATAGGCATAGGTTGAATGTTTTATATGGCTGCAAAGTTCCCATAGTTAAACTTGTTTCATACAAATGTCTCATGTCCTATTTTTAACTGAAGAAAGGATTTGTATTAAGGGAATTGTAAGCCAGATTCAAATAGTTGCAGATATATATGCACATAAATATGCTTAGTGCAAACATTACCACATCTTTTCCTTTGCACTTATAATAGGAATCTGAATTTCACTCAGATTTTAACCAAATGCATTTTAAATGCCAGACAGATCTTACAAGAAGAAATACAAACATGAATAATGATAGACACTCTTATCATCCTCAAAACCCAAGAACCATACTCTTAATTCATATCAATCCTGAAGCCTTCCAGGTTATAGGGATGGGTTTCAAAAATGATTAAGCAAGGATTATTGTTTTGTATGATGGATTTTAGGCAAAAATAAAATATATATATATGTGCAGATAGGTAGATAACAGATTCCAGACTGCACAAAAGAAAAATGAAAAAAAAAGAAAAACCAAAAATTGTGTTTGAACCGACCAGCATAGCACTCGAACTCGTGACCTTTCATGTATAAGTTAGGCGCGTTTCCATTACGCCTAGATGTTGCTTGTGTTCCCTTAGGATCCACTTTCTTTTATACTGAATTTGTCACTATTCAGAGCTTAACACAAACATCTATATTAAAAAGCTTGTTTACTATTGATTATTACTTGATCACTTCTTAGTTAGTATAAACAGACTAATGTGTATGTTTCCAGTGGATTGTTTGGTCAAAAAAAAATTAGCAATCCAACATCCTCTTGTTTTTCCAGAACTCTGATTCAAACAAGAGAGGCATATACATCCTCACATGTATGTGCTTATCTTTGTGAATGTACTGATATATTTATATTGGTTGATTAATGTGATCCTGGATATATTTTGGTTTATTGGAAAAAGATATTGACCCTGAGAATTATATTTGCAATGGATGATATATCTATATATTTATATATCCTCTTTACTAAAAAAAAAAAAAATTTCTTATGAAATTAGAGTAGAAATAGGAGGGTCATTTCAGTTGGTATCAGAGCTATGTTGTTCAACATAGTAGAAGTAAGGATCAAGTTCTTAGATAGAAATGAAATTAAAAAGGAACTAAATATATATAACAATGTGCTCAGTGTGAAAAAAAAAACCACTGAAATAATAAAATTACTAATCAAACTAACCAGCTATGTAAATTATTATTAGCAAACTATGGTAGGGAGACCACCAAATCAGGGAGCAGGATCTTCCCATGCACCACCAATGGTCAATCTGCAAGACTTGGTGAGAGCATTTAGGGATGGGGCAGGACAAAGGCAAGAAAATCCCTATGAAGAACTCTCAAAATTACTTAAGACATATACTCATTTAGGAGGCAAAAGCTTTGAAGGGACAGAGAGTGTCATGGAAATTCAAACATGGTTGAGAACATTGGAAAGAATTTTCAATGACATGCAACTTGATGATCAAAGAAAGAGGCAAGTGGCTTCAAGACAGCTAAAAGGAGTAGCTTTAGGCTGGTGGGAAGTAATCATTGCAGGAAGAAATGAGAATGAAATCACTTGGAATCAATTCAAAGAGATGTTGGAAGCAAGGTTTGTACCAGCATCAGCAAAGACTACCTTGCTAGAAGAATTCATTAGACTTAGACAAGGAACCATGACTGTCACAGAATACACTCAAAAGTTTGAGGGGCTTTCCACATATGGAGCAATGCTTGTGGCAGATGAGGCATCTAAAAATGATAGGTACATAAAATGGCTGAACCCAGGACTTAGTAGAGCCATGTTACCCTATGCAGACAAGACTTTTGATCATGTGATAGACTTAGCTTTGAGGTTGGAACAGCATGACAAGGAAATGGAGAAGTTCAGAAATTTTAAGAGCAATAATAACAAGAAAGGTAAGGGGAGGTATCACCCTTATGATAAGAAGAAAGAAGAGGCTAGTAACAAAAGCACTGGAGATGACAAAGCTAAGGAAAACAAGAAGAAAATTGTGTGCCATCAGTATGGAAAGGAAGGGCATATCAAACCAAGATGTCCAGAATTGAAAGGAGGAGCTTTCAAATGCTATCTATGTGGGAAAGAGGGGCATATGAAGAGGAATTGTCCTGAGTATAAACAGCAAGGCAAATTGGCAAATTTGGAAGGGAAAGGCAAAGCCACAGTGGAAAGTAACACTGTAAATCATAGCCAAGTGAAAGGTACATTACTTATTTGTACCATACCCATAGCAGTAGTATATGATACTGGGGCAACTCACTCTTTAATTTCTTATGAATTGGTTAAAATGCTAAAACTGAATTGCATATTGGTTGAAACCCCATTGCATATACACAGTCCATTGGGGAGTTCTAGTGTTTTAAATATGATTTGTGTGGATGTGGAATTAAACATAGGAGGAAATATTTTTATTTCCAATTTATATGTTTTGAATTACCCAAATATAGGTGTTATATTGGGGGTAGACTGGTTAAGGCAATTTAAAGCCATAATTAATTTAGACTCATCCACCATATCATTGCAAAATTCTAGAGGCCAGAGAATCACAGTTTTATGTGAGGTAGCTAAGGAAGGAAAACTATATCATTTAGTTGACTCAGAAAAAGATTTCAGTGAACTAACCATTGAAGAAATTCCCATAGTCAATGAATATTTGGATGTGTTTGGTGAGGTCAAGGGTATTCCACACCATAGACCAGTAGAATTCCAGATCAATCTAGTTCCAGGAGCAAGTCCAGTGATTAAAAAGCCAACTAGAATGGGGCCAAATGAACTAAAAGAATTAAAGAAACAGTTAGAAGAATTGGAAGAAAAGGGTTTTATAAGACCAAGTAATTCTTGCTGGGGAGCACCAGTGGTATTTGTTAAGAAGCAAGATGGCTCCTTAAGACTCTGCATAGATTATAGAGAATTAAACAAAGTAACTATTAAAAATAAATACCCATTGCCAAGAATAGATGATCTTTTTGATCAATTAGCAGGGGCAAAAGTATTTTCTAGACTAGACTTAGCATCTGGTTTTCATCAAATGAAGGTGGAAGAATCAAGCATCAAGTACACTGCCTTTAACACTAGGTATGGGTTGTATGAATTTTTGGTTATGCCATTTGGCTTGACCAATGCACCATCTTACTTTGTAGATTTAATGAACAGAACCTTTAGAGATTGTTTAGACAAGTTTGTGCTTATTTTCATAGATGACATTTTGATTTATTCCAAGACAGTGGAAGAACATAAGCATCATTTGCACCTAGTTTTGTCTAGGCTAAGGGAAAAAGATTTAAAGGCAAAATTTTCAAAATGTGTGTTTTGGAAGGAGGAAGTACATTTTCTTGGCCATGTAATATCTGCCAAAGGAATTTCTGTGAACCCCAATAAAGTAGTGGCTATTCAAGCATGGAAGAGGCCAAGCACTGTGAGTGAAGTGAGGTCATTTATGGGGATGGCAGGGTATTATAGAAGGTTTATAAAAGATTTTTCAAAAATCTCTACACCACTCACTAACCTAACCAGGAAGAACCAAGCTTTTGTTTGGTCAGAAAAATGTGAAAAGTCTTTTGAACAATTGAAGGAGGCATTGGTGAATGCTCCAATTCTAAAGGTACCACATGGAAATGAAGAATTAGTGGTATACACTGATGCTAGTGGGTTTGGCTTGGGTGCAGTGTTGATGCAACAAGGCCAAGTCATTGCATATGCATCCAGACAACTTAAACCCCATGAAGTAAGGTATGCCACACATGATCTCGAATTAGCAGCTGTGATATATGCTTTAAAACTTTGGAGACATTATTTATTAGGCACAAAGTTTGAACTCTACACTGACCACAAGTCTCTAAAATATTTGTTTTCACAAAAAGATTTGAACATGAGGCAACATAGATGGGTGGAGTTCTTAGCTGCCTATGATTTTGACATACTCTATACACCAGGCAAAGCAAACAAAGTTGCAGATGCTCTAAGTAGACAGCATGCTAAATTGGCTATGATGATGATAGCAGAATTTAAAGATTTGTCTTTGCTAACTGAGCTAGAGATTGAGGAGAATGGTTGTGTGCAGATGCATGGTGCACAAGAAGATAAAGGGAAGTTAAGCTTAATGACACTTCAACCAGATTTAATTCTGAAGGTAGGAAAAATGCAAGAACAAGATGCTCACTTATTAGAGAAGAAAATGCTCCTCTCAAGAGGGGAGGCAGTATTGAGTCACCACATTGATAAGGATGGTTATGTGAGATACCAGAATAGGATGTGTGTACCAGAGGACATAGAATTGAAGAAGGAGATATTGAATGAATATCACAGAAGTAAATACTCCATTCACCCAGGTAACACAAAAATGTATCAAAATTTGAAAAGAGACTTCTGGTGGAAGGGGATGAAATCTGATATAGCCAAGTACATTGCCAAATGTATGACTTGCCAACAAGTCAAGGCTGAAACTCAAAGACCATCAGGGTTGATGCAACCTCTTAGTGTACCACAGTGGAAGTGGGAAGACATATCTATGGACTTCATAGATGGACTGCCTAGATCTAAGAGAGGTAATACAAGCATATGGGTGATAGTTGATAGGCTAACCAAGGTAGCACACTTCATCCCAGTCAAGTCAGAAAGAACTGCACCAAAACTAGCTCAAATTTTTATAAAAGAAGTGGTAAGGTTACATGGCATTCCCAAAACCATTGTGAGTGATAGGGATACCATCTTCACTTCAAAATTCTGGAGAAGCTTTCAAGAAGCAATGGGAAGTGAACTATGTTTAAGTACTGCCTACCATCCTCAATCAGATGGGCAGACTGAGGTGGTAAACAAAGTTTTGGAGGACATGTTAAGGGCATGTATACTGGATTTTGGGGGCAACTGGGAAGATTATCTTCATCTAGTTGAATTTACATACAACAACAGCTACCAAAGCACCATAGGAATGGCTCCATTTGAAGCCTTATATGGTAAACCCTGCTTGTCACCTGTTTGCTGGGTAGAAGCAGGAGAAAGGTCTATTTTAGGACCTGAGTACATACAAGAAACCAAGGAGAAAATTGAGTTGATAAGAAGAAGAATGACAGCAGCTCAAGATAGGCAAAAGAAATTTGCAGACATGAGAAGGAGGCAGGTAGAATATGAAGTGGGAAATTTTGTTTTCATCAAAATCTCACCCATGAAAAATGTGTTGAGGTTTGGAAAACAAGGCAAATTAACCCCAAGATATATTGGACCATACAAAATTCTGGAGAGAATTGGTCCCTTGGCATATAAGTTGGAATTACCAGAAAACATGCAAGGCATACATGATGTTTTTCATGTATCACAATTGAAAAGGTGGGTCCATGACAAGGCAGAAATTCTTGAAACCCCAACCCAAGTGCAGATAAATCCCAATTTGATTTATGAAAAGGATCCAGTGGGAATTTTGGCAAAAGATGTGAAGAAGTTGAGGAATAAGTCTCTGAAACTTGTGAAGGTACAGTGGAGTCTAGATCCTAGTGATTGCACATGGGAATTAGAAGACAAAGTTAGGATGAATTATCCTAAGCTATTTTCAGATTAAGGTAATTCTGATTTTTGATTGTTTTCTTTATTTTGGATGAATATATTTTTAGTTAATATAGAACTAAGAATCTATTTGGTAGAGAATATACTTGTTCTCTGAATTAAGTTTAAAATTTATTTTAAGCTTAGGAAAATTGTGGGACACAATTTCTAAAAGGAGGGGTGTATGTAATGACCCAAGATTTTAGGAATTTATCCTGAAAAATATAAATGAATTTAAAATAATTTTTAAATAAATTTTAAAGGAGGAATTGAAATAGCTTGATAGTGTATCAGTGTGTGTACATGTGTGAACAGGAAATGCACATGAATATAAGCTAAAACCCTGAACTCCAAGAATACATACATATTGATGTGTATGGAAATATATATATATATATATGTAGATTAAATTCTTAAAAGTAGTATGCATAAGTAAATGTATATATGAGTGCTACTGAATAATTTGAGTGTACATGTGCATATGTGTGTGTGTCAGTATAGAATGATGTATGAATATATAGGAGGGTATACTAATTATTTCAGAAAGACTTATATACAAATATACATGTGTTAATAAAATACTAGAGTTTAAACTAGTGAAATAAAATATATAGACACATTTTAATATAGGCAGAAATGAAAAGAATGGAGATATAAAAAGGAATAATTCTCTTATAAATAAATGAAGGAAGTACATACCATTTGCATGAAAGCTAAAAATAGAAAAGAGTATTTAATAAATAACAAAACCAAGTCACATTTTTAGCATGATTGTAGACAAGGGGAAAAGTATTTTCTGAAAAGCAAAATTTCTGAAAGAAAAATGTAACCACTTTTCTCTTCACCCAAATTAAGCCGGGAAGGGGTAAAACTTTGGGTTTAAAATGCAGATAACAAGATTTTCTGGTGGGCAAAAATGGACTTAGCCAATACCCAAAACCCTAAGAAAGACTCTGTATATATACATGTATATGCAGCAGCCTCCTCTTCTCCTCAGAAAAGAATTTTGAAAAAAAAAAGAAGAAAAACAATACCACAGAAATCATAAGACAAGGGAAGAAAGAGAGCTTGAGGATAAGAGCAGGAGTTCATCAGTTAATTAAGGAAACAAAGGAGAGAGCTAGGTGAGAAAACTCACTCAAAAATCTAAGGCAATAAGTCCTAATGTAGGCAGCCAGTTAAAAGTATTTTCTTAAAAGAGTATTTTCATATATGAATGTTTATCTGTGAATTTAAACCTGAAAATGTTTTGATTTTCTTTGGTTGATCACTTGTTTTATTATAACAAAGTTTTTATGTGTTGTTAGTATACATATCTGTTTTATACACTCAGATCCCTGTTATGTTAATGTTTGGGGATATAAACAAATACCCAGAAAATAAAATGTTGAGAATAGGCAAGTAGTATTGGTTTTGGCTCAACCCAGAAAAATGTAAATAATGTTGAGCTGCAATATACTCATGTATAAGTGCTGAGGCTTGAAATAAAAAGGAATTAGGGGTGCAATAGGGTTACCTATGTGCTGATGCTCCTGATTCAATAAAAATGCATAGCAAACAAAATTTTGTGATTCAGTGAAACCAGGTCATCCTGAGTTTAACTCAAGCACAAATGTTTGCAAAAGAAAATCCCTCTCAGAAACCATAAGCCAATGTTAGTTGCCTAAACTCCTTTTAAAAATACCAGGATGAATATCTATATATATATACAGAACCTTATTTTGTAGTCACCAATGGTTGTTTGCTTGTTGTTTTTGTATGGTCATGAATAATATGAGATACCATGATATAGATGTTTTCAGTTAATGGATCACTGAATGGTTTTGTCATGAACTATCAAAAGGGGTTATTATTAACTAAAACCTGATTAGGAAATTGGGGTCAAGAACACTGCAGGAATGACTTGTGTGCTTGAGTAACATAAGTTGACACATGGCTTGTTTAAGTCCTGAGATCTTTGTGTAATGGAGTGAATTAGTTCATTACAGTGTGTCCATTGATTCATAAATATTGCAGATGAGACCAAGGATAGATAAATATACCAAGGAAATAATACTTGAGCAGATGAGAAAACTAGAGTTTTTCCCAGATTTGAAATATGAGAATTGAATAAGTGATTTAACTCATATTAGTTATTTTCCTGTTTGGTATGAATGATTGTTTGTCTATGATTGAGTTGTATGCTTGAATGTTTGTGCCATATTCATATGTGTAGTCTCTGGAAAGAAAGTTAAAGTGTGCACATGCACAATGACACAGAGCATGCACACAAGTATTTACCTGATTTTAAAGGACAGAACCTTATGTATTTGTACTTAACTTGATTTTAACCTAATTAACAAATTGCTTTTGTGAATTTTCTCATACCAGACATGTGTCTGACCCTAGTGTGCTAATGGCATCTGGGGTGTCTCATTTAAAATGAGGCAGTTTCAAATGCTTTTTCAGGGATTGCAGCAACTAAGTAGGAGTAGGAGCAAGGCTTTGAGAAGAAGATATAGCATGCTAAACTTAGTTAGATAAGAGCCTAAATGTTGAAATCTGCATGTATTGATAATTTAAATTGCTACTTGTATTAAGTGTTGAATATTGGATGGTTATTTTGTTAGGTATTTTGTTAAAAGATTGACTTGTATCTGGAAACTATTAACTAAGTTGAATATCTGTTATGTTTTAAAAGGATTTTGATCAAATCTTGTAAGTGGATTTAGCAAGAACACCATGTTAAATTGAATGTTTACATTTTATAAATGCACTAGTCAATCTTGAGTCTATGAAAAGGATTTAAGTTTTAGGAAAATCAGGATAGTTGATTTTCAGAAAATTAAATGGTTTTATTTCCTACTATGGTATATGTATACAAAAGAAATAGGCATAGGTTGAATGTTTTATATGGCTGCAAAGTTCCCATAGTTAAACTTGTTTCATACAAATGTCTCATGTCCTATTTTTAACTGAAGAAAGGATTTGTAATAAGGGAATTGTAAGCCAGATTCAAATAGTTGCAGATATATATGCACATAAATATGCTTAGTGCAAACATTACCACATCTTTTCCTTTGCACTTATAATAGGAATCTGAATTTCACTCAGATTTTAACCAAATGCATTTTAAATGCCAGACAGATCTTACAAGAAGAAATACAAACATGAATAATGATAGACACTCTTATCATCCTCAAAACCCAAGAACCATACTCTTAATTCATATCAATCCTGAAGCCTTCCAGGTTATAGGGATGGGTTTCAAAAATGATTAAGCAAGGATTATTGTTTTGTATGGTGGATTTTAGGCAAAAATAAAATATATATATATGTGCAGATAGGTAGATAACAGATTCCAGACTGCACAAAAGAAAAATGAAAAAAAAAAGAAAAACCAAAAATTGTGTTTGAACCGACCAGCATAGCACTCGAACTCGTGACCTTTCATGTATAAGTTAGGCGCGTTTCCATTACGCCTAGATGTTGCTTGTGTTCCCTTAGGATCCACTTTCTTTTATACTGAATTTGTCACTATTCAGAGCTTAACACAAACATCTATATTAAAAAGCTTGTTTACTATTGATTATTACTTGATCACTTCTTAGTTAGTATAAACAGACTAATGTGTATGTTTCCAGTGGATTGTTTGGTCAAAAAAAAATTAGCAATCCAACATCCTCTTGTTTTTCCAGAACTCTGATTCAAACAAGAGAGGCATATACATCCTCACATGTATGTGCTTATCTTTGTGAATGTACTGATATATTTATATTGGTTGATTAATGTGATCCTGGATATATTTTGGTTTATTGGAAAAAGATATTGACCCTGAGAATTATATTTGCAATGGATGATATATCTATATATTTATATATCCTCTTTACTAAAAAAAAAAATTTCTTATGAAATTAGAGTAGAAATAGGAGGGTCATTTCAAAACCCATATCCCAGATGCACACAACCGTGCACATAAACGTGCACATCCACGCCGATCGACGGCGAACTCCACGATAGCCTCCGACACATCGCCTATGACCACGGCAACACGATCGAGCATCAAAACTTTCACGATTCGAACGAAATCGAATTCGAGTGATTCGAACCCATCAGATTGAAACGACATCACCGGTAAAATCACCCTCCACGGCAATCAACACTTCGAGACACCTCGCCACCTTCGTCGAAGCTTCCCTACTTCGCCTCGAACCCACAGAACCCCGTGCGATCGCTTCCGGTCGCTTGTCGACGCCGTGAAACTCGGTTGAACATCAACGTGAAAACCAGAGTCTTAAACCCTACTTCAGCTTCGTATGATCGTCACAATGGATTATAAAATCCACGATCATTTTTCTGATGATCTACAACATCCCCTCGACCTTCGAACTCAACCACGTTGCCCAGATCGTCGCCGTTCGCCATGGATCGACCAAAATGCCCAAAACAGAAAATCCCAAAATGCACACTAAATACTAATCTAAAAATTCTGATTTAACCATTAAAAATCATGATTTAGCATTAAGAATTCAATTATGTAACTCAAACTCAGAATTAATTTGATCGATTTTTGACCCATCTTAAGATTTTACTGTAAATTTTTAAATTTTGAGCTAAACATACATTTTAAGAACCTATAACTATTTTTGGATGATAGATCACTTAATTATAAACAACTTCTATTTATAATACAAGGTCTAATTCGAATTTAAAGTCAAGATATTGAATTTATTATACAACCTGAAACTGTTTTATGAACACAGTAACATTTTATTTATATACAGGCATTTTATATACCCAATTCAAACATGCATCAAATTTAACTTAAATATTCATAAGCATCATGGTATTTATCATAAGAACAAAATAAAAATCCAATGGCTAATAGTGATCAAATAATGAGAAATTTGATTTTAAATGAATTCAAGTTCTGATAAAATCAACAGAGACTATATCTATGTATATACAGGCATTCAATATTCATATGCACACATGCATCCATTTTAATCCAAGCATTCAGACAACAGCATGAGTTTCATATATTAAAGTGGGATTCCAGAATCTAAAACTGTTTTTAAAATCCTAGTTTACTCACCTGGAATTATAAAACAGAGAAGAGATGACCAATTTGTTTCCAGGCTTGCATGTTTGAATTTAAGCTTGATTTCCTTTTTGCTTGTTGAATTTTAAACCTTGCTGTTTGATCCTTGATTACTTTGATTTCCAGCTTGCATTTGATTTACAGAGTTGTTTGCTTCCAGATTTTTATTTCCAGATTTTGCTTTGCTTCCAATTTAAATTTCCAGTCTTCATTCTCTTATCATTTGATTTCCAGATTTTACTTTATCTTTAGATTCAAATTTAGTTTTAGTTGAGAAAGAAGAAGATAGTTTTAGAGCTGAAGAAAAATGAATTTTAGCTAAAAAGTAAAATCAGATCTTCTTTCATATATTATTTATTTTAAAACTTTAATTAAAATATAGCCACTTGTCTTTTAAGTATTAATTTGCTTACACCTATGCTTACATTTTTACAAATGTCACTAAACCACCTTAATAAGCTAACAAGTGTTAATCTTGTTTTTAATTAATTTACTTAAGTCATATATGTGTATTTAAGAAATATTTATGTGTATAAAATGATATATTTGTCTTTTTATAATTAAGCTTTTACATTCCTATATAAATATACAAATGTGAAAACTATTATTTAAGTAACTTATACTTTAATCAAATATTTATATCATATTTATATATGCTTGAGAAACTTATTTTAACTATATATATATTTACAAATCAATTTATCTTATGTTTTGAAATTTAAAATGAAAGAATATTAAAACAAATGAACTTCTTATTTAAATCTTATTTAAACTTAAGCTTACATATATTTATAATAAATAAGAAATTATACTTGTTATTTAAATCTCAAATATCATTTTCAAAAGTATTAAGTCAAATTACAAATTATATAAATATTAAAGTTTGAAAACATCTTAATTAAATTCAAATCCAATACTCTTTCCATTCCAATATATACAAATATATATATTCTAAATGGAAAATATTTTAAATCATTAGTTTTTATAATTATCATATTGAATTTTAATACATAACTTCAAATCACAATATATATATACATATATATTATAATTTGAAAACATAGTTTTATTAAATTTAAAGACTCCCTATTTACAATATATATATATATATCAATATATATACATTATAAATATAAAACATTTATATAAGTTTTAGAAAGATAAATCTTCTCAATTAAAAATTGTTAGAAAAGATATTCCCTAATTAAAATGATATTAGTTTTTCAAAAGAAATAAACTTGCCAATTAAAATATTATTAACCTTTTAAAATGAATAAACTTGTCAATTTATAAAATAAATCAACAAATCAATTTAATTATTAATAAAGATTATTAAATTGATATTGCCAAATTTCCGGGATATCACATGCAGGGTGACACAAATGGTCGAATGAACAAGTGCTTGAAACAATTTCAAGTTGAACAAATAACAGTGAAGCCAGTGATAACAATATTTAGAGTGAACGAAGGACAGTGTTCGACTCAAAATAATAAGGAAATCAAGAACGTATGAAGACCACAAAGTCAGAATGAATTCCAGAAATCGTTTCAAAAGGACGAAATCACAGAGACCAAACCATCAACAAATTTCAAGTGTAAATTCAATAATATATGCATACACAAACACTATGGTATATATGTACATACATGAAGTCACACCAAATTAGTCAAGCGAATTTCAACTTCAAACCAAAATCAAAGCAATGCTACCCAAGAAAACGCAACTACATATCATGGAGCAAATAGAAGCCGATGCCAAACAGACTAATCATAGAATAGTGCATTTAATCTCAAACTAGAACAAGACTGCATCGAGTAATCAAGACAAGTAGAATGTATATGAACAAAACCAAGTAACATATATGTTGAAATTCGAAACTGTAAAACTCCAACGAAAATCAGTGAAACGTCGATGCGAATGAACAGTGGGCAGGACCAGGCAACATACTTAATGCAAAGTGAAGGCAGACTAATCTAAATAACAACAAAATCAATCTGCAGTTCAAATCGAAGTGGCCCAAAGTTTAGTTATATCAATATCAAGAGCTGGAGCCCACAGAAAATTCAAAGCAACTGTTAAAATGTCGAAGTCAATCCTCAAAGCTTTTAAACAGATTCAACCCAGAGATTCACGGAATTAAAAATGCCAGAAATCAAAACCACTGATAGCCAAAAATCAACAGATGCTTGAATTAGATGCGAGTGAGAAGTCACTCACCTTTGATTCGAAGAACTCAGATCCAAACCGTGGTCAAAAGCAAAGATCGAAGAATCGACAGAGGCTCTCATTGACGAGGCTGCCTTTCATTCGCTGGCGCCTTCGACATTCGAAACCCCAACTTCTTCGCAGCGGGTAATTGGAAAAGCAAAGGGGGACGAACGAAACATTGAGCCGCCATTTTCGTTTGTTTAGACTTAGGGTTTTCTCGAATGAGGAATGAAAGGGTGGACGGGTTTTCGACCGAACGAATAAAAGGGGAAAGGTATAGATAAACATCACGACAACAACAAGTATGGGCCACAATATTTTTCTTTAAAGCCCGCTACAATATTTACAAAAGAATTTCAGATCGATTCAAAACTGCAATAGCAATTAACCAATGATTTTAATTGTCATTAGACGATAACAAGATAATTGCGAAATCTCGGGTTGTTACATTGTGGTAAGTTCTTTTTTTATTATCTGTATATCTAAAATTTGCTATAACCAATATGCATATGTACGACTAATTATACATAAAAATATTTAACAATTTTCTTATATATAAATGAATAATCCTACTCAATCATTGAATATCATTTGCAAAGCAGTTTACTCCTTACATGCATGACAGTGACATTACATACAAGGTGATAATTTTTTGTATAATTGAAAGGCGATTTCTTCTTGTACACTGTTGGTTCTTGTTACTGCTTTGTTGCAGTTATTGCTCTGTTGAATTTGCTTGCATACTAATTGAAAGGTGATATTTTCTATTTATAATTTTATGCATTCATCTAATTAAATCTGTTTTCTTTGCTTGCATACTCTTTCCAAATAATGTATATGTTAACTTTACGTTATTTATTACTATTGTAGAATAACATTTATAATATATAAATTATTAGAGAACTACAATACGTCTAATATAATATTACAAGCTTTCATACTGATATTGAATTAGCACTTCAGATAAAAAAAATTTCTTCTTCCTTTCGGTTCTGCCGTGTTTCCGTATTTTTTTCTCCACAAAATAGAGAAGAGGAAAGACATGATTAGGGCATTTTGATTTCGTTTTTTTGTAGTGGGATTGTTTTTTATAAAGCTTACGTAGTGGTGGACTGGAAAGTGGACTTAGTTGTTTTGTTCCGGTTATTTTTAAATTTGAGTTGAGTTTTCTTTTGTTCGGAAAATCAAAAGAAATTTTTATTTGTATTGGATTTCCAAAGTTGAGTTTTTTATTCTGTAATCTAGTTGCATTGCTATATTTTGGCTTTTTTTTAAAGAATTTTTTTTGTTTTGCTTTGGGTAATTGGGCTTTTGGGTTTGTTGGGCTGTTTTTAAGCGTTTATTTTTTAAGAGTGTAAATTCTAATTTTTTTAAAATGTAAATTCCTTCAAAAAAATAATTTGCTTTCGTTTGCCCTTGCTTTTATTTTATCATTTTTTTATAAAAAAAGTCCACTTGCCTTTGATTTTGTTGTTTCTTAAAAAAAATCGTTTTCAATACTTTTATAGGTTATGAATTACAAGATATAAGAATGAGAATAACTTAGCAAACTAAACAAGCTTTTACCAGCATGTCGATGTTGAATATAATAACTACTATTAAAGAGCAAAATCATAGTCACTTAACCACTATTTGGAGCTATTCATGTTGATGGATATTTGATGTCAGCGGATAATAATTATTGTAAGAAAATTTTAATTTATGCTTAATGGTCTACTGTATGCTCACTTACTTTAAGGAAGAAGAAAAAAAGTTATTTTGCATCAGACGATTCCAACAACCCAATTTTTTTTAAAAATACTAAATTACCACTCTTGTATTTACTGCCTTTTTTAAATGTGATGTTTCCAAAATGGTCTTAGTAATATATCAAATATACAACTACTGTACCATATGCAGTCATTTATGAGTCTAGAAAATTTGTTCTGACCTGAGGCGTATGAGCATGCAGAGTCTCTATATCCGCCACATTATCATTTTCCTTTCCATTCAATCTCTATAAAAAGTACAAGACATGCACTTAGTAATTCATAAGCATATATCGCTATATTTGCACTTATATTTGCGCTTATATTTGTGCTACTGTAACTTAAACTCAAGCAACTACTGGTACTTATATTTGCTCAAAATCAAGGAATTAGACAATAACTAATTAAATATAAACTTATCGTCCTCAGCAGTTTAGTCACCTCATCAAGTCTAGCCTCTAAGTGAGTTACTTGGTTTTCCAATTCATTCACCTTTTTTGAATTACTTGAATAAAAATAACAATTTGAGATGGTGCAATACCAAAGTCTATTCCTCTCACTCTTCCCTTATGTTCATTGCTAAAAAGCATTGACACTCCATCTCCAGTTATCGATGTTGTTCCCTGGGAGTTCTAAGCATTACTATTGTGCTCTTTGATCTTGGTTTACAAATTAAAATAGATCCAATGTTAAGAAATAAAAAAGGGATACAGACAATATACATGAAAACTTTGCCAGATTATAATTACTGATACTTGTTCAAATATTTGTTCTTAGACTATGACGGTATACATATAGTATATTGCCAGATTTCAATCTCCGTATACAATTTCTGATAACAACAACTTCAAAAAAGAAAAAACTATGACGATATACAGACAGTAAAGGGCACCAAATCATAATGCACCCTTTATTTTGATTTGGTTCAGCCATGAAAACAATTAATTTTGGTACACCATCCATGTTAAAGCTGCGTTGCTAGTAGCAAGTGGATTTTTTGACCATTTTTTATGTTTAGTAGCAAGTGGATCAGCACCATGCATTTCAGTCTTTCACAATGCATCGACAATACAAGTATTAGCCGGCTAATCAAGAAATAAAAAAACCTTACAATTCAATTGGCAACAACAGAATTCGGCGGGTCTCCAATATTTTTGGTGTATGCTTTGACCCACAGCTCGTCTCTTCCAATATCCGATATTCCACTTTCCTTTTTCTGCAAATAATAATAATAAGAAGAAGAACCAAAGAAAAATAAAATATAATCAATGTAAATAGACATGCATTTCTTACCATATCTTCGGCTAATCTTGTGTAACCCTTCCTACTCATTGTGAGTGGAATTTTATTCTTCTCTCTCAATTCTCTGTATTTTTCGCTAGTTTCCTACATAGGAGAAATTCATTAACAAACTATAATTTACCTTCTAATATATAATGAATAAAATAAAATTATTACCACAAATTTCTTCAATAGTTTTTCTTTCACAAAGTCATTCCACTCTCGAACATTTTCTACATTGTCCAGTCTGAGAATGGCTAATCTAGAGGAAGAGACTGAACAAGTAGACGCTACTTTAACAGCGGACACCAATTTTGACTTCGATTCTCTCCATCATACTCCCACCGTCTTAAGCAACAAATTCTTGTATGCTTTATCCACCATGAATCTTGACTGCATAAGTGTACAAAGTGGCAGTTATACACAGTGCAGAGGACAACTATAATGGCAGTTTTAAAGTAAATTAGATTACATTTTTCAAGTGAATTATAAAGAAAAAGTTTCCCTTGAGGACTCGGCTATTATCTTAGTAGTATTTTTCAAGTGAATACTGCTTGATCAACCAAGTTTGAGCATAGAGCAATATTTGGATAGGATTGAGTAACACCAAAATACTACTAAGATACAAGTAAGTAGTTATATAGCATTTATAAGTAGTTATATGTATTGTATACTTATAAGGCTATACAAGCTCACAAATATGCCATATATACCAAATCGTATTGTATTTCATTTCATATATTTGTATGTTCTTTTAAAAAAATGGCAGTATAAGGCGGAAAAAAATTAGTGTACCACAACTTCACTTTTTGTTAATGATATATCTGGTAGATCAAAGATAAAGGAATTGCATTACATGCATTAAGGCTACATAGAGACAGATTTAAAGTAAGGCTTGCTACGTATATATAGAAATTTTCTAAAGCATGGATGTAACAGTAGGGGTCCATTGCCTACTATCGCTCACGTGGTCATAACAAGAGACCAATATGAATAAGTAAAATTTGAAAATTCAAAGGCTCTAATTTCTCTATTTCTCACTAATGTTAATGAACATTAGCACTTTTTTTAGCCCCATACCTTAGTAATCGGTCTTGTTCTGGTTGGAAGCATTTAAAAGCTGTAATATTTACAACCAATCTTATCTATTCATTGCTAAAATTTCACTCTCATTTTTCAAGGAATGATTTATATTGATATACTGTTTAATGAAGATGGTGTCTTGAATAAAACACATATATTGTTTATATTGATATACCGATATTCATAACTGAATACAAGACCATTAATCTTACTTTAACACCTTGTCGACTTTTTCCACTCGGGAATAGTCACAGGTACCATCTCCATTGCTAAGGTACCAAGATAAGACGACAAGTGTTTAGAATTGGAACCTATTGGTTGACCTCGATCATTGAATTCAACTTCAGCCTTCTCATTCGACGTCGAAGACAACGTTTTCATCATCATCTTTACTTTTTTTTCTTGACCAGCTCTAGATGAAAATCATCATTAGGCATAAGTGAAGAGTTGTTCAAGGCATCCATGGTGTTGAGTGAGTGTGAGTTGATGGGTGTAATATTTGGAGAGTGAGCGAGATTTGAAGGTTGATTTTTGTCGGGTGGAGGCAGCATTTTAGCAGCGTTTAAACTCTACAGAGTATGCTTCCGAGGAGATCTTCTAATAGTACGGATTAAATTCTGAAGAGTACAAGCAACTTCAACTTTAGCATCTCTCGTTTCATTGTTTTGTACACCCCCAGTCTTATCTTTTGCACATAAAGTTGCAAGTGCAACTAACGATTATCTCTTTGAGTGTCCCGTTGCTGGCTTTGATATTTGAAATTAGCAAATAGTTGTTAGTGAAATTAGTTAAAGTTCTCATGTTATATTTGCATGATGGTTCAGCCTGAAATAGAAGCATGTATGCTCGTATTATTTAAATCACAGAAATATAAAGTTCTCATTTTATATTTATGTGATGGTTCAACATGAAATAGAAGCATGTATGCTTGAATTCTAGCTAGATGTGTATAGATCTGGTGATCAACATGCATCAAATTAGTAAAAAGAGATGAATGAACTGGGGTAGTTATGTTTTGTCAATTGTGTTGACAGTTGACCTGACGTGTGTCTTAATGCTAAAAAGTAAGCATATTTCATTTGACCGGGTTTAAAGTAAATATATTTCAAGAACATAGATATACAAACAAAATACTAAATTAAAATTAATTGAAGTCTTAAGTTAACTTGAGTAAGCTATTTATACACAACAGTTATGTAGAATATAGACTGGATATGGAAATATATTCCATTGCCAAATATATAACGTACAATCCACAGATGCAAACATCTGAAAACAAAGTAAAACATGATGGAACAGAGACGTTCCAGAATAAAATAATTAAACACCTGCAAAATCCTTCAATCTTAAGATTATGATTATTTAGCAAACCGATACCGATTACAGGAACTTGTTAGTGGAAATATGAAACTAATACTACTTGGTGGGGAATATTTTTACTACGAGAATGTTATGTAAAGGTAGAATAGGTAGAGTTCGCATAAATAGAAATTAAAACATCCTAATTATTTATAATAATCTGAATAGAAGATTCATATTTAAGCCGCTAAATATAAAAATTTCATAACCTAACATGATAATTATATAAAAAACAGGCAAGTAAATATATAACATTAAATTTAATCTAACAGAAAAAATTTCAAAAATAAATCTAACCTTGTGTTTATAATAGCAACTAGAAGAAAATTAGAAGAGAGGAATATACAGGTTAACCAAGCAAACCTACCAGTCTAATAGTCAATCAAAAATAGAAGCTAAATACATTTCAAATTGAAGAGATCTTCAATTAGTTTACACCAAATAAAAACTTTACCGAAAAGACATTCACTATAATAAGAAATGAGGTATAGGAAATGTATTAAAGAAAGTTCACAATAAATTAGGAACCCACTCAATATTACATGGATGCTCAATCCTAATGTAGTTCTCTAATGTTCTAAATAAACATTCACGGAAATTTAACATGCTTCACTTTATAACATGTAGTAGATGTTATTAATAATGGAAAATAATAATCTAAACTGTAAAACATGATGAAACTATTTTCACTTCAAGTCTTAAACAGTAAACAATAAAAAGTGATGAAATATTTCAGTTTTGCGATAGTTATATTTTACCTCTCCTTGATCTTAATTAATTTGTAACCAACTTGATTTTTGACCCTCGAAAATCGACACTAGTACGTCCACTGTATCACATGCCGAACGTTCAAGTGCAGAAAATACCGATTTGTTAGGGTGAAAGAAGAAGGTAGAAGATAGAAGAAAATTAAACAACACAGAATCTCACAACGCAGCGAATAATATATAATACAACAATGACCTTTACAAAAAGGAAACATCTTTATTCATATATACAACATTAGAGTACACTAGACTAATCCTAAATTTGGACAGTTATAGAAACCCATCCTTAATTGACAAACATACAGACTCTATAATACAGCGGAAGAAAAATATACATGAATACATCTTGGCCATCCAGCTCCTCTCCAACTCTAAAGTATCCAGCTAAACTTGGGAAAACATGCTCAGTTTGACCCGAGCATTACATGGAATAATGCCCGGGTCAGTCTGATAAACCAACGTGAGTAAAACTTGATAACAAGTAACAACCAAACTGATTCTCTACCTTTGAAAACCTTTCAAACAAAGGGTATCTTGTAAGACCACACCACATATAAAAACGAATGAGTTTTACCTTACGATAACCAAAATTTTTTATATCAAAATCCAGTTATATTATCATAGTGTCTAGGTTTAAAGTAAATAGATAAAATAGCTGAAATGCTTGCATCTCACATTCCAACATACTAGGTTCTACAATCGAAAACGTAAGGCAGGTATTGGAGATTGGATCCCAACAATGGCAAGGTAAGGGACTACTTTCCGATGATACACCTCTAGAAAATGCATTAATGCTAACACAGAGCCGGCTGCCCCTTTAACAAGACAGACCGATTTACCTTACCCCCTTGACACCGAGGCCTTATACTACCACAGTATTTGCACGCAAACCAACTCTGAAAGGGACATCTAGAATGGGGTGACCGCTCCCAATGGTAGCTAACCACATAGCTCTGCTGCATGCCCTGTTTTTGCCATTCCTCTCGGTTGTGTGGCTTGAGGCTATGTTTTACCTTTCTAAATAGCAATCCATCTTGGAATGCTAACACTGCCCATCAGGCATTAATGCAATGCGGATTCATCCATACAAGTTCGTTTTGGGTCTGAACGAAACCGAAGGCACTAGCACTGCTACATCCATTTTGGAATCACCCTCAGGATTAGTAGCAGTAGCCCTTGCACTTCAAAGAGCACCATCTTCAATCATCATCAAGATGTCTTCCACTCGAACATACATATTGTTTTGGAGTGGTTTTTGGATATATAAATCCGATCCTAGTCTCTCCGTTCCAACAACCGATAATTTTCGGTTGACCCATTCCTGATTCTTTTGGAAGTAAGTATTTGATACCTTATCGGGGAACTCGAATTTACATTCATACTTCCTAAGTCAAATTGGATCAAACTTAATAGTCGGTTATTTAACTATTAATAAACAAACATCCAATCATGGTTTAATTTCCATATGGGATCCACTAAGCCTTTATTAATTCTCTTTAATTAAAAAGATACTTTATAAAACTTGATCAAAAGATCTTTTCAAAACACTATTTCTAAATCTCTAAAATTCCCCTTAAACTTGAAAACAATTCACATTATTTACCAAAAATATTTTGGAAATCCCCTCTTTAAAATTCCATATTAGATGGCCAACAATTCCCTTTTAAAAACATCACCTACAATTAAACTCATTTACTTCACATTCCAAACTTCTTTATAAATTTCCAAACTAGATTTAAACTTCCTTTGAAATCTCTAAAATGATTTATAAATCTCTTTCTAGTTTAAAACTTTTTATAAAACTTCTTTATAAAACCTTTGCAAAATTTCCTTTATAAAATATCATTTACAAATTATCTTTTGTAAAACACTTTTAGTAAACCTTTAGTAAAATCCCTTTATAAACAAGTTATTACTTATAAATAACTTTACAACATAATAGCACAACTTCAAAATCATTTATAAACTTTAAACTCTAAATTTATTTAAGAATTGAAGTTAATTCAAAAACATACTTTATAAATTCAAAAAGAGGCTTAGCAATTCCAATGACACTAATTTAAGTTACCATTCACTTTCAATTCCAATTCACTTAACGATTATTTACATAAGCAACAAGTATGTAAATACAACTCATATCCAAATCAGGGAATAACATGTCAATATGAAGTAACTATCATACACATGTCTAAATAACATAATACCAGGAGAGTGATTTGTCTTGCTAAACAGATGTCCCAACAATTCAATCAATTCATAGTAGAACGGGGATTTATTCTTCTAACATATGTCCACAAAATCAAATCACTTATACTATAGTAGAATGGTGTTTTGTTATGCTAACAAATGTCATTTAGTCTTCCTAATCATATAGGGTACGTAAGGTCTAGACAAGAGATCCTCGGATTTGGAATCAGTTTACTTCAAAAAAAAAGAGATTGATTTAAAACACAATCGGTTCAGTTTTAAAATCACCTTTGAAAAGATTTAAATAGATTTAATCAGCTTAAACCCCAATTAAATCTTAATTAACCCTTACTAATCAAGCTTAAGTCATAATTAAATTCTAATTAGGCTTAATGAACTTGATTAAGTGCTAATTAACTTACTAATGCAACTTGGTTAAGGCTAAACCAAATTGTTTAAAAGTTAAATCATAATTAATTAACTATTAATTAAATTATAACTAATTAACTTAATTAAATAATTATTAACCATTAATTACTCTTAACCATGTTAAATACCAATTAAAACTTAATTAATCAAACAATAGTCATTAACTTAACTAAAATGTTGATTAATTACTAATTACCTTCTTAATTACTAGTTAAGGCTAATTACCTTTTTATTTAACTAATTAATTAAATAATTAAATTACAGAACTTAATTAATTTTTAATTACTAATTAAGTTTGTTTTGAAAACTTTTACAAAACAATTTCAAGTTAAAACTACTTGAAACTAAAATCGATAAATTTCGTCAAACTGCATCCATAGCGGCTATCGCTATGGCCGCAGTTTGCTTTAACATATTCTTAGCGAACCACTTCCCAACCCCTTGCTCTTTTTTCATGGTTTAAACATTCCTTAGAAATTTTTTCTAAAAAAACTTTTGAAACTAAAGCTACAAACTTTAATCCATTTCAAAACTTTAAACTTCGAAAAACAACTTCGATTCCAACCGAATCTCAAATCCGTCGAAATTATACAAAGTAACTAACTTTTTTTTACCAAAAGTCATGCCATAACTCATGTTTTACAATCAACACATTACTAACACAAACCACCTTCATTATAGGTTGCAAGTATACATCCATATATACATGCTTACTAACTTTATAATACAACATCGATTTCCATAAGCAAATCAAGCTATAATAAACCATCCAAATCATAATCAAACCACATGGTTACCATTCAACTTCTACACTATATTATCACTATAATAATGACTTAATAATATAGTAAAAATCTTTTCCAAAATAAGATAGTTTACTCACCGAAAGCTATCCAAACTCTTGCTAAATTAGAATATGACATAGCATTTCCATTCCTAAGCAATAAGATGGAGTCTCGAACCCTAAATGCACTAGGTAGGCTCGGCCTTGAAGGGAAGAGGAAGCGAGACTTTTTTGGGTAAGGTGGAGCGACCTCGGATAAACATCGAATTCTCAATAATAAACCCAAAATAGGTCATTTTGCAACGGATTTTTGGGCTACCTACTCAATGAATTTCAAAAATAATTAAAAAAGAAAGTTATTGGAATTTCTTTTTTCTATCATTTCAAAGAAAGAACCACTCAGCTTCGGTTGGATTTGAAGTAGTTATGGTCCAAAGAAGATGGACCATTTTCGGAATTTAAATTCTGAGCTCAAATTTGCTTTGTAAAGAATTGGTGTTTTGACATAGCTATGATAGAAATTTGGAAAAGTGGTCCACTAGAATGTTGTAGCCATTAAAATTTCACATGTTTTCAAAAAAATAAAAACTCTATTTGAGTTAGAAATGAGGAAGAAAAGGTTGCTGAAAGGAGGAGGAAAACTGAAGAAGATTTTGAGTGAATTTTGAACAAGTTTTCTAAGGATTTCCTTTTTTTCTCTCTCAATGATAAAGAAGAAGACATGAAAATTTTAACAAGAAAGAAGAAGATGGAAATGAAAGCAAGGTGAAGAGAAAGAGAATAAGTGGGTATATATAGGCGCAAAATGAATTAAATAATATAACTTGTCATAATTATATCTAGTCACATCACAAATCTTTTATAATTTATATATAATTTTGTTTAGTCACATCACTCTTTTATATATATAATTATGTTTAGTCACATCACTTTATTATATATATAATTAATTATTATGTTTAGTCACATCACTTTTATATATATATAAATAATTATTATGTTTAGTCACATCACTTTCTTATATATATATATAATTATTAATTAAAGCTAAGACATTGCAAGAGATAATGATGGTTAATGATTACAACTTAAGATGTGACAATACTTATATATACATTTATTTTTAAAACAATGTCTTGTGACATCACTTACTAATTCGAATTAACATAAGATAATTCATTTCTAAGTGTATTATTATTTAGTTAATGAACTCTTATATATGTGTGTATATGGTGCACAAAGATGAATAACGTTCCCGACAACTTTTCGGTATTGAAAGGTCGAAATTTCGGAAAACATTCTTCGGTCATATTTTCTATTTTTCTACGAACTATTTAATTTGATAAACAAATTTTGAAAACGATTTTATAATCATTATTAATTTATTAAAATGAGTTTATTTCCATTATAAAACCTACATATTGAATTTTTAAAATTAAATAAATATTCACTAATCAAAGCAGTGAAATTCTAGGTCGTTACAATTTTTTATCCATTGATGCTTCAAGTTCAACTGTCTTCTGCTAAGTGAGAATCTTGGAAAAAATCATAATATATAAATAATTAGAACACCATATTAACTAATCATTATCATAAAATATAATAACCCTAATATAAAATGGTAGTACTTTGCGAAAGAATGATTATTTTTTTCTCAATTTTAGTAATCGGAATTGACAGTTAATTAATATAACTATGCATAAAACTAGGTATATTTACGAATATAACAATGTATAAAATAAATATCAATAAAGTATGCTTATATCATACAAAAATACCATCACAATCCTCTCTTATATAACTTTCATCCCCATAGTCGACATCTCTATCATTAAGTAGCGACTCATCTACTGGTTTGCTAGTTGAATCATCCTCCTCGTCATAGTTTTCCAACTCTTGAAAACCTCTAGGGGGTGCTCTTAGCACAACATACCAATTTGAAGAACTACTTTCTCTCCAAAAAATGCTTGTACAGCTTGTGTTGCTAAAATGAAAGGGTCGCTTGCAAATTGATTTCGAAACTGATGTAAATTGACTAATGTAAATCCATCTTCGACCTTCACTCCACGATCAATATTTTCCTAATCACAGTTAAACATGGTAATTTGAAACTGGCGGTAGCCTAACAACAAAATCTCATGCAAAACCCCATAATATATTACTTTCTCAATGGACCTATCTACGCGAACAATACTTGCCTCAATGGAAACACCCCTATTTTGTGTAGACTTCTCGTGGTCTTTTATATGAAAACACCGACCATTAATAATATAACCAGTATAAGAAATTACTTGACAGCGAGGTCCATATGCAAGCCAATTTATTAGTTCGCTAACATCAGATGTTTTTCTACTATCTTTAACCTGGAAAAGCATAATATTGTATATAAAGATTGATCATTATTTTTTGTAGATATCTATATCAAACTCATCCATCTGAAAAGAAGATATAATGCTATCAACCTTTTCTTTAAACCAATGACTAAAAGTCTCCGAATGCATCTTTGAAAGTTCCACATCATCTCGTGAAAGCTGGGGATGCAAACATTTTAGCTCCTCGTTATGCATCCTATATACGTAAATGTACAAGTCAAAATTTAATTTATTTCACACATAATAGTTGAATTGAACTTATACTTACTTTATATAAGGCTCCACTTCCTCGGTATTAAACAACACATATCGTTGAGCAGCATCAATCACCTCCTTAGTGACTACCATAGGTTTTCCTTTGGAAATAGGATGCCCCTCGCTTTGTTCCACTTCATTTCTATTTTTTCTTTGCCCAATTTCTAATGCATCTTTAATATATCCAACACAATACTTCATGCATTCATCAGTAGAATAGCGCTCAACTATGCACCCTTCAGGCCGAGCTTGATTTTTTACATACCCCTTCAGTGTTTTCGTATATCTATAATTAAGATACATACATAAATTACTTTCATAAGCACATATACTATTAAGTACTTTAAGTACTCATGCCAAATTTTACCCGTCAAATGGATACATCCATCGATATTGTACCGGCTCACAAATTCTTGCTTCCCTTCCTAAATGCATTGTCAAGTGAATCATGATGTCAAAAAAGGATGGAGGAAAGAATCTCTCAAGATCGCATAGTGTTAATGTGACCTGATTCTTGATGGGCTCTAATTTATCTTTATCAATCACCCTTTGGCAAATGTCATTGTAAAACGAACATAGCCATAGTAATGCATTCCCTATCCCTTTAGGTAGAAGCCCTCTCAGTGATACAGACAACAATTGTTGCATCAAAACATGATAATCATGGGACTTAAGACTTGAAATTTTGTTTTGCTTTGCAAAACAATTTCCAATATTCGAGCTATACCCATCAGGTTCTTTCAAATTCCTCATTCTATTGTAAAAGATCTCCTTTTCTTGGTTAGTTAAGGTGCATGGTGCAGCTGGAAGTAATGCTTTGCTTCCCATGTCTATAGGATGTAACTTTTTTTCTAATACACGGTACTTCTAGATCTTTGCGTAAATTAATGCCATCTTTTGATTTTCCTTTAATATCAAGTAATGTACCAAGAATACTTTCACCAATATTTTTTTCAACATGTATTACATCTAGATTATGATGCAAAGGAAGTACCTAAGAAAATCAAAAATGGAGTATAACTAATTAATAATAAAGTATTGATTATATAGATAGAAAAGAAGAGGTAGATTTGTTTCTAATTAAATTTTACCTGCCAATAAGGCAAATCAAAGAAAATAGATTTCCTTTTCCACATTCGACTTCCTTTTTTCTTCCCATCTTCTCTTTTTCTTTTCCTTTTCTTTTCTCCTTTTTTCTCTCTTTATCTTTCTTAATTGTTTTTTTCCCATTCATTACAAATATCTTTAACAATATCAAAGATTTGAGAACCGGTTTGTACTGGAGGCCTTTATCTATTATCTATAGTTCCATCAAACAAGTTTTTTCATTGATAATATTCATGGTTAGGTTCAAGGAATCACCTATGGCCTAAGTATGCACACTTCTTACTAAATGGTAGTAATGTTGAGCATGCATTAATTCCACAAATAGGACATGCTCTCTTACCCTTTACAGTGCAACTGGAAAAATTTCCATAAGCTGGAAAATCATTTATCGTCCACATCAGAATAGCATTTAATCTTAATTCGCTGCGAGTGTATGCATTATATACCTTCACCCTTATATTCCACAATTTTTTCAAATCTTTAATAAGTGGTTGTAGATACACATCGATATCGTTATCTGGTTGTCGTGGCCCAGGAATTAATAAAGATAACATCATATTATCTTTGTGCATACAAAGCCGTGGAGGGAAGTTGTAAGAAAAAAAAACACTAGCCAATAACTATACGCATAGTTCCAATCACCAAAGGGATTAAATGCCCCACTTGCAAGGCCTAGCCTTAAATTTTGTGGATCAGATGCAAAGGAAGGACACATTCTATCAACTGTAGCCCATTAAGAAGGATCTATTGGATGACGTAATTTACTATCTCACCCTTATGATTACTATGCCATCTTAATTGCTCTGATGTTTTCGAGGACGTAAACATTCTTTTAAGTCTTGGTATTATTGGAAAGTATCTCAAGACCTTTGCATGTATTTTGACTTGCTTTCCATCTTCCTTTGTCCTGTTCTTTTTCCAACAAGATTTGCCACATTTTGGACAAAAATCACTATGCGCAAGCTCTTTTCTAAATAGACAACAATCATTCACATATGCATGTATTTGTTTATTGCCTAAACCAAATGATTTAAGCAGCTTCTTTGTTGCATATGTCGAATCAGGAAGCGTGTATTCTATAGGCAGCATATCCTTGAGAAGTTGAAGAAGTTCCATACAGATACACCATTTCGAGCCTTGTGATTTAAAGAAGTATTGTAGCTGACAACTTTGTGTGGGTTGCACAATCGGGGTACAAAGGAATTTCAGCATTCTCCATTATCTCCTTAATCCCTATCCCATGTCTTACATTAGCATGATCTTCCATCTCTTCATTACATATTTGTATGTTTAAGTACATTCTATATGTATCCGTCACATCATTGCCTTCATTTTCTGAAGGACGTGCTTCCCCATGAAAAATCCATACATCATATGTTGGGTCAATTCCAGAACAAACCAATGTGATACAACATTCCTTGGCGATTGGCGGATAAGATTCCTACATTCCAAGCAAGGGTAAATAATTTTTTCTGGATTTTCCTTCCTTTCTGCATGCCTATATACAAAATTCCGAACGACTTGCCTGTATTCATCTGTCATTCTATGAAACATGAAAAGATCAATAATCCATCCTAAATAATAAAAACTATGAAACTAATAATCAAAATTGACGAAACCTTGGTAGGTGGATCCGGGCTTTGTCTATCTTGATAATCCTCTAATGTTACAACCTAATGAAAAGACATTATGCCCACAAAAAATATGAGTCTTTCTCATGATGAAATCTCTCTTTAGGCATTCCTCCAAGCAAATGTATTTATGAATGTTACTCTTAGTGAACTATTATTACCACCAAGGTAACAAAAATAACAATAATGCATTTGTCAGTAATTAACCGATTTTCACGTTCTTAAAATCTTATTTTACATTGAAATTAATATCAAGTTAGATTTATATTAAAAATCCACAGTTATCTCTACAGGATCAACATTTGCAGCAGTTGAGAAATCTTATTCAACCTTGTTAACCGCTAAATCTAAATTTAGTGGCAATATGTAACCTTAACTATAAGAAAAAACAAATCTACTTTATACTTCAGTAACAGATGCAAATGTAGAAATAAAGTAACAGTGTACTTTTTTTTTCATTAGTAAGTGTTACTAAGCATTATAAATATATAAAATATTAGAAGTAGATAGAGCAAGTAAAACAAATTAAGAAAGCAACAGCAACCAAAACATGCAAATTCATATATAAATGCGTTTTTCTTGCTTTGTGATAAGTGATAAGTGATAACTGAAGAAAACTTACTTACTAAGTTGTCGTTTCGTAAGTTAATGGTAATATTGTTTTATCTATAAATTGATGTTATTAAGAAGGTTATTGCATAGTTAAATTCATAAGTTAATAAATCTTTATTTGTGTTCAGATAATGGCTACCCTTAATGTTCCTCAACATGTTCCTACTCCTGCTGAAGATGCTCATGCTCTAAGGAAGGCAAACTTTGGTTTGGATTTTTAAACCGATTCCTTATATCATTTATATTTTCTTTAATTTGTTGTAATCAACTAAATTCATCACTTTGTGCCGCTAAATATTTGTAGTGGGTTAGACAAAATTAGGACATATGTGATTGTGACGCAAGGTTGTAATTTGGTAATTATTGCGAATCAATTGGTATAGGTAAGGTTTCCTAACATTTTTTTAAAAAGAAGTCAAATTCTATTTAAACCATAAAATTCGCTGAGTGGATCCCAAAACAAGATAAAATAATCTCACCCTTAAAATTGCTAAGTTAATCAAAATGAAAATGTAAAACTCACTCTCCACTTGTACATACTCTTTTCATACAGTAAAACACTTTCATCTCCTTTTCAAAGCCAAAATGACTATTCCACTAACCTAGCACAAGTAATAGCCAAATATCATTGTATATATAATGTGTTTCAGAAAATTGAAGCCTCTTAAATTCAGCGACCCTATGCTACCGCCTTTGTGGCCTTGGGCTAGCGTCGGACTGGGTGGTATTACATGTAAACTAACATATCTTTTTTCTGACGTATGCAGGTCTATTCACAATATGAATATTATGATTATTTTTCATTGCCACATATTTGGTCTTTTAGTTGTTTCTATTTCTAATTGGACCCTACAGAGAATTAAAAAAATGTTTACAATTTGTGAACTATGATACTGGAAATATCTTCATTAAAAATATACAATCAATATATCATTTATTTAAGGAATCATGGGCACTCATACAATAAACTTTATTTTACAATGTATACTTTCTTAAAGCTGCCGATATATATATCATCATATCAAATAAGTAATAACAAAACACCACAAAACATATACACTGAACCAATTAGTACAAAACCTACATAATGTATATTAACATCTTTTTGGTTGATCTGAGTGGCAGTTCTATTGGTGATTATTTATTATATTTTGGTGAGTTTTTGCAAACAAAAACAGTGCAATAACGTGGAACTGATAAAGTAATTTTCTTTAAGGCCCATATAATGATATTTATCCTCATCGCTATTCAATCAAAATAAGTGAGTAGAGTAAAATAAGTGAGCAGAGTAATGTACCGTCTCTCATTTTCAATCATAAAACAATTTACACGGAAATGTCATCCACACGCGTTCCTAATTTAGTAGTTCTAATCATAACAACTAAAACGAATATCCTTGAATTAACTTATGTTTAAATCAGGTACCAAAGGCATCCTTGATTTGCAATATGGAAACAAAGGCACTGATACAAAATTAACTTGCCTTAACTAATTTTTTTGTTATATTTTGGGAAAAACTATTAAGATAAGCAGATCTATAATGTTTACTAGAAGGACAATAACAATATCAAAATGCTAAATGTACAATAGTACTCCAATAAACAAAAAATTATGGCTTAAAATAAGCAAATGCAGCATTTTCAAAAAAAGATATTTACATAATTGTAATAAAAGTAACTAGTTTTCTGTCGTTAATTAGCAAATAAAAAAGCAAAAATCTGAATTCTCAAAACACATACTATAATCAACCTAAACACTTAATTTATAAACTAGCTATTTAGTTTTATGCATCATATAAAATGTGTTTTATAGATTGTATAATTTGCTTATGTGAGATATTTCTTATGTTAAGATATATCAAGGACTTATAACAACCATGCGATATTAAATTTAAACTATGCAGCAACATTGATGAAATTTAGTATATCATACAACTTTAGAAGTTAAATGAAATACATACCAAAGAAATCAAAGTATATCAGTATAATTTTTACATGGGATTTAGGATATATGTGACAATTCAGTAAGATTTAATAAGCATTTAGGATATAGTTGGGAAATAAATGACCATAAGATGTCAAACAATAAGCATAAGATGTCCATAATAAGTAAGAACATTCTTGTCAAATACTTATAACATTGAGGAAGACTGTAACTTTTGCAAATCAAAACAGAGGAAAAAAATTTGTGCATTGCTACCCGTTTATATATGCTAGTTTACTTACTTATTCTTAGCCTTTACTAAAGAGTAGCAAGCTTATCTCAAATAAGTGGTTTTAACATCAAGTGACCACGGTACCTACATAGACAGAAAGTTTTTAATCCTAACTTACATTATGAACTTATGTACTAAAATACATGTTATCAATACACTTATGTTTGAAGTGACATAAGATATCCACAACTTATATATTAATAAACAAATTTTGAGCAAACTGTTGCACCGACAACACAAAACAATATAAGTTTTAGTCATATTGATCTTGAAAAACATGAGATTTAAGCTTATATTGAGATGTTAAAAATAGGTCAAGAACATATTTGGGGAAAAAACAAAACATTGTAAAAGAGCTAGTAGGGTCATCAATATCTTACAAGGACTCCAAAATCTCATCCTGCATGCAAGGCAAAAGCATTTTAGCCAATTAGAGAATAAAAATTAGTTATTCAGAGAAGTAACAAGATGTACGACATATAATATACTATCCACATATGAAGTTCTACTATGAAGCATTCAACTTATATTGAGTTGAATTTGGCTCCATGGTTAGTTCTGTTAAATAAGCAAGTCATAGTTCTGTAAAATTAGGCCATAATCTTTCATAGAACGTCTTTTAAAAAAATATAACCTATAGTACAACCAACAATTTATAATTTTTTTAATGATAAAAGATCTAGAATCTAGAATTATGATTACAGATAAACAATTGCAGTATACGACATATCTCAATGACAAATCCTCAATATTCCCTTGTATCGATAGCTGCCAATATACTGTATTTGAGAAATACCTAAACCTCAAATGATGTCGAAAATTGAACGTAGAGCAAAGGTGAATTGGATGTGAAAGCTGGCGCAATAAAAGGTGGTTGGGAGAAAAACGAATTCGTCTACGAGTTCGCCTTAGAGTTCGTTTATGAGTTCGCCTTGAAATTCGCCTCCTTGAGTTTGGATTTCGTATGCCCTAGTTTGGATTTGGAAGAGAACGTGATTTATGATTAAGGCAAAGAAAGTAAAGTTAAGTTAAGGTTGCTGAAAATTTTAAACGGACCTTTAGCGAAAAATGGTCACGACAAGGTAATACTTTGGTATGCATATATGTTATAAGCAAATAAACAATTGTCAAGAAACATTGATAACATGATATTAGCAAATTGTTTTCTTATAAGAATTTGTTTACTAGCAATTTGTTATAAAAATTTCGTTTACCGAAAAACTTTTTAAATGATATTTATTTTCTTATAAAACTTGGCTACAATTTGTTATAAAAACTTATTAGCAAATAAAAATTTCTTATAAAATTTTGTATAAAATTTTGTTTACTGGCAATTTATAAGAAAATAAAAAAACATGTTATTAGCAAACATGATAACACAATTATATACTAAATATTGTTCACATTGTATTTCATATACGGCCTTATTTAATAGTTAATAAAGCTGATGTCAAAAAAGGTTAACAACTACAATAAAATTGACCTTTGGTAATTATATCGACCATATTTGTCAAGTACCAGTTAACAAGGGTATAAATATCAATAAAATACAAAACAAATAATACTATCTTCCAAAATTAAAAATGCTGGATAGAAATCTACTTCTATTCAAAAGTATATTAGGACGCATGTTGAAATGTATACTCGGATGCATAGATTACAAAATTGTTTGTAAAATATTTTTCTAGCAACAAACTCATATTGAAATGTATACTAGGATGCATTTTCTAACTAATTTGATAAAAATACTCATAAATTTAAGAAAATATTTCTTTCAAAACTTTAGTAAATATATTATCCTACTAAATAAAATTATTATAAGTGTTATTTAACAAAACTGCTAAAAGTTTTACGTAAATACAATGTTTAACAAAATACGAGTTCCTTAATTTTTTATTTTACTTTGAAAAACTTCGTATAAAGTTACGACTAATAACTGGAAAGTAAAATTAAGTCTATTGGAATAGTGATTAAATCCTACTACGTCGTCTAAAATAATCGAAGGCAACGACGATCAGCTGTTAAGAGTTGTTGAAAATTGGCATCTACTATAATGTGTAGAAGAAAACAGTTGTAATAGACATCTATTATAACGGGCAGACAGAGCTGAAAACTGATATCTAGTACAACGGGCCAAAAAATGTTGTAATAGGAACTCTAATAGTTCTATATTACAACAAGCCAAAAACTGTTGTAATAGATCAATATTGCAATAGGCTATAACCATTGTAATAGAGCTGAGAATTGAAATCTATTACAACGGGTCGTGAACCGTTGTAATAGGACCATATTACAACGGGCTAGCTGACAAGGTTGTAATAGGTATACTTGAAGATGAAAAATTACACATATTACAACGGGCTTAAGAAAACATTTGTAAAAGTTGCCTACTACAACGGTTTTTTGTGGCCCGTTGTAAAACATGCTTTGTAAAAGGATAGTTTTATTGGAGTACAAACGCATTAAAAAAAAGTAGAAAAGTCTGAACACAGATACCGTAAGAGTTTGAGGAAAAGGTGGAAACATAAAGCAAAATGAAAGACCAAAGTAAAATAAATCTCAAATAAAATGTTATAACTGTGATAAATTTGAACATTTTGCTTTTGATTGTAGAACCACTTTTAAAAAATTTCAAGTGCGATCTAACTTCGTTAAAGAAGACAAAGATGATCATTCACTTCTATGGGCACTCAAAGTAGTTGAAATTAAAGATGAAAATACATGGTATTTGGATATTTGAGCTAAAAGGAAAGAAACAAAATATATTAAAGAAAACACGTTAGCCGATGAGAAGGATGAAAGAAAAACTACGAGGTAAGAGAGAATGTCATAAAGAAAGAGAAAATGAAGAATGAGATGGAGCAGAAAGTTGCAGAAGAGCTACCAATGGTCGAAGAAGTAACTAAAGAAAAAGTCAAAAAGACAGAATTTGAAGAGCTTATAAAAACCGATGATGTGAAAAAGGCTGGCAAGGTAGTAACAGTTAAAAAGATGGAAGAAATAAAAACATAGGAGAAAGTGAAAGAGAGAGAAAAACATGTAGAAGATGAAGAAAACAAACTAAGCAAACACGACGTAAATAATGAAAAGTACGAAAGCAAATGAAAAGAAAATGAAGAAGACGTGAGTCAAGAAGGAGAAATTCAAAAGCTTGGAAGAGATTTAAAATGAGCAAAAATTTAAAGAAATGGAGATATAGAATATTAAAACAATAAAGATAGAGATGGTCAAAAAAGGAAGTCAAAGAGACTACCAATGGATTTTACAATGGTGAGAACAAAGAGGCGAGCAAAGATTATATCATTTCTATTTTGAATAATTTTATTTTGCAATCAATATTTTTTTGAAATATCATGCAAAAGTGAAATTTGAAAAACATGCAAAGAGATTGTGTAACGGCCCGCATTTTTGACCGTTCAAGTCGACAAAACATACACACATGCCGACTCAAACAATCCAAAATACAGATAGTTATTGGGGTAAATAAGAAAAGAAAGGAAAGAACAGAAATAAACACAGAATCTCGCAGCGGAAGGAACAAGATATAATAATAAAATAACAGTTCATGAAGCTGTTAAATAAATAAATTGATTATTATTATACATCATAAATCAGAGTTACATACATATCAGAGATAATACAACAATGCAGCGGAAAAATAATACAGTAGTAGAATACAAATGATGTAATACTAAACTCCGTCTTTGTCCCCCAGAATAGATCTTCAACCTTATCTGAAATGCTCAGGCTGACCCGAGCGTAATGAAAAGACAAAACACTCGAGTCAGGACTAAAATATCTCATGTAAGTCAAATCGAATAAGAAATATGAGTGTGACGGCGTCAGAGATGTTTACGGGGTTTGACATCTCCTATCCAGTGTCAACGTGAGTGCAATAACTTAAGAGATGTTACGGGATTTTCCATCTTTCAAGGATCCGTTAAACTATCTACTATGTAGTACAATACGCTATTATAATATGTCTACATTAAAGTAAAAGTATTAAAATAGCGTTAAGCCATGGCCCATTCCACCCTTAACACAGTTAATATTCCCAAGAGCATATACAAGACCGTAGTTTCCCAAAACCGGAAGTCACCAGAGGGCAATCCATATACTAAAGGTACAAAACAAAACGTAGTGGTCACGAATAGGATAATCAGTATGACAAGGTACATGAGGCGATACCAACTAGGATACTAGTAGTTGCCTGATCCGGACTGATGTTGGGCATAGCAGCTACTACCCCAACACCGCGAAACAACACTCCCATAATCGAGGGGTGCACCCAAATCAAATCACATAAGTAATAGATAAGGTATCGAAGAAGTGTGTCCGCTAGAGATGGCGATCCTCAATGGCCCGGCGCGGCTCCTGTTTTAGTCATGTCAGGGGTCATCCAATATCGTTCTCTTTCTTCAGTCAACGCGTTCACCGAACCATCCACTTCATTCTGGATCAACACTCCGCGTATAATAGTTATTAAAGTGGTTTTCGGTATCGACAGAGAGTATGTCCATATCCGATCCCGGTCTCTTTAATAACTACGTATTATTACACCGATGGCTCTTTTACATTTTCAAAATCAATTCATAATTGATTATCAAAATATCATATCCGCTTCAAAAATCAAAGCCATTTCAAAATCATCATATCTACTCAAAATATACGATTTCATTTCAAAATCATTTTTCGCCACAATATCTCATTTAAATTTCAAAAATCGATTCAGCTTCTCAAAAACCATTTCAAATTATCAAGTTCAAATACATATTTGAACCACAAAATAAACAATTTCACTTTCAATATATTACAGAACTTTAAATATTTCACATTTCAAAACAGCTCATATATTTATATAAGAATATAAGATTCGCTTTAAAACCATTTCGTATTCAAATTAGAATATACTTCAAATTAAACATCCGTATTAAGTAGTTTACTTAATTTCTGGAACAATTCCAATTCAATAAACTTAGATTAACATTCGGATTTCAAGAATTCATTTAAGTATTAACTTCCAAATCAATTTCAGTCCAAATCCTATTCAAATCAATTTTATCTTCAAATTTAATTCAATAGTTTCAATTTAGTCCAATTCACAAATTTCTTTGAATTTCAATTAAATTCCAAATTAATTAAATCTCAATTTCAAATAAATTTTCAATTCCAAACTCAAACTTGAAATATCATTTCATATAAATTTTCTTAGAAATATTCAGAGTTCGATTAAAAGTCCAATCTTTTAAAACGAATCAACTTTCGAAAATTTACGCCGTATTTCAATTTTTTTTTTAAAAAAAATCTAAACTTCGAATAATTAAACAATTTCATTTACCAAGTTTAAATTCCAACATCTCGAGCTTCAATTCAAAATAATTCAATTTCCATAAATTGGATTTTTATTCTTAAAATCAATTCATTTGAATAATTTCAAAACAACTTTAAAATCATTTAATTTAACCAACCCGGTGTCCGTATATAATTCTCTAACCTATGGCCAAGTGGTTAGTTATTTCAATTAAATGTCAGGGATGAATTTATATTACTTAAACCAATCACAGTGTCATGTGCATGTATAACAGGATATATATAAGCAAATAAACATCCAAACATTTAAATATCAACCAATAGCATCCATCGAAATAAATCATCCAATAGTCAATACAATTCACGGCAATTTCATAGTTATCAATATTGGGAAATTTGATTTCAATTAAATCCTAATTTCAATTTACTGTCAATTTAAATTTTCAACGGTGAATTCACACGACAATCTGTATGACAATTAAATTTTTATCAATCAACGACAAATAAATTCATATCACTTCATAATGTCAAATTTAACTACCATAAAAATATTCAGTACATTGTGAGCGTTATAAAACACTCACCTTTTGAATTTAAATTGAATTTAAATCCAAAAATTTGACAGTCTCCAAATCCATCCAAACTAGCGTCAAAGTGTCCGGAATTTCGATACGATCCTAACAAAAGAAACCTCGTCCAAATCCGAGTCCGTATGCAAAAGTTATGAAAATTTGAAGATTGGAAAATTCTGGTGCTGAGTCGACTTCGAGTTCCCGCCTCAAATATGCGATGCTTGCTTGGAGTTTTTGCGAAAACGACCCGATGGCCCGAGTAGTTTTCTTTCCGACTCGAAGTATCTCCAGGGTTTTTCCCCTTGAAACCCCAAGCGCGATCCGAAGCGCGTAAATCTCGATTTTTTTTTTTTTAGATTTTGGAATTTGGGAATTAGGTTTTGTCTGCCATTGGAATGAGAAGCTAAGAAGAAGATGAATTGTACGTATAGACAAATGAAGATTAGGGAGGCTAGGGTTTATAACTGTGTTTATATAGATATGTTAGAGATAGAGTAGATAGACTGGATAGATGAACGTGCGGAACAAACTATGGCCCGAACAGCCCGTTCTGACCTCGGAACGAAATTGAGTAAACCCATATATCGAAATAGGTGTTTTAAAATATTCTGAGCGCGATGGAAAAAGTTTCACGTCCAAATTCCATTGTATGAAGAAGTTATGCTGAAAAAGAAATTCTCAAATTGATTTCAATTAAACTGATTTCAAGGCGTTTCACGTTCGTACGATCAAACGACAAGTCCGATCGTTACGAAACTTGAAACCCTACAATAATATGACATTACGGATCCGATGAAACTGGTTTCATCGAAATCCGAGATTTTTTGAAAAATGACTATTTTCTCTCGCCGAATTAATATTATAAACAATTCGATGCGTTTCGAGCTGCCACGATCAAACGATAACTCCGATTGCTACGCAAATTGAAATCCGGCAATAACAAACTATTACGGATCCAATGGAACTAGTTTCGTTCCAATCTGAGACTGTTAGAAAATGGCTATTTTTCAGTCGATTATTAAATATTAAAATATTCAATTTTCACAAATTAACTTTAAATTCAATTTTAAAAGTTCTATAACATTACTATAACTCCAATATGATAAGATAAAATTTTACAAATCATTTTCAATCATATTCAACTCGATTTTCAATTATTTCTGAAATTTAACTTATTAAATTATCGATTTAATTGTCTAATTAAATCCAATATTCGAAAAATAAATTATTCGACTATTTAATTTCAATATAAAATTCCCAATTTTAAATTATTAACTTTTAAATCAAATTTTAATTGTTCACAAATTCCATTTTTAATTTCATAGTAATTAACAATCTTTTACAATGCAATTTTCCATTATAAATCCAATATAAAAGATTATATTAGATTCAACGTTCAATTATATTGTAATTCAAATTCAAGTTATTTAATTCCAAATGAATTCTTTTATTTCGATTTACACTTTCATTATTGAATCAACCATTTACTTATACATTATTATCAATAGTTTATAATTCATTTACTTTCATTTTCTTCAGCTATCATCTTATTTAAATTCACAGTAATATTAAATTACATTCATTTACATTGATTTCCATATTATAACTTCAATATTAAATGTAACATTTTATTTATTTCGTTGTTTACAATCAAATTCAATTCAATTCAATTACTTGTTACATTCAAATTTAAATCTTTTACTTACGTTCAATTACAAGTTAACATCTTTATCAAATTACAGTTTCAGTTATTATCTGCTTTCAATCAACTGTAATATTAAGTTACATTTATTTATATTAGTTTCAATAACATAAACTTCCATTATTAAATCTACCATTTTATTTATTCTTTGTTTACAATCATAACATATTTGGTTTACAATCAAATTCAATTCATTATTTACATTCACTACAAGTTAACATCCATATTTAATTTACAAATAAGTTATTTCAGAATTCAGTTTTGTATTTTAACTTGTAATTCACATTTAACAACACAAAATTTTATTTCCTTCGGATTTTTATCCAAAATTTTCATTTTAATTCGTATTTTTAAAGTGTTAAAAATACGGGTCGTTACAGATTGAATGGGCGAAAGATTGCAAGAGTAAAATTATGAAAGAATGGAAAGAAAAATATATATATGGCTCATTCAAAATTTATGACATCGGAACAAAGTGGATGTTTGAATGTTTACTTTTTGGAGTATTTTATTGTAACGATGGAGGACGAAACGAATGGAGTATAAAAAGGATTTGTAAAATTGCATTGAAGATCTTGACAATGGGAAAGAAAAACATCATAACAAAGAAAGCTTATATAATTTCTCTATTCCTACTGAAACACATAAAATACAAAGATTGAAAATTTTGTTCGGAGTAACAAACCATGTTTCTGGGGGCATGTTAGAAATAAATTTGGTTTTAGGAAGCATTTTTTATGTCGAGCAACTTTAATTTGGTCATTTATGAAATTGATTATGAAGAGGCTAGCTCCGTTTTCCTCCGTCGCTTCACCTGATAGATCGCCTAGCTCCTCTAGCCTACTTCCACCACATTGGACCTCTTTTGGAGTCTACTTGTTGATATTTTGAAAGTGATTTCTTATGTATTCAAAAAATAATTTCGATACAAAATCCACTCTTTTACGCATAGAGTTCCGCAGAACAATTTCAGCAATCTAGCCTCATCTAACATGCCAAAATGAAGTCAACCAACCATCTCGCATTACGTGATGCTCACACGTGTATCGATGCACTTACTTGTGCACATATATGCACGCACATACATGCAAACATGTATAAACTTTACAAATACATTTCATGTTTCACCAGAGCAATTATCCAACCCGGTATTCTCTCATGCAACTTAGTGCATCCGATAGTCGCTATGGCTACATGAGATTGCTTGTAACTTGCTTATATACACATACGAATATTCTCACACACATATATAATTGGTCTCACAATTATATTTATATTCACACATACACAGCCATCATTAACAATTTTAATTACAACATAATAATTATATTTATTATTATATAACTTCGAATGCACATATACATATACACACACATATATTTAAATAATCATTTTTATTACTTAAGCAAATCTTACTTTTATTTGTCAAATCTTTCCATAAAAGCTCGATACCTTTTTCTGCTATTTTATAAAATCAATCCATTGTTTTATAAAATACAATACTAGCTTATAAATTATTTTAAGCCTTTATTATACTTAGCTTCTTTATTAAAATTAGGTATTCATCTCATAATTATTTTATAAAATTTTATAACCATTTTATAAAATAATTATTTCATACTATCTTATAAAATCTCATATTTTTATAAAATATCTCTTTTATACTATTTTATAAAGTCTCATTCTATTTTATAAAAATATCACATTTATATTATTTTACAAAATCTCATTCTACTTTATAAAATATATCTTTCACTTGTAAAATTATTTTTTCATTTAAACAATGTTTGCAAATACTAATTAAGCTTAATTAAACCTCTAATCACTTTAATAATTAGTGTATGGCTCCCAACTTACTTAATTAGCTTAATAACTTCATTTCACAAAATATTCCATCTACTTATAAAATCATTCCTTCTCTTAAATAATATTTACTATCAATTGATCAAGCTTCATTAAGCCTCTAATCACTTTAATAATAAGTGTAGAGTCGAAAACTCACTTAATTAGCTTACTAACTTTTCTAAAATCAATTCAAATGGTTTAATTAATACTAACTAATGCAATGTACATAATCATATCACCAAATTAGCCTCTAATCCATCACAAATCACACATAATCATTCAATTAACCCAAAATCAATTCTAGGGTTTACTAACTTTTCTAAAATTAGTAATTAAGGTTTCTAACAAATAATTAGCTAATATAATCAAGTTAGCAATATGAACATAAGTCTAAATCAAACCAAACATATATAGTCTAAATCATTTCATATAACTCCATAGTCATCAATAAATAAATTAATGAAGTTTAATAAGTAAACATAGTTAGAGAATCATCTCATTCGCATTTTCTTCTCCAAACCAAGCTCCAAAACACAAAACACATTCCATGCTTCTCTTGAAATTTGAGACAAATCTCCAAACTCTGATTTAGACTAATTCCTTAATGGACTATGTGAGAAATTAGATAATAGGAATTACGCTGATTTTATCCTGATTTATTAGAATTTATTTGAGTATGAATTAGTGATTTAGGTTTAGAGGATTAATAAAGTAACTAAAAAAATATTAGGAGAGAAAGTGGAAAAATAACGTTGAATGAAAAGTGAATGGGAATAATGAAGAACAAGCTAACTTATAGGCTAACTTATGGGCCTAGCCCAAATTCATTTCTTTCTCAAAAAATTACTATTCACTCAAAAAACCCATCACCTCTAAACATATCAAAGTTTATACTCATTCTTCTCATGACGGAATTGCGGTTCCAACGGTGGGTTCCTCGAGTTCTAATTCACCCATCTTTGAAAAATTATGTATAATAGGCGTTCCATCAATTAAATATTTAAATAAATCATTTAAATATCCAATCGTTAAACTTGCTAGTTGTTATATTCTACTCTCCTTAAAAGAATTTCGTCTTTGAAATTCCTATGTGTACGAGAAAGTAACAGGACTGATCAATATTCCCGAACCTTAATTTTGGAAAATTTCAACAGTACTTGCCCTTATGCTACTAATGTTATGACATCCCATTTTTTCGACCCTCATAAATCGACACTAATACATCCATAGTATTCACATGTTGAGTATCCAAGTGTTGGAAAGACAGATTGACCAAGTGTGAAAAGAAAAATAAAGGCAGAGCAGAATCTTACACGAATGGAATAACATATATTATTTCAATATATAATCTTTACAGCGGAAATTTTAAATACACACATCAGTGTCTATCCTAATCTCAGCCTGTACAGTTATAAATCTTTGCCCCTACTAATGCTGAATAAAAACAGTAATAAATGCAGTGGAAATGGAAATAGATAACCATATATAGAGAAAACTCTAGCTCCTCCTTCAATCTCCTCCAAAATATTCCAAGCTAGACTTGAACTACTTGGCTGCCTAAAAAAATAGGGCACCCAAAGTACAAAAGTAAAGAAAATAAACTCGGGGTCAGTCATTGGACTAATGTGAGAAAACTCAAAACACAGATATTTTTGAAAACAAAGGGTATCTCATAAGACCATGCCACATATAATCACAGACGAGGTTTTACCTTATGATAACCAAAACATTTCTATGTAAAATCCAGTGATATTATAATAATGTCTAAATTACAAATACATATTAATCATAGCCAAAATTGTTACATTGGTTAAATTTTAGCATAAAAAGTATACAACTAAGTTCGAACGTAATTATTGGAGAATAGATTCCATACAATGATAAGTAAGGGACTACCTTCCATATAGTACATCACTAGAGGAATGTACCGAGGATCCATAGATGATCCACTGCATCTGGTAAGACCGGCCTACCCCTTTCCGATGACTAACATAATGATACTAAATAGTACCGAATATGTCATCACCTCAGTCGTTCCCGACCTATCCGTGGCCACAACATACAAAACAAACCTGATATATAGAGGGTAATCTAGAAAGGTGATGGCCATACCCATATGGGCGCGATCCACATAGCCTTGCGGCAAACCCTGTTTTAGCCATATTAGATGTGAGGCTTGAGGTAATGTATTACCTTTTACAAAACAAATCTCACTTTGAATATCATATTGCCATTTCTAATAACATACTATTGATTTCCACAAAAGTATAACTCCTGAATTCAGACGCCTCAGTGAAGGGTGTTAAGCATAAGTGGAGTTACCTCCTACACCACCAAACAGATGTGCGTTTGTAAAAATCAATGTACTTAGTCTTAGAAAGGCAATGTGAGACACTCGTTTATACAACTTTTCTACGAACAGGACAAACCGATGGCACTCCTCCTACTACATCCTATTTGGAAATCACACCTAGGATTAGTAACAAGCAGTCCTTGCATCGAAGATTCCAATATGAAGATACCACTGCCACCATACATATGATATAGGAATTACCCTAGAGGTTAGTAGGAAGCAGCCGAACATTACGAAGATCTCCATCGTCAAAATCATTTTCTTCAACATGTCTTCACTTTCGAACATGTATATTGGTTCGAAGTGGTTTTCGGATAGGAATCATTCAAATCCGATCTCGGTTTCTCAAGAACCAATTATCGATGTCAAGCATGTGGGTGATTATTAATCAACTAATTTATTATCTTTTATCTACGTAAAATATCTTCCTAAATATATATGCCTTTAAACCATTTTCTTTATATATACGGGATTATTAAACCTCTTTTATCAAATCCTTTAGTTAACTAAAATCCCTTTTATCTCTGGAAATACCAAATTATTTTCTTTTAATTACTTAGGGAAAATATTTCCATATTCTATGACTAGTATAATTCTAATCTTAATGATGATTTCACATTTCAAAAACATATCTTTAATGGGTCAAAAATAATGTTATTTAAGACATTGTTTATTATAAACCTAAACCAGTTAGCATTGAATAAAAGAGATTCATAAATTTTAGACTAATTATAATCAATACTAATTTCCGTATTCAACCTGTACTATTCACCAAATAACGGTGAAATCACCTTTTAAATTCATATAGACAATACGAGTTCCCTCCTCGGAATTTAATGTAGAGTTTAACTAGTATGTTTTTTTAACAACCAAAATCCTAATTTAAATCTTCTTTAACTTTTGGAGAACTCCAAATCCCTTTTCTTTTATCTTAATAAAATGCAGTCAGATTAAATCAAATTAGCTATCCCCTCCGTCGGTCCAGTCCGGATATCTAGTAGAGCAGAAAACTGGTTTTCCAAACTCAAGCCAAGAGACTATCTCTCTGTCACCCATAAGGCGGTCAAGTTATTTGATCAGCTCCAAACCCTTTAAAATACTTGATTTCTTAATTGAAAAACATTTATAAAGGATTTGGGAAGAAAAACCCACGTTTAAATCTTATTTAAGAAATTTCCAAATATCTTTGTTAAATTGCTGATGAATAGTGCTTTAAGGGCTTCGTATCACAAATCCCATATAAACCTTTTATATGTCCAATTTTTCCATTTAAAACTCTTTTAAAATATTTTAACACATTTTTAGAATTTATCTCATATTTTTAAAGATTTAAAAATATCTATTTTTAAGAGTTGAAATCCATATTTTACGAACTGCCAAAACACGATGATTTTAAAAACTTGATTTGGAAATATCTCATATTTTACAAAATGAAATCTTGATTTTTCTCCTTCATTTGGAAACTATAGTTACAAGATTCTGGAAATTTTATATTTCAAATAATTCCGAGCTATATTCCACTCTACACATTGATTTAACTTTTATGGCACCAAATCGCGAACTACCGTTACGCGACGCGTCTATTTTGACTCTAATTTCATATCTTTTCAAAACTTTGCCGAAATGAGTTTTAATGTTTATAAAACATTTATGAATCATTTTAAACCATTTTTATTCATGTTTAAAGAGGTTTAACTATGTTGTAACACTTTTATAATTCATAAAAGAAAGTGATTTCTTTGCGTGAATTCGACGTGCATTTACCGTGAATTATTTCGATAACCAAGCATATTATCACATCCAAAACATGATGATCAAACATAGAAAAACAATCATGACATATCATAGCATCATATAGTTTAATGAAATAAACTACCGGAGTAATTCTCACAAACGATTTCCACTTCGCCAAACTTTTTCCTAAGCTTTTTGAATTGATTCTGGTGGCACTTCGGCAGCACTTCCTTCTCTTTTCTTTTCCTTGGAGCCTTTGGATCTCCACTTTGCCTCTGGTGAGCTCGGCCATGCCTTCAAAATGGGTGGAGAGGTGGTGGTGGCTCTTGGTGAGTTCAACCAAGCAAGGAGAAAGAAGAGAACGTGATCACTCACTCTAATTTCAAACTAAGGCGATATCATTCTATATTGAAAGTGTATTTTCAGCAGAGCTTCGCTACGATTATGGAATAATTTATAAGGAAATGGAAGTCATTAATAAAGTGGAAGAAGAAGTGTAACGACCCGCAAATTTATCACTTTGATAAATTATATTTATTTTTAAATATTCAAATATAAGGCTTTATAACATAAGTTATGAGGATCTAAACCCTAATAAATAATGAAAATACTGTTTAAAAGGTTTAGAAACAAAAGAAGGATATTCGGATTTTTCATCAAAAAATGACGAGATATCGGTTTTCAGTAAATTTGCGATTTTCTCAATAATGGCGCATGACTTTGGATAGGTATACTTATTTATCTAAATAAGTGAGAATATGAAATAAAATAATTTATTTTATTTTTGGAAATAAAAAGTAATTTTGACATCATCATAATAATTAGTAATTAATTTATTGGATTAAATCGAGATTTAACAATTTAATAATTCATTTTATATATTATCAAGTGATAGGAAATAGATTATAATGATTCTAAGAAGTTATGATCATGCTTAGAAAGATAACACTAGTTGTAACGTTATTGAGATTTTACAGCGTAGATCCGCATCACTTTTTGTATATTCAATATAAAGGATTTCATAATTAATCCAGGGAGTTTAAGTGATATAAGATTATTAAGGTATTTGTAAACTTTGTTTACACTTGTATGAATATGAGTATATGATAAAATATATGATGGATAAAGAGAATAAAAATACATTGTAAAACGTTGCATAAAACATCGCGTAGAAGTCGCCAAGCGTCACTAGAATATCGTATAACCTGCATATGAGTTAAAGAAACCTCAAATGGGTCCCACCCACATAAAGTAACATGTAGACGAGTGTGTGGAAGGGTGTAGGCCATGTGTAGGCGTGTGTGGGTGTGTGTGTAGGTATGGGCTTTGATATGACATAAAGTGAAGGGTATGACCTTGATTTGACATAAAGTAGGAGGGTGTGGCTTGGGTGTGACATAAAGCAAATGGGTATGGTGTGTAAGGCTGATGTGATGAGCTATGGTGATATGATGAGGTATGGTGATGTGGTGGATGTGATATTGAGGTGGCATAAAGTGAAGATGAGCTTTGCCAATAAATAGAGGCCTCTTCTTCTCCTTCTCATTCCTTTCTTCCTTATTCTTCATTTCTCTTCTCTCTTCTCTCTCAAGCATCATTAATGGCTTCCATGCCGTGAATCAAAGAGAAAACAGTTCAAAAACTAGTTAAAACTTAGATCCGACCATAGATCTAAGCTTCTTGAAGCGTTCCGTAGTTATCTAGCTTAGATTTGTCGTCGTCGGAGTTCACCAACTTGACATACATGCCATGGACAAAAGTTTCAAAGTCAAGATGGAGTTTGGGAAGCACTGGTGAAGGAAAAGCAAGGGTAGGTTATGCCGGGTGAAGGCATGAAGCACCAGTGGAGTTTGAAAGCAAATGGAAGTGCATAAGCTCGGAGTTTGTCTTGGTACATGCCTAAGCGAACTATGTAGTGTTTGGTAGTAGATTTGATTGGTAGTAGATTTGAAGCTTGATAGGGAGTGAAAGCGATGATGAATTCATCCGGAGAAAGCTTGGGAAGGAGGGAGCTTGATTGTAAGAACACTTTGCCGCTTAAAGTTTAGCTTTATGATTATAAAGTGGTATTAATGTTTAATTAATATGGATGCAAGTTAGTAAGACACACTTTGCCTCTTTAGCTTAGATTTATGATTAATAATTCATAATGAGTATAACTTTTAAATATGAACATGTTTGGAAAGTTAATTAACAAGTTATAAAAAGTTAGTAAGCAAACTTGAAAAGTTAGTAAGCAACCAGTAAAAAAACGTTAGTAAACTTGGTTGTGTTGATTTACTAATCGTTGGATGATAACATTGGATGTTATATGGATGATTGAATGATTTGGTTGTGTTGATGGTGTGATATTATATGGTAAGTATAAACAATACACCTATGTTTGTTTGACATGTTTATATGTTAATATCGTGACTTTTAAAGGAATTCCAAGTCACGTTACACATACATTAATATGTGTACAAACGAAAAGGGTTAAGCCTCTTTAAAATAAAAGAGAAAAAGGATTTAAAATGGGTTTTAAATCATAGAAAAGTTTGAATATAATATTATAATAATATAATATTATTAAAGATAAAATATTGGAAAATAATATTTTATAAGTTGAAAAAGTAGAAATAAATGGTTATAATAATTTATAATCATTTATAAGTGTTTTGGAAATGTCCCGGGCAAGTTCCAGAACAATTCACCAAACAGTCAAAATTGGGCACTTTCCGGAGTGGTAGTTCGCAGTAATGCGACATGTAATTTCGAACGGAAGTGTAAAATGTGTTTCAAGTCGGAATGACTTGAAATGGGAAACATTTTATCCGTAAATAATAGCTTTCAAATGGATCCGAAAAGTTAAGTTTTCGATTTGAAAATCTCAAGTTATGAGTAAAACAGTTTTCAAAAAGGTCATTGTAAGAGCGACTAAATCCAGATTTTTACAAGTAGAGTTTTATAATTATAAAAATTATGAAATAAATTCCTACATTCATTATTAATATTATAATGAGGTTTTGGAAGATAGAAAATGAGTTTACACTTAATCAAAAGTATAGTTATGGAAAATGACCTAGTTAATTACTATTCACTAGTGATTAAGGGATTAGATTTTGATATTATGGAACCGGAAGGAGTTTTTAACCCAAATATTTAATGAATGATTTAATAATAATTAATTTTGATTTTTAAGATTTATTTGGGAATTTTATAAAGACTTAGAAAAATGGTCAAATTCTATAATCATATGAATTGTTTAAATAATAAACAATATTTGGAAATAAGCTTGGGAGTGGCATTAGACTTCGAGGTGTGAAAGCGACTGTTATTAAAGGATAAAGAATGTGATCGAACCTTGGTTTGAGTGGAAATAGTTCCCTAACTAGGAAGGCCCATTGTTTGTTGAAAAATGACCGAGTTTGAAATCGAAGACTTAAGTTATGAATGAGGTATTACCTCTGAAGAGAATTAAAGTAAATAACAGAAAGGGGTATGCCGTAATACCTAAGAGTACATCTTGTTCGGCCTGTGAGATCTGAGAAAGCAAACAAGGTAGTTAAAAGGATGGGAAATCCATCTGACCTTGTTTATTTCTTAGATGAGGGATGGAATGGATCGAAAGATATATCCGGGTACTTTTTAATGATCATGTAAAAGTTTTGACAAGATAAAGAAAAGGGAATTCGATAAGCGAAAATGAATTGGAACTCGATTGTTGTAGTTTTCTAGGTGTGGATCTGATGTTGGTTTGGGCCTTCGGGCTTTGCATTTAGGAAATTATTCACTTAATATTTTACAATCAGGAACTGATTCTAATTAGGAAAACGGGGTTAAGCAATTAAATTAAATGAGGCTTAATGATTCTGTATACACATTTTATTTCAATAATTGATATTGAAGAAACCGGGGTCGGATTTAGGGTAAAGTCCCGATCTGAAGTCCAATTCGAATCAATAAACGACGTTCCAGAAATGGACAAATGATTGAAGAAACCAAGATGGAAAATCTTTATGACGTTGAAGGCCGGTGATCTTCTACGGCAAGCGGGTTGCTTGTTGATAACCTCGGATTTGCTCCTGAGGTAAATGAATAGCAGTGATTCCTTGTTGTGGGATCTGCGATGATGCAAGGGCTGCGGCTACTGCGATTAGGGATGCAGAAGGGTGGTGTCTTTGGTTCATCCTTTACCTTGATGACTTGCATGGGAGAATGTCTGCAAAGTATTTCCAATGATTACGAACATTGACTTTTACAAACGTACATCTGTTTGGTGGCAGAGAAGGCAACTTCTTCTAGCTTAACACTCTTCTTTGAGACGTACAAGCTTGGAGGTTGTATTTTTTGGTAGTCAATTAGTAATTGGTTGATCTGTTATTGTGGCATTCAGAGTGAATGAGCTGAAATGAAAAGGTAATGTGTTACCTCGAGCCTCATCAAATGTGGAGTGATTGAAACAGGGCATGTGGCAAGATGAGTCATGGTTTAGCACCCTTGAGAATGCCCGCATTTTCCCTTCTAGATGGAAATCTAGTTTCCCTCTATATGTCAGGATTTAAAATATGTGGTATGAGGGCGCCCAGAAGGTTGGAAATGACTGGGGAAAATTGCGTATTCGGTCTATCGGTTGGATAGGCAGTCTTGTTTAGGCGTTGAGTGAGGAACTCACACCCAGATGCATCCTTCTAGAGGTGTACTTTACGGAGGGTAGTCCCTTACCTTGGTTGCTAGTATGGAATCCATTAAGAGCCTTGTACGATTTTGATTGTAGACCAAATGCTGGAATTTAATCAATGTAACAATTTCAACTAAGATTCATAAGTTTACCTGAAAAGCACTTTCAAAATAATGTCATTAAAAATAACATCCCTTATTTGTGGCGTAATTATTTTATGGTTATCATAAGCGAAAAACGCGTTTAGTGTTTTTATCCTGCGTGGTCTTATGAAATACCGTTTGTATTCAAAATATGGATTTCTGGTTTGGCGTCAAATTGTGACACTGTCACATTTAGGATTGTGTTCTTACCCTGGTTTTTCCATTCCTGATCCGGGTGTTTTCAACACTCGGGTCAGTACCGAGTGATTTCAGGATTAGCTATGCAAGCCGAGAAGCGAGAAGGCTGGACTTGGGTAGTTTCTTGGATATAGATCATATGGGATCGCGTTTGCTTTGGCGTAGTGCAACATGATAGGAGGTTCGAGCTTTCCAAAGGAGGGCTGGAGGTCTGCATCTACGTATACGCATAGCCTTATTACTTATGCATGCTATGTTTTTTGTTTATCTATTTCAGCAATTGTAAGGACAGAGTTTATAACTATCCAGGCTGATTATAGGTTAGGCTCTAATTGATATGTTTTTAAATGTTTTTCGTTGTGAGATTATGTTCTATTCCGCTGTGTTATTTTGTTCTTTTTTCTTTTATTTCATTCTTAATAAGTCAGTTTTTCATGTCTTGGGAATTCATGACCGAGGAGAATCAGTGTGGGTTTTCGAGGTGCGAAAAATCGGGTCGTTACAGATGGTATTAGAGCATTGGTTAAGTGACAACCGAGGCTTCATTGGTTGAATGTCTTATCAGAGATAGGATTAGTAATATCCTAGGATGAGTTACTTGTTAGAGATAGGGATAGTAATACCCTATAACAAGTCTGCGTGTGTGCGTGTGTGTATGAGCGTGTATTTGTTATTTTGATATATAAAATGATTTTTCATGGTAAATGAAATAATTTTACCTTGGAATTATTTTATGTATTTCAAAAGTAATGATAACAGTATCATTTATTGATTGATATGATTAGTGATGGTTTGAATTTAAAAGAGCGGATTGAAGTTAGACATTGAATCTGAGTCTGGACAGCTTGTGATTAGAATTTCACAGTTCGACTATAAATTGTTTGGTAAATGACACTAAGTTGATAGGATCATACACAAAAACCAAGATTAGGTTGATAATCGTGGATAGAATAAGATACCATATCTCCGACCTAGGTTACAGGTAATCAAATTATTTTGATACGCTTAGCTTTGTATTTTAAGGATTGATTGATGTATGATGGTTGCTTATTAAATATAAAATCGAAACCTGGACATGTTGTGACTAGAATCTCAAAATTTGACTATAAGATGTTCAGAAATAAGTTAAGACACGTGGACCAAAATAGAAGCAGTAGACTTGGTCAACGACGAAGACTATGATATACCCATTGCCGACATGCTTTGTTCTGAGGAAGGGAGTGATATGTGGATCTCCGATCCATCTAGTTCTGACGCAGAGGACTATTCAGGTTTTCGCTTTGAGGATTGGCCAGGATTTCCACCGGAGCCAATGGTTGGTTATGAGTGGGTTGAACCATGGGTACAGGACTCTGAAAACACCGGTTTCCGGTATAGACTCCGACCACAGTGGAAGCCCAGGATACATGGAGGAATCTTATGAGGATGCATGGTTAAGCGGCGGTGAGGCGATCGTTTTTTTCGGAGGATGCATTTGCCCAGTGGTGGAAGCAGTACATGGATGCACATTCCTAGACTGAGGAAAACGATGTAGCGTACGGGAAAGAGAAGGAAAAGATTGAGGAGGAAGACGCCGAAAATCTAGCTGACATCGAAGATCTGGAAGAAGGATCTAATACTGAATCAGAGTCTGTGTCATAATCGGAGGCAGAGGAGGAGTTCGAGGTTGATGAGTTCGGAGATGAAGTTTTAGTAGGATAGATAAGCAGCCTCATGTATTATTATTATGTTCAACCGATAGGCTATGGTAGTATTATGTAGTCAAAAATCTTTGTGTTGAATGTTCTTTTTAATAAGGCTATGAAGCAGAAGAAAAAAATACAGCAAGTTGAGAAAGTAATACTGTTCTCTTTGTACCTATATCCACTTGTCTAGAAGGATAAAGAGTTTTCTCGTAAAAAGTAAGGAACTACGGATAAGAGTTTTTCAAAGATTAAGAAATCTAAAATTGGTAAAAGATAGCAACATCCTTCGTTAATAAAATAACTAACCCTCATTTGTACAAAGAACAAGAGTTTGAATAATAATCACCTTGTGAATTCAATTTCACGATTTGACAAAAAGGTGTTTGATAACAATTGTGATATGAAAGTTCAATAAAATTTATTAAGATAATAAATTGATAAAGGCATTTTGTAAAGTCATACTTTACGGGGAATAAGTTGTAAATGTAGAATTCTTAAAGAATTTGAGAAAATGAAATCATAACGATATTATTTCCAAAGTTTAGAAAAATATGGAAAGATCGGTGAGCAAGTCTCAGTTTGTTTGATGACAATCAGAATAATCTTCCGAGTATTGGTCTGATGTTTGTTTCGGCAATCGGGATTGTACACATAGTGGATTATCCTCTTTGTCAGTGGGCAATTAAAAACAGGTTCAGTACAGACAAATCCTAAAGATAAGAAATAACTTATTAGAGTTATAAAAAGGTACAATAATTTCAAAGTAAAAATTAGAAAAAGTAGAAAAGTTTTAATAATGATTAGTTCGAGTGTCTCGAAAGTAGCTAAAAATGGGTAGGAGATTATGTTCATATAGGAAGCACTTCTCTTGAGTATATCCCTCATTGTTAAGGGAATGTAAAGATACTATTGGTAATACCTAGATCCTAGTTGTTTTGGAAATTCTTGATCTATACCATTTGGGATAATTTATAAGTATTTTAAAAGATAGCCAAGTACGTATAATGTGGATGAATCACTTCATCGCATTTTGGTCAGTTGAAAATTTGAGTACAGAGCTTGAGGTGTTTACACTAGTACGAAAGAGTATGGATAACTTGAGTCTTGATGGCAAATGTTGATAAGAATATTTGAGTAGGATGCTTGAGTTCTCTATCATAGTTGAGCACTATGTAAGGAAAGCAAAGGACTTGGAAGTAAGAAGTCTGACCGGTGTTCCGCAATAAAGGATCAAGGGATTGGTGCTAGTTCGGAAAGGATAGTTGTGAATTCGGATAGTAGATTGAATCATATAGGTTGCGTAAGGATTGTTTATATATACCATACGAGAAGAAAGTTGGCACTCGTTATATTTTCCAATCTTGGTAATTTCGAGGATGAAATTCTTTTAAGAATGGGAGAATGTAACGACCCTCAAATTTATCATTTTGATAAATTATATTTAATTTTAAATATTCAAATATAAGGTTTTATAACATAAGTTATGAGGATCTAAAACCTAATATATAATGATAAAACTTGTTTAAAAGGTTTAAAAACAAAAGAAGGATATTCAGATTTTTTGTCAAAAACGATGAGAAATCAATTTTCAGTAAATTTGAGATTTTCTTAATAATTGCGCATGACTTTGGATAGGTACACTTATTTATCTAAATAGGTGAGAATATGAATTAAAATAATTTATTTTATTTTTGGAAATAAAAAGTAATTATGACATCATTATAATAATTAGTAATTAATTTATTGGATTAAATCGAGATTTAATAATTTAATAATTCATTTTATGTATTATAAACTGATAGGAAATAGATTATAATGATTCATAAGAAGTTATGATCATGCTTAGAAAAGATAACAGTAGTTGTAACGTTATTGAGATTTTATTGCGTAAATCCACGACACTTTTTGTATATTCAATATAAAGGATTTTATAATTAATCCAGGAAGTTTAAGTGATATAAGATTATTGAAATATGATTTGTAAACTTTGGTTACACTTGTATAAAGATGAGTATATGATAAAATATGTGACGAATAAAGAGAATAAAAATACGTTGTAAAACGTTGCATAAAACGTCGCGTAGAAGTCGCCAAACGTCACCAGAATGTCGTATAACCTTCATATGAGTTAACAAAGCCTCAAATAGGTCCCACCCACATAAAGCAATGTGTAGAAGAGTGTGTGGAAGGGTGTGGGCCGTGTGTAGTCGTGTGTGTGTGTAGGTATGGGCATTGATTTGACATAAAGTGAAGGGCATGTCTTTGATTTGACATAAAGTAGGAGGATGTGGCTTGAGGGTGACATAAAGCAAGTGGGTATGGTGCGTGTAAGGTTGATGTGATGAGGTATGGGGATATGATGGGGTATGGTGGTGTGGTGGATGTGATATTGAGGCGACATAAAGTGGAGATGAGCTTTACCTATAAATAGAGGCCTCTTCTTCTCCTTCTCATTCCTTTCTTCCAACTTCTTCTTCATTTCTCTTCTCTCTTCTCTCTAGCATCATTAATGGCTTTCATGCCATGAATCAAAGAGAAAACAGTTCAAAAACTAGTTAAAACTTAGATCCGACCATAGATCTAAGCTTCTTGTAGCGTTCCGAAGTCAACTAGCTTTGTTTCTTAATCGTCGGAGTTGACCAACTCCACATACATGCCATGGCCGAAAGTTCCAAAGTCAAGATAGAGTTTGGGAAGCTCCGGTGAAGGAAAAGAGAGGGTAGGTTATGCCAGAGTGAAGGCGTGAAGCACCAGTGGAGTTTGGAAGCAAATGGAAGTGCAAAAGCTCGGAGTTTGGCTTGGTAAATGCCTAGGCCAAACCATGTAGTGTTTGGTAGTAGATTGGAAGCTTGACTGTAACGACCCAGAATTTTCGATCTTGAAAATTCCAGATAGTTAGGAAAAGAAGAAAAGAGATAGACGAAGAAACAGGAAACAATCACAGAATCTCACATTCGCAGCGGATCAAAATATAATAACATTTATACAAAGAAAAACTGTACTTGTCAAATTACATTTTAATACATCATAGTTACAACCACACACAATAAACTGGACAGTTATAATTAACTTGTCCCAGATAATCAACAATATATCACAGCGGAATACACTCCATATGTTCCTGCCATCCAACTCGCCTCTTGAGCTCCAGAACGTCCTAACCTGGAAATCTGTAATACTCGGTCTGACCCGAGCATTACAACAAAGTAACACCCGAGTCAGGCTGGAAACCAACGTGAGTAAACCCATAATATGAAATACCAAGCTATATAACTTAAGTGAATTACCAGGGTAACTCATACTTTTCTACGAGTTCTAATCTTATTTAAGTCAAACAATTATTTCACAAAATAATATCTAAGTACTGTTACTTAGTTTCAAAGGTCTAGTTTAAGTGATATAAGATTATTGAAATATGATTTGTAAACTTTGGTTACACTTGTATAAAGATGAGTATATGATAAAATATGTGATGAATAAAGAGAATAAAAATACTTTGTAAAACGTTGCATAAAACGTCGCGTAGAAGTCGCCAAACGTCACCAGAATGTCGTATAACCTTCATATGAGTTAACAAAGCCTCAAATAGGTCCCACCCACATAAAGCAATGTGTAGAAGAGTGTGTGGAAGGATGTGGGCCGTGTGTAGTCGTGTGTGTGTAGGTATGGGCATTGATTTGACATAAAGTGAAGGGCATGTCTTTGATTTGACATAAAGTAGGAGGATGTGGCTTGAGGGTGACATAAAGCAAGTGGGTATGGTGCGTGTAAGGTTGATGTGATGAGGTATGGGGATATGATGGGGTATGGTGGTGTGGTGGATGTGATATTGAGGCGACATAAAGTGAAGATGAGCTTTACCTATAAATAGAGGCCTCTTCTTCTCCTTCTCATTCCTTTCTTCCAACTTCTTCTTCATTTCTCTTCTCTCTTCTCTCTAGCATCATTAATGGCTTTCATGCCATGAATGAAAGAGAAAACAGTTCAAAAACTAGTTAAAACTTAGATCCGACCATAGATCTAAGCTTCTTGTAGCGTTCCGGAGTCAACTAGCTTTGTTTCTTAATCGTCGGAGTTGACCAACTCCACATACATGCCATGGCCGAAAGTTTCAAAGTCAAGATGGAGTTTGGGAAGCTCCGGTGAAGGAAAAGAGAGGGTAGGTTATGCCAGAGTGAAGGCGTGAAGCACCAGTGGAGTTTGGAAGCAAATGGAAGTGCAAAAGCTCGGAGTTTGGCTTGGTAAATGCCTAGGCCAAACCATGTAGTGTTTGGTAGTAGATTGGAAGCTTGATTGTAATGACCCAGAATTTTCGATCCTGAAAATTCCAGATAGTTAGGAAAAGAAGAAAAGAGATAGACGAAGAAACAGGAAACAATCACAGAATCTCACATTCGCAGCGGATCAAAATATAATAACATTTATACAAAGAAAAACTGTACTTGTCAAATTACATTTTAATACATCAGAGTTACAACCACACACAATAAACTGGACAGTTATAATTAAACTGTCCCAGATAATCAACAATATATCACAGCGGAATACACTCCATAAGTTCCTGCCATCCAGCTCGCCTCTTGAGCTCCAGAACGTCCTAACCTGGAAATCTGTAATACTCCGTCTGACCCGAGCATTACAACAAAGTAACACCCGAGTCAGGCTGGAAACCAATGTGAGTAAACCCATAATATGAAATACCAAGCTATATAACTTAAGTGATGTGACGACCGCCCATGACCCCTGCACCGAATCTAAAGATAGAGCGCTGTAAAGTGTGCCAGGCGACCATGGACGATTGTCAAGGTAAGATTAAAACGACAGAATCTATCGTATTACTCACAGCGCATGGACAAAATACAATAGAACATATGTATAGTGAAGCTTTACAGAACAAAATGACATCATATAAAACTCCATAATAGTTGAATACAAGCATCCACATAGTCAATACATCAAGCCTCACTACATATCCCTCAGAGAATACAAAACAGCGGAATATCCAGTACATATAAGAAGATAATATGCAACCCTCTAGCTCATCTTCGATAACAGCATCGTGAGAAGAGAACAGCACCTGTCACCTGCTACCTAGTCTGCCCGTCCCAAAATGGACGAACAGCCAAAGGCAATAAGAATTAAAAACATAAAGCCTTGAGTTAGACAACAGTCTTAGTGAGCAGTAAATTAACTAACAACATACCAAAAGAGCATAAAGGAAAAGGAATAGGAATACAACCCTCCCACTCCAACCTCATTCTACAGTGATAGCCCCAAACACACACTAAGCAGAAGCAAACATAGCAGAGCATACAATTTAAAGTAAAGCTACTATCACTCGAGTCAAGGGCGATGTTTTCCAAGTACCAAGGCCTAAATCAGATAAGCACCTAGAAAATACCGCTCTTGAGTCCGAATGACGATACAACCAAACATCCATGACTCTGGCTATCACTGTTATCATTGCTTCGATATCACCGTTAATTGAATGACCGGCACATTCTTTCAGCCGTCCGTCAAGGGCTAATGGAAACCCCGGTTCTAGACATAACTCCCGCACGTCGTCGCAGCCCGTGCCTAGGACTATCGAATCTGCCCAGAGTACTCGACCATCAACAGTTAGCCGTTGGGACTATCGAATCTGCCCAAACGTACTCTTGCTTAGAGCATGCTAGAACCTTCAACAACGATGCTATCCAAGCCTCCTAGTCATCCTCCTCGACGACTATTCTCATATCCATTCATTATCCTCAACTCGAATCATATCACCGAGTTATCAACATGCTTGGAATGATCCCGCCTGGATTAGACCAAGTCTTCATCATATGATGTCTCGCTTCATTACATCCTCGCAAAGCCTCATCTCAACTTCACATCATCAAATCTATGCATAAGAGCTTCATCATCCCGCTACATATGCCACGAGCAGCTTTTCCAATTCAAGAGCCTTTCCCTTAGCTTTTGAATCACCTTCGGTCTAAATCTAATCATCAATCATCTAATTCATAACAATCAATCAAATCAAACATCAATCCAAGCAATCAAGCATTCAAAAATGATCTAAGTAGACAATTATAACAATAATGGCATTTTCGTAATTAAAGAGTTGAAAGTCCAATAAGCATGAAAACATGGATTATATCTCTACAAACTTGATGAATGAACTTGCATAGGTTAACATATGATAAAATGGATGTAACATCATCATGAACAATGGATCTATATGGATCTACACATAGGATGAAGAAAATGCATGGAAATCTCTAATTTTAACACCAAATCGAGCCAACAATCCGATATACTCCTTTGGATCCGTGTGAGAGATAATCACCACTCACCAAATCACCTAAACAAACCCAAATCAACACGCTTCAGATCTGGACAGCGAAGGATCAAGCTTGATCTATCACGAATCCGCTTCAAACGAAGAAATCTCCCTTGAAAAGATGAAGATCTTCAATCTAAGCTCTTGAATCTTCAATCTTGATCTTTGATTTGGATGGAAGGAAGCACTAGATTAGAGTGGAGAAAAGTAGTGAAGAAGTGTAGAAGTCGAGCTCTCAAAATGGCAGCACTTCGTCGCTTCAAAAATCCGGATCCCAAAAAGTGAGAACAACCCCTCCTATTTATAGCAGAAAATTCCCTAAGTCGAAATCTGGCTATCTCCCTAAGTCGCTTCCGACTTACGACCTAGGAACTTGCCGACCTAAAACCCACCGACCTAAGCCTTAGCCAACAACTTCGACCTAACAGACCAAGCCTACGACTTAACATGCGCACGACCCAACTTATTCGCGCTACACGACCTAACACACGCGTGTTCCCTCCTAAGTTGCCTGGACGACTTAACAACTTAGCACCATTCGACTTAACACTTATACGACTTACGACCTAACACAGATCTCGACCTAACACTTAGACGAAACCCAGCGACCTAACACAGACTGCCTCTACGACCTACGACTTATAAAACCTTGCGACCTAACAACTTAGCAACCTACGCGACCTAACACATAGCCTAACTCTTAAGGTCGCCAACTTGTTACTCCTTAGGTCGCTAACCCACCCAGTCGACTTAACTTGGTAACAACTTAACCCTTAGGTCGCTTACGACCTAACCAACCAAGCTACCAGACGACCTAACACATAGCGACCTATCCCTTAACTCGGTTACTACGACCTAACTCTAACTTTAAGTCGTCTACAATCATAAGTCGGTCAACCCACTAACTCGTCCAACCGACCTAACTTCTATACGCTCTAAGTCGTTGCCGACCTAACCACACTTAACCCAGTAACCACTAGGTCGCTTACTCCACTAGGTCTGCCTACCCTTGAGTCGCCATATCCTTAAGTCGGTCAGTTCTTTAGGTCGTTAACTCGCCCTGCCGACCTAATACTTAATCAAATCCTAGGTTGCATAATTCTATAGGTCGCTCCAACTAACTCACAACCTAACACTAACTCGCCGAATTCCTTAACTCGGTCACGACTTAGCTCTTAGGTCGTTCACGACCTAGGACTTAGACAAATCTGCCTAAAAATCTGAAATGACTTAAAAATGCAAAAATTCCAGATTTTGACGAACTTGTCGATCCGTAAAAATACGGGTCGTTACATTCTCTCCCCCTTAGGAATTTCGCCCCCGAAATTCCAAGCAATCAAAACTATTCTGTACGCCTACCATCCATAGCAATCAACAAACCATGCATCCAATTCTAACTTAGCGTACAGAATTCTAAAATTAGAACAAGTTACAATATCGCGAGATGACACGACACCTTAGGGCCATACCTTGAAGAGTTCAGGATGAGCTGCTTTCATCCTCTCTTCCACCTCCCACGTACAGTCGTTATCATCATCACTCCATTGTATCTTGAGCAACTTAACTACCTTCCTCCTAAGCTGTTTCGTGTCGGTTTCCACAACACGAAGTGGCTTACGAGGTCTTCTATCAACTGGATCAACTTTGAAATCTTCACAGCTATCAGCAGAAACCATGGTATTCGAGTCGTGCACATACTTCCGTAGATATGATACGTGAAAAACATTGTGCACACCCGACATCTTCTCAGGTAATTCCAAAAGCTTGCTCACACTTAGCATCCCAACTGAACACTTGGTTCTTCTTCGTCAATCCTGTTAATGGTGCAGCTATCTTGGAGAAGTCTTTGATAAACCGTCGATAATATCCTGCTAATCCAAGAAAACTTCTCACATCAGATGCATTCTTAGGTCTAACCCAATCCTGGATTGCTGCCACCTTAGCGGGATCAACCGCTATTCCATTTCCAGAAATCACATGGCCTAAGAATCTCACTTCACTCTTCCAGAAGTGACACTTCGAAAACTTAGCCTTCAGTTGATGTTTCCGTAAGATCTCCAAAACAATACGCAAGTGCGTCTTGTGCTCTTCCTCCGTCCTGGAATAAATCAGGATATCATCCACGAACACAAGTACAAACTTGTTCAACTGATCTCTGAACACCCTATTCATAAGATCCACAAAATATGCTGGCGCGTTAGTCAATCCAAACGGCATTACCAGCCACTCAAAGAAACCGGATGGTGTCCGAAAAGCAGTCTTCGGCACACTATCCTTAGCCACTCTCAATTGGTGAAATCCCGTTGCCAAATCCATCTGAGAAAACACCTTGGCTTCGTGAAGCTGATCAAACAAGTCATCTATTCTCGGCAATGGATACTTGTTCTTCTTAGTCACCTTATTCAGCTCACGATAATCCACACACAATCTCAACGACCCATCTGCCTTGGTTGCAAACACAACTGGTGCACCCCACTCGGACACACTACGCCGAATGAATCCTTTCTGCAAAAGATCATCAACTTGCACCCTCAACTCCTGCTATTCCCTAGGCGCCATCCGCCTAAGAGGCATCACAATAGGTCTGGCTCCTTCAACTAGATCTATACGAAACTCGATCTCTCTATGCGGCGGCAACCCTTTGACTTCGTCAAAGACATCCTCGAATCCATTAGCGATCGGCACTGATGACAGTCCATCCCGTGGAACAACTAGTGAATACATGAAGCTCATGAAGACGCCTTCTTCATGCTTACATCGTATCACAATCTTTCGCCCCTCCACATTCTCGACTGTCACCTCCAGCCTCTCACAATCAACCTTAGCCGCATACTTCCTAAGCCAGTCCATACCCAAAATAATTCCGAACCCCGCAAAGTTCAGAACAAAGCAATCACAAACAAAAGAGCAACCATGACTCGATACAACTAGACCACGGCATAACATACACAAACAAGACGAACCCCCAACTGGATTAGTCACAACCAATGGCCTATCAACAACATCCGGCTTCAAATCTAACCGGCCTACTAGTTCATTACAAACAAACGAATACGATGCTCCAGTATCAAACAAAACTCTAACTGGAATACCACATAGGAAAAGAGTACCTTGAACAACCACACTCTTTCCCTTATCTTCAGCAGTAGGAGCTTTCGAAGACGACGGAACAGCTCCTAAAGCATAGGCTTGCACAATCTGCCTGTCCTTCCTCGGTTCTGGACAATTCTTCCTGAAATGCCCCGGCTTGTCACAGTTGTGACACTTCATCGGTGCCTTCGGATTCTTACAATCCTTAGAGAAATGGCCCTTCTGCTGACAATTGTAGCAAGTCACCTCGCCTTTCGGCTTCTTCTGGCCATCCTTACCCTTCTGCTGCTGCTGCTTCCTCTTCTGGTTTCCACCCTGCTGTGGTTTAGATTCTCCCTTGGTAACAGCAACAACAGGTCCTTCCTTAGGAAACAGACTCTCATGCCTAAGAGCTTTCTCCACAAGCTTCTCAAATGAATCGTCCAAATGATCCACCAACTGTCTCCCAAGATAGCTATCCAAGCCGGTCACAAACTTCTCATTCTTCTGGTAAGCAGACTCAATATATGACCGGACATATTTGGACAAAGCTTCAAACTCAGAAACATACTCAAGAACAGATCTTCCACCCTGCTTAAGCTCCACAAACTTCTTGAACAGAACAGACTTCTGAGCTGTAGAAATGAACTTAGCTTCAAATCTGACTTGGAATTGCTCCCAAGTAATCTCTTCTTCCGGAGTAGTGATGGTAATAGAATTCCACCAATCAGAAGCTCTCCCTTGAAGCTGCCTTGATGCCAACTTCCTCTTAGTTGCATCATCAATTCCCAAATCGCCAAAGATCCTTCTACAAGCATCTATCCATCTCTGGACTTCGATAGTTGATTCTGTTCCCAAGAAAACCTTCCCTCCAAGAGCAGTATAATCCTTGCATAGCTTAGCAAAATTCACTGGTTTCGGAGTTTGGACTTGAACTCCAACATCAACCGCTGCCCCCGGAACTGGTATCCTTCTCATGATCGAAGTCATCATAGCTTCGAACATGGCTGCATAATCAGCAGTCTCTTCAGTAGCACGGCCTTCCCTAGCAGCTGGTCTCCCTCTTCGACTCATTCTCAATATCTATAAAAAGGAATGATTAGAACATCTAGAGAAACAACTGCATAAAGGACTCAAACTCTACTAAGCTACTATATTATATATAGTATTCATCCATCAAAATACAATTACTTCTCTCATACGTAGTTACGACGGCGAGCGTTGGGTAAAATCGATTAACCAATGCTCTGATACCAAATGTGACGACCGCCCATGACCCCTGCACCGAATCTAAAGATAGAGCGCTGTAAAGTGTGCCAGGCGACCATGGACGATTGTCAAGGTAAGATTAAAACGACAGAATCTATCGTATTACTCACAGCGCATGGACAAAATACAATAGAACATATGTATAGTGAAGCTTTACAGAACAAAATGACATCATATAAAACTCCATAATAGTTGAATACAAGCATCCACATAGTCAATACATCAAGCCTCACTACATATCCCTCAGAGAATACAAAACAGCGGAATATCCAGTACATATAAGAAGATAATATGCAACCCTCTAGCTCGTCTTCGATAACAGCATCGTGAGAAGAGAACAGCACATGTCACCTGCTACCTAGTCTGCCCGTCCCAAAATGGACGAACAGCCCAAGGCAATAAGAATTAAAAACATAAAGCCTTGAGTCAGACAACAGTCTTAGTGAGCAGTAAATTAACTAACAACATACCAAAAGAGCATAAAGGAAAAGGAATAGGAATACAACCCTCCCACTCCAACCTCATTCTACAGTGATAGCCCCAGACACACACTAAGCAGAAGCAAACATAGCAGAGCATACAATTTAAAGTAAAGCTACTATCACTCGAGTCAAGGGCGATGTTTTCCAAGTACCAAGGCCTAAATCAGATAAGCACCCAGAAAATACCGCTCTTGAGTCCGAATGACGATACAACCAAACATCCATGACTCTGGCTATCACTGTTATCATTGCTTCGATATCACCGTTAATTGAATGACCGGCACATTCTTTCAGCCGTCCGTCAAGGGCTAATGGAAACCCCGGTTCTAGACATAACTCCCGCACGTCGTCGCAGCCCGTGCCTAGGACTATCGAATCTGCCCAGAGTACTCGACCATCAACAGTTAGCCGTTGGGACTATCGAATCTGCCCAAACGTACTCTTGCTTAGAGCATGCTAGAACCTTCAACAACGATGCTATCCAAGCCTCCTAGTCATCCTCCTCGACGACTATTCTCATATCCATTCATTATCCTCAACTCGAATCATATCACCGAGTTATCAACATGCTTGGAATGATCCCGCCTGGATTAGACCAAGTCTTCATCATATGATGCCTCGCTTCATTACATCCTCGCAAAGCCTCATCTCAACTTCACATCATCAAATCTATGCATAAGAGCTTCATCATCCCGCTACATATGCCACGAGCAGCTTTTCCAATTCAAGAGCCTTTCCCTTAGCTTTTGAATCACCTTCGGTCTAAATCTAATCATCAATCATCTAATTCATAACAATCAATCAAATCAAACATCAATCCAAGCAATCAAGCATTCAAAAATGATCTAAGTAGACAATTATAACAATAATGGCATTTTCGTAATTAAAGAGTTGAAAGTCCAATAAGCATGAAAACATGGATTATATCTCTACAAACTTGATGAATGAACTTGCATAGGTTAACATATGATAAAATGGATGTAACATCATCATGAACAATGGATCTATATGGATCTACACATAGGATGAAGAAAATGCATGGAAATCTCTAATTTTAACACCAAATCGAGCCAACAATCCGATATACTCCTTTGGATCCGTGTGAGAGATAATCACCACTCACCAAATCACCTAAACAAACCCAAATCAACACGCTTCAGATCTGGACAGCGAAGGATCAAGCTTGATCTATCACGAATCCGCTTCAAACGAAGAAATCTCCCTTGAAAAGATGAAGATCTTCAATCTAAGCTCTTGAATCTTCAATCTTGATCTTTGATTTGGATGGAAGGAAGCACTAGATTAGAGTGGAGAAAAGAAGTGAAGAAGTGTAGAAGTCGAGCTCTCAAAATGGCAGCACTTCGTCGCTTCAAAAATCCGGATCCCAAAAAGTGAGAACAACCCCTCCTATTTATAGCAGAAAATTCCCTAAGTCGAAATCTGGCTATCTCCCTAAGTCGCTTCCGACTTACGACCTAGGAACTTGCCGACCTAAAACCCACCGACCTAAGCCTTAGCCAACAACTTCGACCTAACAGACCAAGCCTACGACTTAACATGCGCACGACCCAACTTATTCGCGCTACACGACCTAACACACGCGTGTTCCCTCCTAAGTCGCCTGGACGACTTAACAACTTAGCACCATTCGACTTAACACTTATACGACTTACGACCTAACACAGATCTCGACCTAACACTTAGACGAAACCCAGCGACCTAACACAGACTGCCTCTACGACCTACGACTTATAAAACCTTGCGACCTAACAACTTAGCAACCTACGCGACCTAACAGTGTTACGACCTAACACATAGCCTAACTCTTAAGGTCGCCAACTTGTTACTCCTTAGGTCGCTAACCCACCCAGTCGACTTAACTTGTTAACAACTTAACCCTTAGGTCGCTTACGACCTAACCAACCAAGCTACCAGACGACCTAACACATAGCGACCTATCCCTTAACTCGGTTACTACGACCTAACTCTAACTTTAAGTCGTCTACAATCATAAGTCGGTCAACCCACTAACTCGTCCAACCGACCTAACTTCTATACGCTCTAAGTCGTTGCCGACCTAACCACACTTAACCCAGTAACCACTAGGTCGCTTACTCCACTAGGTCTGCCTACCCTTGAGTCGCCATATCCTTAAGTCGGTCAGTTCTTTAGGTCGTTAACTCGCCCTGCCGACCTAATACTTAATCAAATCCTAGGTTGCATAATTCTATAGGTCGCTCCAACTAACTCACAACCTAACACTAACTCGCCGAATTCCTTAACTCGGTCACGACTTAGCTCTTAGGTCGTTCACGACCTAGGACTTAGACAAATCTGCCTAAAAATCTGAAATGACTTAAAAATGCAAAAATTCCAGATTTTGACGAACTTGTCGATCCGTAAAAATACGGGTCGTTACAAGTGAATTACCAGGGTAACTCATACTTTTCTACGAGTTCTAATCTTATTTAAGTCAAACAATTATTTCACAAAATAATATCTAAGTACTGTTACTTAGTTTCAAAGGTCTAGTTTACTTAATTTATTCCATTCCAGCCTATTTGATTTACAAATCAAATCTATAAAGAATTATAGATTACTAATCGAAGTGGTTCCAGATATCGCTGATATCTGATCCCGGTCTCTTCGAATTCAATATCATCTTTTTAAGCCAAGTTGTTTAAGTTTAAACAATTCAATTTAACTTCAGAATGCCATATTCTCACAGCAATTCCATCACAGATAAATAACTCATATTTATCACAGTTCAACCAAAACATTTCATATCACAGAACATTACAAAGTACATACCAGAGTCAATAACAATCAAAGGTATTCAATACAATTTCATCATCCATAAGTAAGATTAATTAATCACATGATTAATAATTAATTTAATTTAACTCATTAATTAATTAACCCTTAATTACTTACATTGATTAATTAACCTTTAATTACTTCTATTAATTAATTAACCCTTAATTAATTATCCTTTAATTAATTAATTGTAACAACCCACATATTTATCGATTTTATATTTAAATATCTTATTTAAATATTTTAATCGCTGGTCGGATCTTAGTCCGAAAAGTTACTTTTTGCATACGGCCAAATTAGGACTCGAGACCACCCCCATTGAGTTCAAAATGACGTTTGCGATCTTTTTGAGTATAAACTTCGATATGTTTGGAGTTAGTGGAATTTTGTCACTTTTTCGCTTAGGGCTTTGGTTTGGGCTGAACCATTACTAACTCAGTTCCAACCCATCTCCTCTTCATCACTTCCTTCTTCATAATCCTAACAACAAAGCTTCATCAAAAATGGTGGAGGGAATGGGAAATTAAAATTCCAAGCTCTAGTTCATTTGCAAATTCAACATCTAACTCCAAATTCAAAGAGAAGACTCTGATTCAAGCTTAGGACTGTTCTTGCTTTGCTTTCAAGCTCGGTTTCCATCAATTTCCGTGAAAAGGTGAGATTTTTATCTCACATTCTTGTCTATAACTATCTTGGATTGTTGGAAATGAATTCCTATCGCTTTAGCATGTACGCTTGCTTTTGGTTTGAATCGAATTGGCGAAAAATTCCAGTTTTTAGTGTTCTTGAAGAATTTCTGGGCTTAGGTCGCACTGCCACGAAATGTCGCCTCGGAATTAGCTCGTCCCACTTAGGTCGCTGGACACTAGGTCGTTCAGTGTGGAAAAGTCGCACCTGCATATAGCTCGCACCGCCTTAGGTCGCTCGGCAAGGCTCGATCGCCCCTAGGTCGCTCTGCTTATAGCTCGTTCCTTCATTAGGTCGCACCCAGTTAGGTCGCGCCTTTCCTTAGCTCGGCCATGCGTTAGGTCGCTCGACCTGTCTTCCCCTTAGGTCGCTCGCCTAGTTAGGTCGTTCGGACATTATAGGTCGTGCCACATGAGTTAGGTCGCTCACCTAGGTCGCTCGGCATGCTAAACTTAGGTCGTTCGACCTATTCTACTTTAGGTCGCAACCCACTAGGTCGTTAGACCTTATTTCCTTTAGGTCGCATGACCCCTAAAGCTGTTCAGTCCGTTCCACCTTAGGTCATAAGGCCTTAGGTCGTTCCTTTAGGTCGCTTGGCCTCGACACTTTCTTAGATCGCGAGATTAATTAGGTCGTTCCTTTAGGTCGCTTGGCCTCGTCACTTTCTTAGATCGCGAGATTAATTAGGTCGTTCGACCTTAGATGGTTAGGTCGCTCGACATATGCAACCTTGTTAGGTCGCTTCCCCTTATTAGGTCGTACCACTGCTTACATCTATCTTGTTAGGTCGTTAATGCCTTAACTCGTTCGCCCTTAGGTCACTCACCTAGGTCGCTCGACATGTTATCCTTAATTCGTTCGACCTATTTTACTTTAGGTCGTTCCATTGCACTTTAGCTCGGCCTTGTTAGGTCGCATGGGTATTTATACTTTGATGGCTTTGGAATTGATTTCTTTGGATTTTATTCACGACTTCGAATGTGAATTTTGTGATTCGATTTGTTTCAACAATCGTTTTGTGACTTGTCACTTTAAAAAATATAAAGGTTTCAATACTAGTAGTAAATATCAAAACTCTTTCATTAAAACTATTTCAACTCTATTTTATTACAAAGCTCTTTTTCCTAAACCGTTTTCCAATCTATTAGTATATACAAGCCTTTACTTCACTCAGATGAGAAATCTAATTAAACGGCTTAGCAAAACAGGTGGTATGAAACGCTTGCGTTTACTTCGTCAGTTAATTCTTGGACTTATTCGACTGAACCTTTTGTGACAATTTCCTAGTGAAGATCTACAGTTTGTTCGTAAATATTTAAGTTAAGCTAGTGGTTATGGGACATGAAGCTAAACTCATATATTTACTAGCTTAGTGTAATTGACACTTCTTGATGATCATGACGATCATTTTTGTGATTTAGACTAGCGATTGAGCGATGTCTCTTTGTCTGCGAGGGAGACTAGACCCCATTTGTGTGATGTTTCTACTCACATATGTGGGGTAGCGCCCCATGGTCTCCGGGCCATTCGTGTGTTCGATGGTTTCCGGGCCATTCGTGTGTCATGGTCTTCGGGCCATTCGTGTGTTCGAAAAATTAAATGGTTAGCTTCCATGAGATAGCTTCTCGTTCGTGTGTTACATATGTTGGTGAGCTTTCATGCTCCCGTTCGTGTGATAGGCCTCCCCCTTTATATGATTTCTGGATTTCGTGTGTTGATTTCTGGAATTTGTGTTTCACCAATTTTCGTGATTTTCATTAATATGTTTTATCAATTTTTGTGCATTGGTGAATTCGTGTGTCATTACCTTTTTGTGGATTTGGATCTTTGAGAAGATTCTTGTGATTTTGATTAATCTCTTGTTGATTATCATTTACATACTTATAGTAGTATGCCATTATGGTTATTATATGTTTATGCCATATCTCTTATTCTATATCATGTCATCTGATATTTATAGATAGACTGATCCGTTTATTATTTTCTTATGAAATAATACTCGGGTCAGACCGAGATGTTACAGGTGCTTCTGCTTGATTTCTCCCCAGGGATTTACTACTCTGACTTTTGGCTAGCCACTTAGATTAGTAGTTTTTTGTTGTATACATTTGGGACATAGACTCCGTGATGTATACTTATTCTTTTGTGTAGCTTGTAGCTATCCTTTTGTATTATCGTGGATCTTTCTGACCACTACTATGATGTACACTTTCATGTGTTATATATTCATATCTTTTTCCGCCTTTGTGATATGGATGTCTGTGACTGGTTTGTGTTATGTTTATTTCTATATTTGTTTCCTAAGATTATATATAGCCACTGTGTGATAGCTTTGAGTTTGTATCGGTATGTCGGATTTCCTCCTTAAATGAAATGCATGCTATACTATCTGACATATCGGTGCTCGCACAAAGAAGTTACATGGATGGTCGCTCCTCAACAGCCTTATTCTCCGCGCTAGTTGACAGCATTACTCCGTAGTGTTCTTGGCTAGCGTGGGTATAGAGGTGGGGCGTCACATTAATTATCCTTAATTAATTACATTAATTAATTATCCCTTAATCATAAATTAATTAACCTTTAATTATTAATTATCCTTTAATTACTTACATTAAGTAATTAATCTTTAATTACTTAATTATCCTTTAATTAATTACATTAATTAATTAATCCTTACATTAAGTAATTAATCCTCTAATTAATTACATTGATTAATTATTCTTTTAATTACTCCATTAAGTAATTATCCTTAATTACTTAAGACTTTAATTAATTAAAAGATAAACCATTATCCTAATTAATTACTTTAATTATCATTTAAATCTTATTTAATAACCTTTGAAATTAATTCATCATTAACCAATTAACTTAGTCCTTTAAGTTAATTAACCTTTAAAAACATTTTTATCTTCGTAATTAACTCCTTAATTACATTATTAAGTTTATTTAAAATAAACTTTTTAAAATAAAGGTTATATATATATTAAACACTTTAAACTTAGTTAATTTAAATAATTTTTATTTTAAAACCTTTAATTAATCCCAAACTTTAAATAAGATAATTATTATATAATAGAATTAATTAAGAAGTTGTTTAACTTTTAAAACTTGTTTTATTTAAAAATTTAAAACTTAGTTAATACTTTAAACCAACCCGAGACAAACCCGAGTGCTTCCCCGAGACAAATGAAAGTTTCCCTGAGTCCAACCCGAGCCATCTTTTCTTTGTTTTGATTAAATTTTAAAACCCGTTAATCATATTAACCCATGCGAACACCCCGATACCAAACTCGAGCCACAACGTTACTTCCCCGAAAGCAAACCCGAGGCTATGCTTTCTTCTCAAATTCTACAGCAAACATCTGATACCAAGGATACGCGTGCACGATCACCAGGACGACTTTCGACCAAGTCGCTCCCTTCGACAAGTCAACGATGACTTCCACAAGCTCCCCGACCACCCAATTCAAGCGAGTTCGACTTGAATTCGAAACAACCTATTCGACCACCCAGGCATTCGAACCTTAATCAACAAAACTACCCTACCGACGATGATCCCGATCACCAGTGACCTTGCCATTCCACCCAGAGCCGCTCCACCGTCCCTCGCTCCAATCTACACTGGTCCGATCACCTCCGGTTCTTCCTTGATGATGCACGAACTGGTAAAACATTGTCGATCAAAATGGCTATCTAAACCCTAAATCGACGAACCCACGCCTCGCCGATCATATGAAAAATCCCTAACTATTTTTCCATCGATCTACGACTTCCAATCCACCTTCGACGTAAGACACGACCCATGAAACTTTGCCCTCGATCGGATATTGACGAAAATGCGTTTTCTGTTCAACTTGAAAATTCCCCATGAATACATACTTAAAAATCATGATTCCACCGTTAGAATTCATCATTTTCGAAAACGTTTTAGGTGATATAATTGAAACAAGAAAACATGATATATGAATTTTACATAGTTTAGAGTTTCACTGTATTTTTCATGTTTTCCAGCAAACCACTTGATAATTTTATTTGAAACAAATTTTAAAACTTAGATCCTGTCATTTCAAACACTTTTCATTTTGACCATTAAACTCTAAAAAGAATTAGAGAAGGACAGATCAAAATTTTAAATTGTTTTAAACTTCCTAAACCTAGAACAGAGGCATCTCTGCCTGTAACACAGACATGCACATCCATATATTCAGATATATATATATATACATAGTTTATATTAACCAATCATGAAAACCATACTACAACATTACTTCAAGGATTTATCACATGCAACAGGATATAAACAGATTAAATTTTAAAACAAATGTTTACTCACCTGTTAAAGATATATACACTGCTGCTCTGTTTTTAAAAATCTATGTTTACTCATAGATTCATCACATAACATAGTTAAAACTGTTCTTAAAGGAAGTTTACTCACCTTATAAACAAATGAACTACTGCTTGCTTGGTCTGCTCTTGCTTCCTTTTTACTGTCTCGATTCTCTTAGTGTTTAAGGGCAGATAATTATATTTGTGTATATATGTATATAATTTGTTTGTGAGGTTGTTGAACTGGAAGGCCACTAAGTAGTGGTTTGTATATGTATATATATAGGGTGGGAGTAGTGTGCAGAGTAAGCTACAGGCTGATATTCTTTTGTTTTACTTTTTTTTTATGGCAGATCTTAGTTTGCTTTCTACTTAAGTTTGAAAAGGCAGTAAAGTTTTTAGCTTCTTCTTTTTTTCTTTTTTCACTTGGTTCGAATGGAAAAATGGCAAGTGGAGGTATAAATAGAAAAGGTAGGCTCTACATTCCTCTGTTCACAGCAAGCTTCCCTTTGGTTTCCATTTATTTTATTGATCAGAGATTTCATTTGAAATGTCGGCTTGATTTCAGGTTTTGTATGCTGATTTGATTTCATATGACATGCTTTTGACTTTGATTATAAGTTTTGTAAGCTTGACTAGAAATGTTGTATGCTTGCATTTAATAGTGTGTTCCCTCTTTTGTTTACATATATCTATATCCATTCATATGTATATATACATGCCTCTTCCATTTCCTGACAATGTACAAATACATGTAGGTCTTTTATTTTTATTTTTAAATAAAAACGTACATACTTATTTACACATGATTTTATATTCTTTACGTATACTATTATATATATATATATACTTATACATATACTCATGTATATAGTTATGCATATGAATTTTTATCCTATTTTACTTGCATTTATACATATTGTCATTTCCTTATATAAAGTTGTATATACATATATGTTTACATTGCACTATTTAATATAATATACATTTGTTTTGTATTTGTCATCATATATACACATACATATTCATTCATATACTTATATATATTAAACATCCTAAGCTCGTATGTATTTCTATTCATATTCAAATGTATTCTACCTTGAATTTCAATGATGGAGTTTTATTTGTATGTATTTTATCTTAATTTAAATGGTGGAGTCTCTATATATGTTATTATTTATTTCCTATAAGATTTATCGTATCCAGAGGTTCTATAAAGTTATAGTTTTCAAATCAATTTATATATATCCAGATACTTCAATTATCCAAATTTTTATTGGTTCAACTTATCAACATTCAATAATTAAAATCAGTTAATTACTCAATTGCGGTCGTCAGGAAACCCGGGTCGTCACATTGACAGGGAGTGAAAGCGATGGTGAATTCATCCGAAGAAAGCTTAGGAAGGAGGGAGCTTGATTGTAAGAACACTTTTGAAAGCGTTCAGATGGATCCAAAAAGTTAAGTTTTCGATTTGAAAATCTCAAGTTATGAGTAAAACAGTTTTCAAAAAGGTCGTTGTAAGAGCGGTTAAATCCAGATTTTTATAAGTAGAGTTTTATAATTCTGAAAGTTATGAAATAAATTTCTAAATTCATTATTAATATAATAATGAGCTTTTGGAAGATAAAAAATGAGTTTGTACTTAATCAAAAGTATAATTATGGAAAATGACCTGGTTAATCACTATTCACTAGGGATTAAGGAATTATATTTTGAAATTAGGGAACCGGAAGGAGTTTTCGACCCAAATCTTTTATGAATGATTTCATAATAATTAATTATGATTTTTAAGATTTATTTTGGAATTTTCTAATGACTTGGAAAAATGATCAAATACTATAGTCAAATGAATTGTTTAAATAATAAACAATATTTGGAAATAAGCTCGGAAATGGCATTAGACTTCGAGGTATGGAAGCGACTGTTATTTAAAGGATAAGGAATGTGATCGAACCATGGTTTGAGAGGAAATAGTTCCCCAACTTGGAAGGCCTCATTATTTGCTGATAAATAACTGAGTTTGAAATCAAAGACTTAAGTTATGAATGAGGTATTATCTCTAAATGAGAATTAAAGTAAATAACAGAAAGGGGTATGCAGTAATACCTAAGAGTACATCTTGTCCCGCCTGTGAGATCTGAGAAAGCAAACAAGGTAGTTAATAGGATGGGAAATCCATCCGACCTTGTTTATTTCTTAGACGAGGGGTGGAACGGATGAAAGGTGTATCCGAGTACTTATCAAAGATCATGTAAAAGTTTTGACAATATAAAGAAAAGGGAAATGGATAAGAAAAAAGGAATTGGAACTCGATTGTTGTGATGTTAAGTTGGGTAGTTTTCTTGGTGTCGATCTGACATTGTTTAGGCCTTCGGGGTTTGCACTTGGGAAATTATCCTCTTAATGTTTTACAATCAGGAAATGATTCTAATTGGGAAAAAGGGGTTAAGAAATTAAATTAAATGAGGCTTAACGATTCTATATTCACATATACACATTTTATTTCGATAATTGATATCGAAGGGTCGGATTTAGGGTAACGTCCCGATCCGAAGACCACTTCGAATCAATGAACAACGTTCCAGTAACAGACAAATGATTGAAGAAACCGAGATGGAAAATCTCTATGATGTTGAAGACAGGAGATCTTCTACGACAAGCGGGTTGTTTGTTGATAACCTCAGAGTTGCTCCCAAGGTAAATAAATAGTAGTGATTCCTTGTTGCGGGATCTGCGATGATGCAAGGGATGCGGCTACTACGGCTTGGGATGCAGTAGGGTTGTGCCTTCGGTTCATCCTTTACCTGGATGACTTGCATGGGAGAATGTCTGACAATGCATTTCCAATGATTACGAATGTTGACTTTTACAAACGTACATCTGTTTGGTGGCGAAGAAGGCAACTTCTCTTAGCTTAGCACCCTTCTCTGAGACGTACGAGCTGAGAGGTTGTATTTTTATGGGAGTCAATTAGTAATTGGCGAATCTGGCAAAGTGGCATTTAGAGTGAATGAGCTGGAATGAAAAGGTAATGCGTTACCTCGAGCCTCATTAAATGGGGAGTGATTGAAACAAGGTGTGCGACAAGATGTGTTATGGTTTAGAACCCATGAGAAAGCCCACATTTTCCCTTCAAGATAGAAAACTAATTTCCCTCTATATGTTGGGATTTAAAGTATGTGGTATGAACGTGCTCGGAAGGTCAAAAACGACTGGGGAAAATGGTGTATTCGGTCTATCGGTTGGATAGGCAGTCTTGTTTAGGCATTGGGTTGGGAACTTACACCCAGATGCATCCCTCTAGAGGTGTACTGTATGGAAGGTAGTCCTTTACCTTGGTTGCTAGTATGGAATCCAATAATCCATTAAGAGCCTTATACGATTTTGATTGTAGACCAAATGCTAGAATTTAATCAATGTAACAATTTCAGCTAAGATTCATAAGTTTACTTGAAAAGCACTTTCAAAATAATGCATTAAAAATAATATCCATTATTTTTGGCGTAATCATTTTATGGTTATCATAAGCGAAAAACGCGCTCAGTGTTTTTATCATGCGTGGTCTTATGAGATACCATTTGTTTTTAAAATACGGATTTATGGTTTGGCATCCAATTGTGACACTGTCACATTTGGTATTTTGTTCTTACTCTGGTTTTTCCAAGCCTGATCTGGGTGTTTTCAACACTTGGGTCAGTACCGAGTGATTTCAGGATTAGCTATGCAAGCCGAGAAGCAAGAAGGCTGGACTTGGGGAGTTTCTTGAATAGAGATCATATGGGATCGCATTTGCTTTGGCGTAGTGCAACATGATAGGAGGTTCGAGCATTCCAGAGGAGTGTTGGAGATCTGCATCTACGTATGGGTGTAGTTTTATTACTTATGCGTGCTATGTTCGTTGTTGTTTATCTATTTCAGCAATTGTATGGACAAAGTTTATAACTGTCCAGGCTGATCATAGGTTAGGCTATGATTGATATGTTTTTAAATGTTTTCCGCTGTAAAGATATTGTTTAATATTATATTTTCTCCATGCGTTGTGAGATTCTGTTCTATTCCGCCGTGTTATTCTGTTCTGTTCTTGTTTCTTTTATTTCACCCTTAATGAGACAGTTTTTCGTGTCTTGGGAATTCGTGACTGAGGAGTATCAGTGCAGGTTTTCAGGATGCGAAAAATTGGGTCGTTACAAGAAGCTTAGGAAATGGAATGAAATGTGTATAAAATGAGAAGGTATGCCTTGATAGGAAAAAATATGTAAACAAATATCTTATGGTACACAGACAATTTTACCCTCACCCACACCCCCTACATGTGCAGGCCACTCCCTTCCTCTTCTCAATATACCCTAGGTGTGTAAGGAGGTGATGTTTGACGTGTAGTTTGCTTATATGTGAATATATGTTATAAATATCATGATATTTTATGCTTGTATATATATATATGTATGTATGTATGTTTTTGGTATGTAAATATGTGTATATGTATATGTTGGTGCATGTATATGCATGTTATATATGTGCATAAGACAAATAAATAACGTTGCGATCACTTTGAATAACTTCTATTTGTAAACCGTTGAAAATCTGAAAGTTGATTCCCGGTCACATTTTCACTTATTAATATATATATATAGTATAATATAAAATAAAAATGACATTCTATTACTATTTAATAATTAGAAGGGCCTTATTTGATTTTAAAACAATTATTAAATCATTTAAACTCAATTTAAATTCAAAAAATCAATTATTTAAAATTGATGATAATATTGATGATGTCATAAAGACATTTTATTTTCAAAAATAAAATAAATAATTTTATTACATATTCTTGGTTATATGGAGAAATAAGTGTATGTAGAAAAAAAATCGTGCGCGACTTTTGATGATTAAAAAGTTGTTTATCGATAAAACGATTTTCGGCCATGTTATCGATATTTTTCCAAACAATATATTTTTGTAAACATCTTTCCAAAACAAAATCACCATTATCATTTATCACATAAAACACGATTATTTATGTTTAATAAACCCATATTCGAAAATTTAAAATTAATTAAATATTCCAAATCAAAGTGATAACATTACGGATCGTTACATTCTTCCTCCCTTAAAAGAATTTCACCCCCAAAATTTAACAACAAACCCAAAACAAGAGGAGTTTACTTAAAATATTATCTTTATAAATTTAAACCTGTATGATGTATACAGATCTTCTGTACGCAATATCTGATTCGATCTCCTATTCGAATCCAAAACTTTACCTCCGAACTAGTATCGATCCTTCGATCCTCTAGTGCAGACTCTTATCAGGATTCTTGATCAGAAACCTTCGTTTCCCTTACATAGCTCTCAACTATGATTGAAAACGCAAGTACCCAACTACAAATCCTCATCAATGTTCATAGTCAAGAATCGAGTGATAAATACTTTTTCGAACCAGTGTAAACACCTCAAAGTTTTGCACTCAAATCTTAGATCAGAATCATGCGATGAAATGATCTACGTACCTCATACATACTTATTAACCTTCCCAAAATTTTTAAGAAAACATTTCATAAAATTTTTATTTAAACATTTTTGTAATGATGTTTCTTTATATATAATCACTCTAAAAATTTTATTCACCAAAAATTCCTATCTTCTTTCGAAAGAAACCAGTTCAATTTCAACACTTAAAAAATACCTTTATATACTTAAATCCATAAAAATCTTTGAGGAAAGCTTCATATTTTCCAAAAAACACTTCATTGGGTCAGAATGAATGTTGCGTAAAACATCATTACGACAATCTAAAAACTTTAGTATATGGATCTGATTAATTATACTTAATATAAATTTTCGATGTCGAACTTAAACTGTTTATTAGTTAACAATGAAGTCGATCAAGTTGGGCTATGATTACCTCTCAAACTTTGAATGGATGTCATCCTTAACTTAAATATTGATATAGGTTACCCACCTTGAATTTGAACATCAAGTATAGGATATGTATAAATTCTGTATACTATATAAAATATCTCCTTTTGGAAATCACTTACTATAACAACAGTGTTATAGTCTATGTCTTCCTTACTTTCCTGAAAACATTTATTTATGACAATGATGTCGAAATCCATGTCTTCCACTTAAGCCCTTTTTCAAAATTATTTATGAAAACATTTCATAAAAACCCATCCAAATGTTTAAAATCTTTTCGTATATCGCATATATTTTAACCCTCGTTTAGAAGATATCTTTAAAAGCCATTCTTATTATTTAAATACTCTTTTTTTTAAAAAGTTTCATAAAAACATAGCTTTTAATAAAATAGGCCTTACTGAAATCTTCCACCAAGTTTAACTTATCATCTCATTTATCAAAACACTTATTTGTTAAAACACTGCTTTTTTCTTTCAAAACAACTTTTATTTTGAATCAACTTTTTTAAGAATTCAAATACCAATTTGATGTTTTCAAAATATCACTATATATATTTTATTCCTAAAATTAAAATAAACTCCTTATATTATAATATACTCCCTTTAACCAATATTAAATGCAAACACCTTGATATAAATTAACAAAAACTAATTAATTTATCAATTAATGATTCACATTATCTTTTTAACTTTAGAAAATTATATAGATCGAGTAACTCAAAAATGATACCAAGGAACTGGGTACTACCAATAGTATCGTATGTTCCCTTAATAAGAAGGGGAATACTTAAGGGAAGTGTTTACCATCCGAATACAACTCCTACCACTTTTTAGTTCCTTTTGAGCCACTCGAACTAGTTAATCATAATATTTTTCAAAAATATCGAGATTTAAGTTCTCAAAAATCCCTTTATAAAACATGTTTTATAAATCCAATTTATAAAATCACTTATTTTTATAAAACATTCATAAAATCATTTATCTTGAATAAATTTCTTTAACCTTAAACAAATATTATTTATCGAACACCACATGGTCAAATTGTGAAATTAAATTCACAAGGTGTTCGTATTTAAACTTTTAAATCAAACGACCAATTAATTAATGATAATAACTGAATATTATCATTCCCTTAACAACTAAGCACTATATAAATAACTATATCACTTGAAAGATATTCCTTTACATTCAAAATATAATCGTAGATAAAATTATTTCATTTACCAAACTTTCAAAATAAACATCATTGTTATATAACATTAACAAATATGTGCTCATGTATAATACTCTTAACTCATTTTAGGGTGTCACTTACCCTATATCTAATGAATTACTCATCTTAGGGTATTAATAATCCTATCTCTGATGAGATTTTACCCTTACCAGGCTCAGGTGTTCGCTCAACATAAACTTTGATAACAACTATGACCTCCCGCCTTTTCGACCCTCAGAAATCGATGCTAATACATCCACGGTATTCACGTGCTGAATATCCAAGTACCGGGAAGACAGATTAATCATGGGTAAAAAGAAAAATAAAGGCAGAAGAGAACCTTTCACAAATGGAATAACATATATCAATATGTAATCTTTACAGCAGAAATTTTAAATACATACATCAGAGTTTATCCTTATCTCAGCCTGGACAGTTATAAATCTCTGTCCCAACTAATGCTGAATATAAATAGCTAACAAATGCAGCAATGGAAATGGATAACCATCTTCAGAGGAAACTCCGGCTATTGCTCCAAGCTCCTCCAAAATGTTCCAAGCTAGAACTGAACTACTTGGTGGCCAAAAAAAATAAGGCTCCCAAAGTTCAAGGGAGATGAAAACAAACTCCGGGTGAGTTATGGAATAGGTGTGAGAAAACTCATAACACAGATATTTGAAAACAAAGGGTATCTCATAAGACCACACCGCACATAAACACAGATGTGTTTTAACTTATGATAATCAAAACAATGGTACGTAAAATCCAATGGTATTATAATAGTGTCTAAGTTACAAATACATATTAATCATAGTCGAAATTGTTACATTGATTAAATCCAACATAATAGGTATACAACTAAGTCCGTAGGCACTTATTGGAGAATAGATTCCATACAATGACAGGTAAGGGACTACCTTCCGTATAGTAAATATCTAGAGGAATGTACCGAGGATCTACAGATGATCCTCTGCATCTAGCAATACCGGCCTAACCCTTTCCGGTGACCAACATAATAATCCTAAACAGTATCGAATATGTCATCATCTCGGTCGTTCCCGACCTATCCGTGGCCATAGCATCCACAACAGACCCGATATATAGAGGGTAATCTAGAAAGGCGATGACTATACTCTAATGGGTGCGACCCATATACCCGTGCAACATACCCTATTTTAGCCATTTTCGGGTGTGAGGCCTGAGGTAACGTATTACCTTTTACAAAACAAATCCCACTTTGAATGCCACATTGCTATTTCTTGATTTCTATAAAAGTACAACCCACAAGTTCATACGCCTCAGGGAAGGGTGTTAAGCGTAAGAGAGATTACCTCTTATACCACCAAATAGATGTATGTCTATAAAAATAAATGTACGTGGATTTATAAATGAAATGTCAGACACTCATCCATACCAGTTGTCTAGGAACAGGACAAACCGAATGCACTCCTACTACATCCTGTTTGGGAATCATCCCTAAGATTAGTTGCAAGCGGTCCTTGCATTGAAGATTCCAAAATGAAGATATCACTGCCACCATATATATGATATGAGAATTATCCTAGAGGTTAGTGGCATGCAGCCTTATATTATGAAAATTTTCGTCTTCAAAATCATTGTCTTTAACATGTCTTCACTTTCGAACGCGTATATTGGTTCTAAGTGGTTTTCAGATAGGAATCATCCAAATCCGATCCCAGTTTCTCCGAACCAACTATCGATAAAAGATGTCAAGTATGTGGGTGATTATTATTCAATTAATCAATATTTTCATCCAAGTGAAATATCTTCCTAAAGATATATGCCTTTAAACCATTTTCTTTTTCATCATATTCAGGATTATTAAACCTCTTTTATCATCCTTTGGTTAATTAAAACCCGTTTTAATCTCTAGAAATACCAACTCTTTAATTACTTAGGGAAAATATTTCCATATTCTATTATTAGTATAATTATAATCTTAATGAAGATTTAACATTTCCAAAACATATCTTTAATGGGTCAAAAACAATGTTATTTAAGACATCGTTTACTGTAAGCCCAAACAAGTTGGTATTGAATAAAAGGGGTCCATAAATTTTAGACTAATTATACTCAATATTAATTTCCGTATTCAACCTATACTATTCGTCGAATAAGGGTGAAATCACCTTTTAAATTCATACAGATAGTTCGAGTTCCCTCATTGGAATTTAATGCAGAGTTTAACTAAAATGTTTTCTTTAACAACCAAAATCCTATTTTAAATCTTGTTTAACTTTTGGAAAACTCCAAATCACTTTTCTTTTATCTTAAGAAAATGCGGTCGTAGTAAATCAACTTAGCTATCCCCTCCGTTGGGCCAAAACGGATATCTAGGGAGAGTAGGAAACTGGTTTTTCAAACTTAAGCCTAGAGACTATCTCTATGTCACCCATAAGGCGGTCAAGTTATTTGATCAACTCTAAACCCTTTAAAATAGTTTATTTCTTTTTTGAACATTTATAAAGGATCCAGGAAGAAAACCCCTTGTTTAAATCTTATTTCAGAAATTTTCAAATTGCTTTGTTAAATTGCCGATGAATAGTGCTTTTAGGGGTTCGTATCCCAAATCCCATTTAAACCTTTTATATGTATAATTTTTTCGATTAAAACTCTTTTAAAATATTTTTAACATATTTTAGAATTTGTCTCATATTTTTAAAGATTTAAAAATATATGTTTTTAAGAGTTGAAATCCATATTTTGCCAACTGCCAAAACGCGATGATTTTAAAAATTTGGTTTAGACATATTTCAAATTTTACAATTGAAATCTTCATTTGGAAACTATAGTTATAAGAGTTTGGAAATTTTTTATTTCAAATAATTCCGAGTTATATTCCACTCTACACATTGATTTAACATTTATGGCGAGAAATCTCGAACTTCCGTTACACGATGCGCCTATTTTGACTCTTTTTTTCATATCTTTTCAAAACTTTACCGAAATGAGTTTCAATGTTTATAAAACATTTATAAACCATTTTAAACCATTTTTATTTATGTTTAAAGAGGTTTAATTATGCCGTTACACTTTTATAATTCTGATTTCTTTGTGTAAATTCGACATGTATTTACCGTGAATTATTTCCAAAAACAAGCAAAACATATTATCGCGTCCAAAACATGGTGATCAAACATAGAAAAAAAAGAATGGCATAACATATCATATCATCATGTAGTTTAATAAAATAAACCAATGGAGTAATTCTCACAATCGATTTCCACTTCGCCAATTTTTTTTCGAAGCTTCCTGAATTGATTCCGACGTCACTCTAGCATCACTTCCTTCTCTTTTCTTTGCCTTAGAGCCTTTGGATCTCCACCTTGCCTCTAGGGGAGTTCGGCCATGCCTTGGAAATGGGTGGAGAGCTGGTGGTGGCTCTGGATGAGTTCGGGCAAACAATGAGAAAGAAGAGAAGGTGATCGCTCACTTTAATTTCAATGTAAGGCGATATCTTTCTATATTTGGAAGTGTATTTTCAACAGAGTTTCGCTACGACTATGGAATAATTTATGTGGACATGGAAGCCATTAATGTAGAGGAAGAAGAAGCTTAGGAAATAGAATGGAAGTGTGAATAAAATGAGAAGGTATGCCTTGTATTTATAGGCAAAAATATGTAAACAAATATCTTATGGTACAAAGATCATTCTACCCTCACCCACGCCCCTTTCATGCTGATGGCCACCCCTCCGTCTTCTTCATAATACCCTAGATGTGTAGGTGTGTAAGGAGGTGATGTTTGATGTGTAGTTTGCTTATATGTGAATATATGTTATAAATATCAATATATTTTATGCTTGTATATATAGGTGTATGTATGTATTTAGTATGGATATATGTGAATATGTACATGTCGGTGCATATATGTGCATGTTAATATGTGCACAAGACATATAAACAATGCTGCGATCACTTTGAACAACTTATGTTTGTTAAACCATTAGAAATTTGAAAGCTGATTCCCGGTCACATATTCACTTATTAATTAAAATATACATTTATATATATATATGTATATGTGTGTGTATATATGTGTGCGCGTGCGTATATATCTATATATATAAACAAAATTTAAAAATGACATTTCTATTATTTTTTAATAATTAAAAGGGCCTTACCTTATACAAAGAGGATTATGCGCCAATTCTATAACAACACCAAACTAAAACATGTAAAATTAAGCTTAGTAACCAATACTACCACCATCATACATGAATATCTATTAGAGAGTAAGCTCAAATAAGTTGGTATCTAAGTATACCATAGACTTCGAGTCACAACAAAATGCAACTGACTCGTATAGATCCCACCACGATCCCCACAATAGGCATGAGTTGTATGTGATCTATTTTAAATAGCTATTGCTATCCTCTCCAAACATGTTATAAAATGTAACTACAACTAGTATACAAGCAACCATACACACAAGACAAGCAGCAACAAGCAAGGACAATCAACAAAAATTAATCAATAATCAATCAAAAAGAAATACAAACAACAAAATCAACAAAAATCAATCAATTAAGGAACAACAAGTAATCAACATGCAATAATAGGAAATCACAAACAATAACAGACAATAAAAAGCAGTAACAAGTGATGACAAGCTACAACAATCAATAAAAATCAATCAAAACTAACAAAAATAATCAACAACAACAATCGATCGATCAATGAACAACAACAATATATCATCAAGCAACAACAAGCAATAACAAACCTCAGTAAACAATAGCAAACAATCAACAAGCAACAATTATTAGCACGCAAACAACCAAATACACAAAAATAGTCAATACCAACACGCACAATAACCAACAATGGTCAAAGCATGCATGTCAAACTATAAAATCCCACAAGTCTGTTCGACACTCAAGATGAACAAAATGCCCAAATGGTGTAACCCCTTTCATGGATATAATACATGACAGACTATTACACATCCTGTTACAAAAAGAAAAACTTATATGATATGCTGGATCACTGATCTTTAAAACTCTCGAATAAACAAAGTAATCTATGTTTCAATTTTCATTTCCTTCTGAATAGAACTCATTCTCTAAAGGTGAAAATTATACATTAAATGAAAATTTTCAAATGCTTAAGCTCACTCAGGTTCAAACTTACCTCAACCGTACAATGTTAATAAGGATAATATACTAAGTTTACCATGATGCTCACCTTGGCAAGTACCACATCTTCACTTAGAAGATTATCCAAATCTGTACAAAACTAGTCAAGAGCTCCTTCACAAGACTATCTCAAGCTATCTTAACAAAATATACTAGAAATAAATTTACAATGAATAAAGATCGCCCAAAATAATACACGATGCCTGTCACAATCCTTTGTTCACTCGCACGTTGTCTTCGTTAAACTTGGGTTGGCCACCTAACTCCTCTGACATGAACTCCGATCTGGTTCCTTGATCTGACCATTGAAATTCCTCACATGATTAGAGTCAGGCTTCAGAAAACTATCAATCACCTTAAGAATCCGATTCAAGTGGTCGTCTTTAAGAATCAAGTGAAAAACCCTTACCTAACCGGTGCAAATCACCAAGAAACCCTGAGCTTGAATTAGTGACTAGGATCTGGTATGTGAATGGACTGATCCTATGAAATTATCTCTTCAGCACGTGGGATTAACCCCACCACCAAAGGTTTACTAACACATGGATAAATTACTTGTAATATGAATGGTTTTACGCAAAATGCATATAAGTCATCTGCTTACTCTTTACTTATTACTGGGCATCCACTGAATCCTACTTGGATGCAAATCCAAATCACACTTCATCAACAAACCCCATCTAACTCGAAAGCTTGTGCACTGAGTTCGAATGGCAGTCTTCTTGGTCATTACATCACCTTCGACACCCATCACAACTACTTGTATATCCCCTTTACTCATACTGATAGCCTGAATGAAGATACCTTAGCAACTAGCAATAGGAATAAGTTAGAGTTCAAAAGACAAGTGGTGTATGCAATGTTATCTGGTAGAAAATTACAAGTATGCTCTTTCAATAGATCTCCTTCTACGAGGTTGTTTTGACTCAAACTGGTCTACTTTGGTCCTGAGCATTGAAGCTAAGCTTTGGTACCAAATGTAACATACTATCCTTCGTTATACCCTAAAATTAATGTTGAATGACAACGTCTAACCTTTGAATACCACAAAAGTCGGTTTGTCAGGGTAAAATCAAAGAAAAATACTATATTAGGGCATGCTAATGGAATCTCACAACAAAATGGTAAAACATAATATACCGAATACACATGAACATAACATGATAGACAATATATATAAGAGACTACACCAACGGAAGTAACTGATAAATAAATATCAATTTAAAAAGTAAGAATAGAATATTTAATCAAACAAGTCTCATATATAACATATCTATCATGTACTACTGCAATATCAAGTACAAATCTAAATCATCGACATTAAGCCTCCAACATGCTCCAGTTATGCCACTCTGAAAGCTTATCCCTAAAAGCACTGACACTGAAACTACTCAATCGAGTACCTAAGAGTTGTCATGACATAAAAAGACAAAGACAAAATGCGAGTTAGACAGGAAGCCTAGTGTGAGGGGAACTATCTCAAAATACCATATATCAAAAATATGTACATATATAAAACAGGAAGCTACTAAGGTAAATCTAGTCCTCTCTCCAAACATGGCTCAAGGTTAATCCGGACAGCCCATAAATAAGTAAAGTAAACCCATCACAAAAAGTAGGAATTCATCCCACAACCTGCTTTTCTCCAGTATTCAATGAATTAGCACAACTAATATAATGTGACTGTTATATAATAGTATACCATGATAAGGTAACCCAATATACAAATGCATGGGTAATTTAAATATCATAATGTAAGCCTATCCTAGAATACACAACTGCAGTTTCAACCAACTAATATAACATATGAAATATAACGATAAGCTATAAATAGAGAATATAAATATAATCATCATGGCTAATGAGGATAATCTGCAGTAGATTCGTGCCCAAGATAAATAGAGTCAGTACTAAATTGTACCATAGACCCCGAGTCGCATCCAATATGATCGAGCATATGTAGATCTCACCATACACTACATCGAGCATAAGTCATACATGATCTACTCTAGATATCTGAAACCTGGGGCGTTGGAAATCCATCTATAATTCAAATTATCATGATCCAATTATTTCTGTTCAGGTCCAAAATAAATAGAGCCAATACCAAATTGTACTATGGACCCCGAGCCGCATCCAGCTATCGAACTCGTGTAGATCTCACTGTACCCCAATCAAACATAAGTGATATAAGATCTACTCTAGATATCAGAAACCCATTTGGATCTCACCATACCCCATATCGAGCATAAGTGATATATGATACACTTGTAGATAATCGTCATCATCTGCCCCTTAGTCATCATGAATTTCTTAACAAATTTGCATAACATCTCTACCAAAGAGAATGAAGAACATGTCCCGTACTAGGGCTGTCCACGGATGCTTTCGGATACGGATAGTGTCATATCTGTATCCGTATCCGAAATCATTTTCGGATATCGGATATCCGTATCCGTTTAATTTTCGGATATCGGATATCCTTATCCGCTTAATTTTCGAATACGAACGGATATCGGATATTTATCCGCTCCACCAATAATTGATAAATTTAAAGGTATAAACGAAAAAGTTTAGATCAACATAAAACATTTTTTGTACTATTGTTTATAAAAAAACAAAGAAATAAAAAATATGGTGATAAAACATTGTTTTATACTAATATATGTATGTGTATCCAAAAATATTCAAAAGTTAAACACTCATAGCCCTATTTTCCTATTTTAAATTATATAAATATGCATCAGTTAATCGGACGGATATTTTTCGGATACGGATACCACTATAACCATATCCGTATCCGAAAAACTTTTCGGATATCGGATATCCGTATCCGCTTTTCGGATAACGGATATTTTTCATATTTTCGGATACGGATTCGGACGGATATCGGATTTTTAGGGTACCCATTGACAGCCCTATCCCGTACGATACGCTATTGGGACCACAAAGGAATACCGATGCCGTATAGATATATATTTAATTAAATATAACATCAAGTAATCAAATACGCCTATCACAAATGAAGATCGGTATCTCGTTATTGTCTATCTACATGGACGACCATTATTGTAAGGCCAATAATACGTACGACCATTAATATAAGGTCAATATGATGTATAGTCACTAATATAAGACCAATATGATGTATGGTCACTAATATAAGACCAATACAATTCAATAAAACATGTCTACCCCAAGGTCGAGACTAAGAATTATGGATTAACTTCGCTTAATCATACACGCTCACCAGATGTAACCGTGCAACCAATCACTGTCTAATATGTATCCGATCATTAATGATCGCATAAGTACCACTTTACATTGCCTTCAGATCCCGAGATTTTCCTTGCATTCTACTTCCCACATACCCTTAGGTCTTCCCGAAGTAACGCCAAAGCATCGTGCCAGCTCACACTTGAAATCGAGGAAAAATCCCCATCAACTTGCATATTTCCTAGGCTTACTACATAGGCATGCACCCCACTGATGCATCGGTAACTAATGGTAGGCTGTCCCAAGCAGTGAGCCTAGGCAGGTGCTGATAGAGCCACTTTAGTCGTCGATTAGCGCTGTTTCCTTCATTGCTTCACTAGATGGATCGCTTAGCTCCTCTAGCTTACTACCATCACATTAAACCTCTTTCGGAGTCCATTAGTTGAAAATTTTGAATTGGTTCCTTATGCATTCCAAAACCATTTTAGACACGAAATCCACTCTTTTATGCGTAGAGTTCCACGGGACGATTTTAGCGACCCAACCTCCTTTAACATGCCAAAATGGACTTAACTAACCATGTCTCCTCACATGATTCTCTCATGAGTGTCGATGCACCTACCAGTGTAAACATATGCACACATGTACATGCAAACACACATAAACTTCAAAAATTACGTTTTGAGCTTCACCGGAGCGATTATTCGACCAAGTATTCTCTCACGGAACTTAACACACCCGAAACTCACTATGGCTACGTTAGATTGCTCGTAACTTGCTTATACACACATACAAATATTCAAACACACATATATAATTAATCACACAATTATATTTATATTCATACATACACAACCATCATTAACAATTTTAATTACAATACAAGAATTGTATTTTTTATTATATAACTTCAAATACACAGGTACATATACTTACCCTTATACATAAACATAACGTATATTTGAATAAAAAATTCGATTATTTAAAGATCAAATATTACTTTTATTTATCAAATCTTTCTATAAAAGCTCAATATCTTTTTCTACAATTTTATAAAATCATTCCATTGTTTTGTTAATTACAATACTAGCTTATAAATCATTTCAAGCCCTTATAATACTTAGTTTTTTCATTAAAATTAGGTATTCACCTCATAATTATTAATTGAAACTCAATAACCATTTTATAAAATAATTCCTTTATACTGTTTGATAAAATCTCATACTTTTATAAAATATATCTTTTATAAAGTCTTATTCTATTTTATAAAATATATCATTTACACTATTTTATAAAATCTCATTCTATTTTATAAAATATCACATTTATATTATGTCATAAAATCTCATTCTATTTTATAAATATATCATTTACACTATTTTATAAGATATCACATTTATATTAATTTATAAAATCTCATTCTATTTTATAAAATATACCATTTACACAATTTTATAAAATCTCATTCTATTTTATAAAATATATATTTCACTTATGAAATTATTTCTTCATTTAAATAATGTTTATAAATACTAATTAAGCTTCATTAAGCCTTTAATCACTTTAATAATAAGTATAGAGTTCATAACTCACTTAATTAGCTTACACACTTCGTTTCATAAAATATTCCATCTACATATTAAACCATTCCTTCTCTTAAATAATATTTACAGGTACTAATTAATTTTTACTAAGCCTCTAATCGCTTTAATAATAAGCATATGGTTCAAAACTCACTTAATTAGCTTACTAAATTTATTGAAACCAATTCAAATGGTTTGAGTAATACTAATTAATGATACATACATATCATATCACCAAATTGGCCTTTAATCCATAACATCACAGACAATCATTCAATTAACCCCAAATCCATTATAGGGGTTACTAACTTTTCTAAGATTAGTAATTAAGGTTTTAGCAAATAATTAGCTAATATAATCATGTTTACAATGTGAACATAAGCTTAAATCAAATCAAACATTCTCTAAATCACTTCATATAACTCCATAATCATCATTAAAAAAACAATGAAGTTTAACAAGTAAATATGTTTATATAATCATTCTACTCACTTCTTCTTCTCCAAACCGTGCTTCAAAATACAAAAAACCTATCCTTGCTTCTCTTGAAATTTAAGATGAAGCTCCAAACTCCTATTCAAGCTAATTCCTTAATGAGTTATGTAAAGAATTGGATGAGAGGAATTATACTGATTTTATCATGATTTATTGGAATTTATTTGAGCATGAATTTATGATTAAGGTTTAGGGGATTAAGAAAGTAATTTGGTAAAGATTAGGAGAGAAAGCGGAAACGTAACGTGGAATGAAAAGTGAATGGAAATAATGAAAAGTAAGTTAATTGATAGGCTAACTTATGGGCATAGCCCAAATTCATTTCATTCTCAAGAAATTACCATTCAGTCTAAAAACTCGTTGACTCCAAACATTAACAATTTTGTACTCATTCTTCTCGTGGTGAAATTGCGGTTCAAACGGTGAGTGTCTTGAGTTCCAATTCATCTACCTTTGAAAAATCGAGTATATTTGACGTTCTATTAATTAACGATTAAATATTTAAATAGATCATTTAAATATGCTGGTTATTATATCAGTTTTCATACCTATATCTATATCCATAACCGTATGTGTGTGTGTGTGTATCCTGACGTCTATCTACGCCACTAGGGATGTCAATTACAAGTACAAAACAGATCATTTGCTTTGGTCATTTAACCCTTACTGCTTTGGTTCAATGATCGACACAAATAAAGACGATGCAAAAGGCCAACATCTATTGCTATGGTTGTTGAACCGAAGCAAATGAAGTCTTTTGCTTTGGTCATTTGGAAATGGCTGAAACAAATGATGCTCTTTTTCTTCAGTCATTCCTTGACGATTGAAGCAAAATAATGCAATTTGCTTCGGTCATTGCCAAATGATCGAAGCAAACGTTAGCTGAAGCAAAAAAATGATACCGTTTCAGGTTTTAAAACTTGAAATGGTATCAAATTGCATTTAAGAAATTCGTAAACCATTAAAAAAGTAGTAAGCGAGGAAGCCTCTAATGGTCAAATTGAAGTAGATGATAATAGCAATAACAGAAACTCAAGCCTTGAAAAAAACAACGTGTCTCCTTAAAGTTAGAATACATGCAACTATTATAACACGGATTCACAGAAATCACAAGAAGTACCAAAGGAACATAGCATTACATTAGACAATACAAATTTAAAGCAAGCAAAGGAAAATCACGGTCCAATTATTACAAATGAAATGTAGGAAATTGATATTGCAGATAACAACCAATAGAATAATGTGTAGAATACCTCAAAGCAAGTACTAAAGGATAATACGACCGATACATATGCTCAGCCATAAGAATTTGAAGCTCTCCAATCCAAAGCATCAGATAAAAAATGGTAATTTGTATTAGTCCCCAAGCTATGAATCTTGCCGATCTAATTGACCAACCCATGCAGGAAAATAATTAGAATAAAGTAAACAATAAAGAAACAATAATAACAAGGCAAGGAAGTGTGATGAAACAAAGACAAGATAAGGCACCATTTGAATTTAAAAAAATTTAAATTTTCAACCACAAGGAGTAGTTGATAACCCAACTAGGAATAATACAAAACAAGTCGTAATGTAAACTCATCTTTATGGAATTTTTAGTCTAGAACATTAGGGGCCTCAATGTTCCATCCAAACAAATAGATGTACATCAAATGATCAATAGTTATAAATTCTCTTTTGTAGGCCTGCTTGAAAATAAATTGCCAATAATTAAAATCCCACGAATTACTAGACCGATCAACCTAGATTGGCAGTTTGAAACTGATAGCGCAGATAAGTTGAAATGAAACTAATAGTAAAAAAGTACAAAATTATTATGTAATATAATATTTTAAAGTTGAAAAATATAAGAAATTGTTAATACCTCATGAAATATTTCATCTTCTACTTGTAGCAAAGTCATCGCACTTTTATTGTAGTAGGTATTGCTTATGCAATCATGTTCACAGCTAGTTCTTTATATATGTTTCGGTGCAGAATATATACAACATTCGATGTAACATATACAACAAACGAAGAAAGTTTCTATCCTTACATTTGTGAAACAGTGTAGCTTGCTCTAGTGGTTGCATTACTCCTCTATAGGCTACTTAAGTTTGCTCATCATCTTAGCATATTACGTTAAGCATAATTAAGCTTGTCTTATTACTGTAGTTTAGATTTTGATTCAGGCTTTGAATTGCTTGTCTCAGTTCCAGTTTAGATCCCCATAAAATGACCTTCGAGCCAAAAAATCAAAATTTTACTCGGCTAATTGATTAAAAAGTCACTCTTCTAAAATAGTAAAACAATAATAAACCATAACTGACCATTTTTCAACAACAATAGTAATTTTAATTCTTCCGTCCCAACTGCAAGCATTGCTCTATAAATTTATCTAATTAGTATATTAATGGATGTGATAAAGAAATAAATTGTACACTTCCATAAAAAAACGTTTAGATTCTAGATTAACAATAAAACCTATGCATCAGTGACTTTGAAAAGACGCTTCGAGGGAAAAAGGAATTTTGCTACTTCTCTAAAAATAAGTGTTAGAAACATATACAAGCTTTTGTGACGCAGCGGATAATTCAAAACGATCTTCGATCGGTGAAAGTAGCAATCTGTGGATTGATGGATACTGAAATGCCCGAATTCGTTGATCCGAAGATACCGAACTCTAGCTATCTCTGACTCGTTGATCCGAAGATACCGGGAAAGAGATCTACGATTCTTCGACGTTGATCTTGCGCACAAGATACCGTGAATCGGCTTCAACAAACGATGATCCGAGCGCACTCGAATGACGTTAGTGGAGATAGGAGATACACTCGACTACCAATTGAAATTGTAAGCAACAAGCTAACAAAAGAGAATTTTATTCAATTTTCAACAACCTTTACAAAATGACCATACACGCCTATTTATAGGCACATTACAATTTACACCAAAAAAAACAACGAAATTACTCTAAGTCCTAACTCGGTTCCGAGTTAACAACATCTGCTTCGCGACTTAGTGATAGCTCGGCAACGACTTCATCTTCTTTTCGCGACTTAAGGAATAGCTCGGCAACGACTTAATGGAAGCTATCTCGGTTCCGACTTATGGTATCTCGGCAACGTCTTCAACAAATCGCGACTTCACGTTACCTCGGCAACGACTTAGCTTAACTCGGCAATCGACTCATGGGAACTATCTCGTCGCCGACTTATGGGGTATCTCGTCGCCGACTTTGATGAAGAAGGCATCAGCTTATCTCGGCAACGACTTAAAGTTCGCGACTTAAGAATGGCGCACGGCACCACTTCGCGACTCAAAGCATAAGTCGTTCGCGACATACGATAGGTCGCGGTGACAATTCCTCTTTGTTTGAACCCTAGATAAGTCGGCAGCGACTTATGGATGGCGGCACGCGATTTAGGGGAAGCTCGACTCATGGTGGAGCGGCGATTCAAGGACGAGCGGCGACTTAAGATGGAGCGGCGACTCAAGGAGGGGAATCGGAAATGCTCTGCATCATCTCGACTTATGGTATGCTCTGCATCATCCTCCCCCTGTTGAAAGAGATTCGTCCTCGAATTTACACTCTCATCATCTTTGATAGGTTCCTCCTCATAATACGGAATTAAGTGCTTCACGTTAAACACATCAGAAGTGTAAATATTCTCTGGCAGCTTCAACTTATAAGCATTTTCATTGATCCGTCTCATAATTTCTACGGGTCCAATCTTTCGAGCCTTCAACTTGTTATAAGTTCCAACCGGAAAACGATCTTTCGTCAAAACCGCGTAAACAAAATCACCTTCTTTGAAGACTACACTTCTTCGTTTCTTATCCGCCATTTGTTTATACTTCTCATTTGTCTTTTCCAATCGTTCCTGAACGATTCTATGGCATTCCGTCAACCCATCAACAAAGTCAGCTGCCCGCTTAACTGTTCCCTTCGGTTGTGGTACTATTGTCAAATCCAACGGTCCCTTTGGCAAACTTGAATATACAATCTGAAATGGACTGAATCCAGTACTTCGATTCACAGCATGATTATGGGCAAATTCTGCCTGACATAACTTCACATCCCAACTCTTTAGATTATCTTGAACAAGACACCTCAACAAGTTTCCCAACGATCGATTAACCACCTCAGTCTGTCCATCCGTTTGCGGATGATAAGCACTACTAAATTTCAGCTTCGTTCCCACCATTTTCCACAAACTCAACCAAAAGTGACTCAAAAATCGAGTATCTCGGTCAGAAACAATAGATTCGGGTAAACCATGTAAACGATATATTTCTTTAAAGAATAACTGTGCCACTCGAACTGCATCCGCTGTCTTCTTACAGGCTATAAAATGTGCCATCTTCGAAAACCGGTCCACCACAACAAATACAGAATCATTTCCCCTCTGAGTTCTCGGTAATCCCAACACAAAATCCATGCTGAGATCAACCCATGGTTTGGTAGGCACGGGTAACGGCATATATAAACCCGCATTAGTCGCAGTTCCTTTCGAAACTTGACAGATATGGCATCTCTCAACAAACCTCTCCACTTCTTTCCTCATCGAAGGCCAAAAGTAGGATTGTGAAATTAATTGTAAGGTACGGTCTCTTCCAACATGCCCTTCTTCATGTAATTCCTTGATAATCTTCATTCTCAAACTACCCTCCGGTATGCACAATCGATTTCCTTTGAATAGAAAACCATCTACCATCACGAATTCATTCGTCTCTCCTTCCTTGACTTTATCAACAAATTTTGCAAAGTAAGGATCATCAACAAATAATTCCGGCAACATTTCAAACCCCGTCACTTCAGCTTTCATTGTTGTCAACAAATGACTCCTTCTGCTCAAGGCATCAGCCACACGATTGGTTACCCCTGACTTGTGCTTAACGACAAAAGTAAACTGCTGTAAATAAGCAATCCACGATGCATGTCTCGCTGAAATCTTGTCTTGCCCTTGCAAATGCTTTAATGCTTCATGATCAGTGTAAAGAACAAACTCCTTCTGAAATAGATAGTGTCTCCAGTGTTTAATAGATTGCACAACAGCATAAAACTCCACATCATATGTACTGTATCGCATCTTCGCTCCGGACAACTTCTCACTGAAATATGCAATAGGACGCCCCTTCTGACTCAACACCCCTCCAATCCCAACCTTGGATGCATCAGTATGTAGTTCAAACACCAACTGAAAATCAGGTAGCACTAGAATTGGTGCAGAGGTCAAAAGATCTTTGATTCGTTCAAAAGCAACCTCGGCTTCCTCCGTCCATGCAAACTGTTTACCTTTCATGCAATCTGTAACAGGCGCCATCACACTACTAAAGTGTGGAATAAACCTTCGATAAAATGAAGCCAACCCATGAAAACTACGAACTTCCGTTATCGTCTTGGGCTGCGGCCAATTTCTGATCGCCTCAACTTTACTTTGGTCAACCTGTATTCCTTTCTCTGAAACAACATACCCCAGAAATAAAACACTATGCGTCATGAACACGCATTTCTTTGTTGCAGCATAGAATTGTTCTTGTCGCAATACCATCAGCACTTCTCTAAGATGATTCAAATGTTCCTCTGGACTCCCACTGTAAATAAGAATATCATCGAAATACACCACCACGAATTTCCCAATGAACGGTCGAAAAATCTGATTCATCACCCCAATGAACGTACTTGGTGCATTTGATAAACCAAACGGCATAACCAACCACTCGTATAGACCCTCTCTGGTTTTAAAAGCAGTTTTCCACTCATCTCCTGGTCTGATACGAATTTGATGATATCCACTCTTCAAATCAATCTTCGAAAAGATAGTAGCTCCACTTATTTGATCCAACAAGTCATCCAACCTCGGCATTGGAAATCTATATCTCACGGTAATCTTATTCAATGCTCGACTGTCAGTGCACATTCTCCATGTCCCATCCTTCTTGGGTACCAATAAAGCTGGTACAGCACAAGGACTCAGACTCTCCTGCACACGCCCCTGTTCAAGCAATTCCTCTACCTGCCTCCGCAATTCTTCATGTTCCTTCGGACTCATTCGATAATGTGGTCTGTGTGGCAATACAGCACCGGGAACAAGATCTATCTGATGTTGTATATCCCTCAACTGTGGCAACTCCATTGGTAACTCATCTGGAAATACATCGTCAAATTCTTTCAGAACTGGTTTAACTTCTTCTGGAATTTCAACCTCTTCACTGCTTTCTCGTCCAATCAACAAGAATACTTCCGGCTCTTCTTCAACTTCTTTAACAAACTCCTTCAAAGTCAATAAAGTTTTCAGCTCTTCGATTTCCTCCACTTTGTTTTCTTCCTGTTGGCGTTTCTTCGGAACCAGAGTAATCTTTGTACCTTCGAACATGAAACTGTAACTGTTGGTCCGTCCATCATGTTGTACTGCTCTATCAAACTGCCACGGTCTTCCCAGCAACAAATGACAAACGTCCATATCTACGACGTCACACCAGATTTCATCTTTGTATTTCTGCCCAATTGAAAACTTCACACAAGCTCTACGTCCAACTTTCACTTCACCACCCTTCCTCAACCAAGCTAACTTGTATGGTTTAGGATGTTTCTCAGTTTTCAACTCCAACTTCTTCACTGCTTCTGTAGAGATAATATTATCGCAACTCCCAGCATCAATAACAAATTTACAAACTCTTCCCAGAATAGTGCATGTAGATTGAAAGATATTGTTTCTCAACCAACTACTTTCCTCCTCTAGCTTCGGTGTTAAACAACTTCTCCTCATCATCAATGCATACCCGTCATCTCCCGACAGTAAGTCTTCCTCCTCAACTGGCAAAGAATTAGAACATTCAGCTTCTTCATCCTCATCCTCAACCTCAGCAATCATTGCTCTCTTCTTTGGCTTTGGACACTCATTGCTTTTATGACCCAACTCCTGACAGTTGTAACATTTGAAACCGTTGTTAACCTTTGCCTTCTCAACCTCCTTCACCACTGGTTTACTGATAGGTTTAGACACATTAGAACTTCCACCAACACCCTTCACTTGATTATTGGAATTCGTAAACACACCACCTCCTCGTCGTCCCTGCTTCTCCCAAGCCAACGCTTTCTGATGTGCTTCCGCCACAGATCTTGGATCGAACATATTAACCATATCCTGAGTCTGCATTCTCAATCCCCCAATGAATCTAGATGTCAGCTGCTCTTCCGTTTCCATAATGTCATTCCTCGCAATAAGCTGGTAAAACTCATCCGCGTAATCATTAACAGTCTTTGTGCCCTGCCTCAAGTTCTGCAAACGTTGATACATCAGAGATTGATAATTGTAAGGTAAGAACGTTGCTTTCATCAATTTCTTCATCTTCTCCCAAGATTCAACTTTTGACTTCCCCATTCGTTCTCGTGTAAGTTTAGTTTGCTGCCACCATGCCAAAGCTCTACCCCTCAACCTTGTAGCAACCAACTTCACTCTACGACGTTCTGGAACTTCTTTGAAATCAAAAATTTCTTCAACATTAGCCATCCAATCCAAAAACTCTTCGGCTTGCATACCACCTTTGAATTCTGGAATTTCTGTCTTCATCCCAGATTCCCACTTGTGATCGTACTCCGACTGATTCCTTCCTCGTCCACGTCCTCGTCCATGAACACTACCACCATCATACTCTTCTTCACCATCCGATGTATATCGATGTCGATCCTGACCACCAACATCTCTACCACCATCACGTCTTCCACCAACATTCCTACGATCCACATTCCTCCGATCTCGATCAGTCACATTTCTATCACGATCTTGATCATTAACATTTCTATCACAATCTCGATCCACGCTTCTATGATCACTATCGACACTTCTCTCTCGATTTGAATGTGGTGAAATCCTGCTTCTTCCATGGCTCGATTCAGGTGATACTCTTCTCTGATTTTGACTCATTTCCAACATCATCCTCTCTAATCGACCAATCCCTTCCGTAAGCTTCTCATTGAAATTCTCGTTGATTCGTTGCTCCATTTCATCGGCCTCTTCTCTTCCGTATAAAGCATTAATATTGCGATGACGTTGAACTCGTCTTGGCGGCATGATTGAATCCTTCACAAACACTTCAACAAATTCACACTTCAAGTTTCAAACACCTTTCGAACTTTGATCCAAAATGAAATGGATCGAAACTCCAACTTTGTTGCAAAAATATGATGAACACGATGAACACAACTTCGACACTTCAAATTCTCGGCTCCAAGACTCGATTTAGCTATGATTGGCTAAAACAAGCTCTGATACCAAAACTGACGCAGCGGATAATTCAAAACGATCTTCGATCGGTGAAAGTAGCAATCTGTGGATTGATGGATACTGAAATGCCCGAATTCGTTGATCCGAAGATACCGAACTCTAGCTATCTCTGACTCGTTGATCCGAAGATACCGGGAAAGAGATCTACGATTCTTCGACGTTGATCTTGCGCACAAGATACCGTGAATCGGCTTCAACAAACGATGATCCGAGCGCACTCGAATGACGTTAGTGGAGATAGGAGATACACTCGACTACCAATTGAAATTGTAAGCAACAAGCTAACAAAAGAGAATTTTATTCAATTTTCAACAACCTTTACAAAATGACCATACACGCCTATTTATAGGCACATTACAATTTACACCAAAAAAAACAACGAAATTACTCTAAGTCCTAACTCGGTTCCGAGTTAACAACATCTGCTTCGCGACTTAGTGATAGCTCGGCAACGACTTCATCTTCTTTTCGCGACTTAAGGAATAGCTCGGCAACGACTTAATGGAAGCTATCTCGGTTCCGACTTATGGTATCTCGGCAACGTCTTCAACAAATCGCGACTTCACGTTACCTCGGCAACGACTTAGCTTAACTCGGCAATCGACTCATGGGAACTATCTCGTCGCCGACTTATGGGGTATCTCGTCGCCGACTTTGATGAAGAAGGCATCAGCTTATCTCGGCAACGACTTAAAGTTCGCGACTTAAGAATGGCGCACGGCACCACTTCGCGACTCAAAGCATAAGTCGTTCGCGACATACGATAGGTCGCGGTGACAATTCCTCTTTGTTTGAACCCTAGATAAGTCGGCAGCGACTTATGGATGGCGGCACGCGATTTAGGGGAAGCTCGACTCATGGTGGAGCGGCGATTCAAGGACGAGCGGCGACTTAAGATGGAGCGGCGACTCAAGGAGGGGAATCGGAAATGCTCTGCATCATCTCGACTTATGGTATGCTCTGCATCATTTTGAAATGCTACGTACAAAAACTAATTGTCAGCGAACAACCGAATATCATTTTTTTATGAAATATAATAAAGAATGAGATTAAAATATTCAGGAATTTGCTCTGAGATATGTCATGCTAATGTAGTATATTTTACTTGGTCTTCCTTTTACATTCATAAATAGCTAATTAAATGGTTCAGCTCCATTCAATAGATATGCTAAGTAATACATAAGCAAGATATATTCCACTTTTTGACGCATTAACATGGTCATTTGAATGATATTGCAACAAAGTAGGCAAAATGCAATGATATATCATCTTGAAACTTTTAAGATTGTAATGAAAATCACAAAAATTGTAAATGAAACTTACACGGCGCTCTTCAAGGTCACCCTCTTAATCACTGGTTTCTAACCATTGCTTGAAAATTCACGTCCCAATCTTAAGGAAACAAAAAGAATCAATGTTTTCGGAAATTTACAAATAAGAATAATTGGAAAATAATAAAAATACCATGCAACCAAACCTCCATATGAGCAGAAGCAACATCTGGGTCATTAATTCCAAGAGCTACTTTGAATTTGATGATCATCTCAACCTCGTTACCTCTTACATTTTCAACCCAAGGTGGGATAATTGAATATACAAAACCCAAAATTAACAAAATATCATGAATGTAAGAATGAAATTCCAAATAAGTTCATTCTTATTTCTTAAATGGACAAATTATCATTTCCCTATCATAAGTGAGACTTATGAAACAATGTTGGATGATGATTGAACAAACATATAAGTGAATAAGCTGACACTGTGTTAAGCACCATCAGTTGATCTAGCAGTTCCCAAAAACGGTTGTATAACCTTAAAAAGCAATATTACAAAAAGTTTCCAACCAAAATTTGCATGGTTCTGATCTTTATGACTGTGAATAAGAGTATAACTATTTGAAATAAAAATTTAATGGTTACAGTATAAACTTACAATATCAATTTGTAAAGATAATACCTACAAGTGATAACAAATATCTAGGATAAAAATTACTAATGCTAATGTATATATAGAAGCTTATTACCTATACTCTCATCGACTGTAGAGATCAGAAAGCTCTACTCTGAAAGCCTCATCTTGTGTGCTCACACCTAATCAATCATATATTTAAATAAACTATTCAATATGTAATGTTAACACATTGTTACCATAATGCATAACCAACTTCGTTTGACGCTAGGATGTTTTGTCATAAACGCTGTCATGAATACTTAGATGCAACATCAAAAAATATGTGCACATTTAGATATATCATAAGCTTTTATATGATAGAATTCCTAAATAAATGTTATCCTAAACTTCGACGAAAAACAATAGATAGTATATTACATCAGTGAACGACATGTATCAATGGGAATCCACTAATATAAAAACCAGTGGAGAAATTCTGTGTAACGACCCTGAATTTTTGACATTTGAAATTTGAATATTTAATTGATTTTAAATATTTGAATGGTTAGTTTAATTTGAAATTCGAATATCAGAGTTTGTTTGGTAATTAAATTAGTGAATTTAATTGTTAAAATTTGGGTAAAATTTGTATCTTCAGTTTTAAGCTGATTAAAAATTAATCTGAAGACTTAGAAAATTTATATTGATTATACTGAAGATAATGGAAGCTTCAGAATTGAATTTTAAACTGTTTTGTTTAGTTTTGAAATTTATCGTTTAAATTGATATTTAAAAATAGCGTTCCGGGGCACAGTCTCGGAATTCGACAAAACCAGTTTCATTGGATCCGTAATAGTGTATTATTATCGGATTTCAATTTTCGTAATGTTTGGAGTGATCGTTTGGCCGTACGATAAGCGAATGCGCTGAAATTAAATCGAAAATTTAATATTATAACTGGTCCAAAAAGCTATCTTCTCCATACGATCGAATTTGGACTCGAAACCTTTTCCATTGCGTTCAGAATAGGCGTATAACATTACGAACGCCTAGAGGCATGCCTCGATAGGATATCGAAATTTTGAGTTGCAAATTCGAGCCGATTTGAATTTAATTTAAAAAATATATATTTATATATCCTGGATGACTTTAGTCGATATTATTTCACGTCACCACTTTTTCCTTTCCGTTCAAAACACTGTAGCCTGTTAACTCGAGCACGCTAATGTCATATCTTGTCTTCCATTTGCGCAGCAGATCTTCAGTAGAGATAATAATAATAATGGTCGAGTTTCCCCTATCAAATTCATTCGAACGAAAGAAAAAAAAATGAAATCCTCGTTCGTTCCAAAATTCAAATAAATTACCGGCGAAATATTCTCCTTTCCTTCCATTTCGAGCTGCTCCATTCCCCTCTCGAGCAAATCAAAAAAATCAAATTCAATCGTTCTAAAAGGCAAAGAAATTTATAAACGAATGAAATGTTTTCGTTATAAAACCCCAGCTACCCCCAATCCTTCTCCGTTCGAATTAAGTTTTAGGTTAGAGGGTTATGGCCGATTCTTCAAATCGAAGTCGAGCTCGAGCTATGGTGTGCGAAGTCATTCGCGGGGAGGTGTCGGAGGGTTGGAACTCGATTTGGGTCGTGTTTCGGTCAAGTAGGAATCTCGCGTGCGCGATGCCGTGAAGCTCGGCATGTCATGGAGGGCAAAGCTGGGCAAAGCAGGAGATGGCAGGCGATGTCGAGCTCGCGTTCGTTTGGGCGAAGTATTGAATCGCGAGGCTGGCGTGCGCGATTTGCGATCGAATCTGGACGGGTTTCGCGTTGATTGGTCAGCACTCGAGCAGTCAAGGGGATGGGAAGTTCGTCGATGGTCACGAGCTCGAGTTTAGAGTTTGGGGCAGCACATCTCGATTCGTTGCAGTAAGGTATAAATCTGCATTTAATTTTTCAATTTATTACAGTAAAACAGAAATATATATATACACCAGATTTTGGAGAATATATTGGAATTTTTAAAATGTTAAAAGAGTTTAAAAACAGAAAACTCTTTCTTTTTCTGGTTTGGAATATATATATATATATATATATATATATATACAAGGTTTTAAAAGAAAAAAATATATATAGAGAAATATATATATGATAAAGATAGATTTGTTAATAAAATTTATTTAATGGTTTTAGTTGCTGAAAATAATTATTAAAAGGAAATTTAATAATTAGTTAATTAAATCTATTTAAAAGAAATAGATTGTTCGATTAGTTCAAAGTGTTAATAAACCTTATAATGTTGTTACAAGGTCAAAATTGTGGAGAAAACAGTCGAAATTGAAGTGGACTACAAAATTAAAAGCAAAGGTGAGATCTTCTCACTCAAAATGAAAATTTGATTTTGCAGTTATTGATTGATTGACTGTTTGGATGTGATAGTATATATAGTAGTATATATATATATATATATATTGGCATATGTATATATTGGAGTTGTTGATTTCCCGCATTATATAGCGGATGAGACCCTATGCACCGCTTAATAGCGGATGATATTTATAAATCCCATATACCACGATATTCCACCTCGAAGTGGAATTGGTATTGTGCTAACGTCTGTGGATGCAGGGAAACAGGTTGGAGGGATCCAACAGGATTCCTCAAAACATTTGAATTTGTTTCATATGTTGTGTGATGATTTATTTATAATCTATGGATGATTATATCTGTGATTGAATTTGTTGAAGGCTATAATTTAGCCGAATGTATTTTTGGTATCGTTGGATACCATAAATAAATAAAATTGGATTTTTGAAATAAATTTTAAGTAAATTTCTTTTGAAAGAATTGGATGAATTTAAAAGAAGAAATTTAAAAGCATAAAGTTGTTTTTTGAAATCTCATCGAATTATTTCCAAAATATTGGAAAAGATTTTAATAAATGGGTTTGAATAATATTGTTGAAAAGTTGAAGAATTTATTGAAAGTAGAATTTTTAAATAAATTGGGAAGAGATAAAGGAATTTATTTTAAAAGGTGATAAGTTTCTAGAAATCAAATTGATAATTGATTTGGAATTTGAAAATAAATCTTTGAGAAATCGATATGGAAATTTATTTGATGTTGAATGAAAAATTGATTTGTGTGGAAATAGTTGGAAATAAATTTAGAAATCGATTTGCAAATGATTTGGTATTTTGAAATAAACTTAGAAATCAATTTGTAATTGATTTGGGGTTGAAATAAATTTAGAAATCAATTTGTAATTGATTTGGTGTTTGAAAGTGAATATTTGGAAAACGATTTGAAAATCGTGTATAAGTGAATATTTGGAAATTTAAATTCACAGTGGGAATTTATTAAGAAAAAGGGAAATTTGTTTTCAAAGTGATGAAGTGTGAAAATGTGATTTGTAATTGGTTTTCAAAGTGATGAAGTGTGGAAAATATATATCTTGCGAAGATATTTGAAATTTAATAATTTGGAAAAATTATTTAGATTGGTTGTTTGTTGTGAATGTTGTTAATAGTTAAATAACCGACTATCAATATTTGCCTTTGAAATGGCAATTGATTTGTTTTTAAAACAAACGCTCATTATTCGGTTAAGCCGGGAGAGGACATTGTGTCATATAACCCATTCCGAATAGTGATACGTCGTGAATGGACATCATTTGAAGACCGGTGTGAAGACCGGGTATTTTCGAAAATGAAAGGACAACCTGTCGAATGTCTCTGCACCGAGTTGCTCCGGTATAGAGATTTATATCACTCTTCTTGTGATGGGAAGTCCGGACGTGATTAGTGAATACCCTGATTGCAAGGGCTTCTTTGGAAGTGCCTTCGGTTCCGTTCGATCCCGGAACGGACTTGTATGGATGTGTGTCTGACGTTACACTTTGAGATGTAAAGCCGGTTTCTATCAAATACATTTCTGTTGGTGGCGGAGAATTTATTCTCTTAGCTTAACACCCTTTTCTGAGACGTACGAGCTCAGAGGTTATGTAGTTGATGGTTACTAGTGATACATTCCCAATTTAGTAATGTGGCATACGAAGTGTTGTTGATCATTTGTTGATCAAAGCGTGACTTTGTGAAAAAGCGTGGCTTTGTGAAAAAGCGTGGCTTTGTGAAAAAGCGTGACTTTGTGGACGAGACTTCATCGAGCTCACAATCCGGAAATGGTCGAAACAGGAATGTTGCGGCAAGGTGTTTAGGGGTCGCGCCCCTAGGGTATGTCATTTCCTTCTGGATAAAAGATGATATCATGGTATGGAGCCCAGATATTTTACCTATGTTGATGCTGCAAATTTATTATACTTTGTGGTTGTTGCTTTGTGGTTGAGGATCCTCGGATAAAGGTCGGTAACGACCGAGGGATGGCATAGCTCGTGTGTTAGCTACCTAGTTACAGCTGTACAGCGTGAGGTAGCGTCGGCCTTGTGTTTGCAGAGATCCGGTTAGGTTCTCGGGGCGTCTTTCCAGAGGCGTTTCCATTTCGGTGTAAGGAAGGTCCTTTGCTTGACCATTTGTTGGAAATCCAAAGAAACAATACGCGCCCTGTACGGTTTTAGTTGTATAACCTGCTTTGGAATGTGGCGGTAACCTGCTATTGAACATAGTAGCTATAGTAGGCATACAATAATGATTGTATGTTGACTAAGATTGATATTATACTTTCGAAATGTTTTCCACACTAGACATTAATAATAATATCAACTGATTTTGCGTAGTAAGCATGTTTGACTATCATTAGGAGAAATCTCCTCCAATTCTGCGTTTGCATTGTGTGTGTGGCGGGAGGCCTTATAGTAGTTTCATTTTCCAAAAGCATTGCGAATTGGTTTTATTTTCTTTGTGAAAATAACTGTTTTACAATCTCACACCAGTCACCATGACTGACTTGGAGTTTATTGTTCCCTTTCTAAACTCTGGGTGCCCATAATTTTCCACACGGGCAGCCTAGAGTTATGTTATCAGGATATTCTGGATATTCTGGAGCTTTGGAGATGAGCTGGATGGCGAGACGTACTACCGTACTTGTTTATTTATTCCGCTGTGTATTCTATATGAGAACAAGTTTATATAACTGTCCATTGTTGTATTGAGTTGTATATTGACTCTGATTGATGTATGTATAAACTGATATAGTTCTTTGTTTAAAAGACTAGTGATTATCTATTATATATTGTTCCGCTGCGAATGTGAGATTCTAATATTGTTCATGTTTTTGTTTTTCTGTTCTTTTTTTTCTTCTATCTTCTTCTACCTCTTCTTTTTAACCCTAATGGTTCGGTTTTCCGGTATTCGATTGCGCGGCATTTGATACAGTGGACGTATTAATGTCGACTTTCGAGCGTCGAAAGATCGCAACCGTTACATTTTGAATTATATTTCATTTGCCTACGAATTAGGCCTAGTTTAAATTCCATACATACACTCATTAACATTTACAAATTATAATAAATTCAAAATTTTAAAATTAAAATTTTAGACTTCAAAATTTAGAAAATTCCAAACTTGTAAAAATCCAAGCTTTTAAATTTTCGGATTTAAGTGTTCAAGGTGTTTTAAATTTTAATTTTAAAATATTATTATTTGATAATTTATTTTTCTCCTAAACTCCAAAGTTGCAAAATTTTGAAAACTATTTTCCAAATTAAAAGTTCCAAAAATTTTAAAATTAAATTTAAAAAATCATTATTTTTGAAACTATAATTATGACAAATTAGAAATTCCATAGTTAATAAATTAAAATTTTCAAATTTGCAAAAGAAACATTTGTTTAAATTTTATAGTATTTGAATTTTCTTAATTCAGTCTTTTTTATTTAAAATATTTAGGATTCAAATTTAGCAATTAGCAAACATAATCGAGCACCTTAAACAAAACCCCTAAAATGCTCTACAAGCATATCAAATCAATCAGACAAGCCAAAAGAAAAAATTAAAGAGGGTAAGAAAACCGACTTATGGACAATTCCTTAACATCTTCCGTCCTCAGCGCAAGAGGATTGTCAACCTCCAAAACAAGATTATGCAAATTCGCTGCTGCAACCTCTGGTACACCTGAATTAAGGGCAACCACCGCTGCTCCACCAACCGCCCCAAGCATAGCAGCAACACCGATTCAGCGACATGGGTCCTACAAAACTTAACACCCAGACCGAACCCCGCAGCGATAGCAGCAGCTGTAACTATGCAAGAACTGGCGATCATCGCAGGAGGCGACAAAGACCCAAACAGAGATTTCAGTCCAGAAGATAAAATAATCTCTGCGTAACTAACATATATATGTTTTTGAAACTGTATTGGATGAAGAAGAAAAAAAATCAATGATATATATAAACATAAGAGAAAATTAGAGATCATACGCTGCCTTTGCCCGAGACTTTAAGATGTCAAGTGCTATCGATATATTTTCTTCCACTAGTTTTCTCGTGTGTTCCCTTAACATACAGCAGCTATCTGCAGCTAAATCTAATCAGAGAAGTCTCATACATGAAATAAGCTATATATGGTTTAGCATACTTAAGTACATACGAAATCACATTTGAATGCATGGGAACAATGCAAGAAAGAATTTTGCAGGCACGCTAAATAAAAGAGATCAAACATTCAAATTCTGTAAAATAGGTTATGATTTGGATTACAATTAAACGTGTATGCTTTAGATTTTGCACGAGAATACAAATAATACTTATTTAAATGAGAAAATTATATGTAGCATCAACATCAAAATATTAACATTGTGACAATCAATCCAATTGTGAGCTATTAATAACTACAAACAGATTCCCGCAGAAGTTTTTATATGGATTGCTATTCTACTAGTTTTATTCAATAGGCTAGGAGCTATCATATTTACCTCGTCGGTAAGTTTGTACAAAAGTTGTGCTTCTATACGATTGATAATTAGTTGTTCTTCTATTGTACCTAAAACAGAAAGAGTAAAAGAAGACGGTCAAAATATTTATAAAAAATAGTCTTAAATTATTACCTATACAGGATCGACCGTGATAAACCTATGTTTAATAATTATAAATTTCAAGTGAAAAGGAGAAAAATGGTTACGTGCAACATCAACATGCCCAACTCGGTTATTTACGTTAACGTGTAGAATAAAATGCATACAAGTTTATCACCATGATTAAATTTCAGACATTATTTTCTCTATAGCATACGATGATCATCAGTGTGAAACCAAATTTTTTTTCCTTTTCATGATTCATTTTAGTAATTGTGCGTAAAGATATATAGGCAAACAAATCATATGTATGATAAACTTCAGGTTTTCGTGAATGAAAGCTTCCTATCAAGCCTTTTTATTCTGAATACTTGCAGATGATGCTAATTGAGAACGGAAAAGTTCAGCACTAGAACTAAGTGGATAATTAAGAATCATATCATCAACAACAAATTAATAAATTTAGTCATGCATTGCAAAAGGACTAAATCTAATATGCCAACATGGTATAGAAATATAGTTACAGTAAAATATAATAGGCTGATTGTTATAAAATAATAGCTAATTTAGAATTATTGTCATTATTAATTTACTCAAGGGTCATTCCATTTATGTGGTCTAAGTCTTGGTACATGGATTTCATAAAACTTGGTCCATGTTTGCTTTCCTGTCCAATATGAATGGTTTTAGAAGAACTAAATTCTAAAGAACGCACTGGACAGATGACACTGAGACCATTACCAACAATGTTGTTTGTTCAATTCACCCTTTCTCATACTTTTGGACTGATCGAACAAGTTGCGCAACCCGATAAGGTACAAACTAGTCATGGATCAGGGGAAAAACAATTCACTGAGTTTATAAGGGCGAAGAGTTCGCAGTTATAAATTTATAACGGCGAACTCTTCGTTATAACGACGAACTTTTCGCCGTTATAAACCAAACCCGACAACCAGCCGTCGAGTTATTTTCCATATCATCTCATTTCCTTCAACATTTTCAGCAAACCCGATTCCTTCCACCACCTCATTTTCTTCAATTTTAACTCCCAAACGTCTAATGTCGTGCTCCTATACACAAATTAAAGCCTATTTTCGAGATCTACACCCACATAAATGTCTAGATTTTTCAAATTTTTTGCGAAATAATTCATGCATGGAGATAGTAGCATTGGTGGTGACGGTGGTGGCAGCGGTGGAGACGGCTCTAGCGAAAGTCATATTATTGTGCAGTACGATCATGAACACGGAATAAAAGATTTTCTCGAGCCCGCTGAAAATATCGAGCAAGGCGGAGGCAAAAACGAAGGCGGTCACCGCGATCGCGGAGGCCGCAGGAGTGGTCGAGCGGGCAGGACGTGCAGTGGTGTGGAGCAGACTTCCGCTAGAGCTGCCGAGCTTGATGGATTTCAGGATCAGAACCTTAGCGCGACGAAATTGCCTATGCTTTCTAACTTGCGCGCGCTTTCAGAAGGCAAATTACATGTCAGCACATTGACGAGTTCGGCTGTAAGTATTTCTTTATATGATTAAAATAATTGCAATACGTTGTTAGTTTAAATTTATAAGTAAGATTTTATTTAACTTAAGCAATCGCGGAATATCCGTTCGCGAGGTTTTTTAGCGAACATGCTTAGATATTTTCATACGAATTTGACAAATAAGAATAGAGTCGTAGCACTTTTACACGGGCTTGGATTCTATCATTTCTTAGGTAATCTAATGAACCATTTACTTAAAAAAACCAGTTAATTTATCACTTAGTAATTCAACTTGTTATGTACTCTACAATTCTAGAAATCAACCATGTTATAAATGGTGATGTGCAATTGTGCGCAGCTATTGCATTACGGTGGTAAAAAACCACTCGCACGTTCCACTTTCCTTGCGGTGAGCTAGGAATTACACCGCCTGATTTCTATGCTTACCGACATTAGCATTGAAGTGGTCTCTTTTCCATCGCTTCCATACGATGATGCTCGATGGCGTGATCTGGTACTTGTTCATGATCTTCTACCACACTTTGATGTTTCCGCTGCATTATATCAGGCCGGGGTGTTATTAGAGTCAACGCTATTCGTGCTGCCATGGACAACATACTCAGTCATTACTCTCCTGATGATGATATGGAGCTTGCGAGATTATTTGTTCTATACCTCATGGATAACTTGTTTTTTAGCATCTCGAGCAGTAGTTTAGCGGTCGGGTATATTGAGGTCACATCTCATTTGGATTTCGGTGGTGTTGTTCTATATGACTGGGGTACGCCTATTCTTGCGTACTTGTACATATGTCTCGATGTATAGTGCACCACTACGGATGCACATGTTTCATTATTTGGCTTCGGGGAGTTACTACAGTGCTGATAATTTTGTCAGGAATTTTTATTTCGTCATTTTGACTTCAGACACGTTTACTTTTTTCCCTCGTTTGTCATTTTTGTGCGCGGACAACAGGGTGCCTAGGGATAATGAATCCCGTCATGTTTATTCGGTTGCCCACAACCAAATCGATTTGAGGATGTATAGACATCAGATTATATGATATCTTCATGATAGTGTATCGATCGGCTTTGATTTTATAGAGATTGCTAGGATGCTTACCGAGCGGAGATTTCCACTCCTATTTTATCCCTCGGCGTTTGGTGCATATTGGTATCTTGGTGAGAGGTGTTAGAGACAATTGTATGAATTTGATGCTATTCCCGATGATACACACCCTCGTACCTATCGTTGTATAATTTATCCTTCAGAGCAGCTAGACCTGGCGAGAGCAGAAGATTGGTGGCCAGCTGGGACCTTTGTTATTACCAGTCCATCATACGTTGACTTCTGGGGTAGATTTTACAGTGGGTCCGGTGATACCATTACCCATGCAGCGACGACAGATTTAATCGGTCCATTTGCTATATGCCATGACATACATCCCTCGGTTGTCGAGGATCTTACCCAGTCCAATCAGGGGTACCGTGCACCCGATCATGTGTCAGCTGCTTCTCACTTCGGATGGACCATGGCAGTCCCTACTATTGGACCAGACTGTTATGTTGACATGTTTCATCCTCCAATGCACGATCAGTACCCGGATCCAACCCAGATATCTTATGCTGATCTATACGATATGCAGATAGGGTTTAGACATACATGATATGTAGAGCATAGGCATAGCCTAGACTACTATGATAGTGAACTACGTCGGTAGGCAGAGGCAGCAGCACGGCTGTAGGCACAGCTAGAGGAAGGCGTAAGAGATTTGCTGACATACAAATGTACTATGAGCATTTAGCTGGCCCGAGCGATGGTGGAGATGATGATGATGAGACGCGTCGTCGTCGTCATACACGTCCATGTACGGATAGGTGATCTTATCTATTGTATTTCATTTGTGTTTCTATATTGCTTGTGTACTTATTCTTTTGTTTTGATGTATGATATATCTATTGTATTCAGTTTATGAATCGATGTCATTATCATTTTTGTTTCTGTGTTGTTGGTGTTATTATTCATATGATGTGATGTATGATATAACTGTTGCATTCAGTTTATGTATTAATGTCATTATTTTTCATGTTTCTATGTTGTTGGCAACTTTACAGATATTTTTCCAAAAGTATAGATTACCATAACCTAATAGTACAGACAATTACATTCATTGGCAACAAACATATCACTTCCTTATCTAAAGCTAACTTGAAGACTGAGGTAATATAAATTCTAACTAACTAGTGGTACACCATTTATTACAAAAATACAGATTAAAATCAACCACCGTTATAAAAGAACCTACATAATTTACTATAGAATTACAGATTCAAAACAACTAGTATAGGTAAGGTGAATGAGAATAAGGTTTGGATATTTCCCTTGCTCTCTTCTTATAATTACAAGTTTGCCATTTTCCTCTTCACCTCTATATATACATGTACCAATTTACTTCTACTTCTTCACAATCATCTACTTCTTCTTCACTTCTATCTACATCTTCCTTACACCTTACACCGATGCCATCCTGCCCTTCTTCTATTATATCTGATATAAGAGGCTACGTGCCTTCGGAAAGTCCACGCACCGATGAGGATTGGCTTATGAAGTATCAAGAGCAGCACTATGAGGACATCCGCCGTGAGCTCCCAGATCATAGCCAACTAAGACTCTAGGAGGACGCTCAACCTTCATATGAACAACAGGCTGTACAACATCCATATAACCAAGAGCTAAGACTTCTTACAAACACACAAGAACGCTGGGAAGTCCATAATGAATGGATTCAAATGAAGCAAGAGGTTAAGTCTCCTTCATTACTATATTGTATTTTCGGAGTGGCAGTTACGTATTCCGTCATGCGAAGCGGAAACGACATTGGATGGTGCCTTATAGATGCTATAAATTTCCAATTGGTTGTGGTGTATGGGAATGGATTGATGATCCATTCTTTCGTCGAGTAGTGGAATATGCAAACGAACTAGAAGAAGAACTGGCCGTGCTTCGTAATAGGCCGAGTGCATTGGAATTTCAACGTGGTGGTGGGCATAACTAACATGTTGAAGTGTGTAGTATGTTGAAGTATGTCATATGTTGTGGTATGTTCAAGCCTGTCGTATGATTAAGTATGTTTTTGGTTGTATGTTTAAGTATGTTGTGGTATGTTGAAGTATCTCATATGTTGTGGTATGTTCGAGTTTGTCGTATGTTTAAGTATGTTGTGGTATGTTGTAGTATGTTGAAGTATGTCATATGTGTGGTACGTTTAAGTACATAGTTTAGTCTATAAATTACATCAAACATACACAACTCATATTACTATAGGTGGACATGCATTAAGCTAATACAACTCATAGAATACAAGTTACCCAAACTAATAGTCATGGACATAAACCGACCTAACACACTTGGACAAACACATGGACATACATCATACGTTGACATAGTACTCACTCAAACTGTCTAATATAATTCACCCACAAATCATACACAGCATGACTAACAAAGTGTGTTTGATGATCCATAAAATACAGGGAGTCAAAAGTTGCAATTGTAGCATTGTGGAGCTAACCGAAACAATCAATGGCCTCTGCAAACGTACACTATAGCCATTAATGCCTTGTCTTTTCAACACTGTAGCTACACTGTGCATCCGTAACTCAATCAATGACCTCTACAAATGTACACTATAGCCATTATTGTCATGTGCTTTCCAACACTGTAGCTACACCGTGCATCCGTAACTCAATCAATGACCTCTACAAACGTATACTGTAGCTATTACATTGTCCTTTCCAACACTATAGCTACACTGTCATCCGTAACTCAATCAATGACTTCTGCAAACATACACTATAGCCATTATTGCCTTGTTATTTCCAACACTGTAGCTACACTATAACTATTACGGCCTCCGCAAACGTACACTGCAGCTTTATAAAGTACTACCGACGTGGAGCAAACCGTAACCATTCAATGTTGTGTGATTCATTGTGTTTTTTATTCCATATCATTTTACTTCCTACACTTATATATACTTGCATTACAATCTACTCCGATATACAATTGCAAAAAACTAAAACAAACCTAAACCAAATTATTTACCACTTAACAACTATGGATCCTAACCTGTACTACCAATACAAACAAGACATAAACCAAAGCAACGATAATGAACAAGAAATGGACGATGAAACGGCAGAATTTCAAATTCAACAAGCAATAGTAGGATATTCTTACTTTTTTGGTAAAGGATGTACGAGAAACCGTCATGGTAGTATGCTTGGATGGATTGACCAACGATATAAGAGGGACTATAAGGATGGACATGAAAGGCTGATGCAGGACTACTTTATTGAAAATCCAACCTACAATATAAATTTGTCCCGCCATCAATTTCGGATGGGCCCAGATGTTATCTCTAAAATTTATCTCAAACTTTATGAAAACAACCCATATTTCACTTATAGGCTAAATGGAGCACTAGAACCTAGGCATTCTCCCCACATCAAAATCTGGGCTGCTTTATGTATATTAAGCTACAGAACAGCTGGTGATCATATGGATGAATATTTTAGAATTGCATCATCAATAGCAATAGAGTGCGTTTCTGTAAAATAGTGATCGAACAGTTCGACGAGGAATACTTACGAAAAGCTAGGATCGAATGATGTAAACGAAATACTAGCTAGAGGAGAAGCTAGAGGTTTTCCAAGTATGCTTGGAAGTTTGGATTGCATGCATTAGGCATGGAAAAACTGTCCAATAGGTTGGAAAGGAATGTTCACAGAACACAAAAAGGTGCCAACAATGATCCTAGAAGCGGTTGCGACCGATGATTTATGGGTTTTGCATGCTTTCTTTGGAGTACTAGGTTCATTAAATGACATAAATGTTTTAAAACAGTCATACCTATTCTTTAAACTGTCTAACAGACTTTCAACGGACGTTACATATAAAGTTGGTAATGTCGAGCATCAAACTAGATATTACCTAATCGATGGAATTTTAATACAAGGCTTTAGGGTCCCAACAAATGATAAAGAGAGCTATTTCACTGAAAAATTGGCAAGCTACAGAAAGGACATCGTACGTACATTCGGTGTCTTTTAAGCAAGTTTTCGGATTTTACGAAATCATACTCGATTTCATGACGCAAGAGTTCTATCTGAAATTATATATGCTTGTATAATAATTCATAATATGATTGTAGAGTCCAAAAGAGTTGGGTATAAAAACTAAAGGACTAATTATCCGAACATGTTTAATGGTTTTAACAAAAGACCTGAGAGAAACATTAATTCAATAGAGGAATATGTTGCCATGGTTCAACATATTGAAGATCAAGCTGCACACTTTTAATTGCGTGACCTGTTTGCGGACCATTTGTGGGCACACAGAGGAAGGAATAGTAGAAATCCATAGTCATGCTTGTAGTAGCTATTTATGGAATTGTTGATGAAGTTGTATGTTTGCTAATGTGTCTACTATATTATGTTTTAAGGTTGGTATGTTGACCATTTCGTAATATTATTATGGAACTTGTTTAGTAAAATGTTGTACAACCTTGGTTCAAAATACATAACGGTACAATAATATTATAACAAGTACATCACAAATATACACATAAACCAAATGATGCAAAGAGATACTACAAAGGTACAACACAAATACATACCTAAAATATATGACACAAAGTAACACCAACCAAGTACAATGCAACTGCACATCTAAAACCCATCCCAATACGTGCCACTTCCACTTCCACTATCTCTAACTTTCTTATAGGTTTCCAACTGCTCGGTTACTAGTTTTGGAAATAAAGGAGAAAGCCTACTGAAATCACAAGTCATCAATTTGATATAGTTCTTCTCTTGCATCAAAGCTTTCTTCTCCTCATTGGCTCGCCTCTTGAACTTTCGATCTTCCATGATAGCCTTTTGAAACTCCATTTCGTTGCATGTTTTTTATGCTAAAAAGTTAGCTCTATGCTCTCTTATTTTTCCAACGAACGTCTCTAAAGTTCGTACAAATCTTGAAAATTCCGCACTGTGTTGCTCTAACTGAATTGACTTATTTTTACCAAAAGGACGTCCCTCACTGTTTCCAAATAGCGGAGATCTTTCTTGAGAACTTGGATCGCTTCCTCCACTTGAAACAGAGTAGTTCATTATTCTGGCTTTATTTTGTTGCTCGAACATGAAGTTGTTAGGATTCTTCCATTTCGGTAAACTGGAGAGAAGCTCAAAGTACTCTTGGAATTTTAATGGTTGACCGTATTGCAGCTGATAAGCCTTATGCGATTCTTCATTCTGTAGAACAAATCCAAAAGTGTATGAATATACAAAACTAGTCAAACACGTTACCATTTCAAAGAAATGTAAAATAATATTTTACTTACAATGTCATAAGGAGCGGCACTGCTTTGCTGTCTAGTCTGAAATATGGTAAGTGTTGTCAAATACTTTTGGCATGCGTAGTTCATAACTCGATATCCTCTTTTGAGTGATCCCTATGTTCTCTTCAACTGTACCAAGGTGTTGTAAAAATCCGCAACTCTTTCCCAAAATTTCTGGCCTTTCATATTATTGCCAGAAATACTATCTTATGAAATGAGTATTCATGATTTAGAAGTGAAATATATTGTTCAGAAGTAAGCTTAGCTTATTTTTTTTTCTACCGTCAGCTGCTACTCCTTCCTTTTCGACATTTTCCACGTTAATGTCTTCTATGCCAACGTTTGCCTCCACTGCAACTGAATCTCTAAGTTGTTTGTCGAAAATTCCACTTAAGGATTTCCACTTCTTCTTCTTCTTGTTATATTCAGAGCTCGGGGGCGCAAGCATCTTTGCAGCGGCTTCGTCATTGCATTCTTCTGTATTTATTGCATCGTCTTCTTGATTTTCATCTTCCTCCTCCTCTAAACTACTAACGGTTTCTTCATTAGCAGGAGCCTTACGTGCATAAGAATATTATATTTGGAGATTCTGCATTGCTTCATGGTCACGAATCTCTAATTGTTGTGCATTAAGATGATGATGTTGTAGTTGATCGTTTTGCATCATCAAAGACATGTACGACGAATGACCTTCGTATGCACTTAAAGGAGGACGTTGTTGGTAATATGGTTGCAGAGCAGTAGATTGAGTGGGAGGAAAGTTAGGAGGAGCGAGTAGTTGGTAAGGTTGGCTATAAGTGTAACGACCCAGAATTTTGAACGAATTAAATTGAGAATATTTAATTAATTTTAAATATTTGAATGATAATTTAATTTGAATCCCCGATATAACTTTGAAAATTTGCGATTAAACTTTAAAATTTAATCTATTATAAGTTGAATAAAATTTGTATCTTCAATTGTAAGCCGAAGAAAAATATTTCAAAAGCTTTTAAAATTTATATTGATGATACCGAAGATAATAGAAGCTTCAGAATCGAATTTAAAACTGTTTTGTTCAGTTTAGAAATTTATATCGTTCAACCGAATTTAAAAATAGCCGTCCGAGGCGCAGTCTCGGAATTCGACCAAACCCGTTCCATTGGGTCCGCAATATTGAATTATTGTCGGATTTCAAATCTCGTATTTTTCGGAGTTTGTATGTGTGCACACGATAGATCAACACGTTGAAGTTTTTAAACGAATTTAATTTAAAATTAAAATTTTTAAATTGGGTCAACCGCAGCATGTTCTCTCCCCAAAAACGCGCCTGCAATCACGAAAATTTATCGTGCAAACACGACTCCTTTCTGATGAATCACGTACTCGTGTCCCCTTTGTTTTCTTTTATCACACGAACATCTTTTCCTTTTCACTTTACTTGATAGCCGAGAGTTTTTCAATCCATCCTCCTCTTTTTGGAATCATGGCGGCAACTCATTTCAAATCGCCCTCTTCTTCTTTCCGTTCGAATCAACGAAATCTCGTCCTCCTCAAAACATTCGATTGAGCTTCGTCTGTCATCGTCAGTTCGATTCAAGGGCATGGGGAGGAGCAACGGTTCGTGGTGGGTATCGCGAAGTTCGCGAGTCACGGGGGAGGCTCGCATATGGCGGCGATCAACGTGTGGAGACTCGCGATGGATTCGAAGATGAAGGTGGGTCACGGCAGTCGAGCTCGGCGATTTAGGGGTATCGTGAGTGGCACGGTGGAGTTGTGGAGTTGGGCGAGTTCGTCGGCAGGCAATCGAAGAGGGTCGCGATCAATTTCATGAGGCTAGGGTTCGATTTCGTGTGTCACGACTGGTATGTGTCGAGTGGGGGGAACTCTGGGTTGCCTTGGTCGAGATGCTCGGTGATGGGGATGTCGTGATCGAAGTCGTCGAGGAGACGTCGTGGTCGCGAGTTCTTCAGTAAGGTATAATTAGCTTTGTTAATCCTTAAGCATATTGTTTTAAATTTACAGTAAGGTTTATCACCATTTAAAATTTATAGAAATTAGAAATCTTTACAGTAAAATAAATTACTAGTTTATTTTGGAAATAATTTAGTTAAGTAAATTTGTTAAAAAAAAATTGGTTATTTTAAAATAATGGAATTTGTAAATAAAATTATTAGGTTGACCTGTTTAATTTTTCTAAGTACTCAAAAGATTTCCAGAGGAAAGATAAATATGTAAGTATACACTTTTAATTATTAGCTAGGTTTAAATTAACTTATTTAATTTTTAGTGGTTAAAAATAAAGTAGTTTAAAGGAAATTTAGTTTAAATTAAATTTTTAATTGAATCAATTATTTAAGGACAATATTGGTTTAAAATGAAACTATCAGTTAATTTAACTATTAAAATGAAATCACTAATGAACAAAAATTTTAAAATGGAAATTTAATTGTGTAATTGTTCGAATATTAATAAACTGTGTAAATGTTTATACAAGGTTTAAAATCAAGAAACAGCCGAAATTGGAAAACGGATTGCAAAATAAAAGCTAAGGTGAGATTTTTCTCACTCAAAATTAATTGCAGTTTTTGATTGATATGTTTGCTATTTGGATGTGATATTAGATATAGTAGGATATATCTATATATATATATAGCAATATATACATATTGGCATATGTATATATTGGATTGATTGATTTCCCGCCTCGTATAGCGGATGAGACCCTATTGCACCGTTAGTAAGCGGATGATTTTATAAAACCCATATACCGCGATATTCCACCTCGAAGTGGAATTGGTATTGTGCTAACGTCTGTGGATGCAGGGAAGCAGGTTGGAGGGATCCAACTGGATTCCTCAACTGTATTTATTTATTTACAGATATTGATGTATATTCTGTTATCATATTGATATATGATATTGAATGTTGTGATTGACTAATTGGTGCGTTGCATCATTGGATTCATCTTTGAAAAATTTAAAAATAACGATGTTGATTTTAAAAGAGATTTTTGAATTGATTTATTTTAAATAAATAAACGTTAAAATTTTGAAGTTATAAAAGTTAAGATTTTTGTGAATTATAACCGTAAGGTGATTTTTGAAATAAATAGTTTAAGCAATTTATAAAATGGTTTGAACTGAGATTTTTGAATTTTTGTAAACGGTTTATTTAAAAGATTTAAAAAGTCGATATTTATAAATTTAAAATGTTGGTATTTTAAAACGAGTTTTTATAAGCGTTAGAATGAATTATTAAGAATTTATAAATAACTGAAATTTATAAATTGTGAAAATTATAAATGGAAATGATTTTGTAAAATAAAGGAAGTATAAGTATTTAACTTATAATATGGATTGTTGGTATAAGATTTGAGTTATGAATCAAATTGTAAATAAAGGAGATTTATTAAATCGAAGTTGTTATAAAATAGAAATAGAATGTATAAACGTTGTTTTATAAATTCGAAATCAATTGAATTTGATAAATTAAATGAAGAAGATTAAGAAGGGAAATTATCCACGATTTTGAATAATGGATAATCCTTGAAACAAATGTGTAGAAAAGACTGAAATTTGGTTAGTGAAGTATATTTACGATTTTGGACAGTGAATATATCGTTAAGTAAAATGGATTTATTTTTGAAGAAGTGATATTAAAAAAATGAAGTTAAACATTTTAAAGATGTTTTAAAATGTATTATGAATCGAAAGCATAGATTTCAACATTTATTGTTGAAATAGACGTTTTCGAAAATATAAGGAAATGGTGGACTATAACATTGTTGTTATAGTAAATGATTTCCGAAAGGAAATATTTTTATTTAGTATTGGGATTTATACATCTGTCTTAATTCCGAATCCCTATACTAGTGATTTTGAGTCGTCGTAACGATGTTTTACGTAACATTCGTTTTGACCCAAATAAATGTGTTAAAAGAATATTTTCCTTAAAGAATGAATAAATACTTAATTTTTGATTTAAGTATATCAAATATTTTCAAACGTTGGAAATAAATAAATTTGTGAAATACTTATTATTAAATAAGTAGGGAAATGTTTTTCCAATATGAAATAAACGTTTGAGAATTATCTTTCTAAAGATAAGTCGAAAGTGAATGTTGAAATCGATTTGAAAATCGTATATCTGTAGATATTTGAAAATATAAATTCACTATGGAATTTATAAAAGAAATGGGAATTCGTTTTAAAAATAAACGTTGATTTATTTTTAAAGTGTGGAAATTCTATATCTAGTAAAGATATTTTGGAAATAAATAATTTGGAAAATTTATTTGGAATCTGATGATGTTGCGCATCTTTATTGATAGTTAAATAACCGACTATCAATAATTACCTTGAATGGGTATTTGTTGTGAATTGGATGAATTTGAATGCCACACTTATTTTTGAATAATCGCTCACTATTCGGGTTAGCCGGGAAGGACCATGGGGTCGTATAACCCATTCCGAATATGTGATACGTCGTAATGAATTGCATTTGATGACCGGTGTTGAAGACCGGAAATTTTTGAAAACGGAAGGATTACCGTCGAGTTACTCTACATCGGCTGATCTCCGATTTAGAGGTTTTTATCACCCTTAGTGACGGGAAGTCCGGACGTGATTGAAAATAATCCGGAATTGCAAGGGCTTCGTGAGAAGTGCCTTCGGTTCTGTTCGATCCCGGAACAGACTTGTATGGATTGTGTGTCTGACGTTACAATTTGAGATATAAAGCTGATTTCTTTCAAATACATTTCTGTTGGTGGCGGAGAATTTATTCTCTTAGCTTAACACCCTTCTCTGAGACGTACGAGCTCAGAGGTTATGTAGTTGAAATTTATCAGCAATATACTCCCAATTTGGTAACGTGGCATACTGAGTGTTGCTGTGAAATGATCAGTGTTTGATCATTTGCGATATGATCATTTGTTTGATCTTATATCTTTGTGATCATAGGTTTATCATTTGTTTGACCCGAAGCATGGCTTTGTAGAAAGCGTAGCTTTGTGGACGAGACTTCGTTGAGCCTCACACCCCGGAAATGGTCAAAACAGGAAGGATGCGGCAAGGTTCTAGGGAGTAGCGCCCCTTAGTGTATGTCATTCCTTCTGGATAATGGTGGTATCATGGTATGGAGCCCAGATACTTAACCTCTGTGGTTACTGCATTATTATTATTATGTGGTTTGTTGCGAATCGGGGATCCTCGGGAAGATCGGTGACGATCGGGGGATGGAATACGCGTGTCAGTAGTTACCTATTTTTGCAGAGGTAACCCGGCCTTGTGTTGGCAGAGATCCGGTTAGGTTCTCGGGTCGTCTATTCCAGGGACGTACCCATCGTGGCATAGGAAGTTCCTTAGCCTAACCATTTGTTGGAAATCCAAAGAAACAATACGAGACTTGTACGGTTTTAGTTGTAGAACCTACCATCTAATATGGCAGCTATAGTAAGCATACTATAATGGTACCTATGCTGGCTAAGATTTATATTCTACTTTCGAAATGTTTTCTACACTATGCTATAATAATAATATCAAAAAGAATTTGATTTTGCGTAGTAAGCATCTTTGACTATCATAAGGAGAAATCTTCTCCAATTCTGCGTTTGCATTGTGTGTGTGGCAGGAGGCCTTATGGTAGTTTCATTTTCCAAAAGCATTGCGAATCTATTTTAAAATATCCCTTTGTTGTCTTTTAAAGATAAACTGTTTTACGATCTCACACCAGTCACCATGACTGACTCGGAGTTTATTGTTTCCCTTCTAAACTCTGGGTGCCCACCAATTTCCACACGGGCAGTCTAGAGTCAGGTTATCAGGATATTCTGGAGCTTTGGAAGCAAGCTGGATGGCGAAACGTATCACCTATATTTAGTATTATTCCGCTGTGTATTCTGTATGAGGACAAGTTATATAACTGTCCATTGTTGTATTGAGTTGTATATTGACTCTGATTGATGTATGTAAAAACTGATATAGTTCTTTGTTTATAAAAGACTAGTGATTATTTATTATATATTGTTCCGCTGCGATGTGTAAGATTCTGATATTGTTTTCTGTTCTGATGTTGTTCTGTTGTTCTTCTTCTTCTTTTCTTTTTCTTCTTCTCTCTTTCTTCTACTTCTCTTTTTCTTCTACCTCTTCTTTCTAAAACCATCACTATTCGAGTTTCCGGCGTTCGATTTCTCGGCAGTCGATAAAGTGAGTATCGATGTCGAATTTTCGAAAGTCGAAAATTTTGGTACGTGACAATAAGAGAAGTTTGAATACGATGAATAGCCGTACTCATGTGATGAACGAAGTGTTTGTTGTTGGTGTGGTGGGCGTTGGTTGGAAAACCCCATGGAAGGGTATGTGGACATGGGTTTCTTGCTAACAACTTTTTTGGCAGAACGTTTAGATGAAGAAAACATTTTTAGAATTAAAGGAGGAAGAAGTAATGATGAGGTGGTGTGAAAGGAGGAGAAGGGTGGTGGAATATATAGAGGGGGATTAAGTGGAACGTTGGAACATAGCCGTTGTGTACAAAATGACTATGTTTTATAATGGCGAAGTCTTCGCCGTTATAAGTTTGTAACGGCGAAGATTTTGCCATTATAAACTTATAACGGTGAAGACTTTGCCATTATACTCACCAGCCTCTGTTTAGTTCACTAGCCACGAAATCAGTTCAAACTAGCCACAAAGAAGTAAACAAGCCACACATGGTTGCTCCGTGGCTTGTTTAGCAACTGAACAAGCCATTATTGGTCATGCCCTAAAATCTATACATATTGTATAACACCATTTTGAATATGGAGAAAGAAAAGATAACAATGAATTGTTTGATTATTACAATAACAAAGAACAAGGGACACTGCTTCTAAAATAACGATAATATTTTACCTTTGTCAACTGAATTTAACTTCAGAGCATACAATCTTTGAGCATTATCTTATATTGTAATATCAACCTGGTAATATATATTTGGACAAAAAATAGTTAAAATGAAAAGAATAAAATGCAGCGCAAAAATCCCGATTATACAAGAATTTAAATAAAAACAAAAATAATCATTTTGATCATTCGTTGAAACTTGAAAGTGATGGAGTTATAAATTTAAAGTAACATGAGTCCATGAAACTACTAATATGCAAAAAGACTGATAGAGGTCTCTACTCATCAACAACTACCATAAAATGTCATTGTGTTATTACATAATGGCGTTAAAAAGGATTTCAGTGTCTCTTATGATTTATTCCACCGAGACGTACAATTTGCAATACATTTGGACACAAAATTGTGCTACATGCTGAACAGAATAAACCACAATGGATACTAAAAAATACTACCAATGTTGAAGGCTACACTCCTAGGGATGATGAAATCATTGTTAATGATGAAGGTTACTCTCCTACTAGTTCAAACGGTCAATTACCAATTTGATATTTATTGAAATTGACATTATTTTTTTTATTTTAAACCGCAATAAATACATCTACTTTGTATCTTTTTAGGCTATGACACATTTTGCCTTTAGATGCAAGATGCATCAAACAAGTGGAAATCACAATTCAATAGGAAAATATTTCAACAACATAAAATAAAAGTTAAAAATAAAATAATAGAGAAAGTGGAATAAGCATGAAGAGCCTCATTTGCGTCATAGTTTTGAGGGTCTCTATTTAATCTTTTGTGAAATGCAGGCTTTAAGTTTAAGCCTCATTTGCAGCACGGTTTTAAGTTTATCTACATGACAACTAAATATATAATAGTTCCACTATGTTCAACTCAATTTTAAGTCACTAAGAGGAATTATACTGCCATGATAATGAAGTTAAGTTATATTGGGTTACATTATACTGATTGTATGCTTGATGAAATTTTTTAATCAACTTTCAACCTTTTCATACTATTCCACCATCAAAGTGATTAATTATCACCAATATCCATCAAACTATGATTAACTAACATAAAAATAAAAATAAATACCTTTTGGTCCTATTTCCTATCATCATTTGAATCTTCATCGCTCATCGGAGTTTGGAGTGATGCGCGGCTATATCTCAATGTGTTGCACCTCAGAGTGCTATGGTGCTCATCGACGCCGTCAATAGTTTGGTGCTCCTTAGCATTGGCATGCTGCTGTCCTCTAAGGATTAAACTCTACTAGCATTAGGGCAAAAGGGAAATCAGAAGTTGAGATTGAATCACAAGCATAGTGATTGGTGAGTTGAAGCGATTCTGGATTAGTGCTTTGATTGGAGAAGTAGGCAGAAGCGATTGTAGAGGAAAATAAAGTTTTGGCACTGAACGAAGATTATAAAGGCAAATTGGTGGGCTTCAAAATTGGATTGATAATTTTTCACTATTTATATTTTTTTATATTTTAAAGGTTTTTTTGCTTCGATTGTTGACATAACCGAGGCAAATGAGTGGTCTATTGCTTTGGTTGTGTTAAAAACCAAAACAAATGAGTAGTTTATTACTTCGCTTGTTAAGGAGTGGCCAAAGTAAATGATACTGTTTGCTTCGGTTTTTAACACAACCGAAGCAAATGAGGCAAGGCAACATGCATATTGTGTACTAGTGAATAGAGCGGGTAGACCCATGACCCATTCTTGAGAGCTTCAGGTCAAGGGTTCGGTAGGGGCTTAGAAAACACTTCCTAACCCGACCATATCAATAAGATCTCATAAAATCGCTTTATTATTATATTGGTGAATTGTTAATCTATTTAAACATAATTGATTGTAACATGGATATTATAATGTTTATTCAATAAGTTGTAGGACTTTTATAGTATTAAGTCGTGTCACTGGTAATTATACAACAATATATGCATATTTATTCGAACTATGATTGAACCCCTCATTTTTATTATCTTTGCTTATCATTATAAAAACATTGTTATTTATATTCATTGTATCATTTAGTGAAAATCCCTCTTGTAGATAAAAGAATACATACATACAATTTTGAATAAATATATAGATCCTCATCAGGCGTTGGGGTAGGATGGGTCTACCTTGATCCATACGGGTTTCGAGTTCAAGGCGAAAATCAAGACCTGCACTAGGTTTATAGAGCCGGTCTAGGACGAGGTTAAAAAACCCAGGGCAGGTCTGGGGCATAGAAAACCTACAAAACCTATCCCACTGCCATTTCTATGCACCATAAATTCATTCATGTTCACCATTGTATCATGTCTTTGCATCAAAATAGGATACATATTCATCTAAAATAGCAACCAATCATCACAAAACATTCACTCAATTTCTAATGCCATAGTTTTCCTCCTCAATAGCCTCCAATTGCCTTCTAGAACAAAAGAGAAACAAGACTTGAATTGATTATTTATTATTTATACAGGCCCATTTGTGTCCAAGTTCAAATTGAGCCAAGAACAGACCATTGGTGCCTTGGTCACCTCCACCAGTAGACGGGTGCATATTACTCCTGGCAATCGCTAGTTTATGGAAATGTGGTTTTCATCATAACTTTTTCCTCCAACTACCTCCATTCCGCCTTTGGTCATCTGAGAACATCCATAGAAACTAGCCCTATATTTCTAAGTCTAGTTTATCAATTTATTCACTTAATTTAACATGTAATCATCAAATTACTATAATTTAACACAACCTGGTTTCTAAGTTGCTTTTATTAACCAAATCATACTTAAATATGAATTTAGATGTTTATAGGTGTTCATGTACTCTATTATAGCGATCTTATCATAATTAAAGGATTGTGATTGTATTACATGAGGAGAAAAGGATGAATCGTTCACTAATTTCACTACTTTCTGCTCGAATCTCCACTGTCCAGTCTAATGCACCTCCTCACTTCAGATTTCCGCCTCTAAATTGTTATTGTAGATAGCCTCTTCCGATAGCTCTGCAACGTCGCTAGTCTCACATGATTTGGTTGAGTTTAGAGAGAGATACAGTGATTTGAATCTTGGTATGTTAAGAAGTAAAAGGAATGAGGAAGTATAAGTGATCGACTGGTTTCTAAAGTTGGAATACATGATTTTTTAGTGGTAGGAGGGAAAAATTGTCCTCTCTAATTCAAATTTAAATTTCAAACCCAACTTCTGGTACCCATTCAATCAAAAACCATTTCACCCATAATTTCTTTATAGGAGCTTCAAACGAGGTAAACCAAAAAACCGCGTGAATCAAAAAAAGAGACGGTCGGATTTGCTCTTTTTTCATCATCAAATTCCAAAGTTGGGGAAATAACTAATTTTCCTCTCATTATTTTTTATTAATTTAATTAATTTTTTGAATTCAACTAATTTCACATTTTTATTATTAATATTTAATTAAAATATATACTATATTTATAGGTATTACATTCTTCCCCCTTAAAATAGTTTCATCTCTAAAATTTCTAAGGAATGTATAATGTAATACACCACTTGCTCGTCAAATATATACCAATCAAGTCAGCAAACATACCATCCAATTTAAGCAAACAATATATGGATAAATAATATAGATAGAATATAAGTATGAATAATGCCATGTACTTGCAGTTTCTATACTTACAATGCAGAAATGCAGCTAATGCAACCAATATGAATGTAAAAAGATGGCATATCAGGCATGATGCACAACATCCTAATATAAGCATATACATATTTCTATATGAATGCAAATCCAATCATATATATATATATATACAATCTAACAATCAATTCATCCAAGGCATCCAATACTAGGTTGTTTTGACTCAAACTGGTCTACTTTGGTCCTGAGTGTTGAACCTAAGCTCTGATACTTAACAACCTGTCCTTCATATTACCTGAAATCAATGTTGAATGACATTGTCTAACTTTCAAATACCACAAAACATGGTTTGTCGGGGTAAAATTAAAGCAAATCACTATACCAATGCATGACGATGGAATCTCATAGGGAAACGATAACATATAATATAATGAACATACATTAACATAATATGATAAATAATATATATAATAGACTGCACCGCCGGACTGAAAAATAAATATCAATACAAAAGGTCAAAATATTTGATACAATAAGTCTCATATATAAATAACATATCTATCATATACTACTATAAAATCAAGTATATATCCAAAGTATCGACATCACGCCTCCAACGTGCTCCAGCGCCACTTTGATAGCGTATCCTCAAAAGCACCTAACTCCCAAACTACTCAATCGAGTACTTGAGAGTTGTCATGACATAAACAAACAAAGACAAAATGCGGTCAGACATAAAGCCTGGTGTGAGGGGACCTCTCTCGAAATAATGTATATAAAAAATGATACATATATAAAACATGAAGCTACTAAGGCACATTTGGTCCTCTCCATAAATGCGGCTTAGGGGTACTCCGAACGACCGATAAACAAGTAAAGTAAACCCATCACAAAAGTAGTGAATCACATAACTTGCTCTTTTCCAATAATCAACGAGTCTGCACAACTAATATAATGTGACTGATATGTAACCATATACCATGATAAGGTAACCTATTATACAAATGCAGGTGCAATTTAAACATCATAATATTAGCCTATCCCAAAATACACAACAATAGTTTCAACCAACTAATATAGCATACACAATATAACGATAAGCGATAAACTAATAATATAAATTGATAGACACATCATTATTGATCAGTAGAATCCATGGTAGACTCGTGCCTATGGTAAATAAAGTCAATGTAAAATTGAACCATAGACCCCGTGTCACATCTAGTATGATCGAACTCGTGCAGATCTCACCATACCCTACATCGAGCATAAGTGTTATATGATCTACTCTTGATATCCGAAACCCGAGTCCATGTTGGACATCCATCAATAATTCAAATTATCGTGATCCAACAATTCCCATTGAGGGTTCAAAATAAATAGAATCAATACCAGATTATACTATAGACCCCGCATCGCATTTAGCTTTGACCTAACCCGTGCAGAGCTCACCGTACCCCACATTGAGTATGGTGACGCATGACCTACTTTAAATATTTGAAACCTATATGGATCTCACCGTACCCCTATCGAGAAAAATTTATATATGATCCACTTGTAGATGATCGTCGTCATCTCCCCATCGGTCATCATGAATTGCTTAACAAATTTGCATAACATCTCTACAAAAGAGAATGCCAGGCCTGTCCCGTGTAATATACTATTGGGACCATAAAGGAATATCGATGCCATATAGATGTATATTTAACTAAATAAAATACCATGTAATCAGATATGCTTATCACAAACGAAGACTGATATCTCGTCATCGTCTATCTATATGGATGACCGCTACTATAAGGCCAATAATATGTACGACCGCTAATATAAGGTCAATACGATGTATGGTCATTAATATAAGACCAATACGATGTATGGTCCCTAATATAAGAACAATACCATTCAGTAAAACATGCCTACCCTAAGGTCAAAACCAAAGGTTACAGATTAACTCCGCTTAATCATCCATGCTCACCAAATGTAACTGTACAACCAATCAATGCACCAATATCATATTCGATCGCTAATAATCGCATACATCAGCCTCCAGATTTCGAGCTTTGCCTTGCATTCTACTTTGCTATGTAGCCCAAGGTCACCCAGAAGTAACGCCAAAGCATTGTTCCAAATCACAACCGAAACTGGGGAAAATTCCCCATCAAATTGCACACTGCCTAGGCATGCTGCTTAGGTCTGCACCCCACCGATGCATTGGTGGTTGCTTGTCCCAAGCAGTAAGCCTGGGTAGATACTAACAAAGCCACTTCAGTTAGCAATTCATACGCCATTTCCTCCGTCGCTTCACTAGATGGACCGCCTAGCTCCTCTAGCCTGCTATCATTACCTCTTTCAAAGTCCATTAGTTCAAATTTTGAAGTGGTTCCTTATGTATTCGAAAAAAATTTCAATACGAAATTTACTCTTTTATGTGTAGAGTTTCGCGAGACGATTTTATCGACCCAACTTCCTTTAACACGCCAAAATGAACTTAGCCGGTCATGTCACATCACGTAATGGTCACATGAGTCTCGATGCACCCACCTATGCACATATATGCATAAATGTACATGCAAACACGCATAAAATTCATTGGAGCATTTACTCGATCATATTCCGTCATGCAACTTAACACACCTGATACTTACTATGGCTACCTGAGATTGCTTGTTACTTGATTATATACACATATGGATTTTCCTATGCACATATATAATTTATTATGCAATTATATTTATTCATGCATACACTACCATCATCAACAATTTTAATTACAATACAAGAATTGTATTTATTATTATATATAACTTCAAAAAAACAAATACAATTACTTACTCATATATATATGTACACGTATATTTAAACAATTTGATTATTTAAAGATAAAATCTTACTTTTATTAATCAAATCTTTCTACAAAAGCTCAATATCTTTTTCTGTTATTTTACAAAATCACTCCATTGTTTTATAAAATCCAATACAAGCTTATAAATCATTTTAAACCTTTATAAAACTTAGTTTCTTTATTAAAATTTGGCGTTTACGTCATATTATTTTATAAAACTTTATAACCAATTGTTAAAATAATTCCTTCATAGTATTTTATAAAATCTCATACTTTTATAAAATATCTGTTATACTATTTTATAAAATCTCATTCTGTTTTATAAAATATATCATTTATACTATTTTGTAAAATCTCGTTTTGTTTCATAAAATATCACATTTATACTATTTATAAAATCTCATTCTATTTTACAAAATATATCTTTCACTTATAAATTATTTCTTCATTTAAATAATGTTTATAAATACTAATTAAGCTTCATTAAGCATCTAATCACTTTAATAATAAGTGTAGAGCTCATAACTTACTTAATTAGTTTACTAACTATATTTTACAAATATTCCATCTTCTTATAAAACCATTCGGTTTTAAATAATATTTACAAGCACTAGTTAAGATTTATTAAGCCTATAATCACTTTAATAATAAGTGTAGTGTCCAAAACTCACATAATTAGCTTACTAAATTTTCTAAAATAAATTCAAATGGTTTAATTAATACCAACTAATAATATGCACATAATCATATACCAAATTAGCATCTAATTCATCACAATATCACTCACAATCATTTAATTAGCCAAAATCAATTCTATGGCTTACTAACTTTTCTAAAATTAGTAATTAAGGTTTCTAACAAATAATTAGCTTATGTAGTCATGTTTGCAATGCGAAGACAAGCTTAAATCAAACCAAACATTCTCTAAATCACTTCATATAACTTCATAATCATCAATAAACAAATTAATGAAGTTTAATAAGTAAATATAGTTAGAGAATCATCCTACTCACTTTTCTTCTCCAGACCAAGCTCAAAATACAAAACCTGTTCCATGCTCCTCTTGAAATTTGAGATGAAGCTCCAAACTTCAGTTAAAGCTAATTCGTTGATGGGTTATGTAAGGAATTGGATGAGAGGAATTATGATGATTTTATCATGATTTGTTGGAATTTAATTGAGTATTAATTAGTGATTTTGGTTTAAAGGATTAATAAAGTAATTAGGAAAAGATTTGGAGAGAAAGCAAAAAGCTAACGTGGAATGAAAAGTGAATGGAAATAATGAAGAGTAAGTTAACTGATAGGCTAACTTATGGTTCTAGCCCAAATTCATTTTTTTCTTAAGAAATTACAATTCACACTAAAAACTCATCGACTACATACATAGCCTAGTTCATACTCATTCTTCTTGCGACAGAATTGCGGTTCCAATGGTAGGTGCCTTGAGTTTCAATTCATCCGTCTTTGAAAAATCGAGTATAATGGACATTCTGTCAATTCGCGGTTAAATATTTCAATATGCGGGTTGTAATATCAATATCCAAACCTACGTCTATATTCGTAACCGTATCCATATCCACATTCATATATGCATCCATATCCATATCTCGTTACATGTACCTGCACCACTAAAGATGGCAATGGGGCGGATCTATGGTCTAAACTTGGTAAATCCACCTCTGTTTTAACGTACCAAAATCAGCCCCATCAGTTCATCAAGGCGGGTAGATCCATGACCCATTCTTGAGAACTTTAGGACAAGGGTCAGGGCTTGGAAACCATGCCCCAACCTACGGGTATTATAATGTTTATTATAACACAGATCACTGAGTTCTCCTAAAATCGCTTTATTATTATAGTGGTGATTTGTTAATCTATTTAGACACAACTGATTATAACATGGATATTATAATGTTTTATTCAATAAGTTATAGGTCTTTTATTGTATTAAATTGTGTCACTAGTAATTGTACAATAACATATGCGTATTTATTAGAACTATGATTGAACACCTCACTTTTATCACCTTTGCCTACCATTGTGAATACATTGTTATTTATATTTGACATATCATTAAGTGAAAATCTCTCTTATAGATTAAAAAATATGTACATAAAGTTTTGAATGAATTATAAAGCCTCACTGGGTCTTGGTAGGGCGGGTCTATCGTGACCCGTATGAGTTCCGAGTTCGAGGCAAAAATCCAGAACCACACTAGGTCTATGGGGTGGGTTTGGGCTGGGTTAAAAAAATCCCGGGTGGGTCTAGAGCATATAAAAACCACCCCAACTTATCTCATTGCCATTCCTACGCGCCCCAAACTCGTTCACATTACACAATTACCATTGTATCATGTCTCTGCATTGTAATAGCATACATATTCATCTCAAACAGTAACCTATCATCACAAACATTTACTCAATTTGTAATGTTTTGTTTGCCTTGTCAATAACCTCCAATCGCCTTCCAGAACATAAGAGAAGAAAATTTCAAATTGATCGTTTATTATTTATATATGCCCTTTTGGGTCTAGGTTCAACTTAAGCCTAGAATATGCCATCGATTCCCCGGTCACCTCCCTTAATGAACAGGTGCATATAACTCCTCGCAATTACCAGGTTATGGAAATTTGCCATTTTCATCATCGATCTTACCTCCAGCTGTCTCCGTTCCGCCTTCGGTCACCCGAGAACGTCCTAGAACCTAGCCCTACATTTCTATATCTGGTTTATTAATTTATTCCCTTAATTTAACATGTAATCATCAAATTACTATAATTGAACATAACTTGGTTTCTAAGTTGTTGCTATTAACCAAATCCCAACTAAATCCAAATTTAGATGCTTATAGGTGTTTATCTACTCTATAATAGCCTATATATCATAATTAAAGGATCATGATTGTATTTATGAGGAGAAAAGGATGAATCATTCACCAATTTCACTATTTTCTACCTGAACCTCCGATGTCCGACCTACTGCGACTCCTCACTTCAAATTTCCGCCTTAAAATTGTTACTAGTAGATATCCTCCTCCGATAGCTCTGCAACATTGCTAGTCCCATGAGATTGGTTGAGTTTAGAGAGAGATATGGTGATTTGAATCTTGGTATGTTAAGAGGAAGAAGAAAGGAGGAACAAGTGATTGAGTACTTTCTAAAACTGAACGCAGGTGACTTTTTAAGTGGTAAGTGGGGAAAACTGTCCACTCTCTAACTCAAATTTAAATTTCAAACCCGACTTTTGATACCCATTCAACCCGATACCATTTCACACATAATTTCTTCATACGAACTCCAAATGAGGCAAACCAAAGTAATACGCATATGAGAAAAATGTGGCGGTTGAAATGGCACTTTATTCATTGTCAAATTCCAAAGTAGCCCTTATATTCTCTTCGAGCTCTCATGTACTTTCTAAGATTGTTCCCCCATTATACTCTATGATAGAATTAAGGGTATGCCCTAGGGACAATAATGTAATTTGTTACATATATCTAACTCGATAACCAATCTTTTACGAAATAAAAGGCATTTTCTTTCTGTTATATACTTGTTATAATATGTTATAAATAACTGATTATTCAATTTAAGTATAACAAAAAATCCATAAATGGTGTGTTTTATGACAGTAATCACAAAGAGTTGTTGTAACATCCCCCTACTTAGAGGCCCAAAACTAACTGCTACGGGTGTTGTAGTCATCCATAGTTATTAATCCTTGGCGACCAAATACGATGGTGTTAGATTCATTGATACACAGAAACACACGAATATGGAAAAAATTTAAAACATCAAACATGATTACATTCTATTTCAAAATATTTCCAATTCATTACATCATCCCCAATCGTCAACCACGTTCAGAGAAAATATATTTATTATAACATACGCCAAGAGTGATATATGAAGATGCCCCCTTGGATGATCAAAGTATATATAGATAATATAACAACTTTTCCATTACAAACAACACAGCGGAATCAAAATAAAAGAGAACTCTAGATATCTATAATGCCTCATGTACGTCTCCGAAAGCTTTATTCATCTAATGAGGTACCTGAAAACATCAAATCTCAAACTACTCCAAATAATTTGAGTACCCGAAAATATTAAGGGAAAAACATAAACTTCGAGTTAGACATAAAGCCTGGTATGAATAATAATCTACCGTCTCAATCATTTAAATATCTAGTGAGACCACGCCGCTTAGCGGAATGGTTTTTCCCCTCGCTAGTATCCTAAAACCTTTATAAAACCATACACTATGCTCCTGCATTCACAATGGTTAAAACAAATCAAAACAACATAATATGATGATATGCAAAACAAATGAATCAATTCTGGATTACCCATCCCAATTCATTCTGATTATCGATCTTAATTATAGTTTTTAGGCTTACTATTAACCTATTAGTTTTCATGGGCTGACTAATAACTGGTAAAAAGTTTAAGGACTCCCTATCAAATTACATAGTTTTCATGGGATCACTATGAACCTATTGGTTATTCCAATATCTTTACACTTGCCTAGTTTTCATGGGTTGACTAGGAACCTATTAGTAACTCTAATATCTTTTCTTCTTATCCTAGTTTTCATGGGCTGACTAGGAACCTATTGACATCTGTCAATATCTTAATCCGGATATAGTTTTCATTGCTTAACTACAAACCTACTGGCCTCTGCCAGTATCAAATCATAGCTTTCATGGGCTTACTATAGACCTATCTTTCTGACATCTTCCTTTATATATAGTTTTAATGGGCTAACTCTGAACCTATAGGCCCCTGCCAATATCTTTTGCTATACACAGTTTTCATGGGCTTACTAAGAACCTATTGGCCCCTGCCAATATCTTTCTTTAATATTTTAGCAACCTATATTCTGGTCTTCCTGACCTCCTGGATGCAATTCTACTTATTCGGGAGTTAACTTAATTTATATTCACTACTAGGTTTACCTAGCTGGTTATTCTGCTCTTCCCCAAAATTCAATTATGGGTTCATTACAATGTGAATATTTACATATATGAAGAAGCATACACAATAACTTGGTTAATCCCTTTAACCTTTTTAATCAAGGAAAACTTCTTCAAAAACTTCTTTTCAAACTACTATATGTTTATGCCATGGTTTTCTTTCAAAAATGAGATTGGATTATTTGCTTTGAAAACTAAGGTTATTGATACCTTCAAAAACTTGTTTTCGACTTCACTAGATAACCTCCTTCGAAAGCATATAAATCTCTTTCAAAACATTAGCCCGTGCCTTTCAAAACACTTTAAAACATTTATTTCAAAACCTTTTGAATGTAATAAACTACTACTTAATAGCACTTAGAAGCATAGCTTTGAAACCATTGAAAGTCCCCCTTTCGAAACCATTGGGTTTATACTTAAAAATATCATTTAGGTCAAAGTGAAAATAAACGAAAGTATCTCTTTCGAAACCATCCTTTATCATATAAAAATATCGGAGATAACTTGGTGGCATCGACACTATCCCTTTCGAAAGCTTCAAACAATTTAAACAAAACACCAAAGGATAGCATCGAAACACCTTTCGAAGCCATTGCCTTCGAAACCCTTAGACCCTTTTGAAAGCATTTAGGAAGTGGCTTAAAACATCTTTAATACAAGCAATACCATTCAAAAGAATTGATGACTTCAATACACTCGAAAGGCTAAAGAAGGCAGCAGAGCTTCGACTAGGTCGGAACCCCTTCTTTCGAAAGCATTATTTTATTAGTAAAGGAGCCCATTCGAAAGCAAACATAACTTAATGGCAACCCCTTTGAAAGCATTTGGAAAACCTCTTTTGAAAATATATGCTTCGACTTCTTCAAAGGCTTAAATAAAAAAAGGCAGGCACTTCTCTTTTTAAAACAAACAAAGATATCGACCCTATCAGAAGCCATGCTTTCGACATCAAGCCTTCCGCCTTTCTCCAATCCACTACGTACCATCTGAGTGATACCTTGTGTATTGGTTTCAGCTTAGTGGGTTTCATCTTGATTGAAGGTGGAAGCTCTGAGTCGAAAGGTACTTCTAAGGAAGGCGGGACCAACTTTTCTAGGTATACCTGATTTAATACTAATTAAAGCAATCACTTTCTAACTAACCTCCACATGTAAACACAAGATTGGTTGCCTTAACTTTTCAAATTCTTTACTAAAATAACCGTCGCTAATTTTAGATCTAAACCATGGTTAAGTTAGCAAATAAGCCCTTCCATTAAGCAAAACGAATATTGCAAGAAGTCCCTCTTCTAAAATAATTTAATTTGCATAGCAAATCACTTAGGAAAAATCCCAAAAATTCCAGAAATTCACTTTAATCATGTTATCTAACATATCAAAATTTCATACCCAAATTCTCAATATAATTTCTGCAATAAATTTATAAACCCAATAAACCATATTTTCCTTTGAAAATTCTTAGTAATCTTTCCATAGCTTGGAAAATTATCAAAATTAAAACCCAACTCGAAAATCATGTTTTACATAACATAAATTTTTTCCATGGCATTTGAACATCAATATAAATCGGTTTTGCCCTAAAACAGCATATAATATTATTTAAACATTCTTGTTTATATCAAACATATTGTAATTCAAGCATATCATCATCCAAATCATCATAAAAACGAATTTCCCCTTAATCCGAAAACATATGATTATAAAACAAAATAGTGATGAAATGAATTATTACTCAATCTTGATTAAGATAAGGAGATTGGATTGAGATTAGTTTCCCCTAAGCCCGAATCCCTAGTTTCAATTTGATTCCTCTTCTCTTTAATTATGGCTGCCTCCTCTTCTTTTGTTTTTGTTTTCAAAATGACATGAATGGGAATGAAATGGTAAGGAACGAGAATATATAATGGTAAGGGTTGTGTGCAAAAAATTCCCATTATACCCTTATGTAAATTAATCAATTACCTAAAAACCATTCTTTATCCCATTTAGTTAATTAATTGAGCATGGCTTAAACCTATATTTATTCAAATCTCAACCTCCCTATCACTTAACATTTACATTATTCTATTTAGTTTATCAAATTAAATCTCCTGAATAATGTTATAAAAAATTAGGGGTGTTACAGGCTCCGCTCCTTAAAGAATTTCGTCCTTGAAATTCAGTAAGGACCAAATACTAAACATAGCAATCATCTGTAATGACTCCTAACAACCATACTAGTCTACCTGACTAGGAATTATCTATATAAATCTAATATAGACATACCCTCAAGGAAGATCAAGATAAGTATCTCGAATCCTGTCCTCTGTCTCCCAAGTACAGTCCTTCTTGTTGTCGCTCCACTGAACTTTCACCAACTTGACTGTCTTATTCCTCAATCTTTTCTCATATCTTGCTACAACCCGAACTGTTTGTCTAACAAAATTCAAATTAGGCTCTACTACTAAATATTCCAACCCTGTCGGAGAAATAGTGGCCTCTTGATCATGCACATACTTGCGAAGATGAGACACATGAAATACATTATGGATACCAGCCATACTGCTCGGCAACTCTACTCTGTATGCGAGCTTTTCAATCCTCTTTATAATCTAGAATGGACCAACATATCTCCATGCCAGTTTCCCTAACTTTTTGAACCGTACCAAACCCTTCATCGATGATACCTTAATGAAAACTTTGTCTCCAACTAAGAACTCTAGGTCTTTACGCCTTTTATCTGCGTAACTCTACAGCCTGGATTGAGCTTCCTTCATCCTTTCTCAGATCAACTCAATCTTCTCTGACGCCTCCTTAACCAAATCTGGACCTAAGACCAATCTATCTCCAGTCTCCAGCCAACATGCTGGTGATTTGCATGGCCTACCATACAAAGCTTCAAAAGGCTCCACTCCTATACTAGTCTGATAAGTATTATTATAGGAAAACTCAATCAAATGTAGATGATCCTCCCAAGATCCACCAAACAAGCTCATAACAAATTCTCGAGTACCTTATTGACTCTCTCTATCTACCCATTCGTCTGAGAGTGATATGCAATACTCATCTTGAGCTTAGCGCCTAACACATCCTACAGACTCTTTCATAATTCGCTAGTGAACAAAGCATCTCTGTCACTGACTATGCTACTGGAACTCCATGTAGTCTAACTATGTTCTTCTTGAACAACATAGCCAAAACAGGTGCCGCCCTGGTTGACTTTACTGGAATGAAATGGGCACTCTTGGTCCGTTTGTCCAGTATGACCCATATACTTTCATTTCCTCTATTTGACCTTGGCAACCCATCAATAAAATCCATGGATATCGAATCACATTTCCAAACTGGAGCCTCTAGAGGCTGAAGTAACCCACTCGGCTTCTGATGTTTGGGTTTCACTTGTTGATAGTTTGCACATTGTGTAACCCACAAGCCAACATCCCTCTTCATACCTTCCCAATAGAAGCTCCTCTTCACATCTTGATACATCTTGGTCCCTCAAGGATGAATCGTAAACTTGTATCGATGACATTCTCCAAGAACATCTTTCCTTAAGTTCTCAACATCTGGAACACATAATCGCCCCTTCTTTCTCAACCATCTTCTTTGGTCAAGACAAAAATCTTTCAAATCATCTTCTCAGTTACAACCTTAAGACTTCTGATAATCTCAGTTGATAATGGATCCTCCTTCTGCTTAGTAGCAATTCTTTTGATCAACACTAGTCAAACTTCTAAATAGGACATCATAGCAGAGTACTCTGACTTGAACTAGCATTCGATCTTTACTGCACACCACAACTGTCCAAAGCTTCTAGATCCTTCCATTTTGCCAACATAGCCAACACCACATTCCGGTGTCTTCTTCTGAGAGCATCCGCTACTTTATTGCCTTTTCCTCGTGTATATTCTATACCAAAATCATAAGCAGCCAAAAAATCCAACGATATATATAGTCTCATATTCAACTTCTTCTAAGAGAATAAGTATCTTAAAGACTTGTGATCTGTGTACATCTTAAATCTCTCCCCTAAGAGATAATGCCTCCTTCAATGCGAAGATCACTGCAGCCGACTCCAAATCATAAGTAGGGTATCTCACTTCATGCGGTCTAAGCTGCCATGAAGCGTAGGCAATCACTTTACTCTTCTACATCAACACAGCTCCCAATCCAGTCCCACATGCATCAGTATACACCACTAACACTTGGTTCTTGTCTGGAACTATTAACACTGGTGCATTGGTCAACAAATGCATTAACTTAAGGAATGCTTCCTCACATTTTTCAGACCAAACAAACTTCACCCCCTTCCTGATTAGTTTAGTCAAAGGTGCTGCTATCCACGAGAAATCCTTGATGAATCTCCGATAATAGCCAACAAGTCCAAGAAAACTTCTAATCTCAGTCACCATCTGTGGTCTCTTCCAATTATTAATAGCTTCGATCTTATCTGAATCGATTGATAAACCCTTCTATGAAATCACGTGACCAAGAAAATTAGCCTATTTCTTCCAAAAATGACACTTGGAAAACTTCGCCTTTAGCTGATTCTGCCTCAACGTCTTAGCACAACTCTAAGATGATCTTCATGCTCTATTTCATCCTTAGAGTATACCAAAATGTCATCTATAAACACCAACCCAAATCTATCCAAATACTCTCGGAAGACTCGGTTCATCAAATCCACAAAGAAAGCTGGTGCATTCGTCAACCCGAATGATATTACTAACCACTAGTACGAACCATATCTAGTCCAAAATGCTGTCAAAGGAATGTTGTCCTCTGCCACTCTTAACTGATGGGAGCCTGTCGCCAAATCCAATTGGGAAAACACTCTGGATCCACTTAACTAATCAAATAGGTCATCAATTCTCGGCAAAGGATACTTATTCTTTATCGTCCTCTCGTTCAGCTTACGATAGTCGATGCACATCCTTAATGACCGATCTGGTTTCTTCACGAATACCACGGCCGCTCCCCAAGGCGAACTGCTTAGTCTATAAAATTTCGTCCTTCTAGATCCACTAGCTGCACCTTTAATTCCTTCATCTTAGTAGGTGTCATCCTGCTAGGTGATCTACTTACAAGTTCAGCTCCTGGCACAAGATCTATCTAAAACTCAACAGCTCGTTTTGGTGGTAGTCCTTTGACTGGCTCAAAGACATCTGCAAACTCTCTTTCTACTCGAACCTGACTTAGCTCTTCTCCTATTACATTGCACTTAACAAAGCACAACTACTCTGGTGATAATTCTCTACTGAGAATATTATTTGGTTATTACTATCAGGGTGTCTTAGTGATATCTTCCCATCCTGGAAAAATATCATGGCCTCATACCTTCTCAACCAATCCATACCGAAAATGATTCCGAAATCTACGAAATCAAAAACATACAGACTGCATTCAAACTTAAGACAACAAATCAAGTTATAATCGGTCACATCTCATCCTAAGAGTTGCATACCCTCCTATTGGATTCGCAACCCTTAAGGAAGTAACAAGGTATGTGGGTTCTAAGCATAACCTATCAACCAAACACTTAGATATAAATCAATGAAATGCATCGGTATCAAATAGTATCTTAACTGCTATACTCTGAATCAAAAACGTACCTTCCATCACAGTCTTCCCTTTATCAGCTGCAGTTGGCTTAGCTGATGATCCAACAGAAAAGACCTTTCCCTTGTCTGCCCTGACTGGCTCTGGACACTGGTTCTTATAATGCCCAACTTGATCATAGTTAAAGCACTTCACATTCTTCTTAGTTGCGGCCTTCTTCCCTTTGCTAGCCCAACACTCATTTGCGTGATGCCCCTTCTTTTCACATTGTAGCAAACTAAATCAGCCTTTGCCTTCTTGACAACATCTCCCTTCTGGGCTCCCTTCTTCTTAAAGAACTTTCTCTTCTTTCCCTTAGAACCCTGGGTTTCAACTAGCTTTTCTCTAGCGCAAACAACAAGCATGTCTTCATGGCGGATTACCATCTCCACAACCACATTACAATGATCACAGATATGTGTCATGGTCGCCCTAGCAAGCTCAGGTCTCAAACCCCAAACGAACCTCTCATTCCTTTTGATGTCAGTGTCAACAATAACATACCCATATCGAGACAGCTCATCAAATCTAGTGGCATACTCGATAACCGACATCTCTCCCTGAACTAGATCTATAAACTTTCTCATCAACACTAACTTAGCAACCTCAGATAAAAACCTCTGTACAAATCTCCTTCTGAATTAACCCCAAGTCAACTCCTCCTCTGGTACACCGGTCGTGACAGTATTCCACCAATGAAGTGATGACCCCTGCAACCGTCTAAAGGCCAACCTTCTCTTCTGTTCATCATCTATACCTAGATCAGCAATGATGCGCTCATAATGCAACAACCAATTCTCTACTTCTATGGCATCCTTTATTCCCATAAACGGTTTCCCACCAAGACTGGTGTAGTCTCTGCTCAACTTAGCATAGTTATTCCCAACTGGAGCCACAGGGTTAGCTCCTCCAACATTCCCAACAACTCCAGCAACAACTCTTACTTGCATCACATTGACAAAGAACTGATACATCACCCCTATATCTACTAGTGAATTTTGGCACCCACATTGGCTTTAGCATTTTAGTCAGCATTAGCCTGTTGACCTTGGTTCCTCCTGGTATTAGGTCGAGCATTTCCATTAGTTGTGGTGCTTCCTCCACCAAGATTTCCTCTTCCGTTTCCTACTTTTATATCTTCTTTATCGTAATTTTGCATACGAGTCTTAATAAGATATAGAAGAATGGTCTAAGAGAGTGGGGAGTACGTACACCCACACACACACACACACACATATATAATACAAGTACGTTACTATAGCGTTATCCCAAACCCCAATCATATTTCTGATTCATGGGATTATGTCTGAAAAAGATTTTATGTTTAACTTTTCTTTTAAGTTTCATAAACCTATATGCTCTGATACCAACTTGAAGCATCCCCTACTTGGAGTCCCAAAAATAACGGCTACGAATGCTGTAGTCATCCATAGTTATTAATTCTCGACAACCAAATACGGCGGTGTTAGATTCATTGATACACAGAAACACATGAATATTGAAAAAATTTAAAACATAAAACTATATTGCATTCTATTTCAAAATATTTCCAATTCATTACATAATCCCACTATAACGACCTAGATTTTGACCACTTTAAAATATACTATCTAAAGTGATTTTAAATATAAAATAGGTAAGTTTATATGATTCAAACCATATTAGATAGGATTTGGAAAGAGAAGAATAAACAAAAATAGTAACATTTGCTTATATCGACAAATGTGACAAAATGCTAATCTTAGAAAATTAAGTTTCAATGATTGAATTAATTATTTTAGTTAATTATAAGTGTTTATATTTTTAAATAACATTATACAAATTTATTTTTAAATTTGGTTTACATAAATAAATAGTTTAACTAAAACGTCAAAATGTGACCGTAAAACATTTTGTCGAAAATCAACGTTTTGTCGATTAAAAGTTGTCACAACATTATCACACCATTATTTTCTTATATAGGAACATTTATTCAAATAGCATAAGTATTAATTAATTCACTAATCAAGTTCACTTTTACTGAATATAATTAAGAAAACTTCTAGAAGTCATTAGTAAAAGTAAGTGAGAATTAACAAAAGTAAGAAAAAGTAAACATCAAATCAATATCACATCAAAAATCAACATAATTATTATTTTACTTAGCTTAGTTCTTAAGGAATTAAGACATAAAGTAAGAAGTTAAAGGATGATATTAAGTGTTGAAAAAGTAAAAGTTGCTTAAGGTTGAAGTAAGGATAGTTTGGTAATTTGGTAAGAGGTTATTTTGGTAAACTTACCACTTCATTCTTTTTCTATAAATACCCACCTCCTTCTTCACTTTCATTCACACTTCTTCTTCTTCTTTTCTCAAGCTTCTTCATCTTCTTCCTCTCTTATTTAATGGCTTCTAAGCCATAGAAAATAATTAGAAAGAAATAATGTCAAAATATTTACAAAATTTTTAAAAGAAATTAATGTTCATTCACTTCAAATCAAACTCATCTTTTTTTCCCATATTTTACCTCTTCTTCTCTTGGCCATAAGTTCTTCAAAATAGAACCAAAATGCACAATTATTTTTTTAGATCATGTATTTTTCCAGTGGCTACTACTTTCATATTGACCACTTTGTCTCATTCTTAACTTAACTATATCAAAAATCCACTTCTTTCCAGTGCATTCTCTGGCCCAGTTTTTGAGATAGAGAATAACCCATTTTATTTTGATCATAACTTGATCATAAACGATCCAAATTAAGAAATTATTCTTTACAGATCATAAAAAATTCCAGTGGCTACAACATTCATGTTGAGCACATTTCCCAATTTTGAGGTTTGCTATACCTGATACTCAATTCTTTGAAGTACATTTTCGGGCTTCATTTTTGTCAATCCGACAATACCTCTTCTTCATTCTATCATATCTCCCTCAAAATAAACTTGGATTCAAATGATTATTTTTTCAAACTTAATAGAAATAATTTTCAACAACTTTCCAGTTGTTAACTTTTCCAAATTTGAAGATTTATAGGGCCTAAAATCAGATATTAGATAACCTATTTTTTGGGATCTAATTTTAAGAATTCAAGTCAAAGCTCCAAGACTTCTTCTCTATACCTTCGGCCATCCTCCATCTCAAACCCTGGCTAAGATACTTGAAGGAAGTGGGTGTTGTTTGCTAGTGTTTAATGGAGTAGGAAGTAGTCAGTGAAGTGTTGGTTGATTAGAATGTTGGTAGGAAGTTTATCGCTTTGGTTTATGGTGAGAAACTCTATTTAATATCTATATTTATATATATACCTGTTTGATGATGTGTTATGATTGCTATGGATGCTTATATATGCTTTTATCATCAAGTATTGATCGTTAAATTGTTTTAAAAAATCACGTTTAAAACACGTCGATAAGCACAAAGGAAATCACTTTCCTTTTGAAAATGAAATGATGTATATGGAATGCTTAAACCTTTTGGAAACAGTTTTAAAATGAGTTAGAAATGTTTTATAAACATTTAAATATGTTTAAAGATATAAATAAAATAAATCAAGATTTCATCTTGTATATTTTAAATATGTTCAAAATAATTTTCCAGAAAAATCGCGCTTTTGTAGTAAAGTGACCAAAATTTAAAATTGATATTTTAAATGTTTTAAAAATATGAAATAAATTAAAAAATGTTTTAAAATGTTTTAAAAGGTATTTAAGTTGAAAAGATGGATTTCTTAATGATACAAAAGTCATTTTGAAGAACATAGCTTTTAAAACACTATTTGCAACACTTTTCGCAACGCTTTTCGCAGCAGTTTTAAATAACTTTTGAAATGTAGTTTTAAACTTAACAATTCTTTCCTAAATCTTTTGTGAATATTTTAAAAGAATAACTAAGTAATTTAAAGATGATTTGAAAGTTTTAATAAGAGTTTGAATAAATGGTTAAGAGGAATTGTTTATACCACTTAAACAAAGAGTAAAGAATATTGAATGTAATAACAAACTGAGTATGCAGAAACGATTAGTACATTTGTGCTACCTATGAGATCTGGGAAGATAAAACAAGGTGTTTAACTAAGGTTAGGAATGAAGCAACCAGTGCCCTAAACTTACCTGGCCTATGTTTTATCTTTTTAGAGAGGGGTGGAACAGATCGAAAGGAAAGCCCGGATGCTCTAAAAGATCATATTTAAGGTTTTCAAGATAAAAAAAAAGAAACAAATTCTTTGAATGTTAATTAACCACTTAACACCTTTTTATCGATGATTAGTATGAAGGAACCGGGATCGGATTTGGGTGATTCCTATCCGAAGAACCGGGATCAGATTTGGGTGATTCCTATCCGAAAACCCCTTCAAACTAATTTTCAAAATAAAACATATTAAAGACAAAGATCTTCATGATGTAGAACTACTTGCCACTAGTCCATAGAGGTGAAATTTACCATATCTAGGGTGGTAGTAGTGCTCTGTTATGAAAATCTTCGATTTGCAAGAATATGATTTGAAGTTAAGAAGGAAATCTTTGATTAAGATTTAACAAATGATTTAGGAATATTTTCCCTAAGTTAAAAGTTATAGCTTGAATATAAGGAATCTTTGATTAAGATTTAATGAATGATTTGGAAAGCTTTTCCTAAGTAAAAGATAAAATGATTGGAATCATTCCAAGATCAAAAGAGGTTTAATAAATCAAATGATTTAATCAACGAGGCTTAATGATTCCATATACACTTGAAAAGAAAATGGAATAAATTGAAAAGAATATATCTAAGAAAGATATTTTATAAAAATGAAATAATTGATTGATGATTTATATCCACATATGAACTTAACATCTTTTAAAGCGATGATTGGCTTCGATGGAACCGAGGTCAGATTCGGGTGATCCCTATCCGAAAAACACTTCGAACCAATGTATACGTTCAAAAGTGAAGACATGTTGAAGACGATGATTAATGAAGACCGAGGATCTTCATAGCATGAGGACTGCTTGTTGACATGCTCTGGGCCGCTTCCATTATGGAGTTATTTATAGCAGTGGTCTCCTCGTTGTGTAGATTTTTTTGGATTGCAAGGGCTTCTCGCCTAGTAATGGCCGTGGAAAGTGCCTTCGGTTTCGTTCAGTCCCAGAATGAACTTGTATGGTTGTTTGTTTGACATTGTATTCTAAATCACATTTGAGTGGTTTCTATAAATGTATATCAGTTGGTGGCGGAGAAGGCAATTTCTTTTATCTTAACACCCTTTCCCGAGACATACGAGCTCAGGAAGTTATACTTTTCTAGAAATCAGTCATGTGACGTGGAATGACAATGTGGCATTCAAAGTGGAACCTGTTATGATTAAAGCGTGGTTTTGTATGAAAAGCGTGGCTTTGTTTAAGTTGAGCGTAACCCCAATCCCAAGCCTCACATCTTGGAAATGATATGGGAACTATGTTACATATTTCAGGCTGAGTATGATGAGGGTGGTGTATGATCCCTCAAGGTGACTGGCGGCGTATGATCTAGGTCACCAAGGTGTCCAGATGGGACCTTTATTGTACGGTATAGTGGCGTGTGAGTCCTTGCATGAGAAGCTACCAAATATCAAGAAGTGTGGCAATATGAGGAATAGTGGTGTGTGAGTTCTTGCACGAAAAACCATCGGATTCCGGTTACTATGCGTGGTTATTGAGGTACCCTATCATGTTGGAAATCCATTTCCAATACGAGCTTTACGGTTTCGATTGTATTCCCAAAATAGCTGTAATGACTTGCAAACATTTCAGGTACCCTTTCGGGTATCTTATATTCCGTTCGGTATATTTCGTTGACCCAGTCCGGATATATTACCTTAGACTTAGTCTGGGTATTGATACCTTATTTGAATAAGTTTATTTGAAAGGTGTTTTTAAAAGAATGTCATTAAAGATAATATAAATTTATTTTGGTAATAAAATTGTTTTGGTTATTGTTTGTACCAAAATTGGGCACAACACTCTTCGGATGTGTTTGAAGAGATAAAATGAAGAAAATAAATGTAAAATAAAGTAGATCTAACAAACGCACCAATAAACAGATAAGAAAATGCACAGAAACACACAGATTTAGAGTGGTTCGGCGAATTGCCTACGTCCACTATGAAATAATTGATGTTTATTGAATTTCTCTCGCCGTTTACAAAAGATTACAACAGTATAACTGAAGTTTGATAATTATTTCGGTAGAATATCGGCATAGAGAGGCCCAAAAGTCCCTTTTTCTGTAGGCTCAGGGGTGCTATTTATAGGCGTAGGCTGCAAATATCACGCTCAGATCTCGGGAGACCTCTTCTGGCACGTGGGTGGGCCCACGTGATCGATCCCACATGATTTGCACTCGGTCCGTGATCGATACGAACGAATTTTGTATCGATCAAGATTTGGTCCAATCGAGTTGAAATTTGGCATGGACGTTCTTTAGGTTATACGTAAGCTCCTATGAAAATTTTGTGGCATTCGGACTTGTAGATTGCGAGTTATGATCGATGCAAAATTGTGTTTTTTCTAGGCTACGTCGTTCGTATCGATACCCCTCGTATCGATTAATTCGTATCGCTCTGTGGGCACGTGCATGCAAATTGACATGGCGCTAACTCCTCGGATCGATCCACTTTTCGTGCCATGTTGACTGCTTCTTTATTCGTATACATAATCTAAGCCTTGTTCGTATTGATCTGAGTTGTTTCGTTCTGTTCGTATCGGTTGCCTTGCTCTATTCGTATCAATCGATTGTTCTGTTAAATTGGTACCAATCGAGTGCTTGGGTTTGTATGTATCAATGGGAAGTGTGATAGTTAATGTTCCGGACAATGAAGTTAATTACTTTCTTTGTCATGATCGTGGCTAAAGGTTCTGCTTTGGTCCATTTAGTGAAGTAATCAACTGCTATGATGGCGTACTTCGCACCGCCTTTAGAGATTGGTAAGGAACCAATAATATCTATACCTCATGTGGAAAATGGCCATGGACTGACCATTTATGTAATTTCCTTCGGCGGAGCTCTCGAAACTTTTGCATACATCTGGCAGTTGTCGCATCGCTAAGCGTAATCAGTAACATCCTAGTTGACAGTTGGATAGTAATACCCATAACGGAGTATTTTCTTGGCTATGGTTTACCCTCCAATGTGATCGCCACATTCCCCTTCATGAACTTCCTTTTAGACTCGTTTTATTTCATCACAAGTGATATACTGGAGAAGGGGAACGAAAAAAGCCTTTCTATACATGACTCCTTCCTGGATGATATATCGTGAAGCTTTATGGGGGATTTGTCGTCTTTCATTCCTCCATTCAAGAAGGACTTGCTGTAGCAAATAATCTTTAATCGGGGTCATCCACGACTCCTTCTCAGACTCCGTCTCTAGTACCCAGTTGGTTTCCATCTAGTTTATGCTCGAAGCATCTAGTAGTTCAACTGGAACCAAGTCCATTTGTTGTGCATCTTCGGTGCTAGGAAACTTTGCCAATGAGTCGGCCTTTTTATTTTGATCCTTAGGAATGTGTGTGATGTCATAATACTCAAAGTCAATCAATAGCTCTTGAACTTGGATAATATACGAAGTGACTCGCTGTTCTTTAGCCTGGTAATCTCCACTAACTTTATATACCACCAACTAGGAATCATAAAAGATTTCAAGAGATTTTATTCCCAATTCTCCGGCAAGTTTGAGTCCAGCAATCCAAGCTTCATATTCAGCTTCGTTGTTCGTTGCAGGGAAGTCAAGCTCCAAAGCATAGCAAATTGATTGGTCTTCCAGAGTTACTACCACAATACGTGCTCCAGAACAACGATCGTTGGATGCTCCATCCGTAACATTTTCCACCAAATGGTAGGGGCTCCACCGCTCTCTGAGAGATCATCCGATGTAGTGAATTCTGCTATAAAGTCTGCCAATGTCTGTGCTAAGATTGCTCTTCGAAGGAGATAAGTGATGTCGAATTGGCCCAGTTCGATGTTCCACTTGAGTAACCTTCCAAATGTCTAAGGTCGTTGTAGGACTTGTCGTAATGGATGATCGGTGTAAATATTGATAGGATGAGCTTAAAAATAGGGGAGGAGCTTTCGTGAAGCAAACAACAAGCAGTACGCAACTTTTCTATCTTCGGATGGTTCTTTTCAACTCTTGTCAATAGCTTTCTAATATAATAGACCGGTCTCTGGATTTGATTCTCCTAATGAAGCAGTGTGGCACTTATTGCGTGTACTGACATGACCAAGTAGATATACAAGTCTTCATGATCCACCGGCTTTGACAAGATGAGAGGCCTCTCTAAGTGGTTCACCAAAGCTTGGAATGCGTCTTAACAATCCTCTATCCATTCAAAATTTCTCTTCTTTCTTCTAATCAAGTTAAAGAAAGGAATGCATTTATGGTGGCTTTGGAAACAAATCGACTTAGGGCGGCAACCTTCTAGTTTAGGCTTTGTACTTGTTTGATTGTCTTTTGCCCCTGGATGTTGTGAATTGCTCGAATCTTCTTAGGATTAGCTTCGATTTGACGAGCATTGACAATGAAACATAAGAACTTTCTTGATGCAATGCCAAAAGAACATTTCAGAGGATTGATTTTCATCTTATAATATCGAAGGATGTTGAGCATTCCAGCTATGTCTTTAATGTGGTCGCTTGATTGTCTTGACTTAATGACCATATCAATCACATATACATCTATCGTCTTTCCAATCCGATTTTAAACATTAAGTTAACTTATCATTGATAGGTTGCTCCAGCATTCTTCAATCCAAATGGAATTACCATATAATAGTACAATCCAACATAGGTAATAAAGCTGGTGTGCTCCTGGTTGGGGATGTGCATCGGGATTTGGTTATATCCAGAGTATGCATACATGAAAGATAGCAATTCTTGTCCTACGGTTGAGTCTACGAGCTGGTCGATCCTTGGGAGGGGAAAATTGTCTTTTGGACAGGCCTTGTTTAAGTTCGAGTAGTCAACACATGTTCGCCACTTTCCATTCTCCTTTCTCACAAGTATGGGATTAGATAACCATTTAGGTTGGAGGGCATCGTGAATAAACCCATTGTTTTTAAACCTATCCACCTCCTCTTTAAGGGTGGTAGATCTCTCTGGATCCATGCCACGCATTTTCTGTTTCATCGAGACATGCCTTGGGTCAATATTTAATTCATGGCTCGTGATGGTAGGCGAGATCCCATACATGTCAGAGTGAGTCCAATCGAACACGTCAAGATTCGCTCGGAGAAAACTGGCAAGTTCTTTCATCATCGTAGGGCTGAGCTATGAGCCGATCTTTAAGATCCGTGATGGGTCATCGTGGTTGACCGTGAGGTTGATTGTCAGCTCAATCGATGTAGCCTTGTTCTCTTTGGGCTCCTCCTCATCATCCCTTAGATCTATGTCTTTATAGAATCGACTTTGGTGCCCGAACCAAGGCCCAGGTGTTGGTTGTCAATCTTAGTTAGACGGAGAGACTTGTCCACACCCTTACCTTTCTCCTTTCGTTGAGCATCTCTCATTCAGCCACATAGCAGCCACGTCCATTCGCCTGATCACCATGCACAACTCCAACACTATTATCAGTTAAGAACTTCAAAGTCAAACATCACGGGACAAGAGCTGGCCGGAATTTAGCTAGGGCAGGTCGGCCCAGAAAAACATAGTATGGAGAGTCAACATCTAAAATGACAAATGGCAACATCCACACTCTTCTACGATCACCTTCTCCCAACTCCGTGGGCAATTTAACATAACTACAGCTTTGGTCATAGCACCATTAAAGCCATGAATGCGAGCTTTAGACGGTTTCAAGTCATTGGCTTCCATCCTCATCTGATCATAAGCCTTTTTGAAAATTATATTCATGGAACTACCATAATCAATCAAGATCCTCCTCACTACGGTGGGGCCGATCATGGCCAAAATGACCATTGGGTCGACCGTCGGAGTCTCCACCTTATCTGCATCTTTGTTTCGGAATACAATGTCGTGTCCCATTGTACGCTGCTATTTATTGGAGTCCCATCTTATGTACTTAAAGAACATTCAGAATTCATATGCTTGATTGCACTAACATAGTGCTCCATCTCGTGCCAGCTCTTATCAATTGGATATAGTCCTCCAACTATTATATTGATCACTAATCTTCCACCAGTCTGTGCAGGCTCTTCGTCCCTGTGCGATGCTTGTCCTCGGTTAGGGTTGCATGTCTCCTGCCCACCATCCTGCGGGGCTTTAACAAACTGTTGTAGTTTTCTTTCTCGAATCAGTTTCTCAATAATATCCTGGAGATGCCTAAGTTCATTAGTGTTATTGTTTGCACCAAAATTGGGCACAACACTCTTCGGAAGTGTTTGAAGAGATAAAATGAAGAAAGTAAATGTAAAAAGGGGATTATCTAACAAACACTTCAGATAATAATCAGAAAAACAGCAAAAGAACACAGAGATTTGGAGTGGTTCGGCGTGTTTCCTACGTCCACTATGAAATGATTAACTTTTATTAACTTTTGCTTGCTGGTTACAGCGGATTACAACAGTAAATTTCGAGTACAACCGTGATTTCTGAGCGCAACAATGGTTTCGGCAGAGTCTGGATATCAAAGAGCCAAAAGATCCATTTTCTATAGGTTTTGGGCCGCTATTTATAGGCGTAGGTCGCAAATATCATGCTCAGACCTTGGGAGACCTCTTCTGGCACGAGGATGGGCCCATGCAATCGATCACATGTGGTGTGCACTCGATTTGTGATCGATACGAAAATTTTTCGTATCGATCATATTTTGGTCCATTCAAGTCAAAATCGATCATGAACACTCTTGAGGATGTACACAAGCTCCTGTGAAAATTTGGTGGAATTTGGACTTGTAGATTGTGAGTTATGATCGATGCAAGTTTGGGCTTTCCGATTGCTATTCTCTTTGCATCAATGCTATTCGTATCGATGTTGTTTGCATCGATAAGTCTGCACGTGATACCAGTTGATGTGGCGCTTGCTTTTAGGATCGATTCACATTTCATGCCGAACGATCGAGTCTTTCCTATGGATGCGCTTTGTTCGTGTCGACCCGGGCTAGCCTTGTTCGCATCGATCCACTACTCTGTTCGTATCGATCATTTCAGCCTTGTTCGTATCGATCAGCTCTGCCTTGTTCATATCGATCATTATCATTCTGTTCGTATCGATCGCTTAATGGGTTACTTCGTATCGATAGCTGGGGGTCATTTTCGTATCGTTCGTTTGATGTTTTTATTCGTATCGATCGTTGATTGATCGATGCGAGCTGTGAAATTGGGATCGATACGAATTGATTCCCAATTGATGGATACGAAGTTGGGTGTATGTAATGGATACGAACAATAGATAATTGATGGGTACGAACAGATGAAGCTAGATGGAGGCGAACAGATGGAGACGAATGAATTGATTCCCATGGTTTGCATCGATCATATCTTGAGGATACGACCTCAGATTGACTTGAAATTTGGAACGTAGGTTTCCATAGCTTTGCATGTCGCGTCATGTTAATTGTAGCTTGATCCAAATTCCGAAAAAATTCGTCGATATTCATAGTGAGCCTGCATATAATCGATCTTCGGGATGAAACGTCCTTGGTTTCCGGTTAAGTTCTTGGTATCACGGCCTTGCCAAAAGGCAGGATAACATTTGCCCCCCAAAGTATGTCTTGTGAGAACACGACGTGCTTTGAAAAGCTGCAATCTTCATTTTGAAAAGTTCCATCTGACTTGTTAAATGGTTGTTGTCTTCTCGTCGAAAGTTTTGACTTTTGATTGATCCATAGAAACATAAATCATAAACTGTAGACTGCCAATTGTTGTACCGTGTACTGTTGTAATTGATCGATGTATGATAGTAATCTGTCGTTTGTTGTTGTAATCGTCACCAGATAAGTATTCAACTCCTGCCAATTTTAGAGATTTGATGTTAGTCCATTATACATGAAAGTAGGTTAGCCTGACTCCCGTTAACGTTCGTACGTTCATGAGTCGTTGTCAGGTTATATATATATATATATATATATATATATATATATATATATATCGAATTCCGTATTGACCCTCTCCTGAATCAATGTGAATTTCGATTTGTAACAATGCTTGACGATTGTTTTGGAGTGTCCCTTCATATAGATCCTCTCCTGGATCGATTCGGGATAAATGAATGTAGATTTCGTATCGATAGAGTTGAATGGTCCAGATATTATTTTGCAATGATTTTCGTATCAAGGGACTTATGATGGATACTAATAGTCCAGCTGGTCCTTCGGGTATTATTCGTATCGGTGGATACGAGTCTTCACGAGCTATACGTTGATGGATACGAAAAAAGCAGATCGTATCGATGAATTTCATATGGACTCGAATTTCTATAGGCTCGAAAATAGTGGATATGAAATAAGCGTTTTGTATCGGTGGAATCCAGTGGTTCAAGTAAGGCTTCGTTGTAGGTTTCGTACCGATAAGACTTGAATTGATGGATACGAATAGCCCTCTTCGTATCGATTTGAGGAGATATCTGTTGAAACCGGTCGAAATGACTGGGAGATGAATCATTTTTTTTCTTGGTTTCGTGTCCATATAAATACGTTCTGTACTTAGCCAATTTTTCATCTGCTTTTACTTTCTTCCTGCCTCGTTTCGTATCGATCAAAAGATTAAGAAAAAGGACTCGCTTTCGTCCCAAATTAACATAGCTCCTTAATCCCTTGAATCTGCACTTTGATTTAGGTAATTTATTAGCAAAATTATGCCAAGAACGATGAGACTCGAACTCGACTGCCAATCCATCTGCGTTCATGGACGATTCTGATGATGTGGCCGTGGATGGTCAAAATGGGTTTGGAGAAGGAGGAGATGATGCCTGAACGAATTTGGAGGAGTGTGAGGACACGAAGAGAACATTCGTATCGATCTGAGGGTTGGAGTTCGTATCGATCCGAGAAATGGAACTTCGTACTAATGGAGTGGGAAGCTTCGTATCGATCGATAGTGAGAGTTCATATCGATCTAAAGCGATCGATACAGAGGCTTGAATCTGGAGATCTATACGAAGACGCTGTAGGCAATTGATACGAAGTCGAGGGACTGTGATCGATACGAACTAAACCTTCGACGCTCGACATGAAATGTTGTCTTCTCTGATCGATACAAATGGTACTTATGGTGATCGATCGAACATGCACACCGATGGATACGAAATTTTTGCACACTCGAATACTGGACTCCGATGAGCTTCTGCCTTGCATAATCGGACTTAACTGTTTCACTGCATATTTGACTGCCTTTTGAAGCTCGTCGATGGAACAGTAACTTAACAAAATTTAACGAACTTTAACTTGGGTCAATCTCCAAAGTCTGGATAGCACAGCTGTGACGGTCAGCGATGACGGTCACTCTGGTTGAATCTCGAAGTCTTGTCGTTTTAAAACTTTCTTAAATTCTGCAGAATTTCTTAAGTATTATGTAGCACCTCACTTCATAACACATCCACACACTTCACACCGGGGAACACACGGGCTTATTATCATCTAATGATGGTTTTTAATAAGTTGATTAGTTATGGAGTCTACAAGCTAACAACAGCAGGAGCTTCAGAGTTCATCTCCTTTAGTCATAGAGATTCCGGTCATCGCGGCTGAAGTTATAGATCCAGCTCCGAACGAGCTGCCTGGTGCCAGGTTTATCATGAACCCACAAGATTCTGTGTCGTCCAATATCTCTGAAGATATGTTGGGGCGGATATGCCTAAGGCATGGTCTACCGTTGGATGACGTCTTATTACCGGGACCGAATGATAGACCGCATGCTCCCCCGGAAGGGTTTACTGCCTTCAACAGGCATTCATGTACAGTTGGGAAACTTCCTCCATTCAATCAATATATTCGGGAAGTGTTGCCCTTCTTTGGAATTGCCCCATCACAGTTACATCCCAATGGATACGCGCTGCTGAACAGTCTATTCGTTGTATTCATGGAGCATCTTTTCAGACCCCCGACTTTGATCGAAATCAAATACCTTTTTAATGTTAAGAGTCGGGGAGATAGCCCTTCTTTCACATTTCTGGAGGTGGTCAGGAATTGTCAAGTTGTGACTGGTGCTTTGACCAGATTGAGCTACTTCAAAACTAAGTGGTTCTATGTTCGATGCCCACCAGGGTATGCTAGTCGATGGTTAGCCAGACGTAAGTGTTGCACTTGTTTCAGTAGTTAACGAGATAGCCTTAGTTGATGTTGAAACTGATATCGTATTTTCTTTACAGCTGCAATTCCGCGACCCGAAGGTGCTCACTTCAAAGAAATAGTGCGAATTCTCCAAGAAGTGCCGAATGAAATGAGAGATTTTGACTTGGTGCTAATAGACAGACTTGAGGATCATTGGGCTGATCAAACGAAAACAAAGCATAAGACTTGAAGGAGTGCTCAGGGCAGCCCCAACGAAGCGGGTAAAGTGCAAAGCGCCCGGGGTCGTAATTGCTGAGGAGGGTGATGAAGAACAAATGCCTATGAACGATGAACCTGTGGCCGGGCCTTCTGACAATTTTTAGGGTTCAGAGGGAATGAGAAAAGGCAAGGCAGTTGCACGCAAGCGTCATGAATCTTCGAGATGGAAATCTGTAGTTGTGTCCCTGCCAGCCTCCGGCGTTAGAATTTCGAACGCTCCTCCCTTGCAAGTAGAGAACCCTTTTGAAGGACTTGCTGATATTCCGATTTCGGACTACATGTCACTTCAACACGACATCGGATTGGAGGGGCTTCAAAGTGCTCTAGATTTAAGCGAGTCTCTACCCATCAGTGTGGCCGACATTACTGGTTGGTCGGGGGATTGCACACACATATACACTTCACGGCACTACACGGTTTCCAACCTTAAGTCGCTTGCCTCGAGAATTCACTAACTCCGTTCTTCTTTTACTTTACAGATACGATGAATAGGCGAGATTCTATGCTCGGCAATCTCCGTTCAGCGCGCCAATCATCGAGTACGTATTATGAGTTCCGTCGGAGGGAGGATGATAGAAACCGCGATCGCGGTTATTCCAGCCAAGAATGCTACGAGAGGGATAGAGATAGAGACAAAGAACAAAGATATCGATCTCGATCGCGTTCTCCACCTTCCCGACTCCTTACACAACCTTCTATTCACAGCTCACATCCCCCGGAGCCTCCATGCCAAAAACCATCTTCTCATGCTTCAAGATTTGAGTCTCAGCGTCGTAGGACTGAGGCCAAACCTCCCATTGTTGCTGAACAAGCCATCACTGAGCCCAATGGGGAAGGGGCTATCAGGATTTCCCAGTTAAAAAAAGATTTTTCCAAACATATGTTTTGACGGCTTCATCTTCCCTCCTCACTTAGAGAAGATTCCATCGGAAGCAGAAACCATGATGCATGACTATATTCATAATATCTATACCCAATATAAGGAGTGGATGAAAGCATCATATAAGGCATTAGCGGTGGCTTTCGATTGGGCTAAAATAATTAAAAAGTTAGAATCGGGTCTCGCCCAGAAAGACCGCATCGTCCAAGTGCTTAACGATGAAGCCGAATCCTCTTGGAAATCATAAATAGAGGCCACCCAAAAGGCCGACGAGGCGAACTTGGCTATGGAGAGGATGAGGTAGACACACTTCACCTTGGTGGAAGAGATGGGCCACCGGAGCACCAGAGTTACACCCGAGAGGGACGCTGCTTTGAAAGAACTTGCTGAGCTTAAAGCTAAATTTTCTGAAATTGTCAAGGAAAAGGATGACGCAAATAAAGCGGCCCAGGAGGCATGTGAATAGGCTGTAGTGCTTCGAGGCGAACGGGATGCGGCAACGGCTAAGGTCTGGGAAGTGGAGGCTAAGGTTGAAGATGAGGTTAAGATGGTGGAGGCCAGGCAAGAGGCTGATATTAAGGATCTACTCATTACTTATAATGACATCGTCTTGAAGCATAGGAACCTAGCTTGGCTTGATAATTATCCGGCGCATCTATATAACGCATGGGGCCAATTAGTAGGAGATGAAAAAAATGCGCATCAGGGCGAATCAGTTAATGAATTTGAGCTTGAAAACCGAATGCTGAATGAAGACGAGCAAAGGATTCTCCACGATACAACGATCTCATATGGGAAGGAGAAGATCGACGCTTAGCCTTTGGAAGTCGGAGAAGGCTCTAGTGTCGAGCACCACGATACAAGTCCTGAAGCTCTTGTGTCGACTCAGCTTGAACCGACTTCCGCGGTTGATTCTCAATCCGTTCCTGCTTACAACCCGGATCAGCTGCAGTTATCTCAAGCTAGCGTGCAAATCTCTGAGGCCGTTCAACCGATCACGAGTCAAACTGAGGAAGGTACTCTG